>JAOPSE010000015.1:46148236-46748236 GCA_029449295.1 Zea luxurians
CATGCTCCGGTGATTCGCGGTTTGGTCCTCCACCGTGCTGAAGCTCGGCGTGCTGGCAATGAGCCAGTCACTGACTTCACTGCCAGTGGAGGCTCTGCACTTCTCCAGGATCTTCGTTCCAAAATCCTGTATTGCGTATTCGCGATGCCAGGATCGATGGAAATCGATTTTGGACTCTTCACCATGTGGATTTCTATAACTCAGTCATTCTTCCCAAGAAGCATCAACCAATCCTGCATCAACGATTTTTAACTGGGAAGGTTGTGAAGCTATTGGTGATCCAGAGATGTCACAGGCACTGAGGGCCTGTGAAAGGAACAAATGAAGGATATCATGACATTCCAATATGATTGGAATGATGAAGTCATTGCTCAATTTTATTCTACTCTCTGGATAAAGCTTGCTGACGAGGAGAGTCACTACAACTACCCCTATCTGAACTTTTTCATTGAAGGTAGTTGGTACAAGGTGAGCTATCGTCGATTTGCTCACATTCTTGGATTTTCTGACGAGGATATATCTGGAGACAAGATCAAAATTCATGATTTCCGGCAGCCCACAAGAGAAGAAGCCAAGGATCTTCATCTGTCTGAGTCTGGAAAGTATTGGGAGTCAACCAACGTTCATAAGTATTATCGTTATATCAACTCCCTGTGCAGGATGACCCTCATTCCTAAAGGGGGAAATCAGATGAACATCCTTGGGGAGAGCAAGGTCCTGCTCTCTTTTATGAAGCCCAACTGCTCAGAAAGGATTAATGTCTTTGACATGATATGGCAGGAAATTATTCATGCTGCCTGCTTTCCTTTGAAGGGGTGTCTGCATGCTCCATTCATTATGAAGATGATTGAGGTCGTGACCCAGTTCAGTTTTGACAAGGGTACCCGACATCAGTCCTACACCCCTTTCTGGATTGATCCCAACAATCCAGCTGGGCGCCTCCGGAAAGCCCCCTCCAGTTCTCGTGGACATGCCTCTGCGGGTCCGTCTGCTGCTGCTGCTGCTGCTGCGCTCCTCGCGCTCTTCCCCTGGCCGCGGATCTCCCACACCACGTGGTCGTGGTCGTGGTCGAGGTCGTGGTCGTGGGATGGGTGCCCGTTTGGCCCACGGGATTGCGACCTTCTTCTCCATGTGCCGCAATATAGCTGCAGACGTCCATGAGGTGGCTCGCCGTCAGAGGGAGACCGACGACAACCTGCGTCGTCAAGCTTCTGCTTTGGGTACTCCCTTCGCTCCCCGTTCTCCTGATGTACCTCTTCACCCTCCTCCTCCAGATATCAACGAGTGGTACCAGCAGGCGTATGGGGTACCTTTCTCTACAGGTGATGACGTCGAAGAAGAAGAGACTTATGTTGATGATCCAGAGCAGTTTGTCCCGCCCTCGTATCACAGGGATCCGGGGCAATCGTCCTCTTATCCTCCGCCCCAGGACCCTTCGGGCAGTGCTCCTCCTTCGGCCCAGTCTGGAGAGGAACACTTTGCCTCTGACCTGGCGCATCATTTCTTCGGTCCTCATCATCCTCCTCCTCACTGGTGATCATTGACTTGGCGGTTCTCTCTCTCTTTTTGGTTCTTATGCCAAAAAGGGGAGAAAGTTTATTATGCAGTACCCCTATTTTTGTAATGAACTCTTGGTCTGTAATAACTACTATTTGATGCATGCATGGCTTGGATGCCATAAACTCCATGGCTTGAATGCCATAAACACCTTTATGATGTGTTGAGACAAGCTCTCATTATTGTAATAGCTGTAGAACTTTTTTTATCATATGCTATGCAAAAATGAGCTTGAATGTGCTTGTACTTTTTATTCATTTATGCTTCATACCTCATCTTTGTTGTGTATAGTGTTGATTGTTCTCTCTCTAAATATGTTGCAAATTGACATATCAAGTCAATGTTAATATCGCAAACCTCATGCACATATTTAGGGGGAGCTGCACATACACAAAAGATTTTATATTGCAAGTACTTGTAACGTTTAATTCTTATTTCCATTATAGTTTGTTTTGGCATCAATCACCAAAAAGGGGGAGATTGTAAGTGCAATCAACCCTAATTGAGGGTTTTGGTGATTAATGACAAAACAAACTAAGAATCTAACAAGTTTGCTCCTAGTATGTACACAGTATTTCTACAGACAGGAGAAGCACAGATCTTACGAGCATAAAGATATAAAGCACAGCGGATTTAAAATTCCACATCAAATGGCGTGCTCCAAGTGCCAAGAAACAACGGCGGTGCAAAATTTATAACTCTTGAGTCATAGGAATCACCGTACAATTAAGAGGGATCTGCGACGGTTAAGTAAGTTGAAACGAGCCAAGTTCAAAATGATTTGAAAAACTCTTTGGAGATCATCTTCCTAGATCATGAATGCTCTTGAGAAAAACAAATTTTACTTCCCACAAAGTCTCCCCTTTTGTTCCCTTCAAAATTCTCAAAGTTTGGTTTCAGCCCCCTGAAACCGGTTCAACCGGTCCTGAAACCGGTTCAACCGGTTTCGGTACTGTTCACCTGTCACCTCTGCTCTGACCTTTCTGACAGTCAGAGCTGTCAGAAAAAGTCGCAGCAGATTTCTTTTTGAATCCGGTTGAGCCTATTTTTGTCCCTACTCAGCCGGTTTTGAAACCGGTCGAGTGTCCGGCTGAGTAGCTCTGTGGACCGGTTTCTCCCTGGTATAAACCGGTTCAACCGGTTTATAACCGGTTCAACCGGTTTTTACCCACTTTCTCCCAACGGCTGCCAGCTTTTGGGGATCCTTTATATACCCCCTCACACTCTCTCTCTCATTTACTTCGCCTCTCTCACGAATTCTGAGCTGACCAACCTTCAAACAAGAGCATTCATTTCACCTCTCACACCCGCAATCGCATCACCTTCAATCATTTGAAGGATCCTTGGTGTGAGGTGAACTCGATCGAACTCGCTGTCATTTTCATCTCGATTCTCCCATTCTCTTGTTCTTGAGCTCGTTGCAAACTTAACCGTGTGCGGATTTGTTACTCTTGGAACCTTGTGTTCCTTGACGGTTAGAGGTTGCTTGGGAGTCTCCAAATTTGTGGACGACCCCAAGAAGTTTGTATCACCCGCTCCTTGAGCACATTTGACAAGAGATTGCCTTGACCTTTGTGGTCGGCTTGTGGAGGATTAGGGTTGGAAAAGACCCGGCCCTTTGTGGGTTCCTCAACGAGGAGTAGGACACCTTTGTGGTGGTTGCCGAACCTCGGGTTATATCGCGTGTTCTTGTGTGTTCTTGTCAAGCGCTTTATATTTAGTGGTTGGCTCATATTATTCATTTAAGTAGTTTTGTGTAGAGCAATCTTCAGTTGCATTATTCACTACTTCGCACTTGTTGAATAGATTATCTAATTTAAGTTGAGCGGGTTCAAACTTGTTCAGTTGTGATTAAAATCGACTGAACTGGTTTGCACCTGTGCAACTTTGATTTAACAATATTTCGAAGTTTAGTGAAAATTTTCAGGTGTAGCCTATTCACCCCCCTCTAGGCTACTTTCAAAGAGGCCAGAGGCTCAACCCTATATCCAGTGTCTCGTGTGTTTCCTCTGTCGTGCTTATGGGAAGGGAGACGAGTTCTCTATATCTTCTTGCGCCTCTACTGCTGACGGGAGGGAAGAGAGCGGATCTGGTGATCCGTGGTAACGTAGTTCTCAACACGTTATCAGCACGCTCTACCTCGACGTTGCTACGGATCTAATCGACACCGACTCTACACCACGCCGGCAGGTCTTCCGGCTTGGCCGAACTGTCCTACGCGACAGTTTTTGATCGCTCTACTAATCGAACGGTATGTAATTTTCTAGATTGGATCTAAGATTTAGTTTTCAATCAGTTTCCAATCTACTCTTCACGGGGAAGAAATAGAGAACATGTTTCCTGTAGAAACTCCAAAATGATTCGAACTGTTTCAAAGACCCAACATGCATTTTTCTGCATTGGGCTCTTTCATCAACTAATGTAAAGATCAGTTAATTCGCCATAGTTTTTCTTTAGGGAAAGATAATAAGATGGCTCCCTGTGCTCTGATTGATTATTTGTCTTATGATCTATCTAGGAACAATACCAAAGTGTTTCAAAGGAGGATTACCTTGACTTAGGTCTGCCTCCGGCCTAAATTAAATCAACCTAAGTGAAATGGAGTCTCTATCGTTCCGCTGCAAGAGTTTACTATGAGACTTCATACACCTTAAAGTTCATAGAACGAAAAGAAGTTTTTTGGAGGCCCTTATCCTCATTACGCCTAGCATTGAGTGGGCTGGATATTTACCTTATCAACTAGCAAATCAATAGGAATTCTATTTGAGTAAGCACCTTAATTGGCACCTGAATCGGACTGAACCAGCTGTTTGTCGGGGTGCGGCCTTGTGCTCGGTGGCATAACCTCCACTCCACGACGGAGCCCGCCGAACTGTGCCCGCTGCACAGGACGATCTCGTGACCGTAGAGGAGAGCACCGTGGTATGGTCTGTGTACGTGGGTGAGTCGTCGTGTGGTGGCTGAGAGGCAGAGCACCTCACGTACGTCTCCCGTGGCACATGAATAGGTGGTGCCGTGGTGGAACTCCATAGTCTGCGGCTGCCAGCTCAGTCTCCACGATCCGTTCCTTCCGGCTCCCGCACCCTCGATGGGCAAAAATCGGTCGTTTCCCGTGATGTGCGGATAAGCTCGCGAGGATGACGTGTGCCCCCTGGTAGCTGTAGCGGCGGTCCTGATCCTCACGCATACAGGACGTGCGTGTGGAGCCAGGGATAAGCACGGTTACCTCATCCAACCAACGTAAGAAAAAAAAAACCAGCTCGCATGGCCGCATGCACGGCAGACTAGTGCGTGCGAGTGGCTGGAAAAAGGAGCGGCTGAAAAAAAGGAAACAGATCACATGCAACGTGAATATGGCTTCTGTACCCGGTCAAAACGGTTTTGGGTCATGTGCCTCACATGCAAATTGAGATATTTTTGGCTGATACACTACTTACGGTCAATAATAGCACATAGACGTTATGGCTAATATCCATGCATGATCTGCATGCATCATCTCGTCCATTAACGAAAAAATATAGTTGTAACTAATGGGATATTTTTTCCCCATAAATTCCTGTTGAATTAATCAACTTTAGTACATTTTTTTGCATGCTCTATGTTATTTATACTATTTATTTTCTGTTGCAAATAGCAATTAGAATAAAGCATGTTTAAAGTTGCAGTTTATATATTAATTAATTATTTCCTGCAGTAAATAATTTGTAGAAAAATACATGCTTCAGAATGAGGAAATACCTTTTGCACTCGATGTGTTTATGTTAGTGTATTAATTTCAGTATTATTTTTCTGCTTTATTTACTGTAGTCAATAGCAGAAAATTATTTGAAATACATGTGAACGTTATACTTTGCATAATAGAATCGCTCTAAATATTTATGTTGGTTTGATCTTTCGGACTCACGTCGAGCGATTAAATTGTATAATGGGTACTCAGACACGCCGATCAGGCTGCGTTGGTAATCGGCTGAGTTATGGCATTAGCTGAATATTGAATGCGCCCTGGCAACACGACACAATATTTGTGCCGTTCGTACTTGGTTGCGTCATGTGATTGCTATGTCGCACTCTCGCTTAATTGGACCACTCCAGTTGAGTCAGACCATCATTGTCGAGCCGCGTATTTTTTGCATGCCCTGTAGGCAATGTCTGTCTGCCGCGAGCCACAATTGCGCCTGTTGCGCATGTTGCGTGGATTTATCGTGTACCCCAATTACCGAGCCATCATTGTGCCTGTTGCGCTTATTACAGAGGCTTACTATACTATCGTAGCCCTGATGGCCGCACACGCGTTGACGCCAGATACGCTGGAGCTTGTACTCGCGTGGATTGTGGTGGGTTGTTCAAGGTCCTGAAGTCACATTATGTGCAACCTTCGTAAACAATTTTGTTTTCACTCTATATTTTGTTTGATTGTGTTGTTGACATCGTATATTTATATATATCGCCAAGTGGCCATAACAACTATATTAAATCTGGGAAATTAAATCGAAATACAATGAAACACAGATAAGTTAAATATCTGCTCTCTCCTCGTGCATAAAGTTTTACCCGAAGTAACCTAAAGAAATTCAATATTAATGCACGAAAGCCTTTTTGGCATAGAAGATATCACAAATTGGGATTATATTAGTAAGCAAAAAGACCTTACCAAATGATTTAAGATCAGAAATCTCAGTCATACATTGCTCAACCAAATGTTAGCACATTGCTCTCTTTGTCGCTGGATGACATGAAGCAAACTATGAGATAAAAGGACATTTAACCGCTAGCAACACGAAGTTGCGAGTATACCAAGAGGTTATTCTGAGAAATTTTTCACTATGTTGGTGTGAAAACCATAGTGAGTTCCCGTCGAACCACTTTACTTGTTCTATCTAGGACCTCTATGCTTGTGTCGCATACATCTCTCGGAATTGTAATACTTATAGTCACTGAATTGACTCAGGATATTCCTTTGACAAGTTTGGTATACAATGTAAGCTAAATGGTAAAGGTCGGTCCTGAATGGGCACATACCTCGGGTTTATGTAGCCGAACTACACTGAATTCCACCATTTGGCATGCTTACCATTATCTACCTCTGATCTACTAGAAGTGAGAAGAGTAGACAAATAACTATGAAATCCCACATCACAACAGAGCTTGAAGCCAAATTAGACATTAACATGTCCTTGGTCCTCAGAGCCAGAAGAGTCATATGTCTTGACCACTAGACTACTAGTGATGATAATTTGTGATAGAAATACAAAGATCTTGTAGAGACCTGTTGTATCCTCTCTACCCCTGATGATTTCTTCGTATGAGAGCAGTACTATCTGTTGTTGAAGATGGATCCTAGGCGGATACTAGTATTGTTTCGTTCTTGCCAAGCAGTTATCATCATTTGCTTCATCAAAAGCTAGTTATATGGTGATTTTCCCAGATAAAATGAATTCTTGGCCTTGTCTGTTCTATTCCAAACCTTCTCTTTTGCTGAACAAGGAAGAGATCGAAATAATGCTATATAGAACAATTTGGTATATAATATGAGGAGAAATGTTTGCCCTGCTTGCAACACTACAAATAATTAACTATTGTTATAAGTTCTCTCTCAAAATTATTATACCTAAGAATGTTGTATAAATTGATACCCAATTTCAGACTGGTATGAGTAATTGGGTAAACCATGGGCAATGATAAAATGAGCCGGACTATACATCTCTGCATATAAAATCTTTGCTTGGCAGCATTGGCCTGATGCCGTGCACTTCACTACCAATATAAACACACACATTTTTCCTATGTGCTTAAAAGCACAATGCAACCAGTGAATGACTTTGTGAGCGTTAGACCCTGATGGTCATTTTACTTGTTGATTTGAAGTCAACTAATGGCTCCAAACGAATGGTATGCATGAGCCCCTGAAGGACCCTTATGGATAAATAGTGTTGCGCATATCAGTCTAAATCTTAATGATTGACTATGCATTTGGTAGTAATAACAATAAGTTTGCAGAATTATAACCATTAAGCAACTTGTTGTGCGTGTCTCGCTGGATGTTGAGACTAACCCTTCATGTTGAAGGACAAATATGTAGTATTCATGCCACTACATTAATCTAAGTCCAAAGCTCACCGCATAAAACCCCTATTTGTAATGTGCGTAAGATTTCCCAAATAAATCACCACAATAGCATACATTGGCCACAAACTAGATGATTGTGGTTGGGGATTTTATATGTATGCTTTTAGAACATCTTGGCATTAGGGGGAGGAATGCCCATATAGTGTAATGCCTCAATATTCTATTAAACGCACAAAAGCCAAACTGAACCTGTCGTTCGGTGTACTCCTGTGTATATGGAGTTTGCCAGAAATCGTTGAGGAGTAACCATATTGGTTTGAATGCTTCTACCTGATGTAGATATGGATATACCCGGGATTAATATCATATCCATTTGACTTATTGACATTTGATCTATTCTCGGGACGCCTGCGAATATGATCCATCAGCCTTAGTCAAAGCATATGTTCTGATTGTAGATTCACGTGGTCTGTGATAACTTTCCTCCGATTAATTCACCCTGATGATGAAATTCCTAGCAATGCGTGCAATATCATTGTGCTGGGAATACGGAACAATAAATCTTTCGTTTTGGGAAATGACGGAGATCATTATTAAATGTGGGAGACAAATATGTCGACACCTATCTTGCCTCTCTAGATTGCAAAGGGATCCAAAACAAAGTCCTAGGCATGAGTGTTTGAAGCTCTCTTATCGGGTCAATGATAAATGCAATCGAGGCTGAACCAATAATCGCAAAGTGAAAATAACGAGCTTGAAGTTCAGACATTATGGGCACTATTGAAATAATGTGTGGTGAATGCGATGGTTCAAGTGGTCTTGTGAGAGACCCATCCCACATATGTGTTGAATAAACACTGTTCCACTATATGTAATATATCTGGCAAATGGCATGAATTAAAATATGCAGTTAATAGGATTCTGAAGATCCGTCATGAGATCCTAGGAGGACTCATATCTTTGAATTATAAATATGCAACATATAAATCTTATACCGAATAATACATTCCTGATGATCACTCTCCTATGTAGGGAGAATATCTCCTAGTTGAGACTATCGTTCCCAGATGGAACCTATCCAGAAGAAACAAAGTCTGTGTTGAACACCAAAGTTCGATAATCCCTATAAAGGGATAAAGACCCATACAGACCCGAAAAGGAATAAGATGAGGTACCAAAGGACTTGAAGTTCACCGAATAAGCACATGTGCATTCCATGAGTTTTACTCATGGTAATTTCTACTAGATGTGGAATTACGGTATCCTCTAAGCCCTGATGGCAGAAACCTATTGTCACACCCGGATTTCGGGTACCAAGACCCGGGCGCGAACATAAACACCAGAGGAAAGCCAAATATAGCCAGTGAAGTACAAAATATGGCCGACAGAAGCGACGTGAAGACTAGACAGAGAACGTCCATCAAATGTCCAATCAGTCGCAGAGCAAATAAATTACACTACCTAGCAAGATATGGATGGATTGCGAACTCGGCTGCAAAAGACAAAATACATGCTGACCTCTGAAGCATAATATTGATGACATAATGCTGACCTCCAAAGCATAATGCGGATGACATCATGCCGATTTTTACAAGCAGAAAGGATAATCTTCAGCAAAAAGACACAAAAGGAAGACCTTCGAATGGATTATCCTCAAAAATCCACTTGAAGGTCGGGGGCTACACCCATTGGGTGCACCTTTGGTGCACCCCATGGATCATCATTCCAAGCCAAGATAGTGCCGACTTCTAAGGCATGGGACAAGATTAAAGACAAGGCTAGCCCTCAACCAAAACGCAGGAGTAAAGTGGAAATAATTTCTGGTAAAGACCTTCGAGTAGATTATTTTCTAAAATCTACTCGAAGCTCGGGGGCTACACCCATTGGGTGCACCTCCGGTGCACCCAATGAAGTTCAGGGTCCTACAAAACGAAATGCTGACTTCTAAGGCACGAGCACGGGACAAAGCTTCGGTTTACGAGAGATCAAAGCAGGAGGAGACAGTAAGAAGTCGTTCTCTTCAAATCGCCTGCAAGCTGGACCTGGGATCTTTGGGCTGATTACCTCTAAATTAACCCAAAGATCGGGGGCTTGTGGGGGACAGATATCCCCCGGGTGCACTAAAGGAGTAAAAGACCTCACGAAAGGCCTAAGGGCCCAATAAATCGTAAGGCTATTCTTTCGTGGGCCTGGGGAGGAACAATTAGCAAAGCAGGTTGACACGAGGCCGGATTGGTGCAAACCTAGACACCACAACGTCGAGCGAGCGACCACAACAGAGATCCGACTTTCCCGCGCTGGAGCCCCCATGCAACGGAACCACGCGAGGATAGGTCGGCGGAACTACAGGGAGATAAACTCAAACAAGTGTCGATCCTTTAGCTACGCATTGTTATCATATCCACGTGTATTGCCCCACGGTCAAGTATATAAGGCCTAGGGGGCACCCCTTCAGATCGATCGACCCTATTACTTAGCCATCCACTTCAACTCTCTGCATTCTCAACTCAGAGAGCTCTCTTGTAACCTCATTCACCAAGCAAACTCACCAGGATGTAGGGTGTTACGCATCTCTAAGTGGCCCGAACCTGTAAACATTGTCCACTGTCCCTCGTGCAACTGGCACGAACCATTTTGCTACAGTCGTCGACACCGTCCTACTCCTAAAAACACCTTGAGGGGTAACCCCGGGTGCGGTCGGACCCAAAACACCGACAGCTCTCGCCTTGGTCAGTGCACAAAACCTCTTCTCCTCCCTACAAGCTACCATTCTTGTGTGGGGGTCATAGGATTTTGCCTACTGGTTGCAAAGATATGGAGCCAGGAAATCCGGTCTGTCTCCCTGCCCAAACCCAAGGCAAATCCAAGGTTTTGTCGTGTCTAGGGCTCGCGTCCCAATGCCATCTTCTGGCACACGACAGAGGGTTAGTTAGACACAATTTTGTCAATGGGGCCATTAGGATTCGAGTTGGGATCAAGGTGAACATCCCTGATCTTTAGCTCAAGGTCTGAATTTCAGAATTCTGAAATTCAGAATTCCCATTAAGTCCCCACATGAGAAGCTTGATTTGGGGTTTTACTTGAGTTATTTTGGCTAAGCTTTCTCAACCTTTCTTGTTGCTCATTACATATACTTCAATTTTTATAATTGGCTCAAGTCATAATTTTAAACTTTTCATCCCCTTTTTATTTTCTTGAACTTTGCTCATGGGGCTCACTTAGGGTTTTCATTAGGGTTGTACATTCTTATCTTTTAAAAGACTCAATTGCTTTGATCATGATACTTTTAAGTATATACTTGGTGAATCCTTTAGTACTTACGTTATTTTGATGCTCATGCTTACTTTGGTTCACATAAAATGATGGTTCTTGGTTTGGCATTTTAAGAGAAGCCCTAAGTGACACTGGGGTGTCACAGCCTTCCCCCCTTAAAGGAATCTCGTCCCGAGATTCGGGCCAGAGTCCTCCCGGGGTGAAGCGAAGGGTGAGACTTATAGGAAATGGGTGATTACTGTTATCATTAGGGTAAAACCGTTCTTCGAATGTCATTCTCTTTGCAACTTCAGAAGGAAGTCCTTTTTAAGTTTTTCTTCATAGTTACTTCATTCTGAATTAAGATCATATTTTTGAAAATTAGATTCGAAGGGCAGGAGAAGGGGTCGGGTGATTACGTACCAGCTTCCTTCGGTAGGCAATCGGGGAAGTTGGATCTCAGGAATTCCTCGGTTTCCCAAGTAGCTTCCTCCTCTGAGTGATTACTCCACTGGACCTTGTACATCTTGATCGATTTAGCCCGAGTTGATCTCTCCTTGCAATCCAGAATCTTGGAGGGGTACTCTTGGTACGATAGATCTGACTCTATCTCTAATTCTGGCTCTGCTAAGATCTCAGTCGACAATCGAACACACTTCTTCAGCTGAGATACATGGAATACATCGTGAATGGCAGACATTTTTGAAGGTAACTTCAGCTTGTATGCCACGGGTCCACATGCCTCTATGATCTCATAAGGTCCAATGTAACGAGGGGCTAGCTTGCCTTTGATCCCAAACCTCTGCATTCCCTTGGTGGGTGATACCTTGAGGTATACAAAACTTCCCACCTCGAACTGGAGAGGTTTCTTTCTTTTATCATGGTAACTCTTCTGCCTGGCCTGAGCATCTTCTAGATTCTTCCTGATTAGTTTGACCCTCCTTTCGGCTTCAGTCACTAAATCAGGTCCAAAAACTTCTCTTTCTCTAGGTTGAGACCAATTGAGTGGTGTTCTACACCTTCTTCCATAGAGAGCTTCAAAAGGTGCCATCTTTAGGCTGGATTGATAACTATTGTTATAAGCAAACTCTGCTAAGGAGAGGTGCTTATCCCAGTTCTTGCCACAATCGATCGCACAAGCTCTTAGCATATCCTCCAGAATTTGGTTTACCCTTTCCGTCTGACCATCAGTCTGTGGGTGGTAAGCTGAACTTCTAATTAGCTTAGTTCCCAGAGACTCTTGCAATTGTTCCCAAAATCTGGCAACAAATTGGGCTCCTCGGTCGGAAACAATGGTCCGAGGCAGTTCGTGCAAACACACGATCCGGTCAATATACAATTCTGCATACTTCCGAGCCTTATCAGTGGTGTGCACAGGAAGAAAATGTGCCACTTTCGTCAATCGGTCCACAATAACCCAAATTGAATCATGATGACGAGAGGTGTTGGGCAGACCCACAATGAAATCCATGCTGATGTCATCCCACTTCCATGAAGGTATGGACAGGGGTTGCAAAGCTCCAGCTGACTTCAAGTGGCTTGCCTTTACCCTCTGACAGGTGTCACATTCTGATACATACTGGGCTATCTCCCTCTTCATTCTGGTCCACCAGTACAAAGGCTTCAGATCATGGTACATCTTGGTGCTTCTCGGATGCATAGAGAATTTGGAGAGATGAGCCTCGTCCAAGATTTTCCTCTTGAGATCCTGGTCCTTAGGAATCACCAATCTGCTTTTAAACCATAACACACCCTTTTCATCCTGGCGGAAACAATTATACTTCTCGACCTTCTGATGGAGATTCTTCTTGATAATCTGCACTCCCTTGTCACTGAGCTGGGCCATGACAATCTGGTCTTGCAAAGCTGGCTCAACAGAAATGTGAGACAAAGAACCATAAGGAATCACTTCAATTTGCATCTTGCTCAACTCATCACACAAGGTGTTAATGCGAGAATCCATCAGAATACAATTGCACTGCATCTTCCGGCTCAAGGCATCTGCTACCACATTAGCTTTTCCTGGGTGGTAATGTACCTCCAGGTCATAATCCTTGATCAGCTCTAGCCATCTTCTCTGCCTCATGTTGAGATCAGCCTGAGTGAAAATGTACTTAAGGCTCTTATGATCAGTGAAGATGTTGCAGTGGGTCCCCATTAGGTAATGCCTCCACATCTTCAATGCATGAACCACTGCTGCTAGCTCAAGGTCATGAGTGGGATAGTTCTGCTCATGAGGCCTGAGTGCTCTTGAGGCATAAGCAATGACTCGGTTGTCTTGCATCAAGACACAACCTAGCCCTGTGCCAGAGGCATCGCAATATACATCAAAAGGCTTGCTGTTGTCAGGCTGTGCCAACACTGGTGCGGTGGTCAGATGCTGCCTTAATGCATGGAAGGCATCTTCGCACTTCTGACTCCAGACAAATTTGACTTCTTTCTTCAGCAACTCAGTTATAGGCTTCGCAATTCGAGAGAAGTCTGGAATAAATCTTCGGTAATAACCAGCTAATCCCAGAAAACTCCGAATCTGACAAACAGTTGTTGGTGGCTTCCAGTTCATCACCTCTTGCACTTTATCAGGATCAACAGCTATTCCAGCCTGAGAGATAGTGTGACCCAAGAATTTGATTTCCTTTAGCCAAAAATCACACTTGGATAACTTGGCATAAAGGTGGTGCTCTCGCAGACGTTGAAGAACTACATGCAAATGCCCGGCATGTTCTTCTTTGCTCCTTGAGTACACCAAGATGTCATCGATGAAAACCACCACGAACTTGTCCAATTCAGGCATGAAAACAGAATTCATCAGATACATGAAATATGCTGGTGCATTTGTCAGCCCGAATGACATCACCAAGAATTCATATAGCCCATATCTGGTTGAGAATGCCGTCTTCAGAATATCACTTGCTCGTATCTTGATCTGATGGTAGCCAGAGCGAAGGTCTATCTTGGAAAATACCTTGGCCCCGACCAATTGGTCAAAAAGAACATCAATACGAGGCAAAGGATACTTGTTCTTGATAGTCACCGCATTAAGAGGGCGGTAATCTATACACAGCCTCAAGCTTTCATCCTTCTTCTTCACAAATAGTGCTGGACATCCCCAAGGCGAAGTGCTTGGGCGAATAAATCCTTTATCCAGCAACTCTTGCAATTGCTTCTTCAACTCTGCCAACTCAGCGGGTGGCATTCGGTAGGGCCTTTTGGAAATTGGGGCCATTCCCGGTTGCAACTCGATGGCGAATTCAATATCCCGGTCCGGTGGCATTCCTGGCAATTCATCAGGGAAGACATCTGCATACTCACAGACCACTGGGATTTTCTTCAAAGGTAACTCTGTCATAGTGAAAGCACATGGCTGAGTAGGACCTTGACGGGGCAGAATTAAAGTGAAGTTCCCACAGAACGGAGAATTAACTTCCACGGTACGACTGGCTATATCAAGCACAACTTGGTGTAAGGTCATCCAATTAGCTCCTAGAATAATGTCCACATTTTCCAATCCCAACACAAGAAGAGTGGTTTTGATAATGTGGCTTCCCAGTTGAATAGGCACACTTTGGTTTAATTGATTAGTTGCAATTTTACCCCCAGGTGTGACTATCATGAATGACCCTCTAGAGTGAGAGAATGGCAGTTTACACCTAGCACTGAACTTTTGGCTAATGAAACTATGAGATGCACCAGAATCAAACAGAATTAAAGCAGGTTGATTATAAACTGAAAAGATACCAGTCATGATAGGAGCTCCTTCAGGTATTTCCTCCAGAGTGGTGAAGTTGAGCTTCCCCTGCCTGACTTGCACCTTCTGCTTTCTTCCCTTGTCTTGATTTGGTGCTGGCATCTGCCTCTGCTGGTTCCTGGGACAATTCTTGGCATAGTGGCACACATTGCCACAAGTGAAACACTTGTTCCCATTGCCCTGGCGGAACTGCTGCTGCTGCGGCTGGTTGTTTCTTGGAGCGGGAGCTAGAAAGCGATTGGGTGCCGGCTGCTGCTGCTGAGGTGGCCTGATCACCCATCTGCCTGCCTGCTGCTGAAAACCCCTGCTCTGATTGTGAGAAACAATCCAGAACCTCTGAGCCTGAGCGGATGGTGCTGCCATTGGTGCCTTTCTCTTCTTCTCTGCCCGGTGAGCAACAATGCAATCCTCCTGGGAGATGGCCATGTTGACCAACTCATTGAAGCTATCAGCCCGGACAGTGTTGAGTCGTTCCCGCAGCTTGGTATTAAGACCCCTGCGGAAGCGATCCCTCTTCTTCTCATCAGAATCAGCATGATACCCTGCATACTGGCATAAGTCGTTGAAAGCTTGCGCATACTGCAGTACCGTGCGGGTTCCTTGATTAAGGGTCAGAAATTCATTCAACTTCCGATCAAGAATGCCAGCTGGGATGTGGTGTCCTCTAAAGGCAGTCTTGAATTCCTCCCAAGATACCTCACGATCAGCGCGGAGCATAGCACGGAAGTGATCCCACCAAGTCCGAGCAGATCCACGAAGCTGCTGCGCGGCGAAGCGGGTCTTGGTAGCATCAGGGCAGTCTCCCGCGAGGAGGGGAAACTTGGACTCAACGACGCGAAGCCATACGTCGGCGTCCAACGGATTCTCTGCCTTGGTGAACAAGGGCGGCTGCGTGCTTAGAAACTCCTGGTAAGTGGCCATTGCCGGGGGTCGCTGAGGCTGGCCTCCACCATGCTGCTGAGGGTGGGGCTGGCGCTGCAAGAGCTATCGCAGAATCTCATTCTGCTGGGCCATCAGCTCCTGCACTGTGGGAGCTGGAGGAGGTGGCGGGGGAACCTACTCGTTATGCCCGCGACGCTGCCTAGCTGCCATCTGAAAACAGAGATTGCCGCCATTGTTATCCCAACTCACAGTTTCGAACGACAAGATATCATCTCATATGGAAGGAAAAATGCCATAATCATAATATTAGGTTCGAAATGAAGATAACATGGTGACAAATATACCACAGATTTCAAAAGTTCATAGGGTTACATTAATCAGGAGGAAAGTACCCATAAGCCTAGTCCAAAATGTGATATTACTAAGCTCGCATAGGTTTCTATCCGCCTAAAAGTGTCGAAGCGACTGCTTAACCCTGAGCGGTGGAAGTGACACTGGATACGGGTGAAGGAGGCATTGCGAAGGTAGTCCCATTGGCGCCAGGGGCTGGTCCTAGCTCCTCGGGAGCCTCTTCTGCCTCGCTTCCTGCTTCATTGGCCTCCATCTCCAGGTGGTGCATGTCCAAGTGGTCATTCGCTTCTTCGAGTTCCCTCTGGACATCGTGGAGCTGGTTCTCCAAGACATCAATAGTGTTGTCTCGGATCTCCACCTGCTGCTCCAAGGTGGTGATGCGCTGGCTTAGCCTCTCCACCTGCAGATCCTTCTCCACCAACTCAGTGGATAGGTCGACCACAAAATCTTCCCGACTGTCGAGAGTGAGCTTGGCAGTCTGAGCGGTGTTGGCGAGAAGTGCCATAGCATCGCTCTGAAGGGCCTGAAGGCGGTACAGCGCACTCATGCACTGGACAGTGACCCTCCCAACCAAGTCAGGATACATTGCCCACACATCCTTCACATGGCTCACGCGGTTACACCACATGGGATCATCCTTCCTCTCAGCAGGGAAGAGTCCCAAAGGGTGCATCACCATCTCCAGGGGATGGTAGCCACAAAAAGTCGTCAGGGCCTTCATGGCTGCTGCTTCAATGGTGTCGTCCGTCCTGAGTCCAATCGTCTCAGAATCAAGAGAACGCCAACCCGGCTGAAGGGGATGAGCCTCCAAAGTCAGCCAGACCCGACAACGAGGTACCCGATGCTCCTCATACAACTGCACCGTGTACAAAGGGGGCGTAGGGTAACCGGCGGAGCTAAGCACTTCCCACAAGATGGAAGGAAAACCATCGCGAGAAAGGAAGTCAGAATTGAAACAAGAGTCTTCTCCACTGGCGGGGGTGGGTGAATTCATCTGCAGAAGGGAATCAAAGGTAAAGATTATGGTGGAAGGAAAAAGAAAAAGAGAGCCCGGATGGTTCTAAAGAAAGTGGGTTAGCTCAAATTTTAATTCCTCTTTGTGTTTTATGATGCATGCATGCTGGGAAAAAGAAAACGTTGCCTCTCGAAAGAAAATAGGGTGCTTTTCAGGGCATCCTTGAAAATATAAGTACTGGCCCACGGGGCCTAAGTGATTAGCCACCCATTTTTCCCTCTATGCCTAAGGCCTTTCGTCCTAGGTCTAACGGTCTAGTCCTGACGATCCTTAGCAGTTTCTAGGCAAGTTTTAGATTTTAAAAATTGGTATTCGTGGTTTATTGTCCTGCTTTGTGGTGGAATTTGCTCCGATACCAGCTGTGGCGGAACCACCCGAATTATTCCAGCTTAAGTGCCCAAGTCACGCCTTAGGGGCCGTAACGCACTTAAATCGGAATAACCCGTCAGTCCCTCAGATCTAGTCTGATGGAGCCACTTAACCAGGATCAAATTCCACAATCTCACACGAAGGTGAGTCACAGAAGCAATACAATAAAACAGGAATCCACAAATTAAGTACTGAGTTATTACATAAATCAGAGTTTTTGAGTAGCCAATGAGAGTTCACAAAATAAAGTGCAGCGGATAATCGATGTCGTCGGTATTGAGGAAATGGGCAAGGCCTAGCCCACTACTCCTCGTGCTCCTCTCCTGCCGGAGCAACATCCCACTCGACCGTCCAACCCGGTGGCAGGGTGGTAGGCCAAGTCACGCCATCAACCATTTCCTGAATGGTACCTGCAAAAATTGTGCCACAAGCAAGGCTGAGTATACTAATACTCAGCTAGACTTACCCGGTGTGAGGAATCTACTCCTCTACCTCTAGACTATGCAGCTGTTTGGCTGAGGGGTTTGGTTTGCCAAAAGCACTAGCTGTTTCTAAAATCAACTTTTAGCTTTTCAAATTCTATCATCATTACTTAGCTAGATTTACTTCTTCTAAGCATACATGGTAACAAGCATTTAGATCAATCAACAAGTTATCTCATGTAACCTCATTTCACTTCTTACTCGATGCAGTACAAGGAATCAAGCAGTCTCATTAGCTGCGAGAAGCAGACGATTCGAATCGAGTTTTAACCTTGCAAGGTAAACCTAAACACACGGCATGTCAGGGTACTCCGACCCTGCACATGACAACCGTCCCCATCGATTCCCCGTTCGCGTCCAGGCCTCACCGCCTTGGCATACAATGCTCCACTGACCCCGGCTGCCGCCGTGCAGTGACCGCACTTGTACCCACCATAGCTAGCATGGGAGACCCAGTCTTAGGTCGCATGAGGGATAAAGTCCGTGCCCGGCTTCACTCAGGTACTAGGTTTACCGGTTACCATATTTCCCGGCATGTGCTTAGTACGTTCAAAAGCTTGACTCAGGTATCCACACATTAATCCTTAATTCTTTTTCCCGTCTCATGGACAAGACATCCTCCCTGGATCCAAGTCCATAGACCAACATATACCCCGTTATCAAGATGAATACAATCAATTCCTGACCTCGCGCGAGTGCTGGAAAAATCACTCGACTTCTACCGAGATCCTGATTAGCAAAGCAGCTACTCGACCTAGCATACTAGTATTCATCTCAAAAAGGAATCCTAAGTTCATGCAACTAGAGGTTTCAAGCAACTCCTACACTTATGTGCACATTACAAACCTACAAACATTAAGTGTAGTAAAGTAGCATATATAAACGGTTATGCATAAAACCGGGGCTTGCCTTCAATTGCTGGGGCTGCGGGGAGATCCTCGATAGCAGCCTCTGAAGCCTGCTCCTGGTCCTCCTCTTGGACAGGTCCTTGCTCGGGGATGAGCACGTACTCTCCGTCGGCAAGATTACAATCTAATGAATGCAATGCGTAAGATATATGTTTAATATGATATGTGCTTTTAGAAATTACAACTTTTGACGGTGTATGACCTACTTGAGTTAAACAAGGTTAACTTTACCTATGTAAGACCCTTGGGTGGTATACTTGGTAAATTAGGTTAAACCTAGCTAAGGCAAGTGGTAGGTTTTATTTTTGGGGTTCCACTGAATTCTTTTTAAGTCTTAGTGAGAGTTGATAAGTACTTAAGTTAGACTTATTGGGGTGGGGTTTATCTCTTCTTTCCTTTTCTTTTATTCTCTTAAAAGTTTTGGAGTAGGGTTTGAACTACAAGTTGCTTTAATAAAATTCCAAAAATTATGCAAAAATTACAGTGGCTTGGCACTGGTGTATATTTCTCTGTCTTAAAATTTGGGAATCAGAAAGTGAATAGTTTTCTCTAGACAAAATTATTAAATTCTAGGGCAGAAGGGGTGTTTTGAACTACAACTACTATTTAACAGTGGGTAATTCTCTAAAACTTAATTTTGCTGGCTTTTAGGTGTTATAACATGACTTGATACAATTTTCTAGCCATTAATACCTTTTAGTTATTTTACTATGGTTTTCTCAAGTTTCTAGCCACATTGGTGCTTTCTACTACCACTATATTTGAAAAATATCAAACAATAGAGTTCTTATTTTTCTTAGTTATTGTTTTGTGCAAGAGCAATCATTCTAAAGTTTGGCATCTTTTTGCTCAAGGGAAGGGGTGGTATGCATTATTTGAATTAAGTGGCCTTTCTCATAATTTATTAACAATAGGTATGAGTTTGCTTCTTTTTCATGGGTTTGCATTTTTCTCTGGTAGTTCATCCCACTATGGACTTAGCAAAATTTTGGTTGCCCATTATTGCATCATTAGGGGTTGTTCATGATTTATTTGGAAAATGCCTCATTATCATTTTATATTTATTTTCCTTACTTAATATGTTTGGCTGAGGTGTTCATCATTTTTGTAGTGGGGCTCTGGTGGTTATAAGTCCACTGGATTTTTATTATCCATTTTGGTTATAGTTTTGCTACTCTAATAATTGATTTTTAGTCCATATAAGGCTAAATAAAACATTTTAATTTAAAACTGGTCCAAATTAATGGTCTCTGTATTTTTCCTAGGTTCTCTGTTACATAAGTAAACTAGAAAAAATAATCCTAATCACTGTTCATTAATTTCTAATGCCTTTCTGATTTTTCCTAAGTTTTGGGCAAAATAGCTTTAAATGAATAAGCACATCATAATTTCTAATGCTGGGGTTCCTACTATTTTTAGACAATGTCTAAATGAGGTTTGAATACCTACAAATTTTCTTAAGTTCAGCACAGAAGAAAAACTAATTTTCCTTAATTAAACAAGGTTTGGTGGGTTTCTGTTTTTAATTTTAAACTCTAAAATTTAGAACAGAAAGCATAGGGTTTATCATTTTTAAATGATAGTTCATAATATTCAAGAGCTAGCAAAATTAGTTTGACAACTTTTTATGAAAAATTCATCAAGTTATGGATTTTCTAAGTTCTCTGGTCAATTAAAAAGAATAACAGAATTGGTTTAATGGAAATCCACTTTGCACGGGGGTCCCTGGCGGGTTTTTTAAGTTTTCCTCGCGAATCAGTCCTTAAGCTACTATTCACATAAGTCACTGACGTTACAGAAAACCCCTCGGGTTCTACAAATCCTAACCCGAGGTCCTTCTTCTAAGTTAAACAGTAACCGTGGCGGAAGAAAGGGCGGAGGGGCCTACCGGTGGCGAGATTGCTCCGGTGAAGTGGTCGAGGACGTAGGGGAGGTCTCGGGGATCACAACGAGGTGCGGGTCGCTGTCGGGGATGGCCGAAGTCGGTCGGTTCACGCGCGCAGGCGGGGATGCTCGTCGGCGGCGAGGGGTCCGGCCTGGTCATGGCGAGATAGACCAATTGGATGGGTCAGAGGGGTTCACATGATGCCAGAGAAGATATGGGTGCAAGGAATCTGATAGTCGCCTAGAGGGGGGGTGAATAGGGCGAAACTGAAATTTACAAATATAATCGCAACTACAAGCCGAGTTAGCGTTAGAAACAATAACGAGTCCGCGAGAGAGCGAGCAAAACAAATCGCAAGCGAATAACAAGTGAGACATGTGGATTTGTTTTACCGAGGTTCGGTTCTCGCAAACCTACTCCCCGTTGAGGAGGCCACAAAGGCCGGGTCTCTTTCAACCCTTCCCTCTCTCAAATGGTCCCTCCGACCGAGTGAGCTTTCTTTTCTCAATCACTTGGAACACAAAGTTCCTACAAGGATCACCACAAGATTGGTGTCTCTTGCCTCAATTACAAGTGAGTTTGGTTGCAATGAAAGAATCAAGAAAGCACGATTAAAAAGCCAAGCAACAAGAGCGACAAATAGCACACGGATCACTTTCTCTCTCAAGCCACTAATCACTAATGATCTCTTTTCTCAATTGTGAAACTTGGAGAGGTGGAGGCTTTGAATGTGTCTTGGAATGGATTGCTAGCTCTTGTATTGAATGTTGAAGGTTGGAATGCTTGGATGAAGTGAATGGAGGTGGTTGGGGTTGTATTTATAGCCACCAACCACTTCCTAGCCGTTGCACCATTCTGCTGAGCGCGGACGGTCCGCGAGCCAGGTCCGGACGGTCCGCCCCTGTAGATCAACGGCTGAAAATGCAACGGTCAGCAGTAACGGCTATATCAACGGCTATATTGCATTTAATGCGACGTCAGATGTCAGACAGAGCCAGTCGCGGACGGTCCGGTCGTGCACCCCGGACGGTCCACGAGGCCCTCTATAATTCATTTCTCCGAACCCGTTACCTTCGGGTTTTTCGGTTTCTTACCGACCGGACGGTCCGTGCCTGAGGCCGGACGGTCCGCGAGTGGGCTCGGACGGTCTTTCCTTTTCCTCCGGACAGGCCGTAGTGGAAACTTGTATTTTTGCATTGGTTCTGTCCGAGAGTCATCCTAGTGTCGCGGACGGTCCGCCGCAAGGGCCCGGACGGTCCGCGCTTGGCCTGTTTTTCCAAAAAGCTTCTCCTGTCCGGAATAATCTACGGTATTCCGGACAGTCGATTTAGTATAGTTATAGATGAACCTTTGGCACCTGTAGAACATATAATCTAGAGCAAACTAGTTAGTCCAATTGTTTGTGTTGGGCAATTCAACCACCAAAATTATTTAGGAACTAGGTGTAAGCCTAATTCCCTTTCAATCTCCCCATTTTTGGTGATTGATGCCAACACAAACCAAAGCAAATATAGAAGTGCATAGTTGAACTAGTTTACATAATGTAAGTGCAAAGGTTGCTTGGAATTGAGCCAATATAAATACTTATGTGATGCGCATGGATGGTTTCTTTGTTTTTGACATATTGGACCACATTTGCACCATGAGTTTTGTTTTTGCAAACTCTTTTGTAAATTCTTTTCAAAGGCATTTTGCAAGATAGTCAAAGGTAAATGAGTAAGATTTGCAAAGCATTTTCAAGTTTTGAAATTTTCTTCCTTTGTTCCAAATGCTTTTCCTTTGACTAAACAAAACTCCCCCTAAATGAGATCCTCCTCTTAGTGTTCAAGAGGGTTTTAAGACATCAATTTTGAAAATACTAGTTGCTCCCCCTTTAGAACACAAAGAGATACCAATTTTGAAATTTACCAATATAAAATCATTAAATTTATAAAATTAGGTGGTGGTGCGGTCCTTTTGCTTTGGGCTCATATTTTCTCCCCCTTTGGCATGAATCGCCAAAAACGGAACCATTAGAGCCCAATGAAGTACTTTCTCCCCCTTTGGTCATGAAATGAATGAGTGAAGATTATACCAAAGTTGGAGAGGTGATGTGGAGCGACGGCGAAGGATGAGTAGTAGAGTGGAGTGGAAGCCTTGTCTTCGCCGAAGACTCCTATTCCCTTTCAATATACCTATGACTTGGTTGAAATACACTTGAAAACACATTAGTCATAGCATATATAAAAGAGACATGATCAAAGGTATATTTATGAGCTATGTGTGCAAGACTAGCAAAAGAAATTCCTAGAATCAAGAATATTAAGCTCATGCCTAAGTCGGGTAAAAGATTGTTCATCAAGTGGTTTGGTAAAGATATCGGCTAATTGATCTTTAGTATTAATATAAGAAATCTCGATATCCCCCTTTTGTTGGTGATCCCGAAGAAAATGATACCGAATGGCTATGTGCTTAGTGCGGCTGTGCTCGACGGGATTGTCGGCCATTTTGATTGCACTCTCATTGTCACATAGCAAGGGGACTTTGGTTAGTTTGTAACCGTAGTCCCGCAGGGTTTGCCTCATCCAAAGCAATTGCGCGCAACAATGGCCTGCTGCAATATACTCGGCTTCGGCGGTGGAAAGAGCGACCGAATTTTGCTTCTTTGAAGCCCAAGACACCAAGGATCTTCCCAAGAACTGGCAAGTCCCCGATGTGCTCTTCCTGTTAATCCGACACCCCGCCCAATCGGCATCCGAATATCCAATCAAATCAAAAGTGGATCCCGAGGGTACCAAAGCCCAAACTTAGGAGTAAAAGCCAAATATCTCAAGATTCGTTTTACGGCCGTAAGGTGTGATTCCTTAGGGTCGGCTTGGAATCTTGCACACATGCATACGGAAAGCATAATGTCCGGTCGAGATGCACATAAATAAAGCAATGAACCAATCATTGACCGGTATACCTTTTGATCCACGGACTTACCTCCCGTGTCGAGGTTGAGATGCCCATTTGTTCCCATGGGTGTCTTGATGGGCTTGGCATCCTTCATTCCAAACTTGCTTAGAATGTCTTGAGTATACTTCGTTTGGCTAATGAAGGTGCCTTCTTGGAGTTGCTTGACTTGGAATCCTAGAAAATACTTCAACTCCCCCATCATAGACATCTCGAATTTCTGTGTCATGATCCTACTAAATTCTTCACATGTAGATTTGTTAGTAGACCCAAATATGATATCATCAACATAGATTTGGCATACAAACAAATCATTATCAAGAGTCTTAGTGAATAAAGTAGGATCGGCCTTGCCGACTTTGAAGCCATTTGCAATAAGGAAATCTCTAAGGCATTCATACCATGCTCTTGGGGCTTGCTTAAGCCCATAAAGCGCCTTAGAGAGCCTATAGACATGGTTAGGATACTCACTGTCTTCAAAGCCGGGAGGTTGCTCAACATAGACCTCCTCCTTGATTGGTCCATTGAGGAAGGCACTCTTCACGTCCATTTGATAAAGCTTGAAGCCATGGTAAGTAGCATAGGCTAATAATATACGAATTGACTCAAGCCTAGCTACGGGTGCATAGGTTTCACCAAAATCCAAACCTTCGACTTGTGAATACCCCTTGGCCACGAGTCGAGCTTTGTTCCTAGTCACCACACCATGCTCGTCTTGCTTGTTGCGGAAGACCCACTTGGTTCCTACAACATTTTGGTTGGGACGTGGAACTAAGTGCCATACCTCGTTCCTTGTGAAATTGTTGAGCTCCTCTTGCATCGCCATCACCCAATCCGAATCTTGAAGTGCTTCCTCTACCCTGTGTGGCTCAATAGAGGAAACAAAAGAGTAATGCTCACAAAAATGTGCAACACGAGATCGAGTGGTTACCCCCTTGTGAATGTCGCCGAGGATGATGTCGACGGGGTGATCTCGTTGTATTGCTTGGTGGACTCTTGGGTGTGGCGGCCTTGGTTGTTCATCCTCCTTGTTTTCATCATTTGAATCTCCCCCTTGATCGTTGCCGTCATTTTGAGGTGGCTCATCTTGTTGATCTTCTTGTTCAACATCTTGAGCCTCATCCTCAACTTGAGTTGGTGGAGATACTTGCGTGGAGGAGGATGGTTGATCTTGTGCATTTGGAGGCTCTTCGGATTCCTTAGGACACACATCCCCGATGGACATGTTCCTTAGCGCTATGCATGGAGCCTGTTCTTCACCTACATCATCAAGATCAACTTGCTCTACTTGAGAGCCATTAGTCTCATCAAACACAACGTCACAAGAAACTTCAACAAGTCCTGAGGACTTGTTAAAGACTCTATATGCCCTTGTGTTTGAGTCATATCCTAGTAAAAAGCCTTCTACAGTTTTTAGGAGCAAATTTAGATTTTCTACCTCTTTTAACAAGTATAAAACATTTGCTACCAAAAACTCTAAAATATGAAATATTGGGCTTTTTACCGGTTAGGAGTTCATAAGATGTCTTCTTGAGGATTCGGTGAAGATATAACCGGTTGATGGCGTAGCAGGCGGTGTTGACCGCCTCGGCCCAAAACCGATCCGGTGTTTTGTACTCATCAAGCATGGTTCTTGCCATGTCCAATAGAGTTCGATTCTTCCTCTCCACTACACCATTTTGTTGTGGAGTGTAGGGAGAAGAGAACTCATGCTTGATGCCCTCCTCCTCAAGGAAACCTTCAATTTGAGCGTTCTTGAACTCCGTTCCATTGTCGCTTCTAATTTTCTTGATCCTTAAGCCGAACTCATTTTGAGCCCGTCTCAAGAATCCCTTTAAGGTCTCTTGGGTTTGTGATTTTTCCTGCAAAAAGAATACCCAAGTGAAGCGAGAATAGTCATCCACAATTACAAGGCAATACTTACTACCGCCGATGCTTATGTAAGCGATCGGGCCGAACAAATCCATGTGAAGGAGCTCCAGTGGCCTGTCGGTAGTCATGATGTTTTTGTGTGGATGATGAATGCCAACTTGCTTCCCGGCTTGGCAGGCGCTACAAATCCTGTCTTTCTCAAAATGAACATCGGTTAGTCCCAAAATGTGTTCTCCCTTTAGAAGCTTGTGAAGATTCTTCATTCCAACATGAGCTAGTCGGCGGTGCCAGAGCCAACCCAAGTCAGTCTTAGCAATCAGGCATGTGTCGAGTTCAGCTCTTTCAAAATCTACCAAGTATAGCTGACCCTCTAACACACCCTTAAATGCTATTGAATCATCACTTCTTCTAAAGACAGTAACACCTATATCAGTAAAAAGACAGTTGTAGCCCATTTGACATAATTGGGATACGGAAAGCAAATTGTAATCTAGGGAATCTACAAGAAAAACATTGGAAATAGTGTGGTCAGGAGATATAGCAATTTTACCCAAACCTTTGACCAAACCTTGATTTCCATCCCCGAATGTGATAGCTCGTTGGGGATCTTGGTTTTTCTCATATGAGGAGAACATCCTTTTCTCCCCTGTCATGTGGTTTGTGCATCCGCTGTCGAGTATCCAACTTGAGCCCCCGGATGCATAAACCTACAAAACAAGTTTAGTTCTTTGTTTTAGGTACCCAAACGGTTTTGGGTCCTTTGGCATTAGATACAAGAACTTTGGGTACCCAAACACAAGTCTTGGAGCCCTTGTGTTTGCCCCCAACAATTTTGGCAACTACCTTGCCGGATTTGTTAGTCAAAACATAAGATGCATCAAAAGTTTTAAATGAAATGGCATGATCATTTGATGCATTAGTAGTTTTCTTTCTAGGCAACTTGGCATGGGTTGGTTGCCTAGATCTAGATGTCTCACCCTTATACATAAAAGCATAATTAGGGCCAGAGTGAGACTTCCTAGAATGAATTTTCTTAATTTTACTCTCAGGATACCCGGCAGGGTACAAAATGTAACCCTCGTTATCCTGAGACATGGGAGCCTTGCCCTTAACAAAGTTAGACAAGTTCTTAGGAGGGGCATTAATTTTGACATTGTCTCCCCTTTGGAAGCCAATGCCGTCCTTAATGCCCGGGCGTCTCCCATTATAGAGCATGCTTCTAGCAAGTTTAAATTTTTCATTTTCTAAGTCATGCTCTCTAATCTTAGCATTAAGTTGTGCTATGTGATCATTTTGTTTCTTAATTAAAGCTAGGTGATCATGGATAGCATCAACATTAATATCTCTACATCTAGTACAAATGGAAATATGCTCAACATTAGATGTAGAGGGTTTGCAAGATTTTAGTTCAACAACCTTAGCATGCAACAAATCATTTTTAGCTCTAAGGTCGGAAATAGTAGCATTGCAAACATCAAAATCCTTAGCCTTAGCAATTAATTTCTCATTCTCATTTCTAAGGCTAGTAATGGAAACATTCAACTCATCAATCCTAGCAAGCAAATCAACATTATCATTTCTAGGATCAATGCAAACATGAGAATCAACCTTAGCAATTAATTTGACATTTTCATTTCTAAGGTTGGCAATGATGTCATGGCAAGTGCTTAGCTCACTAGATAATTTGTTACATTTTTCTACCTCTAGAGCATAAGCATTTTTAACCTTAACATGTTTCTTGTTTTCCTTGATTAGGAAGTCCTCTTGGGAGTCCAAGAGATCATCCTTTTCATGGATGGCACTAATTAGCTCATTTAATTTTTCTTTTTGTTCCATGTTAAGGTTGGCAAAAAGAATACGCAAATTATCCTCTTCATTTTTATCATTATCCTCATCACTAGATGTTTCATATTTAGTGGAGGACTTTGATTTTACCTTCTTTTTGCCGTCCTTGGCCATGAGGCACTTGTGGCCGACGTTGGGGAAGAGGAGGCCCTTGGTGACGGCGATGTTGGCGGCGTCCTCGTCGTCGGAGGAGTCGCTAGAGCTTTCGTCGGAGTCCCACTCCCGACAAACATGGGCATCGCCGCCCTTCTTCTTGTAGTACTTCTTCTTCTCCTTCCTCTTGCCCTTCTTGTCGTCGCCCCTGTCACTATCACTTGATAATGGACATTTAGCAATAAAGTGACCGGGCTTACCACACTTGTAGCAAACCTTCTTGGAACGGGATTTATAGTCCTTCCCCTTCCTTTGTTTGAGGATTTGCCGGAAGCTTTTGATGATTAGGGCCATCTCCTCGTTGTCGAGCTTGGAGGCGTCAATTGGTTGTCTACTTGGTGTAGACTCCTCCTTCTTCTCCTCCGTTGCCTTGAAGGCCACGGGTTGCGCCTCGGATGTGGAAGGCTCATCAAGCTCGTTGATCTTCTTGGAGCCCTTAATCATGCATTCAAAACTAACAAAATTCCCGATGACTTCCTCGGGGGTCATTTGTGTATATCTAGGATTGCCACGAATTAATTGAACTTGAGTAGGGTTAAGGAAAATAAGGGCTCTTAGAATAACCTTAACCACTTCGTGGTCATCCCATTTTGCGCTCCCGAGGTTGCGCACTTGGTTCACCAAGGTCTTGAGCCGGTTGTACATGTCTTGTGGCTCCTCCCCTTGGCGGAAGACGGAAGCGACCGAGCTCCCCCTCGATCGTTTGCCCCGCTTGGTGATCTTGGTGAGTTCATCACCCTCGTGCGCCGTCTTGAGTAGGTCCCAAATCTCCTTGGCGTTCTTCAACCCTTGTACTTTGTTGTATTCCTCCTTGCTTAGAGAGGCAAGAAGGATGGTTGTGTGGCTTGGGAGTTGAAGTGCTCGATTTGGGCCACTTCGTCCGTGTCGTAGTCTTCATCCCCTACGGATGGTACCTGTACACCATACTCAACAACATCCCATAATCTTTTGTGGAGAGAGGTTAGATGAAATCGCATCAAATTACTCCACATAGCTTAATCTTCACCATTAAAAGTTGGTGGTTTGCCTAATGGGACGGAAAGTAAAGGTGTATGTTTAGGAATGCGAGGGTAGCGTAGGGGGATCTTACTATACTTCTTACGCTCTTGGCGTTTAGAAGTGACGGACGCCGCGTCGGAGCCGGAGGTAGATGTTGATGAAGTGTCGGTCTCGTAGTAGACCACCTTCCTCATCCTTTTGTGCTTGTCCCCACTCCGATGCGGCTTGTGAGAAGAAGATTTTTCCTTCTTCTCTTTGTGATGAGAAGAGGAAGATCTTTCTCCTTCCGCTTGGAGGATTTCTTCTTCTTCTCTCTTCTCTTGGTGCGGGACTCTTCCGATGAGGATGAAGTGCTCCCTTGACTTGTAGTGGGCTTGTCATCGCCGGTCTCCATCTCCCTCTTGGTGTGATCTCCCGACATCACTTCGAGCGGTTAGGCTCTAATGAAGTACCGGGTTCTGATACCAATTGATAGTCGCCTAGAGGGGGGGTGAATAGGGCGAAACTGAAATTTACAAATATAATCGCAACTACAAGCCGAGTTAGCGTTAGAAAACAATAACGAGTCCGCGAGAGAGCGAGCAAAACAAATCGCAAGCGAATAACAAGTGAGACACGTGGATTTGTTTTAACCGAGGTTCGGTTCTCGCAAACCTACTCCCCGTTGAGGAGGCCACAAAGGCCGGGTCTCTTTCAACCCTTCCCTCTCTGCAAACGGTCCCTCCGACCGAGTGAGCTTTCTTTTCTCAAATCACTTGGAACAACAAAGTTCCTACAAGGATCACCACAAGATTGGTGTCTCTTGCCTCAATTACAAGTGAGTTTGGTTGCAATGAAAGAATCAAGAAAGCACGATTAAAAAGCCAAGCAACAAGAGCGACAAATAGCACACGGATCACTTTCTCTCTCAAGCCACTAATCACTAATGATCTCTTTTCTCAATTGTGAAACTTGGAGAGGTGGAGGCTTTGAATGTGTCTTGGAATGGATTGCTAGCTCTTGTATTGAATGTTGAAGGTTGGAATGCTTGGATGAAGTGAATGGAGGTGGTTGGGGTTGTATTTATAGGCCACCAACCACTTCCTAGCCGTTGCAACCATTCTGCTGAGCGCGGACGGTCCGCGAGCCAGGTCCGGACGGTCCGCCCCTGTAGATCAACGGCTGAAATGCAACGGTCAGCAGTAACGGCTATATCAACGGCTATATTGCATTTAATGCGACGTCAGATGTCAGACAGAGCCAGTCGCGGACGGTCCGGTCGTGCACCCCGGACGGTCCCGCGAGGCCCTCTATATTCATTTTCTCCGAACCCGTTACCTTCGGTTTTTCGTTTCTTCTTACCGACCGGACAGGTCCCGTGCCCTGAGGCCGGACGGTCCGCGAGTGGGCTCGGACGGTCTTTCCTTTTCCTCCGGACAGGCCGTAAGTGGAAACTTGTATTTTTGCATTGAGTTCTGTCCGAGAGTCATCCTAGTGTCGCGACGGTCCGCCGCAAGGGCCCGGACGGTCCGCGCTTGGCCTGTTTTTCCCAAAAGCTTCTCCTGTCCGGAATAATCTACGGTATTCCCGGAACAGTCGATTTAGTATAGTTATAGATGAACCTTTGGCACCTGTAGAACATATAATCTAGAGCAAACTAGTTAGTCCAATTGTTTGTGTTGGGCAATTCAACCACCAAATTATTTAGGAACTAGGTGTAAGCCTAATTCCCTTTCAGAATCGATCGGAGACTCACTGGATAGCTTGGTCCCACGCGCGGCGGCGGAAGGCCGAAGTCCGTTGAGGTCGATCTCGGGCCTCCGGTGAAGTCTGGCCGGGTCCGAGGGCTTGGCAAGCTTCACGGCTACTTGCGGAGCTAGCCGAAGCACTGGCTCGACTTGAGGATGGCTGGAGTGGGCTGGCCACGGTGGCCGAAGCTCTGGCGTTAATGGCGGGGGCGGAATTGAGCTCGCGGAGCTAAGGAGAGGGGGCTGGCCGGTGAGGGTGAGTGCGGGGCGAAGTGAGGTGCGCCCGGGGAGGCTTTATAGGCGCGGGCGGGCACGACCGAGGGCGTGGGCGCGCGGCAGACTTGACCGGACGCCGGGGCGAGCGCGCGCGCGGGTTGGGCGAGCTCTGGCGTGCCGACCAGGGTCGAACACGTGTGCCCGTGCGTTCTTCTGCCCAAGTTCTGGCGCGTGTGGTTCGCTCATCCGAGCCTGCTCTTGCCTTGGTCAGTGCACAAAACCTCTTCTCCTCCCTAAGCTACCATTCTTGTGTGGGGGTCATAGGATTTTGCCTACTGGTTGCAGAGATATGGAGCCAGGAAATCCGGTCTGTCTCCCTGCCCAAAACCCGAGGCAAATCCAAGGTTTTGTCGTGTCTAGGGCTCGCGTCCCAATGCTATCTTCTGGCACACGACAGAGGGGTTAGTTAGACACAATTTTGTCAATGGGGCCATTAGGATTCGAGTTGGGGATCAAGGTGAACATCCCTGATCTTTAGCTCAAGGTCTGATTTCAGAATTCTGAAATTCAGAATTCCCATTAAGTCCCCACATGAGAAGCTTCATGTTGGGGTTTTACTTGAGTTATTTTGGCTAAGCTTTCTCAACCTTTCTTGTTGCTCATTACATATACTTCAATTTTTATAATTGGCTCAAGTCATAATTTTAAACTTTTCATCCCCTTTTTCTTATTTTCTTGAATTTTGCTCATGGGGCTCACTTAGGGTTTTCATTAGGGTTGTACATTCTTATCTTTTTAAAAGACTCAATTGCTTTGATCATGATACTTTTAAGTATATACTTGGTGAATCCTTTAGTACTTAAGTTATTTTGATGCTCATGCTTACTTTGGTTCACATAAAATGATGGTTCTTGGTTTGGCATTTTAAGAGAAGCCCTAAGTGACACTGGGGTGTCACAACAGGGCCGAGGCCACCACACCTTGGCCGGGGTCGGCTCCTAGGCCGTCGGGGCTACGCGCCCTTGCGCTGGAGGTGCCGTAGCGCCGCCAGGCCACGCTTCCTTCGCGCCGGTGGGCGCTCCTGCGCCGAGGGGCTGAGCCACGCCCTCGTCCGTCGCCTGCGCCAAGCCACCGAGGGTCTGAGGGCCGCACGCCGGTGCAGCCCGCACCGCCGCGGGGGAGGCGCGCTCGGTGCCGAGCCGCTGGAGCCGCGCCCGTGCGCGCTGGGGAGCCACTCCTGTGTCGACAAGGCTGGGGGCCGTGCACGCCTGGCTGAGGTCGGGCTGCAGGCCGCGCCCGCCGCTCCTGGCCAGGCCGCCCGCTAGCGAGCCGGCGATGGGGGCCGCGCCAGCCACACGAGACCGTGCCATGGCCGGGGCTGGCCCGTCGCCGGGGCCGAAGCGCTCGGCTGCTGAGGCACGACCACCGCGCGAGGGCCGCGCTGTGGCCTACCATGCGGCCCTGCGTGGCAGCGGCTGGCGCGCCCGCAAGGCGGCGGCGGCGGCGCCCTACTGCTGGTGAAGAGAGAGAGGGCCGTGACAAGACGAGTTAGGAAACCCTAACTGCTTGCCCACCTCCTATAGGCCACAGATGGGCTGACTGTTTTGGCCCATTTCGACATGGACTATTTTTTGGCTGAATATATTTACAATTACTATCATCACTGCATCTATATTTAAATATTTAGATTGTTGATGATATATATAATTGTACGTACTTGTCTGGTTTCATAATGTATATTGCAGACTCGTTCATGAATTATATTTGTTTTTACATTTATAATTGATATATACATATGTGCTTTTGTTTTTTTTTGCATTCTTTATGTTTGCATGAAAAACATTGCACGTCATTAAGTCGAAACTAATGGTCCTCATGCAAAATGGTATTGCATTTTTGGGAAAAGCATAGGGTGATAGAGTACTAAGCACTGGCTGCGCTAAATTCTTTATAGAGTTTAGTAGCCCTGAGACCGTGCTTTAGGCCGCATTTGAAATGCCTATCACTATGAGGTCTACATCTTTGAGATGATTACCTATACGTGCTAACCCAAAAAGATCACGGACCACTCAGGCGTCACAGGCTATGGAGGCCAGGCTGGACGATGCAGTCATTCTGACCGCTAAAAGAATTCTTGCAAAATATGACACATATCTTGAACTTGGGATATTTCAACAAATGATGGAGGCCTAGGCTTTGGCTGCAATAAGTTCTTGGAATTTATTTGCCCTGAGACCAAGCTTTTAGACAGCAAAATGTTTTTTGCCCATCAGTAAGAGGTCTACATCATATGGTTATGATGATTACCTATGTGTTCTTCCAAGTAGATATGTTGGAGATGTGATGTTGGTTATTCATCTTTATGGTGATTTCCATTTTATTTTTGAAATTTTGGTCAAGCACAGGGTAGTGGAGTCCTAAGCATTGGCTGCGGTATGTTCCTTGAATATATCAGCCCAGAGACCATGCTTTCAGGCAGCAAAATGTCTTGCCCACTACTGGGAGATCTACTCCATTGTTTAATTACATGGAGATTATCTACGTTGTGTACACCAATTTTCAAAATCTATGGTACACTTTATGTGACACCTAGTATTCTCCAACATATAAAGATATAATATATTTTGCGGCAAGTTGCAACAACAGACGAAAATGGTTAAACCATTTGAAGGATAATAATTTAATAGAGTTTGATGAACTCGCCTAATGGGCTTAATTATCCTTAATGTTCATTGGATATGATCATTTTATTTTTGCATGATATGGGAATTCGCCTCTCATTTTGGAGGAAATGAGATGCTCGCTTTCTCTTACGGTTTCTTATGAAAAGAACTTATGTGCTTTTGCGGCTTGATGTGCAAGCGCAAAATGAATAGCAAAGAAAAATCATAAGACTTGTGGACTTATGAGTATGTGTCTGCATTATGTTGTAGACTAACACTTTGTATTCAAATATTTTTGCTTGAAAGCAAATATATAAGCACATTAAAAAGGGAAGGGCAATGAGTATGACAAACTCTTTTGTCATTACACTATACGTGGTATAGTGTTGTATGCCTAAGCATCTAATCATGTATATAAAATCCCAATAGATGCATACTACTCATGAAAGCTAAGATATGAAGTGTACTTCAATCTTCCATCTGACATGATAACAGTGGTTAGTTGTGTAATTCATGATTTGGACTAATCATGTAACAACACTTCTTTTTCTAAGAGAAGACCACTTTGTTAGATGATTTTCTTTTGAGTAATATTTAAATGATGCATGAGATTTGGTATAATCTCATAATTGATGTTGTGATAGGTTCAACTCATGCGGTTTGAGTTGAACACACTCATGTGATTTGAGTATAAAAACTCATATGAATTTGAGTTAAACAAAACTCATCGATTGGAGTTGATCACTCATGTGATTTGAGTTGAACAAACTCATCGATTAGAGTTGAACCAACTCATCAAGGGAGTTGAAGACTCATTGATTTGAGTTGTGCAAACTTGTACAGGGATTCTTCCAATTGAGGAAGAAACATGCAATGTGGAGAATTGAGCCACAAACTCTCTATAAGTGGGGAAACAAAATATTCTCATATTCCTTTGGAAAGAGGAAATAATATTTTGAACAATCGCTTCGCGCGATATCATGATATGTTAATATCTAGTCCCCTTTTGGTAATGGAAGTATCAAGGATGTGTTGATATATCCTATTTTATCTTACCAAATTATAGAGATATCCATAAAATTACTATCATGTGGAAACACAAGGTGATAGTGATGGATATTGCATATGTTTCTCAGAAATATTTCTTATGGACTGTATTCTACATACATCCTCCCATACAAAGTGTTGCATATGTTATAACTTTTCATGTGATGATACTTACCAGGCTGGATAAGATTGAATTGGTCATCACATTGTTGGGATGAAATGAAAAGTTATGGACAATTCTATTGGCCATGTTTTTTCCATAAGATAGATACTTGATGAGTATCATTGGGAATGAGATTTTAAGTCCCTCTTATCTTAAAATCTGATCTGAATTGGTTAAGTTCTTTGAATTGTTTCAAAAGAACAAGTGTGGTCCATTACGAAGATAGTATGGACATTGAAGGCTTTATATGGTTCTTTGATGCATCTATATGATGACCTGAAGTATGTCCTTCGGACAACTCGTGACCATTAAGTAATAATGTCTCATGCTTGAGCACATTAGTCTCCACACTACTGAATTTACCAAATGAGCTTACAATGATGAGTGTTTGTCTTGTATTCAGAATGATATATCCATAAAGGATATGATGAATCTATGATAGATTCGAAAATTTCAGATCATTAATGACCATCAGTAATGAATTGTCATTTCCAACTAGTTATAGTTGAGTCAGGAAGCTTTGTACGCTCCTGACTTGTGATTAACTGCATGTACTGCATGTACAAGTTCCCCTATGGTTTTTAGTACGTGGGAATCCGTGAAAGATTTCCCATGCGTACATTGGGTATGTTCCCAATCTCACCACCGCAGCGTACATATATGGGCACACAGAAAACTAGGGATCTATGTGAGAATTCATTCTCCGTCGATCATTAAGTTTTAGAATCTCTTCATGAGAATCTATTTACGGCCCGTATGCTTGCTTGAAATCATGAGCTTTTCCAGGCATTAGGGGGAGATTTCGAGTACCAAAATGAATGCCAGGAAATTATAATGAATGCAGTAAGCATTCAGGCTCAGGATCACGTACTAAAACTGAACCTTTAGGTTCGAATGATTTGCAAGAAGTTGCAAATTGACTGCCATGTGCATTTACTATGAGGTGTCACTCAAATTAATCCTATGTGGAAGTGCCAGAAAGAGTGGTTACATGGAAAACCACTTAACTCCCTGTTGGGGACTTGTTCTCAAATGCTAAGAATTAAGAACAAGGCAACATAAAAAGTGTTAAATGTTAAATTCCTTCGTCCTTATAAACATTATGCCCCTTCGGATATAATGAATCTTGGACGAAGGTTACAAAAGAAAAGACCTTCGTAAGATTGATAGATGGTAAAAAAGAACACACATACGTAAAACATGAATAATGATATGAGTATTATCATCAACTTATTTTATTATCAAATTCATAAAAACAAATTACAAATGTACCTTCAGATTGACGAAAAGTAAAGGTACAGACGTGATGCGAAAAAGCGTATGCTAGGTCAACATGAACAGTACGGGAGTACTGTTCATCTATTTATAGGCACGGGAACGCAGCCCGTGTAAAATTACATTGATGCCCTTTACATTTGACAATAACTTTATAGCAATCCTTCGAGGTTTAATTTGACTTTTCATCTTTAAGTCGGTTCCTCCTTTCCTGCCGTCATGCCGAAGCTTTTCTGCACGTAGCTTCGTGATTGTCTTATCCTTCGTCGTGATCGCTTTCCACCCCAGTCAAGCTTCGTCTTAACCATGCTCTTGTACACCCGCAACCTGACTCCGAAGATACCTGTTCACATGTTTCACTCGGAAAATATTGTCAAATCATGCTTTTTGAGGACCTTCGGAAGCCGAAGGCCCCCAACAGTAGCCCCTCGCAATATTAACTTAATGTAATGAAAAATTCATATTGCGACATGGACGAAGGCTTGAAGCCGATGGTCCAAAAAAACACCTTCCTTCTGTTAGAATAGCAACAGTCATTGACAAATGGGGCCCTCCAGTTTTTGACACACTGGGTGTATAAATAAGAGCTCACCGCAAGTTTATTTGGCACACTCTTTTGCCATCTACTTTTACTCACCCAACTTTTCAGCCTGCGCACAACAGCACTTGTTCGGTTTAAATTTTTAAGCTTCGGTTTTGAGTGTGTTTTGTCAGCATTTGCGAAGATGTCTGAGGATAAGAAAGTTGTTGGTGCTTCGAAGCTAAGCCTTTCTGAGGAGATGCACCTGGGCTTTCTTGAATCTATGTCAAAGACTAATACGGAGAAGATTACCAGGGAGATTTTGGAGGGTTTATCTGAAGATACTGGCGACAGTGAAAGTTACGATGTGGATAGTGGTGGTGAAGATTCTGAAGATCGACCCTGGCGACCAAGCCATGCAGTTTTTGGTAAGTCCAGTATTAAGGAAAATCATCTTGTCAATATGAGAGGGAGATACTTTCAGGACTTGTCTGTTGTGAGGGCTGACGAAGGAGAGAAGACTTGTCCGACTCCCGAGGAAAATGAGGTCGTGATATTCTGTGAGACCCAAAATTAGTAGGAAAAAATAATATAAACAAAGTATCATAATACTTTGGAAATTAGGAAATAAGAAAAAGATGAGAAAAGGATTTTTCTTTTAAAGGAAACCATTTATACATCCCATGAAATAAATAACAAGGAGAATAAAACTTAAATTAGTAATATTAAAATAGTATGGTTTATATTCACCTTTGGGTTTCAATTGATACATTTGAAAAATCTGAAAACTAAAATAGAAGTATAAATTTGAATTTGGGATAGAAAATAGAAAATAAATGGGAAGGGAAGAAAAGAGAAGTAATATGAAAACATGAGTAATATATTTGAATAAATATTCTCCAAATACTTTTAATTGCACCAAAATGAACCAGTTACAAGTTTGAATTGAATTGGTATTTTAAATTTGAATTTGTGAAAGAATGGAGAAAGGAGAAAATAAAAGGAAAAAAAAAGAAAAAGGAACACTATACCTAACTGGGCCGCCAACCTGGAATTCGGCCCGCTCCAGCTTTCCACCCGCGCAGCCCAACTTCACCCCGCCGCGCGCTGACGACCAGGCCCCACCGGGCAGCCTCCCGTGCGCGCTCGCCAACCCTCCCCACTGCTACTGACCAGCGGGCCCCTCGGGTCATTTACGTCGCGATCGCCTTGGTCACTGATGCGCGGGCCCAACCGGTCGGCCTTGGGCTGGATTCCGCCCGTGTTTCCTGTTGGCGCAGCTTGTCTCACTGACTGGTGGGTCCCGGTGTCAGATGCGTCCTCAACCCCTCGGACTCAGAACGGAATCGCGCGCCGCTCGCCACTGGCCTCGGGATTCCGTTGGGAGATCGATCTGCTCGCTGCAATTGCCGCGCCAACAAACCCCGTGGTTTCCGCTACTGTTGTGCTTCGGCTCGGACTCTGCCAGAGCCTATAAAAGTCTGGCCACCGTGAACTCCTTACCCGCGCTGTGATGAGAAGCGAAGACGGAGAGAAAGAATCGAGCTGTGCCATCGCCGGTGGGCTCGTCGTTGTCGCTGCCCCAGTGCCGTGCCGTGAAGCTCCACCTGTCCGTGGAGAAGTATTGTGGTCTCGCCGCGTTGAAACCGGCGCCCGGGGCTCGGGATTTCTTCACCGGAGACCGTGAACCCACTGTCCTCCGTGGCCAGCCTCTTCGCAGACTCCTCCTCTGGTGAGTCCTCATTCCCCGCATTCGCTATCGTCTCCTCTACGCGTAGCTCGGTTTAATCGACGTTTTGGGCACTGTAGTGGTCGGTGGCCTCTGCGCCGTCGGTGTGGTTGCGCCTCCGTGGAACTCGCCCGCGCTACCGCTCGAGATTCCACCACAGTGGGTCTGGGGGCTTCAATTGGTGGCGTGGATGGCACACGGTGCTTCGCTTGATGGGATTGTCGATCGGGAAGACCGTGATTCCACGCCGGAGTTGGTGCTCCGCCGTGGGGGAAAGGTTTGCGCCAACCGCCGGCCCAGCTCTGGATGTGGAAGAAGCTACGCGGACCGTTGATCGACCCACGTGCGGTCAGGATGAGTGGATCGAGTACTCCTCGCGTGGATTAATGTCAGCCGTTGATCGTTGATCTGAGTGCCTTGCTAGATCTGTAGCGTGAACAATTTTGGGCCATCGATCTTTGATCCTAGGGCAGTGGACGCATACCGGTTCATAACCTTCCCCAATCTAATCATGGCCCTTGATGCAAGATCCAACGGCCAGAACTGATTGATACCCCTTCGGCCCTGGTTGTCTTTTAAAAGAGACCCCCTGCTTTAACCAAATCAACCCGCCGTCCCCTCGGGAGGGTTTACTGAGTCATAGGGAATCTTACACAATAAACCCTGACCTTTTGCGAAATTGAGGCCCAGTCCAGAACTCATTTAATTTGAATAAATGAAATAGAAAATGGATTTATAATATGAAAATAATTACTAGAACTTGATAAATTCATAGAAAAATTCATACTTGCTCCAAATTAGTCCATTCCACTTTCTAAATTTTTATAATTTAATTCTCTATCATTTAGAGCCTCTGCTTTGTCATGAAAACAATTAGAAATTTAATCTCTCACTTAATCCATTTTAAACACATAAAACCTTTGAAAATTCATAACTTAAAATCTATAACTCCAAAATTAATGATTCCTGTTCCTATGATCTTATTTTAATATGTATATTATTAATGTGTATTTTGTTCTTATGTTTGGTGTAATGTTAAATTTTGCCTATACAATGTTTGTTTGTATTGCTACGACTAGAGCAAGGTCACGTGTCATCTGAAGAGCAAGTTGGTACCTGGAATCTCAAGTCCCAGGCAAGTTGTGCCCTTGATCACTTCTTTTTACCCAGCCATGTTCTGATTAATCATAATGATCTGCATAGGTTAATTTTGATGGGATCCAATAGGTTACCCTAGTTTGATTATCTTTATACCTTGTTACCACTGAACCTTTTTGGGTAGTACTTGCTAGTGCTTTATGTGGTTTTGGGTATGAAGATACATTATTCATGATCACACTTTTATTATCTGTTTATTATTATTGTTCATGATAAGATCATTATGTTAATTGGAACATGGAGAACCACCCGGGAAAACAGTGCTACCACAAGGGAGGAATGGGACCCCTTGGCTGATTAATTAGGAAAGCTAGTGGAAGACTACCTTACCCGAAAGGGGCAAGGGCAGTAGGGGAGTGGTCAGTGTAGGGAGGCCCTCGGGAGGATTTTGCTGCGATGGCGGTCCTGCAAGGGATTCCTGCATTGGAACTTCCTATAAACTGTAGCGGGTTTTCGGAAGCTAGTGGAACTTTGTAAAGGCCTCGTAGTGGATCCCTAGCCATTCACCTCGGTAGTGTCTAAGGGCCTTGCAAACCCTGGCGACATGGGATACACGACTTGTGGGTAAAGATGCGCAACCTCTGCAGAGTGTAAAACTGGTATACTAGCCGTGCTCACGGTCAAGAGCGGCTCGGACCCTCACATGATTAAATTATGGAACTTAAACTCAATTTGTCATATGCATTGCATCGCAGGTGAAGTTGTTACTTTTGTTCTACTATTTAATTGGGCTGGTGTTTACTTATACTTAGTAACTGCTAATAAAATTTTGACCAACTTTAAAAGCAATGCTCAGCTCTAACCATCCTCTTTGGTAAGCCTTACACTTCACGTGAGCTCCCACCTTTGGCGAGTTCATGCACATTATTCCCCACAACTTGTTGAGCGATGAACGTATGTGAGCTCACCCTTGCTGTCTCACACACCCACAGGTCAAGAACAGGTACCGCAGGATGAGGCGCTTGGAGGATGCTGCGATGAGTTCGTGAGAGGTCTAGGCCGTCGTCTCCCAGTCAACTTTGGGTTGCTGGACTGTTGTCTCCCTATAATGTAATTATTTATTTTGTATAGAACTCCTGTTATATATAAAGATGTGACATTCGATCCTGTGCCACTATACATCATATGTGTGAGACTTGGTCCCAGCACACCTGGTGTTTATGTTCGCGCCCGGGTTTTGGACCCCTAAAATCCGGGTGTGACAGAAGTGGTATCAGAGGAATGTTGACTGTAGGACGAAACCTAGATAGAACTGGACAACCATTATCTACTTACCTTTGCTACTCTGATTCTTTCTAAACTTTTCTTAATCTTTTCTCATCTATTTCCGCTTTACTCTGATTATTCTTACCTTTTCATTCTAAAGACAAATGTGGATTTCACACCTTGAAATCCTGTACCTAAAGTGACTTTTAGGAATAGGAGACCTAATCTTAGGAACAAAAACAAAACTATTTTTTTTATATATCTATGCTCTTGAATGTTTGTTCTTGTGATACATATCTGATTTGGATCTTTGATTGAGTGTGATGAGTTGTGGAGTAATGTCCACAATTACATCTGCATATACATATATGCATAAATATAAATAAATAAAATTCATAAGATAACTAAATAATCTAGATTATCCCTCATTAAAGATTTATCTAATCTCAGTAGATCCATCTTATCCTAATAAGCATACTTATCCACCCTAGTTTAAACAACCATGATCTAATGCAAATTAATTAGATCATATCTAGTCAAACTAGTCATACCAATCTAATCTAGATCCCATCTAACCTATTATGATCTAATCTAATGTGGTCCACTAAAATCAGATTAGTGATACTGGTAGAAGAGATTAGACCCTACTAGCCATGTATTAACTTAACTTAGCACATTGGATCAACTCAACTATGAGCTAACCCAAGCCATGATGAATGGTATAACCTTTCTATTCCCACCTAACAACAAACAAACTTTTAACCTACATCTTGTATTCTATCCCACCCCTATATATCTCTCATCTTGACAGATTCTATCTTACCCTTGGATATTCACCTTATACGATTGGTTACCCCAATCTGGACATAAAACAAAGATTAAGCCCTACCAAAGAATCTTTAGATTATAACCAGCTACTAGCTTATTCATTCCGCCTATTGAATAATTTCCTTTGCAAAACTATTACCATATGCTTCTAACTTTCATGGTCAATACCAGGAAAGGAAAGATTATCACGTAACAACAAACAGAAAATGAATCCTCCAAATCCTCCACCTGTTGAAATCGATCAAGTGGTTGCTGCCCAAAGACTGGTAATACAACAATTAACAGACCTGGTGACCGAGATGCAAAATCAGATAAGACAAGAACGCGAGGAAATACGTCAGGTCCGCCAAGAAATAAGGCAAGCACGGTTGGAGAGACAACAACAACAACAACCTCCACCACCACCACCAGCTCCACCAAGCTACATAGATATAAATTATGATGATTTGTAAGATCTAGATGTTACTTTAGTTAGTAGATGATATGATATTATTTTAGAAGGAACAATAAGGTCTATTGACCCTATTTTTGTTAAAGAATTATACCTCATGCTGAGATTTCTTTGTTCGTGCATATGTTCCGAGAACAATATGAGTATACATTCCTTTTCTTACAAATCTCGAGGACGAGATTTTTGTTAAGGGGGGTAGGATTTGTGAGACCCAAAATTAGTAGGAAAAAAATAATATAAACAAAGTATCATAATACTTTGGAAATTAGGAAATAAGAAAAAGATGAGAAAAGGATTTTTCTTTTAAAGGAAACCATTTATACATCCCATGAAATAAATAACAAGGAGAATAAAACTTAAATTAGTAATATTAAAATAGTATGGTTTATATTCACCTTTGGGTTTCAATTGATACATTTGAAAAATCTGAAAACTAAAATAGAAGTATAAATTTGAATTTGGGATAGAAAATAGAAAATAAATGGGAAGGGAAGAAAAGAGAAGTAATATGAAAACATGAGTAATATATTTGAATAAATATTCTCCAAATACTTTTAATTGCACCAAAATGAACCAGTTACAAGTTTGAATTGAATTGGTATTTTAAATTTGAATTTGTGAAAGAATGGAGAAAGGAGAAATAAAAGGAAAAAAAAAAGAAAAGGAACACTATACCTAACTGGGCCGCCAACCTGGAATTCGGCCCGCTCCAGCTTTCCACCCGCGCAGCCCAACTTCACCCCGCCGCGCGCTGACGACCAGGCCCCACCGGGCAGCCTCCCGTGCGCGCTCGCCAACCCTCCCCACTGCTACTGACCAGCGGGCCCCTCGGGTCATTTACGTCGCGATCGCCTTGGTCACTGATGCGCGGGCCCAACCGGTCGGCCTTGGGCTAGATTCCGCCCGTGTTTCCTGTTGGCGCAGCTTGTCTCACTGACTGGTGGGTCCCGGTGTCAGATGCGTCCTCAACCCCTCGGACTCAGAACGGAATCGCGCGCCGCTCGCCACTGGCCTCGGGATTCCGTTGGGAGATCGATCTGCTCGCTGCAATTGCCGCGCCAACAAACCCCGTGGTTTCCGCTACTGTTGTGCTTCGGCTCGGACTCTGCCAGAGCCTATAAAAGTCTGGCCACCGTGAACTCCTTACCGCGCTGTGATGAGAAGCGAAGACGGAGAGAAAGAATCGAGCTGTGCCATCGCCGGTGGGCTCGTCGTTGTCGCTGCCCCAGTGCCGTGCCGTGAAGCTCCACCTGTCCGTGGAGAAGTATTGTGGTCTCGCCGCGTTGAACCGGCGCCCGGGGCTCGGGATTTCTTCACCGGAGACCGTGAACCCACTGTCCTCCGTGGCCAGCCTCTTCGCAGACTCCTCCTCTGGTGAGTCCTCATTCCCCGCATTCGCTATCGTCTCCTCTACGCGTAGCTCGGTTTAATCGACGTTTTGGGCACTGTAGTGGTCGGTGGCCTCTGCGCCGTCGGTGTGGTTGCGCCTCCGTGGAACTCGCCCGCGCTACCGCTCGAGATTCCACCACAGTGGGTCTGGGGGCTTCAATTGGTGGCGTGGATGGCACACGGTGCTTCGCTTGATGGGATTGTCGATCGGGAAGACCGTGATTCCACGCCGGAGTTGGTGCTCCGCCGTGGGGGAAAGGTTTGCGCCACCGCCGGCCCAGCTCTGGATGTGGAAGAAGCTACACGGACCGTTGATCGACCCACGTGCGGTCAGGATGAGTGGATCGAGTACTCCCCGCGTGGATTAATGTCAGCCGTTGATCGTTGATCTGAGTGCCTTGCTAGATCTGTAGCGTGAACAATTTTGGGCCATCGATCTTTGATCCTAGGGCAGTGGACGCATACCGGTTCATAACCTTCCCCAATCTAATCATGGCCCTTGATGCAAGATCCAACGGCCAGAACTGATTGATACCCCTTCGGCCCTGGTTGTCTTTTAAAAGAGACCCCCTGCTTTAACCAAATCAACCCGCCGTCCCCTCGGGAGGGTTTACTGAGTCATAGGGAATCTTACACAATAAACCCTGACCTTTTGCGAAATTGAGGCCCAGTCCAGAACTCATTTAATTTGAATAAATGAAATAGAAAATGGATTTATAATATGAAAATAATTACTAGAACTTGATAAATTCATAGAAAAATTCATACTTGCTCCAAATTAGTCCATTCCACTTTCTAAATTTTTATAATTTAATTCTCTATCATTTAGAGCCTCTGCTTTGTCATGAAAACAATTAGAAATTTAATCTCTCACTTAATCCATTTTAAACACATAAAACCTTTGAAAATTCATAACTTAAAATCTATAACTCCAAAATTAATGATTCCTGTTCCTATGATCTTATTTTAATATGTATATTATTAATGTGTATTTTGTTCTTATGTTTGGTGTAATGTTAAATTTTGCCTATACAATGTTTGTTTGTATTGCTACGACTAGAGCAAGGTCACGTGTCATCTGAAGAGCAAGTTGGTACCTGGAATCTCAAGTCCCAGGCAAGTTGTGCCCTTGATCACTTCTTTTTACCCAGCCATGTTCTGATTAATCATAATGATCTGCATAGGTTAATTTTGATGGGATCCAATAGGTTACCCTAGTTTGATTATCTTTATACCTTGTTTACCACTGAACCTTTTTGGGTAGTACTTGCTAGTGCTTTATTTGGTTTTGGGTATGAAGATACATTATTCATGATCACACTTTTATTATCTGTTTATTATTATTGTTCATGATAAGATCATTATGTTAATTGGAACATGGAGAACCACCCGGGAAAACAGTGCTACCACAAGGGAGGAATGGGACCCCTTGGCTGATTAATTAGGAAAGCTAGTGGAAGACTACCTTACCCGAAAGGGGCAAGGGCAGTAGGGGAGTGGTCAGTGTAGGGAGGCCCTTGGGAGGATTTTGCTGTGATGGCGGTCCTGCAAGGGATTCCTGCATTGGAACTTCCTATAAACTGTAGCGGGTTTTCGGAAGCTAGTGGAACTTTGTAAAGGCCTCGTAGTGGATCCCTAGCCATTCACCTCGGTAGTGTCTAAGGGCCTTGCAAACCCTGGCGACATGGGATACACGACTTGTGGGTAAAGATGCGCAACCTCTGCAGAGTGTAAAACTGGTATACTAGCCGTGCTCACGGTCAAGAGCGGCTCGGACCCTCACATGATTAAATTATGGAACTTAAACTCAATTTGTCATATGCATTGCATCGCAGGTGAAGTTGTTACTTTTGTTCTACTATTTAATTGGGCTGGTGTTTACTTATACTTAGTAACTGCTAATAAAATTTTGACCAACTTTAAAAGCAATGCTCAGCTCTAACCATCCTCTTTGGTAAGCCTTACACTTCACGTGAGCTCCCACCTTTGGCAAGTTCATGCACATTATTCCCCACAACTTGTTGAGCGATGAACGTATGTGAGCTCACCCTTGCTGTCTCACACACCCCACAGGTCAAGAACAGGTACCGCAGGATGAGGCGCTTGGAGGATGCTGCGATGAGTTCGTGAGAGGTCTAGGCCATCGTCTCCCAGTCAACTTTGGGTTGCTGGACCGTTGTCTCCCTATAATGTAATTATTTATTTTGTATAGAACTCCTGTTATATATAAAGATGTGACATTCGATCCTGTGCCACTATACATCATATGTGTGAGACTTGGTCCCAGCACACCTGGTGTTTATGTTCGCGCCCGGGTTTTGGACCCCTAAAATCCGGGTGTGACATATTCCGAAGCTTCTTAAAAGCTGGATTACGATTTCCCTTGAGCAGTTTTGTCGTGGAAGTTCTGAAGACATTCGAAATTTACCTTCACCAGCTTATCCCCGAAGCAATCATAAGGATGAACATCTTTGTATGGGCCATGAGAAGCCAAGGTTTGGAACCTAACGCAAAAAGCTTCTGTAACGTACACGAGCTATTGTATGAGACAAAACCCTGGGGCAAAGAGCAGTATCACAACAACTTTGGCTGCTATAGCTTCGGCGCTCGGTCCGGGTCAAGCTGCCCTGTGCCAACCTTTCGAAAGAGGTGGCCCGGCGACTGGATGACAGAATGGTTTTACGTGAAAAATGACTTGAAATCACGTGAAGATATCAAGGGTATCATTATGCACCCTATCTGGCAACGCTTCGGCCTCCGGAAGCCGAAGGTGAAAATGGATGAAGCAGCCGAAGAATGCCAGAGAGCCTTCGGCGTGGTTTGCTCTTTTATTGGGACAAGGGATTTGGTCCAAGAGCATATTGCCTTCAGAGTTTGGCCACTTGTAGAAAAGTGGGAAATGCCGAAGGAGACCGTCAAGGAACCTGACGAAGGTGGACTAGTTAGGCTAAAATACACATTCAAATACGGAGATAAGTTTGTTGAACCAGATGATGACTGGTTAAAAAGTATTGAGGCCATAAGTGACGAATTGCTTGGGGTATACTCGAAAGCCGAAGATACTGCATTATCAGCGGCCTTCGGAGGCCGAAAGAAGAAGAGACTTAACCGAGTATTCGATGCAATTGGGTTTGTCTACCCCGACTACCATTACCCAGTGCGAGGCCAAAAAAGGAAAAAATACTTCTCCTGCAAAGGAAATTGCTTTAGCTCCTCCTAGCGAGCCATCGCCGAAGAGGAAAAAGGTAAAGGTGCTCACATACCGGCCACGTTATATTGAACCGGCCACAGTGCCTGAGTTTATTGGTGAGGCCTCTTCGGCCACTGAAGCTAGAAAACCACCTCCAGTGCCGAAAATCGAAGAAATGGCCGAAGTACCAACAACAGAGAAAACAGAAGAACCGAGGACTGAAGAAACAAAAACATTAGAAATTTTAAGTCCTTCAACAAAAATCCAAAAGGGTCCAGCAGCGACCCCGAAAAGAAAAAGGATGGTTAATGTGCTGGATGTTTTGGAAACAATTAAATCTTCAAGCATAACTCCAAAGAAAACTGTTGAAGCTTTTGAAGTGTCTACTGAAGCCTTTGTTGCTGAAGCTTTGAAGCAACAATTTGAAACTGAAGCTGGGCCTTCAGAGCCCACCAAGGTAAAACCTTGAAAGCTGAAGAAACAAAATTGACAGAGGCAACTTTGGAAACCGGAAAAACAAAAATGACAGAGCCGATTTTGATTGAGGAAATTGACACTGCCGCCCCTGAAGCATCTTCCAAAATGCGTGATTATATTGTGCGACATGCTTCGGGGAAGAAATTATCTGAAGAAGAGATTTTTGAAGCTAACCACTATGCCTGAGAACTGAAGTATCCGAAGGGGGCCGTAGTGTTCAATGGGACAGACGAAGATGACTTCCTATACTGTCTCCCAGACAATAAAGAATTATCCGTCTGTCGGGAGATGGCTAGAAGCATGGGATTCCCGAAGCTTGAAGCTGGCCTTTGCGCCATGACGAAGGACGATCTTGCGGATAGCCTTGCATACAATAGTTTGAAGGTACAAAAATTGTGAATTTTGAAGTTTATGAATTTTGAATTAGTCTTTTGTTCTTATGTTAATCCATTCATTCTTTTGAATAGGGCTTAATACTCAGCAATGCCTTAAGGGCACAAAAGAATGCTGAAGATGAGAGCTGCACCATTGCTCTTAACAACCTTCGAACAGAGGTTATCAGACTAAGAAGCGAAGCCTTGGAAAAGGACAAAATTCTTCTTACATTGGTGGATAAGATAAAGGAAGACGAAGCTAGTTCTAAAACTCAAGCCGAAGCTCAGAAGCGCGAAATCGAAGATCTTCGGAAACAATTAGCCCGAGCTAAAGAAGAACGCATTCTTGAAGAAACAAAACGAGAACTAAGTGATCAATGGGCAAATCATTTGGAAATAAATGTTGAAGAGCTTCGTGCTTCCAAGAAAAGGTGCTATGATAAATCCATAGAGTGTGTTAAGAAGATAAAATCCAGCTTCGCCAGCGTTGACGCGTTCTCTAGTGAAGAAAATTTCACAAGGGGGAATCCAGAAGGCCCGATTGAATGGATCAGTCACGAAGCTGAGGCCTTCGAGGAAATCTTGAATAGTCGCGGGGACATTTGTGCTTTTTCGGACGCCAGGGGAATTGTTACTATTTTGGAGAAGAAAGGGTGCGAGCATGTGAAATCTTTAGCACAATCTGAAGCTGCTTTATCTTCTGAAGATATTAAAGACCCTTCAGCCGAAGCAAGCCAGGTCGGTGGAAAAATTTTCACCGACATTTGGGATAATGGCGGCCGAGAAATGGCCCAAGAAATCATTCAAAGAAGTGAAAAAGGCATCCATGATGCTAGGAAGGTAGCGGAGGCTGCTGAGAAAAGCTCAGGGCCTGAAGGGCAAATAGGTATTAACTAGTGGTTTTTATTGTGTTGTAATTTTTGATTTCAAACTTTATTCGTGGTTTGTAATAGTAATATAGCCGTATCCTCTCCTCCCTCAGAACCTGCTGAGGCGTCTCCGGCCCCCCACTCAAAGGGAGACGATGAAATTAGAAAAATGGTCGAAGCCATCATGGACAAAGTTGTCGATCAGCTACTGAACGAAGCTGCAGAAGTAGTTCTTAGGGAAGATTAAATACTATTGTAAAAATATTTGGAATGTGACATGTGTAAAACTTTGTAACTTTGAATGTAATATATAATCTTTTTTTTGTGGTTCAATTCTTTACGATGCATAAAATTTTGCATACATACCGTTTTTTGAGCCTTCAGCGAAAAAAACACATTCCCTTCTTTTCATGCTTCGTGAAGAAAATCTTTTGTGTATCACAAGAATTTCCATACTTCTCTGATGAAGAATATCCAAGCTTCGTGAAAACATTCTTCGAAGCTATAAAAAAGTTTTATGTTGTCTCTCTAATGAAGCTACTGAAAGTCGCCTAGAGGGGGGGGGTGAATAGGCGAAACCTGAAAATTAAAACTTTATCCCCCAACTAGATCCCTTGATTAGTGGTTAGAACAAGATATACAAATATCGGAGAATAGAAACTAAGTTCTTGCTTGAAAAGAGTATTGCTAAATAATGCGGAAGTGATAAATCAATACAATTAGTAAGTTATAAAATAACAAAGCAAGAAGCCTAGGATGAGAAGAGCACTAGGACAAGTTCTGTCTTGCAACGAGTTGCTTCACTAAAAGGGAATTTAACTTGAAGCAACTCCAAATGATATTAACAAATAATGATGCAAGAGAACTTAGAGCAAGGGAAAACAAACAAATCACAAACAATAAACACAATGGACACGGGTGATTTGTTTTACCGAGGTTCGGCCCTCGAAGGCCTAGTCCCCGTTGAGGAGTCCACTTAAGGACGAGTCTTTTTCAACCCTTTCCCTCTCTCCCCCGATCACACAAGGATCGGTGAGCCTTTCTTCTTCTCAAGGATCACTCTCGATCCCACAAGGACCACCACAAACTTTGGTGTCTCTTGCTAGCTTTTACAAGCCTCCAAAACTTTGGAGGAAGTTCGAATGGGAGTCAAAACTCCACGCGCAAATGAACACACAGATGAAGCACACACTATCTCTCAATGAATCTCACAAGGCACTAGTGCTAAACTCAAATGAGTAGCTCTCTTTTGCTTGCTCTCTCTTTTGTGGCACTTGTGTTGGTTGTAGTGGTCTAAATCTTGTGTATAGGATGGATCAATGAATATATGTGGTTGGGAGGGCTTGAGTATGTCAACTAGATGACTTGGAATGTTGCTTGGGCTCCCACCACTTGAAGTGGCCGGTGGGGGTGGTATTTATAGCCATCAACCACCCATATAGCCGTTGGGGCGCATCTGCCAGAAATTGCACTGGCGGACGGTCCACGGCTAGGGCCCGGACGGTCCGCGACCCTCCAACGGTCGATTCTGACATCTTCAACGGATACTTCTGACAGATCAACGGCTAGATCAACGGCTATCTGCCTCGGTGACACCACGCGGACGGTCCGCCCTTGGTCCCGGACGGTCCGCGCTAGCTATATAATTCCTTTTAATCAACTTGTCACCTTCGGGCTGAACCAGGTCTTCACCTGCGGACTGTCCGTGAATTATAGCCGGACGGTCCGCGCGTTGTAGCTGGACGGTCCGCGGTTTAGTCGGACTGTCCCTGATTTGTAGTTCCTGGTCGAAGTCAACTTGGTGTCGCGGACTGTCCGCCGCAAGGGCCCGGACGGTCCGAGCATAGTCTGTTTTTCCAAAAAGCTTCTCCTGTCCGGAATAATCTACGGTATTCCGGACAGTCGATTTAGTATAGTTGTAGATGAACCTTTGGCACCTGTAGAGCATATAATCTAGAGCAAACTAGTTAGTCCAATTATTTGTGTTGGGCGATTCAACCACCAAAATCATTTAGGAAAAGGTTTGAGCCTATTTCCCTTTCAATCTCCCCCTTTTTGGTGATTGATGCCAACACAAACCAAAGCAATTATATAAGTGCAGAATTGAACTAGTTTGCATAAGGTAAGTGCAAAGGTTACTTGGAATTAGACCAATTTTACATTTCATAAGATATGCATGGATGCTTTCTTCATATTTAATGTTTTGGACTATGCTTGCACCATTTGTTTTGTTTTTGCAAACTCTTTTGTAAATTCTTTTCAAAGTTCTTTTGCAAATAGTCAAAGGTAAATGAATAAGATTTTGAGAAGCATTTTCAAGATTTGAAATTTTCTCCCCCTGTTTCAAAATGCTTTTCCTTTGATTGAACAAAACTCCCCCTCAAGTAAATTCTCCTCTTAGTGTACAAGAGGGTTTTAAGATATTAATTTTGAAAATACTCCTTTCTCCCCCTTTTGAACACAATAAGAGACCAATTTGAAATTTACCAATTGAAATCATTAGTTTTAAAATTAGGGTGGGGTGGTGGTGCGGTCCTTTTGCTTTGGGCTAATACTTTCTCCCCCTTTGGCATGAATCGCCAAAAACGGATACTTAGAGTGATATATAAGCCCTTTTTCTTCTCTCCCCCTTCGGCAAACAATTGAAATATTCAATTGAAATAGAGATATGAGTGAAGATTATACCAAAGTGGAGAACTATGCGGAATACCGACAAAGAGTGGATAATACCGATGGAGTTGAGTGGAAGCGCCGTCTTTGCCGAATATTCCATTTCCCTTTCAATTCTATGACTAAGCATGAGAATACACTTGAAAATCCATTAGTCATAGATATAAAGGAGATATGATCAAAAGGATATATCAAATTAAGCATGATCATAGTTCTATACAACATAGATTGCTCCCCCTAAATATGTGCATGGAGAGGAAGAACACATATTTTGGCCTAAAATGCCAATTGCACATAATTAGGTTAATGAGAACATATCTATATCATACAGAAGGTGAAGTGCATTGTGTCATAGAATAAGTGTGATGCTCATGACAGTTTATGCACTTATGAAAGCATGTTGTAAACATTTTGAGCATTTTCCCTTAAGGTTTTCAAAGAGGCTTAAGGACCATCCACCTTTTGAACAAAGGTAGCTTATCCTCGTTACAAGGTTAAGCTTTAAGCTTTTTGACAAATAAATCACTTCATCTAGTTTCAACAAGGATGCATTAAAGCATGAATGAATTTTTGAGAAGTTAAACTAGATATGAAGCAGGGATAATGCATGGACATGCTTTCTCTTCCTTCTACACAAGATATGCAAGGAGTGTATACAAAAGGAAGATTTAGGTACATATGTAAATGAATGGAAGTAGTTTTACCGTTTTGTACCTTCACATAGAGACGCTCTCTTCATTGTGCTTTGTCCTTTGTCTTAGATGCTTAAGACCTATTCTTAATGACAATATATGGAAATATTTTGCACAAAAGAGAGTTCTACAACAAGTGATCTTTTCAAGTTATTGTTAGCATATATCAAATGGATCACAAGTTGCATAAATGTATCATGAATTCTCCTTTTAAATTAGTGCATATCAAGAGAGATATCGATTGATAGTATTTACGACACTAAGAAGCATGATTGTTGATTGAAGTCATTCAATGATCAAACAAATAACAGATGTGATCAAAAGAACAACAAACGCATTAAATTATCAGTTAAGCTTAGAATAGGAGAATCCAATACGCATGCTACTTTAGAAATGAAAGCAACAATCCTTGATAAAAGCGACATTATTTTTAACAAGTTGGATTGATGTGAAGTAGCATACTATATGAGAAACATTATTCTCATGCAAGAGACTATATGAAATTATTAAGATAAAGCAATAGTCTCAACATAAAAAAAATAAGAATGAACTCCCCCTAAAGATATGCATCAAGTAATTGAAAGAATTGATTTCGATGCATTCACTTTTAAGGACATAAAGGGAGAAGCATTATACATTTTGATCAAGGCTTATAAATTTTGTAATAAACAACTTAAGCCTGGTAATAATGAAAAAGGATTTAAAATGCTTACAACCACACCATTGATTGTTGTGAAGACCTTATTGTCCAAGTAGGTGTTGTTGTCCTTGATGTTCTTTCTTTTTCATTTGAGTGTCCCCCTTTGTATTTGTCTCTTTTTCCTTCCAAACTTATTTAAAATACTCAAGAGACATGTTAATAGCGCAAGGGAGATATGGTGAAGGATGATTACATTAGATAGGAAATAAGCATAATTTATCATCCATAAGTCACACAGACATGAAGTAAAATCCCTAACATTAGTGCACTTATACTTGAAAGGAGGAACATGCACTATTTAACAATTTGATTACTCATAGGAATTTACTTCTTCATATTGAACTTTATTATCATGACTTAGAAGCGCATCAATATGAGAATAGCAAAGGCATGAATTAGATTCTAATGGACAAACACATTTATGAATATGATATTGAATTGCATACTTAGTTAATTTCGGTTCAATAAAGAATCTATTCCTCACAAGGGTAGAATATGATAATTTAGATTAAATCCCCATTGAGATGGGAACCAAACTTAAAAAGATGAGTTCCCATACCTTTGCTTTTACCTTTCTTCCTTTGGGTGAAACTCAACCCATGAGGCTTGTGCACTTTCTCTCTTGTATACTTTCATAATTGAACTCAAGAGAAATGTTAGTAGCAACACAAGCACTAGTTTCCATTTTTGTAATCATTTTGATAAGGAATGGAAGCTAGATTACCAAAACATGGAAACTCTATAGCATGAACTAGATTATCCATAGATGATGTTATGCTCAATTTAACTCATAAAACAAGCATAAATAATCCTTTGAGATTATAGGAATAAATCTAATTCATGATTTGGAAAGCGATAAATGTGAAAGAATCATATCCAATTTGAGCAAGTAAAATACATCATAAAACATTGGATTGATTTTTCTTTTCAGTTAGATTACATGCTTCCAAAGAGAAACTTATTCTCTACAAGTGAGACTACTTTGGGTTACTTAAATAAAATTAATAGTCTCACTATTCTAGTTATAGAGAGAGTTTTCCTTTTACAAGTGTCCTAAGGATTTGAATTCCTTGCATGACACCTTATTCTTTTAAGAACATGAAATATCTCTCTATATCTAGAATCATGGCAATAACAAGATAATTAGAGAAAGAATATGCCATGATATACTTGCAACAGATTAGAGCATGTAGATTGCCATAATATGGAAATGATGAATGTGCAATCTACCATATGAGAGGAAATTCTTCAAAGAATGGTAATATCAAATTAAAGACATTTGAAGTGCTTCAATGTGACTACACAAGACACATAAGAAATGATATTCTTAAATACTTGCACTTTAAAAACATAGAAGTTACCATCCTTTGACTTTCCTCCATGTTGTAGGCCTTGATTTTTCCCATATGATATCTGTTCACTTCCTACAACATATAATATCTTCCTCGAGATGATATGAGTTTAAGACATAGCAATTTGAAAAATAACCTTGGGTCAATCATGTATATAGATCATTGAAGATTGATAGCTTGAGTTGATAAGAATTGAATGAACTCTCTCAAGCACCCCAAAGCTTCATATCATCTCCTTCCCCTACAAAGCTTGTCAAGTATATTTTGGTACCCATCGCTTGATGGGTCCATCACGGTTAGTCAACAAAGATCTAGGAACCCAAAAGTCCTTTGTGTTAGCATTAGGTAAACTCATTACCTTTCTAGCACAAGTTGCAATTTCGGGTTGCCTAGTTACATGAGAAGTAATTGACAAGCTAGGAGTGGAAGATTTACCTATGGGACAATCCTTGCATTGATGTCCCTTCTTTCGGCATATGTAGCATAGGCGTTCTTCAACTCTTGAAGATTTCTTCCTTCCTTGTTTCTTGCTTGCTACATGGTTAGTGAATATTTTCTTTTCTAACCCTATGCCTTTTTGTTTTAAATGGGGACAAGATCTAAGCAAGTGTCCCTTCTTGGAGCATTTAAAACAAAGTCTATCATCCTTGTTAATAATCAAGCTATTTTTAATGTAGGGACATGACCTAATCAAGTGCCCCTCTTCAAAGCATTCACTACACCTCTTAATGTGAGGTGTGGCTTGATTATTACCTTGGATGTTACCTTTTGTGGAGGCATGGTTGAGGCTTTTGGAGGAGGTGTTGAATTTCATCTTTTGTTTCTTCCTCTTGGTAATCCTCAAATCCTTGACATTTTCTTTAAGGGATGTAGTGCATGCCACGGTTGTTCCCGTCTCAAGCTTCTTCACCATGTGATCACAGTTATCTTGAGAAGGTTGAGCAATGCACTTTCCTTTTAGTTGTGTCAAGCTCATTTTTAGCCTCTCATTTTCTTCCTTGAGCTTTTGATATGTATCATCATTTGTTCCTGCAAGTTCTAGCTCAAAAGAAGATTTGCTTGTCGACAGACAACAAGCATTAGCACATGGTAATATAGTATCAATTTGAATACATGTGCATGAGTGAGGTTGTTGGGATTTTAAATTTTCTATCACAACCTCATGAGTCAAATTCAATATGATATGATTATCTATAAGATTTTCATGGGAACATAGAAGCATATCATATTTATCTTGAAAAGCTAGATTCTCAACTTTTAGCTTTTCTACTTGGTCCTTAAGCAAGGTATTCCCATTTTCTAATTGAGCGATACAATGTAAAGCGTTATCTTGCTCAATTGAAATAGTGTCATACCTTTGGACCAAATCAACATGAGAGCACTTTAGCTCCTCATGTTCCTTAGTCAACTCGTCAAAGTGTAGCATTTTCATGGAGAGAATATCTTCTAGCCTTTGACGAGCTTCGCTTTGCTCTCTTGCTCTTTCTAGAAGTTTGAGCATGACCGCCTTATCTTCTTGGCTTAGGCGAGCGTAGAGATGCACAAAGCTTCTTTCTTCCTCATCCTCATTTGTGCTTCCGCTATCATTTGCATTAGCTACACAACACATGTGGGAATCGAAATGGGAAGACAAACCTTTTGGAGAGGTGGATTCATCGTTTGGTCTCCACCGTTCATTTTCTTCTTCTTCCTTGCAAGGGTTAGTATCACAAAGACTAAAGGAAGCATCAAATGAACTATCATGTTTGGACTCATCAAATTTGTTTTTAATTCTAGTCCAAATATCATGCGCATCATAGAAAGATTCGTCATAGTTTGATATGAAGGCTTGATAATCTTCTCTACTAAGAGAATTAGTTAAGATGTCAAAAGCTAGATAGTTTAAGCGATAACATCTTTGATCCTCCTCGGAATTAATTTTTCCATTGAAATTAGAGGAAAAAATACTCTTGTTTATTATTTGTTCTAATCGTGGATCTATGGTTCTAAAAGCATTTATCACACTAGTAGACCAGGAATCATAATTAGAACAATCATCAAGTAATATTTCAAGAGTTACCTCTTTTTGAGTTACGTTCGATGGAGGAGTCTTCTTGTTCTTTTGGGATCTTCTACGAGCCATCACTTCGAGTTGTTAGACTCAAGATGAAGTGCCTAGCTCTGATACCAATTGAAAGTCGCCTAGAGGGGGGGTGAATAGGCGAAACCTGAAAATTAAAACTTTATCCCCCAACTAGATCCCTTGATTAGTGGTTAGAACAAGATATACAAATATCGGAGAATAGAAACTAAGTTCTTGCTTGAAAAGAGTATTGCTAAATAATGCGGAAGTGATAAATCAATACAATTAGTAAGTTATAAAATAACAAAGCAAGAAGCCTAGGATGAGAAGAGCACTAGGACAAGTTCTGTCTTGCAACGAGTTGCTTCACTAAAAGGGAATTTAACTTGAAGCAACTCCAAATGATATTAACAAATAATGATGCAAGAGAACTTAGAGCAAGGGAAAACAAACAAATCACAAACAATAAACACAATGGACACGGGTGATTTGTTTTACCGAGGTTCGGCCCTCGAAGGCCTAGTCCCCGTTGAGGAGTCCACTTAAGGACGGGTCTTTTTCAACCCTTTCCCTCTCTCCCCCGATCACACAAGGATCGGTGAGCCTTTCTTCTTCTCAAGGATCACTCTCGATCCCACAAGGACCACCACAAACTTTGGTGTCTCTTGCTAGCTTTTACAAGCCTCCAAAACTTTGGAGGAAGTTCGAATGGGAGTCAAAACTCCACGCGCAAATGAACACACAGATGAAGCACACACTATCTCTCAATGAATCTCACAAGGCACTAGTGCTAAACTCAAATGAGTAGCTCTCTTTTGCTTGCTCTCTCTTTTGTGGCACTTGTGTTGGTTGTAGTGGTCTAAATCTTGTGTATAGGATGGATCAATGAATATATGTGGTTGGGAGGGCTTGAGTATGTCAACTAGATGACTTGGAATGTTGCTTGGGCTCCCACCACTTGAAGTGGCCGGTGGGGGTGGTATTTATAGCCATCAACCACCCATATAGCCGTTGGGGCGCATCTGCCAGAAATTGCACTGGCGGACGGTCCGCGGCTAGGGCCCGGACGGTCCGCGACCCTCCAACGGTCGATTCTGACATCTTCAACGGATACTTCTGACAGATCAACGGCTAGATCAACGGCTATCTGCCTCGGTGACACCACGCGGACGGTCCGCCCTTGGTCCCGGACGGTCCGCGCTAGCTATATAATTCCTTTTAATCAACTTGTCACCTTCGGGCTGAACCAGGTCTTCACCTGCGGACTGTCCGTGAATTATAGCCGGACGGTCCGCGCGTTGTAGCTGGACGGTCCGCGGTTTAGTCGGACTGTCCCTGATTTGTAGTTCCTGGTCGAAGTCAACTTGGTGTCGCGGACTGTCCGCCGCAAGGGCCCGGACGGTCCGAGCATAGTCTGTTTTTCCAAAAAGCTTCTCCTGTCCGGAATAATCTACGGTATTCCGGACAGTCGATTTAGTATAGTTGTAGATGAACCTTTGGCACCTGTAGAGCATATAATCTAGAGCAAACTAGTTAGTCCAATTATTTGTGTTGGGCGATTCAACCACCAAAATCATTTAGGAAAAGGTTTGAGCCTATTTCCCTTTCAGCTACACTTCTTCTCAATTTATCTTGTGCCTTATTACGATTTTCTTTTTTTCAAAACATTCTTCGAAGATCAATACTGTGTCCCCTTCTTGTTCTACATGCGATATGATGTATGATGCTTATGTCATGCAAAATGATGTGATGGTGTTATGCTATCCAAAATGATATTTATGCCGAAGATACACACATCCCTGCAATAGAGCATAGAATCTTTTTATCTCAGCGCTGACTTTTCGCTGTAAGCCTCCCTTAGAAGCTTCTTCGCTTTTTACTTTCAGCGGAATCAGCGTTTATTTTTCGCTGTAAGCCTCCCTTAGGAGCTTCTTCGCCTTTTACTTTCAGCGGAATCAGCGTTTATTTTTCGCTGTAAGCCTCCCTTAGGAGCTTCTTCGCCTTTTACTTTCAGCGGAATCAGCGTTTATTTTTCGCTGTAAGCTCTGCATTCCCTTCGGAACGACTTTTGAGCAGAAAACTTACACTGCGCTCCCTTAGGAACGACTTTTTACTACTTCGAAGAAGTTACGGTGCGTTCCTTAGAACAAGTTTTTGATAATTCGAAGGTTCTCCGTGCCACCATAAATTCTTGTCCTTCGGCAACTCAAGCCTATGGAGAAAATATATTTTCATTATGATAATAAGCTAAACTGTTACAAGAATTTGAAAAAACAATAAAATACACTTAAACTTCTCATAATTGTTCTTTACTACAAAGAAAGTAAAACTGAATGCGAAAATGCAAAAAGCTACTGTCAAGGTAGGATATTTTGTCAGTAAATGTGCTTCGACTCTGGCACAGTGCTATTGACTGTGCGAGCTTCGAACTCCTCTCTGAAGTCCCTCTGGGGGTGAGAATGCTGGCTCCCTTCTGGCTGCGGAGCTCGTTGTATTGGTGGTGGCGGTGGAAGCTGTTGCCAGGAAGCTTGGGGTTGGCTTGCCGAAGCAACAGAGGCTGCAGGGTGATTGCCTACATATTCTGGAATGTAAGGCGAATGGTACGAAGCAGTATGCATAACCTGCTTCGGCTGGCTCTGTTGCGTTGCAGCTTCTGCTAGCTCCTTTTGCTTCTGGATGGTAATATGGCACATCCTGGTGGTATGGCCCTTGCCTTCACCACAGAATAGGCAGTAAATTTTTCTTGGTTGATCTCCAAATCTTCCCCCGAAGCCCCTGGCGCCTCTACCCCTTGGCGCTGGCGGCCGGAAAGAGCTTTGCTGTTGCCCCGAAGCTTGCGAGGAGCACTGTGGCCTTTGCTGTTGACTCCCTTTGTTATCATTTTGAGTAGAATTGTGAATTGACCTGACGTGCCTCGGATAAAATCTTCCTCCAAAGCCCCTGGTCATTTCAGAGAACCTGAAAGCTTCCTCCCTTCTTTGGTGAAAATCATTGTCGGCTCGAATATACTCATCCATCTTCTGGAGCAGCTTCTCCAAAGTTTGAGGAGGCTTCCTAGCAAAGTACTGAGCTGAAGGTCCTGGTCGAAGCCCCTTGATCATGGCCTCAATGACAATTTCATTGGGCACTGTTGGTGCCTGTGCCCTCAGACGTAGGAACATTCGGACATATGCCTGAAGGTATTCTTCGTGATCCTGGGTGCACTGGAATAAAGCTTGAGCAGTGACTGGCTTCGTCTGAAACCCTTGGAAGCTGGTTATCAACATATCCTTCAGCTTTTGCCATGCGGTGATTGTCCCTGGCCTAAGAGAGGAGTACCAGGTTTGTGCAACACTCCTGACAGCCATGACGAAAGACTTTGCCATGACCGCTGTGTTGCCACCATACGAAGATATGGTTGCTTCATAGCTCATCAAGAATTGTTTTGGATCTGAATGACCGTCGTACATGGGGAGCTGGGGTGGCTTGTAAGATTGTGGCCAAGGAGTAGCCTACAGTTCTGTTGACAGGGGAGAAGTATCATCAAAAGCAAAATTTCCGTGATGGAAATCTTCACACCAGTCGCCCTCGTTGTAGGAGCCCTCTTGATGAAGCTCTCTGCGCGGGGGCCTTTGGTTCTGGTCATCTTGAGCAAGATGTCGAAGCTCTTCAGAGGCTTCGTCTATCTGCCTTTGAAGATCAGCTAGGCGAGCCATCTTCTCCTTCTTCCGCTGGACCTGTTGATTGATCATCTCCAAATTTTGGATTTCTTGATCCAAGTCGTCCTCCGGAGGCGTTGGACTAGTGACCTTCCTCTTCTGGCTCCGGGCCTCCCTAAGAGAAACGACATCTTGATTGGGGTCCAGCGGCTGCAGAGTGGCAGCCCCTGTCATTGAAGCTTTTTTCGGCGGCATGACGAAGGTGACGCTTGCCGAAGGTGCTCAAAACTCAAAAAATGGACGTGAGTTCACCGGAGGTGGGCGCCAATGTTGGGGACTTGTTCTCAAATGCTAAGAATTAAGAACAAGGCAACATAAAAAGTGTTAAATGTTAAATTCCTTCGTCCTTATAAACATTATGCCCCTTCGGATATAATGAATCTTGGACGAAGGTTACAAAAGAAAAGACCTTCGTAAGATTGATAGATGGTAAAAAAGAACACACATACGTAAAACACGAATAATGATATGAGTATTATCATCAACTTATTTTTATTATCAAATTCATAAAAACAAATTACAAATGTACATTCGAATTGACGAAAAGTAAAGGTACAGACGTGATGTGAAAAAGCGTATGTCAGGTCAACGTGAACAGTACGGGAGTACTGTTCATCTATTTATAGGCACGGGACGCAGCCCGTGTAAAATTACATTGATGCCCTTTACATTTGACAATAACTTTATAGCAATCCTTCAAGGTTTAATTTGACTTTTCATCTTTAAGTCGGTTCCTCCTTTCTGCCGTCATGCCGAAGTTTTTCTGCACATAGCTTCGTGATCGTCTTATCCTTCGTCGTGATCGCTTTCCACCCCAGTCAAGCTTCGTCTTAACCATGCTCTTGTACACCCGCAACCTGACTCCGAAGATACCTGTTCACATGTTTCACTCGGAAAATATTGTCAAATCATGCTTTTTGAGGACCTTCGGAAGCCGAAGGCCCCCAACACTCCCTATTGCAACAACGTTGTAAATAAGAGGGGGAGAAGTATGGACACAAACTGGGATTAAGATGCTTGCAAGCAGCTGAAGGCTAGGCCTTCTGAGATAGTAAATGCAGACCATCTATTCGTTGGTAACCAACCTAGTGTTGGAGGACACCTAAAGGATATTGATTATCCTGTGAATGGAATACATTCACAACCTAGCTCAGTGCGCACTGAAGAGGCTAGGTTATCGGAAGCCCTTGATTCTCGTTTTGGGATTTCACGAGGAATCATAAGGGTACATAAAAAATGACTTTATGTCAACTAGAGAATTATGTTATTTAAAAGCTACAAGTGTCGACACATGCATCTCAACAAATTGTATATGCACTCCAAGTGATCCAAAAGACTATGGCCATAGCAGAGCACGAGTATGCTCAAACTGGATCTTGTTGAGTGATACAATGTTGCAGAGATAGCCTTGCTCACCGGAAAGAAGTGTTAACTTATTTTCACTTCAAGGTATCTTACTGTGGATACAAGTTTGTTTTCATGGACTTGGAAACAATGAGGTGGTGAGAAAGCATGGCTAGTAGCAACTGGGTTTATACGCAAACCCAAGCATTATTTTAATGCTATAAATTCTCTTCTACCGTGAGTAGTAAAATTCTGATACAATACAAAGGGCAGTAAATCATCTATCTGTGCAGTTGATAGATGTAGTGACAACATATGCATATGTGGTCACTAGATTATGGTATATGTGGAGTCTTAAAGGATTCCAAATACATAATCACCAATCACAAATTTGCAATGCTTGGAAAGTCTTTGTGCCTTAGAGCATCCTGGTCAAATATGGTACATTCGACCTAGTGAATCCTTCTTTCTGAAAGGATACACAAAGTATGGTATGTTCAGTATAAATATGTGCATCATATTTTAAACATACATTACTTATCGACGGAGTTCAAGATAGAGGATATGAATTGAAAGAGATTTCCAATTCAAAGTAAACTATCTTAAGTATCTTGGATACAAAGTTGTCTATATCCAACATATATTGAAGAAATTCAATATGAAAGAATCATGGTTATTTGATTCTTCCGGATCATGAGATGTGCTATTGTATCTTGCAAGAGCATCCGGCCGGATATTGCTTTGCAATGATTTGCTAGCTAACAGCACATGAGATCGAGTTATGATCTCCAGGTGTACTCATGCTCTCCTTATATTTGGATATACTGATCTTGGATATCTATATAAGATCCCCAGGTACAAGATCAATGACATACTTCTGGTAAGTTGGACCTACTGTTTGATATATGTCGATCAACAGAGATTAATGGTCACTTACACACAGAATGATATACTACGTACTGAGGGTATGTGGTGGTCATGATTTTATATCATTGACCTTATTATCTATGGAGATAATATTACTTTGTGTTGTTTAGATGAAAAATAAGTTACGAACTAAGTCTCTACCTTACTCCACATTTTTAATGTGTTTGAGAGCAGGTATGAGATGACTTAGTGATTCGTAAAGATCAGGGGGAGTTTTCTCTTGATCAGAAGAACTTGTTTCTGCATCATGTTGTACTCTTTTCTTTGCATGAGTTTTCCCCATGTTTGGGTTTCTCATTCAAAGTTTTTAACGAGACAACATCAACATAAGGCCTATGTCGTATCATCTATTTTTCCCGTAGAGGTTTTCGAGGATGATACATATGACATAGTTATTGTTGTATTTGAACTAGGTGATGAGTTTATCTCCCTAGAGTTCAAATGAATCAACAATAGAGTATGACTACTCTCCTTATTTCTCCCACTGAGTTTTTAAGGAGACTCGGCTGATATGTTGATTTCTCAGATTTTCTGGCAAGATTATCTTGGAGAAATATTAGCCTGAGTTATATGTCTCATCATTTATTTTCCCCACGGGGGTTTTTGAGATGATGGCTATAGACATATTATTGTTCTTTGGGCTAGAGGTCCATTGGAGAACAATATCGTACCATGGTTCAATTGAACCACCGACAATTATCTATAAGGATAATTGAGCTTGTGTTGTTCAGATGGAAACATGTTATATCAGGAGCAACATTAATCAGCATATTGCTCCTAAATTGTATTATCCATCTTGCAAACAAAGTCTTGTGATAATCTTGCTGATCTATTCACAAAATATCTACCATACTCAACATTTTCAGAAATGTGTTGAGGTGATTGGTATGAGAAGACTTAAGTGCTTGCAAGGATCAGGGAAAGTAATTCTCCATGATATTTGACCTGTTTTGTACCATCATATTACACTCTTTTCTTTGTATGAGTTTTGCCTTATTAAGGTTTTCTCATCCAAAGTTTTTAACGAGGTAATATCAACTAAGCTATATGCTTCATCATGATTTTTCTCCCACAGGGGTTTTTATACATTATGATTACAAGCATATTCTCTTTTGGAGTTCGAGTGAGATTATTCTCATTATCCAAAAGACATTGTTTACTCCTTATTTTTCCCACAGGGTTTTTGAGGAGATAAGATCTTGAAAGAACAGCTGACAGATCATCAAATGAAGTTGGATTGATCAAGGAGGAGTGTTGTAAAATATTACATATGTGATCAATCCAAGGGATGCGACAGTTTTTCCCAAGAGACACACTCCTTAGGAATGCACCCCTACACATGTATATATATCAGAATCCTCCCTGTAATAAAGATAACAGTGATTGTCTCTATCATTTCTCAATCTCGTTACCACTAATACTCCAACACAAACCACCAAGACGGAGGAGCGGCTTCTTGAAGTTCACAACGAGAAAGCCGATGGCAGCCCGCGAGGCTGTTGACGTGCCGGGTCCGCACAACCACAACAGCCCTCGTGGCAGCCCGGCCTGGCAGGGTGGCATAGCCGTGCCGTGTACAGGCCTGTAAACGGTGCAGTCAGGCTGGGCCTATGCGTGCACGAGCCAGATCAGTTCTACACGCACGGTTGGACATGTATACGTTAGGTTAGATCGAGTTCATGAAAAAAAATGTTAGACCGCTCCTGTACCAACTATTTGCATGCATCTTAGGCCTTGGCCCAGCTAATTGGCCCGTCCATGTATGAGAGCCCACCTTGGCCCAGCTAATTGGCGGCTTCATTCCCTTCCTCCATTCCGACTAAACCCTCCATTCATCTCCACCGCCGCCGCATCAGCCATGGCGCGCCGCCACCTCGCCTACCCCCTGCGCCTCTCGACCCTCTCCCGCAATCCCGGAGCCCCCGCCCGCTCGCTATGCGCCTCATCGTCCACCCACGAGGCCCCAGCCCCGGCCGTCGAGGCCCAGGCGGAGGCGGAAGCGGCGGCGAAGGCTGCTGCGGCCCCCTCTCCGTCGGCGCCCGCCAACTTGCCCCGGCGCGAGGAGCCTCTCCACGAGACGGTGCTGCACATGATCCGGCGGCGGCCGTGGACGACGCGCCTGGAGAACTCGATCCGCCTGCTCTCGCCCACCCTCGACGCGCCGCTGGTCCACGGCGTCATCTCCGGGGCCGCATCCGCGGGGCGCGCCGACCTCGCACTCCAGTTCTTCCGCTTCGCGTACCGCCGGGGCGGGTTCAGCCCGGAGGGCGCCACGTTCGCGCTCCTCGTGCCCGCGCTCGCGTCGCGCCGCATGCTCAACCACGCGCGCTGCCTCGTCCTCGACACCATGCCGTCCTTCTCCGTCGCGCCCGACGAGCCCACGCTCGCCGCGCTCATCTCCGCCTACGGCAGGGCCGCCATCCCGCAGGAGGCCGTCAAGCTGTTCCGGATGATGCCCAACATAGGCGTCCCCCGCACGGCGCTCTCCTACAACGCCGTCCTCAAGGCCATACTCTGCCGCGGACGCGAGGCCATGGCCAGGCGGATCTACAACGCCATGATCGCGGACGGGGTGGCGCCGGACGTGTCCACCTACAACACGCTCATCTGGGGGTTCGGCCTGTGCAAGAAGATGGAGACCGCAGTCAGGGTGTTTGGGGACATGAAGGGCCATGGGGTGACGCCTGATGTCACCACCTACAACACCCTGCTGAACGCCTGGGTGCGTGCCGGTGATCTGGAGAGTGCGCGCAAGGTGTTTGATGAAATGGCTGGGGAGGGGACCGAGCGGAACTCGGTCTCGTACAATGTCATGATCAAGGGGTACGTGGAAGGCAATAGGGTGGAAGAGGCAGTGGCATTGTTCGCTGAGATGGCTGAGAAAGGATTGAGGCTGAGTGAGAAGACATTTGCTGCGTTGATGCCAGGGCTTTGTGATGACCAGGGCAGGGTGGCAGAGGCCCGGAAGGCAGTGGATGACATGGCAGAGCGGAGGCTCACGCCAAAGGACAAGTCAGTGTTTCTGAGGCTTGTCACAACGCTGTGCAAGGCTGGTGACTTGGATGGGGCGCTCGAGGTGCACCGGAAGAGCGGGCAGTTCAAGCATGTGCTGGTGGATCCAAGACAGTATGGAGTGCTGATGGAAGGCCTTTGCGCTGGCGGCAAGTGCGAGACTGCTATTGAGGTGCTAGATGAGCTTATGGAGAAGGGCACCTTGCTGAGCCCAAAGAGTCCTGTGCTTGAAGCATCGGTTTATAACCCGGTGATCGAGTTCCTGTGCAGCAATGGTAGCACCGCCAAGGCCGAGACGTTCTTCAGGCAGCTGATGAAGAAAGGCGCGGATGACAAGGCTGCATTCAACAGTCTCATCCGTGGACATGCAAAAGAAGGTGTGCCAGAGGCAGCTCAGGAGATTCTCGCCATCATGACACGCCGCGAGGTCCCAACTGACCCTGAATCACATGCACTGCTAGTTGATAGCTTCCTGAAGAAGAATGAGCCGGCTGATGCAAAGACGGCATTAGACAGCATGATGCAACAGGGTCACTTGCCAAGCCCAGCTCTGTTCAAGTATGTCATGGAGGCGCTGTTCAATGATGGCCGGGTTCAGACCGCAAGCAGGGTCATGAAGAGTATGATTGAGAAGGGAGTTACTGAGAACATGGATGTGGCACACAAGATACTGGAAGCTCTATTCACGAGGGGCCATGTCGAGGAGGCAATCGGCCGTGTCAATCTGATGGTGGAAAATGGCTGTATGCCTGATCTAGATAAGCTGCTGGCCGGCCTATGTGAGAATGGTAGAGTGATGGAGGCGCAGAAGCTGGCTGATTTTGCGTTGGACAGGGACTTTGATGTTAGCTTCTCGACCTATGACAGAGTTCTGGAGGCCCTGTACGCTGAAGAAAAGACGTTGCCTGCGTACTCCATGCTGTGCAAGATCAAGAACAAAGGAGGTGTTGTCAGCCAGAAAGGCTGCGATGACTTGATGGAGAGCTTAAAATCCGAAGGATACTCAAAGCAAGCAGATATTCTGTCTAGGATCTTGGCAGAGAATGCACAGTCGACGCCCAAGAGGGGCAGAAGGGTTGCCATGGGTGCTTAGTGAGCTTTGCCAGCTTGTTTAGAGCATCTGTGTGTGTGTGTTTTTTTTAACTTCAAGAAAGATGTGATTTCTTTCTTTTCATCGATGCTTCTTGAGCTATTTATCAAGTGGGGGATTTTGGTCCTATGGGACGATAAGCAAGGGCGTTTACTTTCTGTTTGGAGGATCCCTGATCTGTTTGTCTTAGCGAGAAGAAACATATGCAATAATAGGCAAAGATGTACCTCCTATTATGAGTGTTGTTGTCAAATTTAGATTTAATTACCTTTAACATACTGCACTTCCAACATTTTTACCAATGACATTTTGGATTGAGGCTAATGGAGTTACTCTTTGCTTTTTTTTGTTTTTGTTTTTGTGAGGCTCTACTAATTTGTTACATGAAAGCTGTCAAGAGGCAATATGTGTATCCGGCTCCTTTTCTGTTTTATTGGATGACCTACATGGTGGAGGTCATCCCCATTTCTATTACTCGCGTAAAGGAAATACAAAGAGTTCAAAAGTAGCAGGACGACATAGACCAAGAGGGGGAAAGACTACTGACAGGGGCCTGGTTCATAGTGAGATGTTATAGCTGTGAACTTGCATTTGATCTGAGAACAGGAGCCTGACTGTCCTGTCATCAGCAATGCTGGCCTAGGTACTACGTACCATTTGTTTCCATGTTTGAGTTGAGGATTAACATGTTTAGGTCTGCAAAACTGGCTGTGACGTATGGATCGGCGACAGAGAAACAGCAACCGACCTCTTATCGCTTTTTTCCTTTTTTTTTGTGTGGTTGTTGTTGCACCTAACATGACCACCAGCAAGCAAGCATGCCTTTTGATTTTCTTCATGGGGTTGAGAGCTGTCCATATCTCCCAGACAGCACCGTAAGTTGTAAGCAAAGAAGTTGTTAGGTTGCTTTACAGGACCTCCTGACTCCTGTAGTGGTTGCATTGCATTGCATGCGTGCATTGCACTTCTATCTACGAATGGATGGTGAACAACGTTGAGCAAGAATGTGCCTCTAGCCGAGTTGGCAGAGAGGGGCAAAACCGCCTCTAGCTGAGTTTGCTGAGTGGTTTGAGTAGCACTTTTCAGTTTTTGAGTTCGACCAAAAATCTCACCATCTATCTCACGCCAAACCCTAGGTCATCGATTGTGGTCGTTTTTATATGGGTACGATACTGCCATGTATTATGGGTGGGGTAGGAACTGCTGTGTATTATACGTGGGTTAGGAATTCGGTGAGTCTTCTTTTTAATAATGACAACATATCTGGTGTACATGGAACATTGGTGCACATAATGCACATATTAAATCATCACTACTCATTTTAGATCTAACGTCTCTAGTTGTTTGGTATATTTTGCTCAGGACACCCTCCAAAATGGTGGTGTGTAGTGGTGGAAGGTGTTATTTATAAATTGAATAATCAACTAGAGATGTTAGATCTAAAATGAGTGGTGGTGATTTAATATATGCACCATACGCATCAGTCTTTTATGTGCACCAGATATGTGCTCTTTAATAATATAATACTAGCCCCCCAAGTTTTTTTATACGATAGAGAGGATCAGAGGAAGCATACATACACGAACCTTGCTTCCAAACGCTTGCACTGAAACATCATTTTCTTTTTTTTCCGATAGATAATTCATGCGTGGACCGCATGCATGCACGCACAATCGATCTTTCTCCTAGTCCTTGGAAGGAACATAATGGGATGGTAATCGGAGGAATGAATGATGCCAAGCGAATGAAGAATGAACAGAATTCTCGTTCGTTCGTACGTGTGCAGTGTATGTGTGTTCTCTTCTTTTCTTACGACTACAGTTACAAACAAAACAAAACCGGCAGATGAACCAACCAAATTACCAATCCCATGCCCGACGACCTGAGCGAGCTTCTCCTTCCGGCCGGCTATGGTGAATCCAATCCTCGTCACTGCTGTAGCTTGTCGAGCGCCTGCAGCAGCACGGGCCAGAACCTTGTGAGGTTGACGACGACGTCCTGCTCCATGACGGTCTCCCGCGGGTACTTGTCCCTCAGCCTCGTCTCCTCCTCCCCGACGTAGTACTCCAGGTACCGGAGCCCCATCCCGGCCGCCGCCCGCCCGTAGGAGCTGGTGGCCACCCACTCTATCTTCTTGCCCCGCGGCACGATCTGCACCAGCACCGCCTCCGTCGGCAGGAACACCTGGTTCGTCAGCCCGGCGCCGCGCACGCCCACCAGCACGTCCGCCGCGTTCACCCGCGCGGCGAACTCCGCCACGTCGTCCGCGCCGGCCTCGGCGGACGCCACGTCGAACCCCAGCGCGTCCGCCGCCGCCGCCACCTCCTCCAGGTTCAGCAGCCTCCGCGGCGAGACGACGAGCAACCGGGGACGCATGCCGGGCGCCCCGCCGAGGACGGCGGGGCGGTCCCGCGGCAGCGCCAGCGCGCCGCGCAGGAACCGCGCGAAGTCCGCCATCGTCACGTTGCGCGGGTTCCGGGCCGGGTGAGGCGGCGGCGACAGGTCCAGATCCCGGTCGCGGACGCGGTACAGCAGCCCCACCACGAACGCGCCCGCGGGGAAGCAGTGCACGCCGTCCAGCCCCTCCTCCTCCCCCTCGGCGTCGCCGTCCAGGCTGACCACGCCGTGGCGGGACAGCTTCCGCAGCAGCGGCGCGTACTTGCGCACCCACCGCGGCTTGTAGTCGGCCACCACCAGCTGCACCTCGCCGTCCAGGTGCGCCGTCGTCAGGAACAGCGGGACCAGCGCGTCCGTCATGTCGTCGTCGAACAGGTTGTTGTCCGTGTTGTACCCGTCCAAGGAGAACACCACCGCGGGCACCTCGTGCCGCTTCGTGCACTCGGGCGCCGCCTCGCCCGAAGCCACCGACTTCACCGTTATGTGTGGCATTGAGGAGTCGTCCTTGCGGGCGTACGGCCGGAGCCGCTTCTCGACGCTCTCGTCGAACCCGCCGCCGCCGCCGGACGGGTTCACCAGGTACACCGTCCTCTGCTTCGGGCTCACGCGCACGTCGCCGGACAGCTCGCACACGGTCGGCCGGGCGTACGGGAACCGCTCGTCCACGCTGTTCTCGTCGCACGTCATCTTGCCTCCTTGTTGGCCGCCGTTGCCATCCTCAGCTGAAAGCAGAGAAATTTATTGAACTTGTGGTTCCATGTAGGTGTGTGTTCTCTAACGAAGAAGCAAAAAAGAGACAGAGAGTGATGGGGATTACATGGCTTGTTGGTGGTCTCGGCCGCCGCATTCCCGCCGCCGTCCTTCCTGGTGGGCAGGCCGGGCTCGTCGGACCCCGCCGCCATGTCGTTCCTCATGACGGCAGCTTCCGGCAAGCCGGGCTCCGTCCCACGCAGATCGCCGGTATCCGGGCTGTCGCCGTCGTCCAGCGTCTCTTCCGGAGGGATGGTCTCCGTCTCCGGCACGGACGACTTGGACGAGGCCAGCGGCGCGTTCTGCTGCATCAGCGCGGACGTGTTGGCCGTGCTGGCTGAGGAGGAAGTGAGGAAGGCAGCTCCGGTTAGACTCGTGAGGAGGAGGAGGAGGAGGAGGAGGAACGGAGGGGTCGGCGAGCGCACTCACCGAATACAGGGGAGTAGACCGCGAAGAGCTTGGCGAGGGAGACGTAGGTGAGGAGCGCGAGGCAGCAGCCGGCGACGAGGCCGACGCCCAGCTTCTTGGGCTCGAATTTGGACGTGAGGCCCCGCATGAGGCGCGGGGGCAGCCGCCGCTCGCCGCCCGGCAGCTTGGACGACGATCGCGAGTACGCCGTGGACGCCATGGCGTGCCGGGGCCGCGGCAGCACGGCTCAGCACTGGAGGAGTGGAGAGGAAGGGGAAGGAGAGCGAGGAGGATCGCTAATGCGCAGGCATTTGGATGCGGGCAGGAAAACTGAGAAGATGCATATAGAGTTGGATTCCAGATGAGATGGTGGTGTTCGGTGATGAACAGCTGCATGCTTTGACTGTCCACCTACTCTTGCTTCCTGCTCACTACTAATCAGGGGGTGTTTGGTTGCCCCTGCTAAAGTTTAGCTCGGGTCACATCAAGCGTTTGACTTTCAAATAGGAGTATGAAATATAGACCCAACCAACTGGACTAGATTCGTCTCGTCTTTTAATCTTCGGCTGACAAATTTGTTTTATAATCCGACTACATTTAATACCCGAAACGGAGGTTCAAACATTCGATTGGACAGGGGCTAAACTTTAGTTTGGGGTAACCAAACGGGGCCTCAGCAGCAAAGGATACTAGATCTTTCTTTTTTTGTTTAATTTATTGGTGGTGAAACGGACAGTGTACTACTAAAAACTGTTAGTCCGTGGCGTCGGCATCCTAGACGATCGAGGCACCCTGGCTGGCCAACAATTAGTCAGGGCAGTGTGCTTGGCCGACTTGGTAGCGGGAGGGTTCTAGAAACCTGCTAGATTAGTTGTGCTTTTTATAGTGAGGCTCCGAGACCGAGATATAAGGAACTGAACCTCCAGTCGTGCCGCCGCCAGCGCAGCACGCGTGTGCAGAGCCACTAACCGTCACGTGTGACGAGAGATCCCTCCAACTCGATCCTCGCCGCCGGTCGGCCAGCCGGCGGCGCACGATGTACGTTCTCTCGGAACAACGACGCCCCTCCTCCTCCTCCTGCTGCTGCGGCGGCGGCGGCCACGGCCACCACCACCATGCTCCCAGACGACGACGGCGGCGGGGTCCCCTGCGACAACTGCGCCGACCAGCGCGCGCTGCTCCACTGCGCCCAGCTCGGCACGCGCCTGTGCCTGCCCTGCGACGTCCCCGTGCACGCCGCGGCTGCCTCCCACGAGCGCGCGCCGCTCTGCGAGCGATGCCACGCCGCGGCCGCCGCCGCGCGCTGCGCCGTCCACCGGGCTTCGTTCTGCGCGCCGTGCGCAGGCGCTGTCGGGTGCGACGCCGAGAGCCATGCCTGTAGCCGGACACGCTTCTACACTGGGTTCCCGGATCCCGCGGATCTCGCGCGCATTCTCTACGTTGACGTCCCGCCCGTCGATGTGCCGCCGCCGCCGCAACCGAATCCTCCTGACACGTTGCTTAACCTATTCAACATCGAACTGCAGCCCACCGATCTTCCAGCCAGCAGCAGATCTTACCACGAACAACACAGTATGAATGAGGTAGCCACATACTATTATATATGTGCTAGTCTACGGCTGAGCTAATGACAACATTTCTGAATCTCAAACAGACATTTTATGCGATCGTTCTTTTGATGATTAAACTAATCACAATTTACAAATTTTTAACAAAACTGAATTTTGAATTGAGATGCAGCTAACATCGTTCTTTTCTTCTTTCCTTATGGTTGGATCACTGCCTTTCAGGCATCTTTGCTGCCAGTCATTACCTTTGGACGTACTATTAGTTTTATTCAGGCAATCTCATCCAAACTAGCGGAGGCGGAGGCCGAGGCGACTTTGAAAAGCAGGCGGTGGCCGGCGGCGCGTTAACGTCTGGCGGTGGCGAAGGAGATGCTGATCTCTTCACACAAGACTGCTCCGATTGGTACATCCTCTCCGACGAATCCTGGAGCTTCACTCCACCCCCGAGACATTGCTTCAAAGTCGAGGTATTCTTTTAAAAAATATATAATTGGCAGATTTTGATTCTTTAATTTTTTTTAAAAAAGACATTGTAGTTAAAGAGTTCACCTAAATTGTTATAATAGGTCCATATGTGGTTAACTTATTGGACAATTTGGATTAAACCTAGGAGAGGTTAAGCCTGTTTGTTTTAGCTCTTTTTTCTGATAAGCTTTTTTAGAATTTGGTTGTGGAGAGAATCTGGCTATGAGAAAAATCCGAGTATCGTGGTGATTACGTGTGTAGGAAGATGGAGGGGTCCATAGGATTTCTTATAGGTGCATGTTGAAAAGTAGGTGTAGATGTTATTACTCCTTTTATCTTTTTATGATATTCTTATTTAGTACCGTAGATGTTATTACTCCTTTATATAAAATCAGTCAAACTTTGATAGTCTGTGGACTATGCTGATTCTACGAGTTGATTTCGATAGTTTTATGTGGGGACTTGTTGATCCCGTCTAACCTGTTTCCGTTATTTAGCAATGAATTAATCTAGGGAGAGACAATGAATTAATCAGGGAGAGACAAAGAGCGAGTTAGGCCTTAGAGATCGATGTGGATGTTCGTCATTACTATATCGGGCCAGTCTATGCATGAACCAGAGCATTGTTGTTCACCAATCTATGCATGGACCAGGTCGGGAATGTTCTGGTCACTTGGGGCCCTTGAGGCAGGGTGTGTGACGAGGCAAGGTCAAAGTCTCTAACAATCAAACATCAGGATTCTACACAACCTTCTTGAAGAGCTCATCGATGTTGCACCACTAAGCCATATAGGAGACAGAAACCTTTAAGAGTAACAAGCCAATGATCTTACTTGATGATCACTCTAGTGCTTCTAGCGCTTCAAAGTTTAAACAATTGACGCAATGCACTAGGATGCTCTCAATCTCACTAGAAAATAATCATTAAGCTATGTGAGTGAGAGAGAGCAGAGAAAAGGATCAACTGTTGTTCCGAATGGCCCCCTTGAAGTGCTTAACCCCGGGCACTAAGTATATACAACCTCCATCTAAAAAACTAGCTGTTATGATAACTTTTCGTGAAAATTGGGCGTTCTTGGACTATCCGTAGTTTAGCTTGGACTGTCCACATTTGAATCTGAACGGTTATAAATGACTCTATCAGGCTACATACTTACAAGAAAACGGTTGGTGTGTAGTCCACATCACATGTCTAGATAGTTCGTCGTTCACTATGGAACCCAACATAGCTTGTCTAGGTTCTGCCAAGCTACACGCTCACTACAACGAGGACAATCCACCATAGACTTTCCAAGTTCACGCTAGAAACACATTCTATCCACTTTTACCAGTTATAAAGGCAAAGACAGGGGAAACATTTATTATTTTTATTTTTTATTATATCTTTAAAGTAAAGTTAATCTATAAGCCAAACACTTTAAAAACTCTGCGACTTCAAAGCTGAGCTGCTCTACATTAAAGTATATGAAGCTGGGCTATTTTTTCTAAAGCAGAGTAGTGCCAAACGCCCCTATATATCATACTAAACGTCTTAAAATATGCAACTAAAATTTTAGTCAAATAGCCATTTTTCTAGAAAATTCTATTATAATCATCATAATCATAAGAAGATATAGCCATGTAAAAACAAGACAAGTTTGTAAAATAATTTACCATAATCATAGCAATTCATGAGATATCCAACTCTCTATAATCTTCTATAAAGCATGGCTAATCATGAGATATGTATGGAATAAACGTTCTAGAATCTTTTATAACAATCATGACAAGATATGAAGCCTAGATATTTGTTACCATGGTATATTAGGAATTATCTACACTTATATATTTGTTAAAGATTTTTTTTCAAGAATATGTACAAGCAACACTCATTCATGACCTATGGGTGCCTATATAAGGTAAGTGTCCCATTTTGACCATTTTGATATGTAACACAACGTATCACTCCATCCCACCCATATCTAATAATCTGTCGATTGTGCCATATAATTTTTATTTATTTAGTGTATTAATTTAATATTGGAGAAGTTTTGAGAATAAGAAATAATTAACAAGAGAGTTCTTTTTTCTATTCTACTAAATAAAAAATAGTAGTTGGACATGTTTTTTGTCTTTTTCGTGGTCATATATCACTATCTTGATATTTACATCATGTTGATTTTCAACTTCTACTTTTAATAACTTAAATTAAAACTAGTATGCATGTCACATAAGCAAGTATGATGATATGACAAATTTAAACTAAACAAAAGACCAACACAATAGCTCGAACATAGTTTCAAGTCATATGTCAGAATAATTCTTGATCTTAAATCTTTCTTTCCAAAAGGTCAAATCTATGATTACTGATTAGAGAAGTTTTATTCCTTATAATACTGTCATATAGCCTATACTAGAAAATATAATTCATGATCTCTGACAATTCTAGCCCCATGAGCTCATGTAGCAACACACCGTCCACCGAGGTTCAACGTACATCGGGCATCGTTGTACGCGTTGTGTGCGTGCGACGCCAGGTGCGATGCCGAGGGCCATCCCCGCAGCCCGACACACTTGTACACCGGATTCCCGGACCCCGACCCCGTGGACCTCACACGCATCATGACAATTCATGAGATATCCAACTCTCTATAATCTTCTATAAAGCATGACTAATCATGAAATATGTATGGAATAAAGGTTCTAGAATCTTCTATAACAACCATGATAAGATATGAAGCCTAGATACTTGTTACCATGGTATATTAGGAATTCTATAATAATCATCATAGTCATAAGAAGATATAGCCATGTAAAAACAAGACAAGTTTGTAAAACAATTTACCATAATCATGGCAATTCATGAGATATCCAATTCTCTATAATTTTTTATAAAGCATGGCTAATCATGAGATATGTATGGAATAAAGGTTCTAAAATCTTCTATAACAACCATGACAAGATATGAAGCCTAGATATTTGTTACCATGGTATATTAGGAATTATCTACACTTATATATTTGTTAAAGATTTTTTTTAAAAGAATATGTACAAGCAACACTCATTCATGACCTATGGGTGCCTATATAAGGTAAGTGTCCCATTTTGACCATTTTGATATGTAACACAACGTACCACTCCATCCCACCCATATCTGATAATCTGTCGATTGTGCCATATAATTTTTATTTATTTAGTGTATTGATTTAATATTAGAGAAGTTTTGAGAATAAGAAATAATTAACAAGAGAGTTCTTTTTTCTATTCTACTAAATAAAAAATAGTAGTTGGACATGTTTTTTTGTCTTTTTTCTGGGTCATATATCACTATCTTGATATTTAGATCATGTTGATTTTCAACTTCTACTTCTAATAACTTAAATTAAAACTAGTATGTATGTCACATAAGCAAGTATGATGATATGACAAATTTAAACTAAACAAAAGGCCAACACAATGTCTCGAACATAGTTTCAAGTCATATGTCAGAATAATTCTTGATCTTAAATCTTTCTTTCCAAAAGGTCAAATATATGATTACTGATTAGAGAAGTTTTATTCCTTATAATACTGTCATATAGCCTATACTGAAAATATAATTCATGATCTCTGACAATTCTAGCCCCATGAGCTCATGCAGCAACACACCGTCCACCGAGGTTTAACATACATCGGGCATCGTTGTACGCGTCGTGTGCGTGCGGCGCTAGGTGCGATGCCGAAGGCCATCCCCGCAGCCCGACACACTTGTACACCGGGTTCCTGGACCCCAACCCCGTGGACCTCACACACATCTTCTACATTGACGTCCCGCCTACCGAGGTGTCGCCACTCGATCCTCCTGACACGAGGCTCCCTACCTAGTCAACGTCAAACTGCAAGCATCCGATCTTTTTGGCAGCAACAGATCTTGCGATGAACAACATACTATGAATGTGATGAACTTGATAGCTACATATTGTTACATATTTATAAGGTAGCTACATACTATTACATATTTGCTAGTTTACGACTAAGCTAATGACAATATTTTTGGATCTCAAACGAAAAATTTTATGTCGCCGTTGTTTTGATGACTGAACTAATGGCGAATTACAAATTTTTACAAAGCTGAATTGAGATGCAGCTCACACATCTTGTTAGACTCTAGTTAGGGTTAGGTGAGGGATCTCTTGTATTTACCTGATTACCTCTCATGTAATGGGCTATATAATATATTCTCTACCCTATATTAGTGTTCGGGTTTCACACAATCCAACTTGTTACCAGAGCTAGGGTTTAGGACATACAATTTTCTCTCTCTTTATCCACCCCATGTCTGCACCGTGTCGGCGTTTCGACCCCGGGGGGTCCCTGGACCGACGAGTAAATTGTCGCTGCGTGTCCCAGCCCAGATGGGTTGGCGCGAGACGGGACACAAAGGGGGAAGAACAGTAAGGGGAAATGTAACACCCAAAATTCTGAATTTGGGATTGATAGAAGAAATCTGAGCAAAATACCATTGATAAATAATTAAACTTTATAATTCACCCTTTTTAAAGGTAAATACTCATAATAAAATAAATGAAGAAACACTATGTAGTAATTGTGCATCATGTGAAAGTTTAACTTGTGCATAAATTTGAAATCTAGAATTTAAAACTTGATTTGATTTGAATTGGAAATAGGAAAGAAAGAAGAGAAATGTTAGGAAGATAAAAATAATATAAATATATTTCAAAAATTGGTATTTATTCAGTTCACAACATGATTGAGGAATAAACTTGCACAAGGTTTGAAACTAAATTCGAATTCAAATTGATTCTTGAATTTGAAAAGAGAAATGAAAAAGAAAACAGAAAATATAAAAAGAAAAGGAAAAAGGAGCTTACCTGGGCTTCAGTAGCGCTTTTCGGCCCATCTAAGGAATCAACTCCGCGCGGCCCAGGAAACCCACACCCTCGCGCGCGTTGTCTGCCTGCTGGGTGGGGCCCGCCCGTCGGTTTCACGCGCGCCGGCTTGCTTTCCTCGCGCCGACACAACGGGCCCAGTCGTCAGCCGCTGGGCGTGCGCGTCTCACTTCCTCGCTGGCGCGTGGGACCGGGTGGTCAGTGCCGTCGTCTCCGTAAGACTCGCGGCGTGCTCAACCGAATCCGCGAGCTCAACGTCCGCCGCAATCCAGGGACCCAACGGCCTCTCCGCGATTCGCTCGGCGCAATCCGACTGTGCTCCACCTTTTATAGCTCGGTCAACCCCTCCTTCCTTCCCCTCCTTCTCATCCACGCCGTACGCGAAGCCACCACTGCCGCCAACCCTGCGTCACGGCGCTAGCTCGCCACTGCCACCATTAAGCCGTCCTTTCGGTCCGTAGCGCTTCGGGCCAACTCACTGTTGGTGTACCCGGGCTCGTCGGGCGGAATCGACACCCGAGTGCCTACGAATTCGTCGCCGTGGAAGCAAATCCGCCGCTCACCGTGGCCGGGCCCCTGCACTGCGCAACCTCGGTAAGAAAGCCATCCCCCGTGATCGCTTTGATCCCCGCATGGTAAATATCGATTCAATTTGAAGCTTAGCGCTTGGGGAACGCCGATTTCACCTCACCGGTGATCGACCGGGAGGGAATCGCGGCGGCGCCGCCGTCTTGGTAGGTCGGGGGGAGAAGAGGGATTCGCGTCCGTCGATTCGGCGATGGACGGCTGCGATTAGATCTGCGCGTACCCGTTCGCCACTTTAGGTCGGAGCCGTTGATTTGTGATCGTGCGGTTCCGGTGGGAAGATCGGTTCATTAAAATCTAGCCGTTAGATCCAGATCGTGTGGTCCCGTGCGCATACCGGTTTAAAACCACGGCGATCTAATCCGGTGCGTCCGTGCGTGATCCGACGGCCAGAATACCTCCATACCCCTTCGCGGGTTACTTTTATTAAAGAGACCCTGTGTTTTGGTTTAATCAACCCGCCGTCCACCGCGGGTGATGTCTGAGTCTTAGGGAAACTTACCCCGAGCCCCCTGCGGTTTCTTGTAATTGAGGCCCAGTCTAGAACTCGTTTAAATTGATTAAATGAATTAGAAATTAGATTTTTAATACAAAAATAATTGCTAGAACTTAGATAATTCATAAAAAATCCATTTTAGCTCCAAATTGAGTCATTCCAATTCCTAAAATTTTGTAATAATATTCTCTATCATTTAGAATCACTGTGTTGACATGAACTCTGTCAGAAAATTTATTTATCATTTAATCATATTATAATCACCTTAAATCTTAAGAAATTCATAACTCGAATTCTACAACTCCAAAATTAATAATTCTTTTTCCTGTGATCTTATTTTAATATGTAGATTATTAATATGTATTTTGCATATATGTTTGGTGTAATGTTAATTTTGCCTATACCATGTTTGTTTGAATTGCTACGACTAGCAGTGAGGTCACGTGTCATCTGAAGATCATCCTGGTACCTGGATTCTCAAGGCCCAGGCAAGTTGTGCCCTTGATCACTTCTTTTCACCTACTCATGTTCTAATTAATCATAGTGATCTGCATAGGTTAATTTTGATGGGACCCAATAGGTCACCCTAGATTGTTTATCTCATCACCTTGTTTACCCCTGAATCACTTGGGTAGTTTGCTATTGCTTTATATGGTTTTGGGATAATCATTTATTACCTCCATGTTCCAATTCTTGTTGTTATTCTGTTTATGTTCATGTTGATATCATTAATGTTAATTGGAACATGGAGCGACCACCCGGGAAAACAGTGCTACCACAAGGGTAGTATGGGATGCCCTTGGCTGATTAATTAGGAAAGCTAGTGGAAGACTACCTTACCCGAAAGGGGCAAGGGCAGTAGGGGAGAGGTCAGTGCGGGAAGTGCCCTCGGGAGGATTTTGCTGCGATGGCGGTCCTGCAAGGGATTCCTGTACTGGATCTTCCTATAAACTGTAGCGGGTTTTCGGAAGCTAGTGGAACTTTGTAAAGGCCTCGTAGTGCTACCCTGCCTCACTTCCTTGGTAGAGGTGTATGGGATTCATGACCCCTTGGCAGATGGGTAACACGACTTGTGGGTAAAGATGCGCAACCTCTGCAGAGTGTAAAACTGGTATACTAGCCGTGCTCACGGTCATGAGCAGCTCGGACCCTCACATGATTAAATTATGGAACTTAAACTCAATTTGTCATATGCATTGCATTGCAGGTGAAGTTGTTACTTTTGTTCTATTACTTAATTGGGTTTGGTATTTACTTATACTTAGTAACTGCTAATAAAATTTTGACCAACTTTAAAAGCAATGCTCAGCTCTAACCATCTTCTTTGGTAAGCCTTACACTTCACGTGAGCTCCCACCTTTGGCGAGTTCATGCACATTATTCCCCACAACTTGTTGAGCGATGAACGTATGTGAGCTCACTCTTGCTGTCTCACATACACCACAGGTCAAGAACAGGTACTGCAGGATGATGCTCATGAAGGATGCTGCGATGAGTTCGTGAGAGGTCTAGGTCGTCGTCTCCCAGTCAACTTTGGGTTGCTGGACCGTTGTCTCCTTATAATGTAATTATTTATTTTGTATAGAACTCCTGTTATATGTAAAGATGTGACATTCGATCCTGTGCCACTTTACATCATATGTTTGAGACTTGGTCCCAGCATACCTGGTGTTTATGTTAACCCCGGGTTTTGGATCCCTAAAATCCGGGTGTTACAGAAGTGGTATCAGAGCAATGTTGACTGCAGGACGAAACCTAGATAGAACTGGACAACCAATACTTACTTACCTCTGCTACTCTGATTCTTTTCTAAACTTATCTTAATCTTTTCTCATCTATTTCCGCTTTACTCTGATTATTCTTACCTTTTCCTTCTAAAGACAAATGTGGATTTCACACTTTGAAATCCTGTGACTGAAGTGACTTTAGGAATAGGAGACCCAATCTTAGGGACAAAAACAAAACTATTTTTTTTTATGTACCTGAATGTTTGTTCTTATGATACATGTCTGATTTGGATCTTTGATTGAGTGTGATGAGTTGTGGAGTAATGTCCACAATTGCATCTGCATATACACATAGGTATAAAGGATAGCATCTATAAAATAACTAGACAACCTAGATTATCCCCATTGGAACTTACCTAGCTTAAGAGATTTATCTTATCCTAAAAGATCTCATTCTAATCAATTCATCTTATCTTAAAAGATTCTCCCTTATCTTGACAGATCCATCTTATCTTAAAGGATACTCATCCTATCTTGAAAAGATTTTATCTCATCCTAATAGATCTAACTGACCTCAAAAGATTTTATCTTATCTTTAGGGATCTGTCTTATCCTAATAAGCATACTTATCCACCCTAGAAACAACCATGATCTAATGCAAATTAATTAGATCTTGTCTAGTTAAACTAGTCATACCAATCTAATTTAGATCTCATCTAACCTAATATGATCTAATCTAAAGTGACATATCAAATATATTAGATAATACTAGTGAAATAGATTAAGACCTTACTCCTATAAAAAAAAATGTGTTAACCTAAATTGGTGCCATAGACTAACTTGACCATATACAACTACTTGGCTATATACCTTAACCATCTGATAGTTGCATAACCCCTCAATTTTAACCTATCAAGAGATTATATCTTATCATAACATATCTAATCAATCTTAGAACATCCTAACATATCTTAATAATACATATTCTACCCTGTTGGACCTATCTACCCTAAACTAGTCTAATCCAGTCATAATCCAATTTAATCTAGATCTTATCTTACCTAATGTGACCTGATCCAGTGTGGTCTAATGTTATCTAACTTAATGTGGTCCACTTAAACAGATTAATGGCACTAGTAGAAGAGATTAGACCCCACTAGCCATGTATTAACACATTGGATCAATTCAACCATAAGCTAACCCAACCCATAGTGCCATAATGAATAGTATGACCTTTCTATTCCCACCTAATAACAAACAAACTTTTAACCTACATCTTGTAGCCTATCTCACCCATGTATATCTCTCATCTTGACAGATTCTATCTTACCCCTGGATATTCACCTTATATGATTGGTTACCCCAATCTGGACATAAATTAAGCCCTACCAAAGAATCTATAGATTATAACCAACTACTAGCTTATCCATTCCGCTTAGTAACTTCCTTTGCAAAACTATTATCACATGCTTCTAACTTTCATGGTCGATACCAGGAAAGGAAAGATTATCACGTAACAACAAACAGAAAATGAATCCTCCAAATCCTCCACCTGTTGACCTCAATCAAGTGGTTGCTACCCAAAGACTGGTAATACAACAGTTAACAGACATGGTGACCGAGATGCAGAATCAGATAAGACAACAACGCGAGGAAATACGTCAAGCCCGCCAAGAAATAAGGCAAGCACGGTTGGAGAGACAACAACAACAACCTCCACCACCACCACCAGCATCACCAAGCTACATAGATATAAATTATGATGATTTGTAAGGTCTAGATGTTACTCTAGTTAGTAGTTGATAAGATACTATTTTAGTAATAATAATAAGGTCCATTTGACCATGTGTTTTGCTAATAAGATATGCATCATACCGAGATTTTGTGTATGCATATGTGTTGAATCAATATGAACATACACCCTTTTTCCTTACAAATCTCGAGGACGAGATTATTTTTAAGGGGGGTAGGATTTGTAACACCCAAAATTCTGAATTTGGGATTGATAGAAGAAATCTGAGCAAAATACCATTGATAAATAATTAAACTTTATAATTCACCCTTTTTAAAGGTAAATACTCATAATAAAATAAATGAAGAAACACTATGTAGTAATTGTGCATCATGTGAAAGTTTAACTTGTGCATAAATTTGAAATCTAGAATTTAAAACTTGATTTGATTTGAATTGGAAATAGGAAAGAAAGAAGAGAAATGTTAGGAAGATAAAAATAATATAAATATATTTCAAAAATTGGTATTTATTCAGTTCACAACATGATTGAGGAATAAACTTGCACAAGGTTTGAAACTAAATTCGAATTCAAATTGATTCTTGAATTTGAAAAGAGAAATGAAAAAGAAAACAGAAAATATAAAAAGAAAAGGAAAAAGGAGCTTACCTGGGCTTCAGTAGCGCTTTTCGGCCCATCTAAGGAATCAACTCCGCGCGGCCCAGGAAACCCACACCCTCGCGCGCGTTGTCTGCCTGCTGGGTGGGGCCCGCCCGTCGGTTTCACGCGCGCCGGCTTGCTTTCCTCGCGCCGACACAACGGGCCCAGTCGTCAGCCGCTGGGCGTGCGCGTCTCACTTCCTCGCTGGCGCGTGGGACCGGGTGGTCAGTGCCGTCGTCTCCGTAAGACTCGCGGCGTGCTCAACCGAATCCGCGAGCTCAACGTCCGCCGCAATCCAGGGACCCAACGGCCTCTCCGCGATTCGCTCGGCGCAATCCGACTGTGCTCCACCTTTTATAGCTCGGTCAACCCCTCCTTCCTTCCCCTCCTTCTCATCCACGCCGTACGCGAAGCCACCACTGCCGCCAACCCTGCGTCACGGCGCTAGCTCGCCACTGCCACCATTAAGCCGTCCTTTCGGTCCGTAGCGCTTCGGGCCAACTCACTGTTGGTGTACCCGGGCTCGTCGGGCGGAATCGACACCCGAGTGCCTACGAATTCGTCGCCGTGGAAGCAAATCCGCCGCTCACCGTGGCCGGGCCCCTGCACTGCGCAACCTCGGTAAGAAAGCCATCCCCCGTGATCGCTTTGATCCCCGCATGGTAAATATCGATTCAATTTGAAGCTTAGCGCTTGGGGAACGCCGATTTCACCTCACCGGTGATCGACCGGGAGGGAATCGCGGCGGCGCCGCCGTCTTGGTAGGTCGGGGGGAGAAGAGGGATTCGCGTCCGTCGATTCGGCGATGGACGGCTGCGATTAGATCTGCGCGTACCCGTTCGCCACTTTAGGTCGGAGCCGTTGATTTGTGATCGTGCGGTTCCGGTGGGAAGATCGGTTCATTAAAATCTAGCCGTTAGATCCAGATCGTGTGGTCCCGTGCGCATACCGGTTTAAAACCACGGCGATCTAATCCGGTGCGTCCGTGCGTGATCCGACGGCCAGAATACCTCCATACCCCTTCGCGGGTTACTTTTATTAAAGAGACCCTGTGTTTTGGTTTAATCAACCCGCCGTCCACCGCGGGTGATGTCTGAGTCTTAGGGAAACTTACCCCGAGCCCCCTGCGGTTTCTTGTAATTGAGGCCCAGTCCAGAACTCGTTTAAATTGATTAAATGAATTAGAAATTAGATTTTTAATACAAAAATAATTGCTAGAACTTAGATAATTCATAAAAAATCCATTTTAGCTCCAAATTGAGTCATTCCAATTCCTAAAATTTTGTAATAATATTCTCTATCATTTAGAATCACTGTGTTGACATGAACTCTGTCAGAAAATTTATTTATCATTTAATCATATTATAATCACCTTAAATCTTAAGAAATTCATAACTCGAATTCTACAACTCCAAAATTAATAATTCTTTTTCCTGTGATCTTATTTTAATATGTAGATTATTAATATGTATTTTGCATATATGTTTGGTGTAATGTTAATTTTGCCTATACCATGTTTGTTTGAATTGCTACGACTAGCAGTGAGGTCACGTGTCATCTGAAGATCATCCTGGTACCTGGATTCTCAAGGCCCAGGCAAGTTGTGCCCTTGATCACTTCTTTTCACCTACTCATGTTCTAATTAATCATAGTGATCTGCATAGGTTAATTTTGATGGGACCCAATAGGTCACCCTAGATTGTTTATCTCATCACCTTGTTTACCCCTGAATCACTTGGGTAGTTTGCTATTGCTTTATATGGTTTTGGGATAATCATTTATTACCTCCATGTTCCAATTCTTGTTGTTATTCTGTTTATGTTCATGTTGATATCATTAATGTTAATTGGAACATGGAGCGACCACCCGGGAAAACAGTGCTACCACAAGGGTAGTATGGGATGCCCTTGGCTGATTAATTAGGAAAGCTAGTGGAAGACTACCTTACCCGAAAGGGGCAAGGGCAGTAGGGGAGAGGTCAGTGCGGGAAGTGCCCTCGGGAGGATTTTGCTGCGATGGCGGTCCTGCAAGGGATTCCTGTACTGGATCTTCCTATAAACTGTAGCGGGTTTTCGGAAGCTAGTGGAACTTTGTAAAGGCCTCGTAGTGCTACCCTGCCTCACTTCCTTGGTAGAGGTGTATGGGATTCATGACCCCTTGGCAGATGGGTAACACGACTTGTGGGTAAAGATGCGCAACCTCTGCAGAGTGTAAAACTGGTATACTAGCCGTGCTCACGGTCATGAGCAGCTCGGACCCTCACATGATTAAATTATGGAACTTAAACTCAATTTGTCATATGCATTGCATTGCAGGTGAAGTTGTTACTTTTGTTCTATTACTTAATTGGGTTTGGTATTTACTTATACTTAGTAACTGCTAATAAAATTTTGACCAACTTTAAAAGCAATGCTCAGCTCTAACCATCTTCTTTGGTAAGCCTTACACTTCACGTGAGCTCCCACCTTTGGCGAGTTCATGCACATTATTCCCCACAACTTGTTGAGCGATGAACGTATGTGAGCTCACTCTTGCTGTCTCACATACACCACAGGTCAAGAACAGGTACTGCAGGATGATGCTCATGAAGGATGCTGCGATGAGTTCGTGAGAGGTCTAGGTCGTCGTCTCCCAGTCAACTTTGGGTTGCTGGACCGTTGTCTCCTTATAATGTAATTATTTATTTTGTATAGAACTCCTGTTATATGTAAAGATGTGACATTCGATCCTGTGCCACTTTACATCATATGTTTGAGACTTGGTCCCAGCATACCTGGTGTTTATGTTAACCCCGGGTTTTGGATCCCTAAAATCCGGGTGTTACAGGAAACCGCGGCCTTCGTGTTGTCCTACGCCCTGGGCGGATGGATGCGCTTGCAGTAGGGGGTTACAAGTGTTCACGTGGGAGAGTGAGAGAGCGAGAGCCTTATGCGTCGGTCCGTTCTCCCGCGCGGCCAACCTCTTTTGTACGAGAGCCCTGGACCTTCCTTTATAGGCATAAGGAGAGGGTCCAGGTGTACAATGGGGGGTGTAGTAGTGTGCTAACGTGTCTAGCAGAGAGGAGCTAGAGCCCTAAGTACATGCCGTCGTGGCAGTCGGAGAGGTTTTGGCACCCTGTTCATGTGATGTCGTGGCCGTCAGAGGAGCGCTGGAGCCCTGCGGAAGTACAGCTGTCGGGGCTGTCGGATCCTTGCTGACGTCTCCTGGCTGACGTAAGGGGCTGGGAGCTGCCGTCGTCATGGAGCGTGCGGGGTGTCATCATTACTTGTTTACTGGGGCAAGCCAGATGGGACGCCGGTCTTGTTCCCCGTAGCCTGAGCTAGCTAGGGGCAGGGTAATGATGGCCCCCTGGCGACGTGGCCGGTCCGGACCCGAGTTTGGGCGAGGTGGCGATTCCTCCGAGGTCGAGGTTGAGTCCGAGCCCTGGGGTCGGGCGAGGCGGAGTCCATCGTCTTCCAGAGCCGAGGCTGAGTCCGAGCCCTAGGGTCGGGCGAGGCGGAGTTCGTCGTCTTCGGTTGAGTCCGAGCCCTAGGGTCGGGCGAGGCGAAGTCCATCTTCCGAGGCCGAGACGGGGGCCGAACCCTGGGGTCGGGCGAGGCTGGACTTAGCCGCTGTCGACCTCACTCTGGCGAGTGGCACGGCAGTCGAAGCGGGGCAGGCGACGCTGTTTTCTTGTCAGGTCGGTCAGTGGAGCGGCGAAGTGACTGCGGTCACTTCGGCTCTGTCGACTGAAGAGCGTGCGTCAGGATAAGGTGTCAGGCGATCCTTGCATTAAATGCTCCTGCGATACGGTCGGTTGGCGTGGCGATCTGGCCAAGGTTGCTTCTCCGCGAAGCCTACCCGAGCTGAGCCTCGGGCGAGTCGATGGTGTGTCCGTTGCTTGAGGGGACCCTCGGGCGAGGCGTGAATCTTCCGGGGTCGGCTGTCTTTGCCCGAGGTCGGGCTCGGGCGAGGCGGGATCGTGTCCCTTGATCAGAGCCTTGGCCTGAATCGCGCCCATCAGGCCTTCGCAGCTTTGTGCTGATGGGGTTTACCAGCTGAGATTAGGAGTCTTGGGGGTACCCCTAATTATGGTCCCCGACAGTAGCCCCCGAGCCTCAAAGGGAGTGTTGGCACTCGCTTGGAGGCTTTTGTCGCACTTTTTTGCAAGGGGACCGGCCTTTCTCGGTTGCATTTTGTTTCGGTGGGTGCGCGCGAGCGCACCCGCCGGGTGTAGCCCCCGGGGCCTCGGAGGAGTGTTTTGACTCCTTCGAGACCTTAGTGCCTTTCGTGATGGCTCGGCCGGTTTGGTTGTTCCCTCATGCGAATTGGTCGTTGCCCGGGGGCTTAGTCAGGTCCCAAGTTCTTGGGCTGGTATGTTGACGCTGTCAACGGTTTGGCCGGAGCCGGGTTTGCGAGAGCAGCCCCCAATCCTCCGCACAGAGCGAGAGGACGGTCAAGGACAGACTCGGCTTTTTTCATACGCCCCTGCGTCGCCTTTCTGCAAGGAGGAGGGGGGAAAGCGCCATGTTGCCCTCGGAGGGCGCCGAACATGGTGTCTTCAGTGAGTTGCTAATGGGTAATCTGAGTGGACGCCCGTGCCCCATTCGTTAGTGGTTGGCTAGTGGCCCGGAGGCGTGCTCCAAAAGTACCTGCGGGTGATTCGCCGGACCCGGTCCCCTTTTGACGGGGGTCAGAGGGCTTGATGCCTCCCTCTGGTGGGATTCCGTTACAAAATCATTCTCGTCGGTCTCGGAAATGTCCTAGGGTACCTCGGGAGCGTAGCCCGAGCCTTGGTTATGTATCGAATGTACCCATGGTCATTCCTCGCTCTGCGTGCTCTGAGGCGGCTGTCGAACCCTTCGGGGGCTAGCCTACGAACCCCTGATCAGTAGTGGGCGCGGAGCCCGAGTGGCCTGAGGCGGCCGTTGAACCCTTCCGAGGGGCCAGCCTTCGAACCTCTGACCAGTAGTGGGCGCGGAGCCCGAGTGCTCTGAGGCGGCTGTTGAACCCTTCTGAGGGGCCAGCCTTCGAACCTCTGATCAGTAGGGGGGCTCGGGGCCCGCTTCCTTCGCGGAGAAGGATCCCTTTCGGAGTATCCCCTTTCCCGGTCCCTGTAGCAAGAGAGAGAAAGGGGAAGAGGAAAAGGATACGAAATTGAGCGACGTGGTGCACCTTTTTTGACGCGGTCATTATGGCGGAGGTGAAGCGTCGCCTGCTTTGCCTGCCAAAGGTGCCGCCTGCACTGCCGCAGAGTTAATGCGACGGGACGAGTGGTTCGCGGGGCAGCCGTTGTGCGTGCACGAGCCGTTCGAGGAACGGAACACGGGCGCGTCGTCTTCAAGCGGTGGGAGAGGGCTCTCTCGCTGTCCCAGGAGGGGACGTGAGCCTGCAGGCGATTTGACTGCTGCTTCCGCCTGCCTGCCGCCACCATTACTGCCGGTCCACTTTTGGCCATATCGATCGTCGCGCCTTCTCCCGCGGCTGACTGACCCGTGACCGATGTGCTCGGTTGGCACTGTTGGGCCATGTGCAGGGTCGCCTCGAGTCGTGGCACCGATTCCGTAGCCGAGAAGGCGCGGTAGTGGCGCGAGTGACGGTGCAGTTTCTCGCACGTAGTAACCGGCGTGCCGGTTACATGACATGTGGGCCTGGGCCTCCATGCTGGACGCGCCGAAGTCGAAAGTGTGCGCCCCCTTGGTGCAGTTGCATGCCGCCTGTATGGCGGTCCGTCCTTTCACCCGCTGGTCTGGGCAAAAGCGGAGGAGCGCTTGTAACCGCTGGGCAGTTACGCGTACCGCGCGCGGCGGTTTGGCCTCTTCTGTCCTGGGCCAGCTTGCATGACGCGTGGGACCCAGCCCCCGTGTCGTAGGGGGAGGACCTTGGAGCATGTTGGAGAAGACTCAGTCTGCGCCGGCTGAGGACGCAAGTGGGGAGAGTTGCCTTTAAAAGGAGGGCGACCCCCTTGGACGGCAACCATGTCTTCGCACTCTCCTCATGCATCGCGCCCTTCCACCTTCCGAGCCCCCGGATGGGGAGCGCTCGCGTCGCTTTCGTCTTGCTGTCGTTGGAGGAACGCAACTTCGCGAAAGTTGGTACCTTTCAGCCATCGTTCGGCTTCAAGGATTTTCATCAGGCAGCCCGGCTGCATCCCCTCGCCGGTGGTCACCCAAGACGGTGACCACCAGCTTGATGGTGGGGAGAAGCGAGCCGGGCTGTGGCCTCTGCCCCGCCCTCAGCTTCAAGGATCTTCATCATCCTTGCTGGGGCGGAGAGCGAGGCGAGCTGGGGCCTGCCTTCGCGTGGGCTGGCATCTCGCCTCTTCCAGCTTCTGGGGGTGGAAACCATCCCCCAGCTCTGCGGAGGAGGCGCCCTCCAGCCATGCCGGGGAAGGTGAACTGTTGCTGCCCAGCTAGGATGCAACATTCTGTCCTCTATCCTCGCTTTCGTGGCGAGGACGGGAGTGAGGACCTGCCGGTGCGCTTTGGGGCGGCCGGCGCTCGCTGGTGCGGTGTTGATGGGCAGGTGGACACCGCCGTCGGTGCTGAGGTGGTGGCGGCTGGAGAAAGCTTCTCCGCCATTGAGACCGTCAGTGCCACCTGCGGACTGACCTCCGGCTCTTTGGCTTTAATGTCTGGTTCTCGTCCCTTGAGTGGGAACGTGAACGAGAGCCTTTCCGCCGCAGCGTTTGCCCGGAAGCCATTGCTGCAGCTGTCGGAACGGGCGGCGGTGAGCCGCTTGTCGGCGTTTCGTTGTCCCGCAGGCCCTCCAATGTGGGGGGGTTGCTCGTACCTGCGGGAGTGGAACCGGAGTTCCGTTTGTAATGGCACCTTGAGTGCCGGTGTTTGTTCATTGTGGCTGTCGGGGCCTGAACATGTAGGTATTTTTGGTATAATACCATATTTTTTCCTCATTTCGAGCACTAGGACTCGCCTGTCGGCTAACTGAACCGCTTAACCAAGTGTGAGTTGCCTCGTGCGGAAGGTGACGAGTGAGGTATCCGTATCCTGGAGGCGTAGGAGTCCCTCGGCTCAGTCGACCTTGCCGCCCGAGGCTTCTCTTGCTTAGTTAAAGGAACCCTCGACCGCTCTGCGATGAGTCGGAGCCGGAGGCAGCGGTGCCAGCACGGACAGAGGCAGAGTTGGCTCGAAAAAAGGGAGCTTCATCGGCCGGGGCTTGGCCGGGTCGTCCACTGGCGGGACCAACGCCGGAGTCGAGTTGTCGAGGCCACGAGCCGGGCTGATGTCCTCGGGGGACAACTGGCTGAGGCCATGGAGTGGTCGGTCGAGCCATCTGCTCGGGCCGGGTTCCTAGAGGAGACCCTGGCGGCAATGGCCCGGGCGTGGTGCTGACGTCGTCCTTCGGAGCGGAGATCCTCCGACCGTGTTGTCGTCCGAGGCTCGGTCGGACTTCGTCGAAGGTGGAGTTGACGCCGAGGGTGCTGCTGCTCCCCCTCCATCGACGTCTGAGCCTGCAGGATCGGTTCGCCTGTAGTATGCATATGTTTTTTGCGGCCGCTGAGGCCCAAACATACTGTCGTCGCGTTGTAAAGCTGCGTTTCTTTTCCCCTTGTTTCGAGTATCAGGACTTGTTCGTCGGTAACAGAATCGTTTATCCGAGCGTGAGTTACTTATCGCAGAAGGTGATGAGTGAGGTATCCGTATCCCGGAGGCGTAGGAGTCCCTCGGCTCGGTCGGCCTTGCCTGCTTACGTGTACTCTTACTCGTCCGTAGGATTCTGTTATCGATATAGTCGAGACGGCACGAAAGATCATTTCAGCAGAAGAAGTTTTCGAGCGTTAAGACTTGTTCGGACAGCGGAATCCCTTATCCGAGCGTGAGTTACTTATCGCAGAAGGTGACGAGTGAGGTATCCGTATCCCGGAGGCGTAGGAGTCCCTCGGCTCGGTTGGCCTTGCCTGCTTACGTGTACTCCATCGTTTTCATGATCCCACTACCGAGGTAGTCGAAAAGCACGAAAGATATTCTGGCAGAAAGACTTTTTCCGAGGAAAATTTTGACGCGGAGGGGGTTCCCCCCTTCTAGCCCCCGAGGGAGGGTCGGGCTTTGCCGAGGCAAGGCTGACCCTTCCTTGATGGTTAGACTTCATTGGCGTATGTAAACGAGGTGTATGAACGACTTGAAAACATCTTAAGGGTAGAAGCAACGTAGCTGTCGAATGTTCCAAGCGTTGCTGTAGACCTCGCCTTGACTGTTGGCCAGCTTGTATGTTCTGGGCTTCAAAATCTTGGCGATGATGAATGGCCCTTCCCAGGGAGGCATGAGCTTGTGGCGCCCTCGGGCGTCTTGTCGCAGCCGAAGCACCAAGTCGCCCACCTAGAGGTCTCGGGACCGAACCCCTCGGGCGTGGTAGCGTCGCAGGGACTGCTGATACCACGCCGAGTGTAGTAAGGCCACGTCCCGAGCCTCTTCCAGCTGGTCCAGTGAGTCTTCTCGGTTGGTCTGGTTGCGTCGGTCGTCGTACGCCCTCGTCCTCGGGGAACCGTATTCTAAGTCTGTGGGCAAGATGGCCTCGCCCCCATAGACTAGAAAAAACGGCTTGAAGCCCATGGCTCGGCTTGGCGTCGTCCTCAGACTCCAGACCACCGAGGGGAGTTCCTTTATCCATCGCCTGCCGAACTTGTGGAGGTCGTTGTAGATCCTTGGCTTGAGTCCTTGCAGAATCATGTCGTTGGCACGTTCTACCTGCCCATTCGTCATGGGGTGTGCCACGACGGCCCAGTCCACCCGGATGTGGTGGTCTTCGCAGAAGTCCAAGAACTTTCTGTCAGTGAACTGGGTGCCGTTGTCAGTGATGATGGAGTTCGGGACCCCAAAGCGATGGATGATGTTGGTGAAGAATGCCACCGCCTGTTCGAACCTGATGCTGTTTAGGGGTCGGACCTCGATCCACTTGGAGAATTTGTCGATGGCGACCAGTAGGTGTGTGTAGCCCCTGGGTGCCTTCTGCAAGGGACCAACGAGGTCCAGACCCCCACACAGCAAACGACCAGGTGATGGGTATTGTTTGCAGAGCCTGAGCGGGTAGGTGCGTCTGCCTTGCGTAGAATTGACACCCTCGGCAGGTGCAGACAATTCTAGTGGCGTCGGCCACCGCGGCCGGCCAGTAGAAACCTTGTCGGAAAGCGTTTGCAACAAAGGCTCGAGGCGCTGCGTGATGACCGCAAGCCCCCCGAGTGTATTTCTTGTAAGAGCTCCTGGCCTTCGGCGATGGATATGCATCGCTGGAGGATGCCGGAGGGGCTGTGGTGGTAGAGCTCCTTCCCGTCACCCAGCAAGACGAATGACTTGGCGCGCCGCGCCAGTCGCCGAGCTTCGGCTCGATCGAGGGGCAGCTCTCCTCGGTGGAGATATTGCAGGTACGGGGTCTGCCAGTCTCGATCAGGCGGGACCCCATTCCGCTCTCCCTCGACGCGTAGTGCCTCACCCTCGAGGGCCGAGGGTGCCTCGGGCAGGGCCGAGACCTTCTCGGGCTCGAGCGTGTCGTTGGTCTTGACTGAGGGTTGATGTAGGTCCCGGGAGAAGACGTTCGGGGGAACCGTTGTTCGCGCCGAAGCTATCTTCGCCAGCTCGTCCGCAGTCTCGTTGTACCGCCGGGCGACGTGGTTGACCTCGAGCCCGTAGAACTTGTCCTCCAGGCGCCAAACCTCGTCGCAGTAGGCTTCCATCTTCGGGTCGCAGCAATGGGAGTTCTTCATGACTTGGTCGATGACAAGTTGCGAGTCGCCGCGAGCGTCGAGGCATCGGACCCCTAGCTCGATGGCGATACGCAACCCGTTAACCAGAGCCTCATACTCGGCCACATTGTTGGACGCCGGGAAATGGAGGCGTAGCACGTAGCGGAGGTGCTTCCCGAGGGGCGAGATGAAGAGCAGGCCCGCGCCTGCCCCTGTTTTCATCAGCGACCCGTCGAAAAACATGGTCCAGAGTTCCGGTTGGATCGGAGCTGCCGAGAGTTGGGTGTCGACCCATTCAGCCACAAAGTCTGCCAAGACTTGGGACTTGATAGCCTTCTGAGGGGCGAACGAGATTGTCTCGCCCATGATTTCCACCGCCCACTTTGCAATCCTACCCGAGGCCTCTCGGCACTGGATGATCTCCCCCAGGGGGAAGGATGACACCACAGTCACCGGATGAGACTCGAAGTAGTGTCGCAACTTTCGCCGCGTCAGAATCACCGCGTATAGCAGCTTCTGAATTTGTGGGTAGCGGATCTTGGTCTCGGACAGTACCTCACTGATGAAGTAGACCGGCCTCTGGACGGGCAATGCATGCCCTTCTTCTCGCCTTTCGACCACGATCGCGGCGTTGACCACCTGAGTGGTAGCGGCGACGTAGATTAAGAGGGCTTCTCCGGCAGTGGGAGGCACCAGGATGGGTGCGTTCATAAGGAGCGCCTTCAGGTTCCCGAGGGCTTCCTCGGCCTCGGGGGTCCAAGTGAAGCACTCGGTCTTTCTTAAGAGGCGGTACAGAGGTAGGCCTCTTTCGCCGAGGCGCGAGATGAAGCGGCTCAGAGCCGCAAGGCATCCCATGACCCTCTGTACGCCTTTCAAGTCCTTGATGGGCCCCATGTTGGTGATGGCCGCGATTTTCTCCGGGTTGGCCTCGATGCCCCGCTCGGAGACGATGAACCCCAAGAGCATGCCTCGGGGGACTCCGAAGACGCACTTCTCGGGATTGAGTTTTACGCCTTTCGCCTTGAGACACTTGAATGTCGTTTCAAGGTCGGAGAGGTGGTCGGAGGCTTTCCTCGTCTTGACTACGATGTCATCGACGTAAGCCTCGACGGTCCGACCAATGTGCTCTCCGAACACGTGGTTCATGCACCTTTGGTATGTCGCACCCGCATTTCTCAAACCAAATGGCATAGTAACGTAGCAGTACATGCCAAAAGGTGTGATGAAAGAAGTCGCGAGCTGGTCGGACTCTTTCATCCTGATTTGGTGATACCCTGAGTAGGCATCGAGGAAAGATAGGGTTTCGCATCCAGCAGTGGAATCCACGATTTGATCGATGCGAGGCAGAGGGTAGGGAACCTTCGGACATGCTTTGTTTAGACCAGTGTAGTCTACACACATCCGCCATTTCCCTCCTTTCTTTCTCACAAGCACAGGGTTGGCAAGCCATTCGGGATGGAATACCTCTTTGATGAACCCTGCGGCCATCAGCTTGTGGATCTCCTCGCCTATGGCTCTGCGCTTTTCTTCGTCGAATCGGTGCAGAGGCTGCTTCACGGGTCAGGCTCCAGCTCGGATATCCAGCGAGTGCTCGGCGACATCCCTCGGTATGCCAGGCTTGTCCGAGGGACTCCACGCAAAGACTTCGGCGTTCGCGCGGAGAAAGTCGACGAGCACTGCTTCCTATTCGGGGTCGAGCTCGGAGCCGATCCGTATCTGCTTGGAGGCATCGTTGTTGGGGTCGAGAGGGACGGACTTAACCGTCTCTGCTGGCTCGAAGTTGCCGGCGTGGCGCTTCGCATCTGGCGCCTCCTTGGAGAGGCTCTCCAGGTCAGCGACGAGGGCCTCAGATTCGGCGAGGGCCTCGGCGTACTCCACGCACTCCACGTCGCATTCATACGTGTGTCGGTACGTGGGGCCGACGGTGATGACCCCGTTGGGGCCTGGCATTTTGAGCTTGAGGTAGGTGTAGTTGGGGACGGCCATGAGTTTGGCGTAGCATGGCCTCCCCAGTACCGCGTGGTAGGTTCCTTGGAACCCGACCACCTCGAACGTGAGGGTTTCCCTTCGAAAGTTGGAGGGAGTCCCGAAGCAGACGGGCAGATCGAGTTGTCCAAGGGGTTGGACGCGTTTCCCGGGAATGATCCCGTGAAAAGGCACCGCGCCTGTCCGGATCGAGGATAGATCGATCTGCAGGAGCCCGAGGGTCTCGACGTAGATGATGTTGAGCCTGCTGCCTCCGTCCATGAGGACCTTGGTGAGCCTGACGTTGCCGATGACGGGGTTGACAACGATCGGATATTTCCCCGGGCTCGGCACGCGGTCGGGGTGGTCGCCCTGGTCAAAGGTGATGGGCTTGTCGGACCAGTCTAGGTAGACTGGTGCCGCCACCTTTATCGAGCAGACCTCCCGACGCTCTTGTTTGCGGTGCCGAGCCGAGGCGTTCGCCACTTGCCCACCGTAGATCATGAAGCATGGACCTCGGGAAACTCCTCTGCCTTGTGATCCTCCTTCTTGTCGTTGTTGTGGGCCCTGCCACCTTCCGCAGGTGGCCCGACCTTGTGAAAGTGGCGCCGAAGCATGACGCACTCCTCAAGGGTGTGCTTGACGGGCCCCTGATGATAGGGGCATGGCTCCTTGAGCATCTTATCGAAGAGATTGGCACCTCCAGGAGGTTTCCGAGGGTTCTTGTACTCAGCGGCGGCGACAAGGTCCGCGTCGGTGGCGTCGCGTTTCGCTTGCGACTTCTTCTTGTTCTTCTTCTTGGTGCCGCGCTGAGCGGACGCCTCGGGGACGTCTTCCGGCTGGTGGCCCTGGGGCTGCTTGTCCTTTCGGAAGATGGCCTCAACCGCCTCCTAGCTAGAGGCGAACTTGGTGGCGATGTCCATCAGCTCGCTCGCCCTGGTGGGGGTCTTGCGACCCAGCTTGCTCACCAGGTCGCGGCAGGTGGTGCCGACGAGGAACGCACCGATGACGTCCGATTCGGTGACGTTGGGCAGCTCGGTGCGCTGCTTCGAGAATCGCCGGATGTAGTCCCGGAGAGACTCTCCCGGCTGCTGGCGGCAGCTTCGGAGATCCCAGGAGTTCCCAGGGCGCACGTACGTGCCCTGGAAGTTGCCGGCGAAGGCTTGGACCAGGTCGTCCCAGTTGGAGATATGCCCCGGAGGTAGATGCTCCAGCCAGGCTCGAGCGGTGTCGGAGAGGAACAGGGGGAGGTTGCGGATGATGAGGTTGTCATCGTCCGTTCCACCCAGCTGGCAGGCTAGTCGGTAGTTCGCGAGCCACAGTTCCGGCCTCGTCTCCCCCGAGTACTTTGTGATGGTAGTCGGGGTTCGGAACCGGGTCGGGAATGACGCCCGTCGTATGGCCCGGCTGAAAGCCTGCGGACCGGGTGGTTCGGGCGAGGGGCTCCGATCCTCCCCACTGTCGTAGCGTCCCCCACGCCTGGGGTGGTAACCTCGGCGCACCCTCTCGTCGAGGTGGGCTCGACGGTTGCGGTGGTGGTGCTCGTTGCCGAGGCGACCCGAGGCCACAGGCGCCGTGTTGCGCGTGCGCCCGGTGTGGACCGAGGCTTCCCGCACGAATCGGAAAGTCACGGCGCGATGCTCCGAGGGGTACCCCTGCCTTCGTGAGGCAGAGCTTTCGGCCCGTCGGACCGCGGCATCCTCCAGGAGATTCTTGTGCTCTCCCTGGATACGCCGCCCTTCGGTGGTCGATGGTTCCGGCATCGCGCGGAGTAGTATTGCTGCTGCAGCCAGGTTCTGGCCGACCCCACTGGAAGCCGGTGGCGGCCTTGCTCTGACATCATCGGCAATGCGGTGCTGGATGCCCTGGGGTAGATGATGCGCTTCTCCGGCCGGAGCTTGGTCTGCCCATTCCTGCCCGGTGTTCCGCCGGAACTGCTCAAGTGTTCCTGCTCCCTCGTCGAGCCTGGCCTGTATCTCGTGGATTTGCTCGAGCTGTGCGTCCTGACCCCCCGCAGGGACTGGGACCACAACTAGCTCCTGAAGGATGTCAACGCGAGGTGCAGGCCTAGGGGGATCGCCGTTTTCCGGCATACCAAGATGGTTGCCTTCGCTCGGACCCCCTACATCGACGTGGAAACATTCACGACTTACGCCGCAGTCCTTATCGCCGAAGCTGCGGCTACCATCGGAACAATCGGAGAGGCAGTAGTCGCATGCGGTCATGAAGTCCCGCATGACACTGGGGTTACCGAGCCCGGAGAAATCCCAACAAAAGTCGGGCTCGTCATCTTCCTCGGAACCCGAGGGTCCGTAGGTCGAGACGGCCGTCAGTCTGTCCCAGGGCGACCGCATATGGTACCCCGGAGGGTTGGTACATGCCTCTATGAAGGCTTCCACCGAAGCGAGGTCGCTTGGTGGGTCGAAGCTGAATCCAAAAGGCACAAGATGGGAATCGGTCGGTACCTCTTGGTCGACGGGCGGTGACGAAGTCGCGTCAGGGGCGGACTGCACCATTGTCTCAGGTACGAGGGCGACGCCCAGCAAGTCCTTCGCGAGCGTGCTGGCGTCGTTCGTCTGCTTGGGGTTGGCGTGTTGCAGGGAAGCGGCGCTCGTCTTCGTCTCAGACGCAAGGTCGAAGCCCGATGTGTCCCCCACTGGGGCGTCGGCGTCGTTGACTTGCTCGACAGCCGACGAGGTGCCGCCTCCTGCTTGGCCATGGTTGCCCCGCTTCCTCCTCCGTCGGTGGGGGAGGTGACGGGACAAACCCGGATGTTGTTCTTCCGCCATGTGGGGAAGACGTCGTTGATTCCGCCGCCGGTGAGCGGGCTGACAGCTGCCATTGTCGCTGCCGCGCGGCGGAGGAAGGAGTATCATGTCGTAGCCGCCGTCGAGGGACATGAACTCAAGACTCCTGAAACGGAGCATCGTCCCGGGTTGGAAAGGTTGCTGGAGACTACCCATCTGGAGCTTGACGGGAAGCTGTTCGTCAACACGCAGCAGGCCCCTACCTGGCGCGCCAACTATCGGCGTTTCGACCCCGGGGGGTCCCTGGACCGACGAGTAAATTGTCGCTGCGTGTCCCAGCCCAGATGGGTCGGCGCGAGACAGGACACAAAGGGGGAGAACAGTAAGGGGAAACCGCGGCCTTCGTGTTGTCCTACGCCTAGGGCGGATGGATGCGCTTGCAGTAGGGGGTTACAAGCGTTCGCGTGGGAGAGAGAGAGAGAGAGCCTTATGCGTCGACCCGTTCTCCCGCGCGGCCAACCTTTTTTGTACGAGAGCCCTGGACCTTCCTTTTATAGGCGTAAGGAGAGGGTCCAGGTGTACAATGGGGGGTGTAGCAGTGTGCTAACGTGTCTAGCAGAGAGGAGCTAGAGCCCTAAGTACATGCCGTCATGGCAGTCGGAGAGGTTTTGGCACCCTGTTCATGTGATGTCGTGGCCATCGGAGGAGCGCTGGAGCCCTGCGGAAGTACAGCTATCGGGGCTGTCGAATCCTTGCTGATGTCTCCTGGCTGACGTAAGGGGCTGGGAGCTGCCGTCGTCATGGAGCGTGCGGGGTGTCATCATTACTTGTTTACTAGGGCGAGCCAGATGGGACGCCGGTCTTGTTCCCCGTAGCCTGAGCTAGCTAGGGGCAGGGTAATGATGGCCCCCCTGGCGACGTGGCCGGTCCGGACCCGAGTTTGGGCGAGGTGGCGATTCCTCCGAGGTCGAGGTTGAGTCCGAGCCCTGGGGTCGGGCGAGGTGGAGTCCATCGTCTTCCGGAGCCGAGGCTGAGTCCGAGCCCTGGGGTCGGGCGAGGCGGAGTTCGTCGTCTTCGGTTGAGTCCGAGCCCTGGGGTCGGGCGAGGCGAAGTCCATCTTCCGAGGCCGAGACGAGGGCCGAACCCTGGGGTCGGGCGAGGTGGAGTTTCCTATGTCGCCCGAGGCTAGACTTAGCCGCTGTCGACCTCACTCTGGCGAGTGGCACGGCAGTCGGAGCGAGGCAGGCGGCACTGTTTTCTTGTCAGGTCGGTTAGTGGAGCGGCAAAGTGACTGCGGTCACTTCGGCTCTGTCGACTGAAGAGCGCGCGTCAGGATAAGGTGTCAGGCGATCCTTGCATTAAATGCTCCTGCGATACGGTCGGTTGGCGTGGCGATCTGGCCAAGGTTGCTTCTCCGCGAAGCCTACCCGAGCTGAGCCTCGGGCGAGTCGATGGTGCGTCCGTTGCTTGAGGGGACCCTCGGGCGAGGCGTGAATCTTCCGGGGTCGGCTGTCTTTGCCCGAGGTCGGGTTCGGGCGAGGCGGGATCGTGTCCCTTGAGCGGAGCCTTGGCCTGAATCGCGCCCATCAGGCCTTCGCAGCTTTGTGCTGATGGGGTTTACCAGCTGAGATTAGGAGTCTTGGGGGTACCCCTAATTATGGTCCCCGACAACCGCCACCTCACCTTTCCATCGCTGTCGGGCCTTGTACAGCCGTCGGCACCCCCAGAGCCGCCGACCACCACTAGGCCACTCGGTCGCTCTTCCCATTCCTTCCCCTCCTCTACCCGCCATGATGCCCGCTGCAACCGTCCGCCCTGTGATGTGCCTCTCGGTCCGCTGGACTCGGACCCGCCATCACCTGTCATGGTTTCTGCGTTGATCCCTGTCGCCACGCTTGCCCGTGCCATCGATTGCCCTGATCCACGGCTGTCGTGCCTCCCCACGCTGCCGATTGCCCTGATTCGTTGCCGCCCCCACGTCGTTAGTTGCCCCAACGCCTGCTGCCACCATGGATCCTCCGACAACGACCCTGGCACCTCTCATCCTCTCCGATGTAGTCACTACTACGACCACCAACAACCTCGCCCTTCCTAACTACCCGGTGACCATGACTGACACCGACCTTGCTGCTGCTGGCATGGGTAGCATCACTGCACCCACTAGCAGTCTCTCACCCGCCCGCCTACCCACTCGCTCCCTACAGCACACCTCGTGGGTTCCACCCCCGGCTTCACCCCTCCTTCTAGCTCCATCGCTCTGACACGGTCGGCTAGCATCTCCTCACTGGTCACAGCTCTTGCTACCATCCAGTCCACCATCACCCCGTGACCTAAGCCTGTGAGCACAAGCATGCTGTCCACACTACTCTAACCGCTTAGCTGGCCAAGGCTCAACAACTCTTCTTCAGTCGCATCAATTCGCCCACCCCGGCATCCCCTATGGTCCACACCACTACTAGGCTCATTGCCACCACCATCGCTCAGGCGGCCGGAGTTCACAACATCCGGTCCCTTGTCTTCATTGTGTTGGATCCAGCGTCACCCCACTTCGCCCACTGGTGTGATTAGGTGCTGCTGATGCTTCATCGCTACACTCTCATTGACCACGTCCTCGACAACGTCATCACTCATGTGGCTCCCTATTGGATCTAGATGGATAACATCGTTATCTCATGGATCATCGACACCCTCACCATCGAGCTTTAGGACATCGTCCATGAGCGAGGGGCACCACTCGCTAGGCCTGAGTCGCCCTTGAGGCTTAGTTCCTTGACAATAGGGAGGCCTAGGCTCTCCATCTTGATGCCTTGTCCCCGCCTATTCTCCTAAGGGGATCTCTCCATCATCGAGTACTACCGGTGGATGAAGGGGATGGCCAACTCCCTTCACGATCTCGACGAGCCCGTTGCCGACCGCACCCTCGTATTCAACCTTCTACGTGGTCTTAGTCGTTGCTACAACCACCTGAAAGCTCTTATCAAGCGGACTGTGTGCTTCCCCTCCTTTGGCGATGTCTGTAATGAGCTTCTCCTCGAGGAGTTTACCATGGAGGCCAAGTCCACCACTGCCACGAACCTCTACGATGCACCCTCTAGTGGCTAGGCCCCTGCACTCCATTGACGGGGACCCCTGCACACCCTCCCACCGCCCTAGCCTTAGAGCCCCACATCCGCCTGCTAGCGTGGATGGCAGTCGCTAGTGGTGGCCCGACGTGGCTGGTGTTCTACCACCCCTGGACCAAGACCATCTCCATGTGGCTGGGCCCGACCTCGGGTGCTCTCTCGCCACATCCTCCTTAGTCAGCCTCTTGGTGTTGCCAACCTATGGTGTCCCTCCGTCGCCCACGACATCGGCTCTGCTCCTTCTCCCACCTTCGGGGACCCCTGCTCCGCCCACGATCCCCACTGGCTGGAGGTTGGGACTAGGCTGCCCTTGATGTAGCTTTCGGTACAATGGCACTGAATCCACCCCAGTCGACTGGGTGGTTGACTCTAGCGCCTCCTACCACACCACCTCCACCGCGAGCATGTTATCTTGCTCACATCCCCTACATTTCTCCCACCCTTCCTATATCATTGTGGGGAACAACTCCACTCTCTCGGTCACCTCAGTAGGTGACTCGATTCTCTTGGGCCCGTTCTACCTCAACGAAGTTCTAGTCGCTCCTCACATCATTCGTAATCTTGTTTTTGTTTGTCAGTTCACTATTGACAACTCTCATTTCATTGGGTTTGACTCGTTTGGTTTATCTATGATCTATCCACCAGGACCCTCCTTGTCCGTTGTGATAGCTTAGAGCCCCTCTACACGATCCGGTCATCCACCTTCACCATCGACGTGTCCTCCCCGTTTGTCCTGGCCTCCACCACTTCGCATCATCGTCTCGGCTACCCTGGACTCTACATCATGACCAAGATTGCCAGTAGTTTAGAGATCACGTAGTAGGGGACATTTTGAGGGTATTTGTCATGCTTGTCAGCTAGGCTGCCATACTCGTCTCTCTTTTACTACTTTTTCTTCTAGGGATGAGCAGACTTTTGATCTTTTATTATCATCTATGGACATATCTCATACTCAGCCTCTTTGGATACAAATACTACTTGTGATTTTGGATGATTTCTCTCATTTGCTTTGGACTTTTCCTTTACGGTTGAAGTCTGACACTTTTCACACCCTCACACACTTCATTGCCTAGGTCTCCATCTAGTTCCGTCACTTGGTTCATGCTCTCCAGTGCGATAACGACCGCGAGTCCGACAACTCTACCTCTCGCTCATTTCTTTCTTTCCCATGGCGTCTGGTTGTGACTCTCGTGACCCTACACTTCTCATAACGGCTAGGCTGAACGGATTATTCACACCACACCAACATGATTCGCTGTCTCTTTTTTCAGGCGTCTCTTCCTGCCAGCTATTGGGTAGAGGCCCTCAACACTGCTACCCATCATCTCAACCGCCTTCCTTCTAAGGCGGTGAAGATATACAACTCTCTATAATCTTCTATAAAGCATGGCTAATCATGAGATATGTATGGAATAAAGGTTATAGAATCTTCTATAACAACCATGACAAGCTATGAAGCTTATATATTTGTTACCATGGTATATTAGGAATTCTCTAGACTTATATATTTGTTGAGATTTTTTCTAGAATATGTATAAGTGACACTCATCCATGGCTATGTGCGCCTATATAAGATAAGTGTCCCATTTTGATATGATGTAACACAACATAACACCTCATCCCACATATATCTGATAGTCTGCCAATTGTGTCATATTTTTTTATTTATTTAGTGTATTAATTTAGTATTGAGAAGTTTTCAAGGTAAGAAATAATTAACGAGAGAGTTCTTTTTCTATTCTACTAAATAAAAAAAATAGTAGTTGGACATTTTTTCGTCTTTTTCGCCATAGTCAAATATCACTATCTTGATATTCAAATCATGTTGATTTTCAACTTATACTTTTAATAGTATGCCACATAAGCAAGTCTGATGATATGACAAGAATTTATTAAGCTGAGAAACATAGACTTCTAATAACTAAAACTAAACAAGTATGCCACGTAAGCAAATATGAGATGACACAAATTTATTAAACAAAGAGACATATAGAGTTTAATGAGAGATGAGAGAATTTCATCTAAATTAAACTCAGGATACACATTTTTATAGACAAAAAATGATTTGACATTTTTGAAAAATGTACAAAACTCTGCATTGAGAATAGCCCAAGGATCCGATAGGTTTAATTAAAAATCTTGGAGTCGGAGCTATGCCAAATGAGCGATGTTATACGTAGTTAATTTATTAATGTAATGTCATATGAGTCGTTTAAATTTCTTGCTGGTATATAGCTGCTCATCCAACTGTTCGATGTTGTAGCCAGATTCGTTGTGGTCATCGTGGTCGTTGGATTATGATGATATTTGGTCATTAAAACCATCCTCATCATATTCTCTGGAAACCGTAACCCGGTCTTCTACTGATCATGCTGTGGAATCTCTTGGTGCCGACAATGCAGCTCTTCGGCTCAACAATTCAGTGACAAGCACTGCTGCAAACACAAGCACCAGAGCGACGCCATACCTGGATCTGCTTGCTCGCCCTGTTCGTCAACTTCGTCAAGAATGCAACTACTACAACAGCGGCTTGCCGGTGTGGTCACCGGAGAAGTTCCCAAGCGAGCACTTGCTGCTGACGCCGTCGGCGTTAGGTGGCAACCAAGACCAAGACACGCCTCCGCAGCAGGCGGCGGCGACGGCGGTGATGCTGAAGCAAGTATCGAGAGCGAGCCCAGACATGAAGGCGATACAAACCAAACCGCAGAAGAGGCAGGAGGCTAAACAGAGATACATGGAGAAGAGGAAGAACAGGAGGTATGTGTTGTTCAATATGATTAATTAGTACTCTCAGCTCATTGAATTGTTTTTATAAATGAAACATGCTCTGAAATGAAACAGCTGGTAAGAACATAATGCATCTCTATACAAAAGATAAATTTTTACAATTCAATAGTCTCTTTGCGATTGCATACATAGGTATGGCAAGAAAATTATGTATGCATCACGGAAGGTACGGGCAGACACACGAAACAGAGTAAAAGGCAGATTTGCAAAGGCATCCAGCGGCAGTGGCGGCAGCCATGGCGACGACGATCAGTCTACACAACATTGCTATGGCCATGGCAGCGCCGGCGATGATGACGGCGATGAAGATGATCACTCTACAGTGTACACACGATCCTAGCTAGATAGGTTCCGGTATTTAGTTTGTATGGTGCATTATTGCATTGTTTCTGAACCGAACTATGGCAGGTTGTCCTGTTCTCATCTTTTGTGCAGTTGAGATTTTATTTACTCGAATAATGGGGCACTAAATGTTGTAACTAGGAGTGGTAATAAGCACACTATAAAATTTAAGGATCAAACTAGATTAGAATCAGACTCTATTTCTATTCACTTTGACTAAAACTTATTAAAAACTCAAACAATTAAAACTTATTAAAAGCTCAAACAAAATATTTGGATCGTGATCCATTGCCATCCCTACTTGTAACTCACCAAGAAAGGCTCTAATCGCACATTGTCGTAGCTTAACCTGCACGGCAAGTTAATTACACAGCTTAGTTGGTCACTATCAATGCTTAGGGCCTGTTCGGTTGTACCGGAATAAACCAGGATTCGTTTCAGCTCGTCAAAATCTATATAAATTAGAGACGTAATCCGGCTAGGATTCAATCCGGGGCTCCAATCCCTAAAAACCGAATAGGACCTTAATTGGCTTCATTCCGACTAAGCTCGGGAACTGTTATTCAACATTGAAAGACCAACGTATGAAATTGCCAAGGGTTATTTTTACCAAAAAAAAAAACAAGCGATCATTACTCATCAATATCCACATATACAATTTTACTAGGACTTCTATCGTAACCAACCCAAACAGGAAACACATCATAATTCAGTGTAAGGCAACATGTCTACCTAGACACAAGGTATTACGCTATCCTGCTTAAACTAAGGCGTGTTTGGAAACAACTCAGTTTTTAAGAAAACAGTTTTTGGTTTTTAGCTAGGAAAGGCCAGCTTCTTGATTTTTAAGAAACTGATAATCTAATTTATATAAACTTAGTCATAAACTGGTATGTTTGGAATCATCTCAATTTCTATAAATCGGTTTTTAAAAATTGGGTGCTTCCAAATAGGACCTAATATATAGATCATTATCTTTTCATTCAGAGTTTGGCCTATGCCAAAGCCCACCAATTTCCCACGTTTGTTGTGCCCCTCCGATCGCTGAATCGCTCCTCCTGCACTCCGACGGGATACTAGTGGAATTTCTTCTTCACGTCTCCCACCACCACTCCTCCGGCATCTTACTAAAAATGATGGGGCCCATTAGTCGATTTCTTTCTCATAACTCAGGCACCTTGTTAAATCCTGTTCAGGCTCAGCTGCCACTATTTGTTTCGTTTCACATCTTTGGAACAGTTCACAATCTTGCAGTAGAATCAATCTGAGGAAGCTCGCTGAATGAAGGCCAAAAACAATAACAATGTGGTCAGTAGATAAGACTGTTGATTTTTTTGTCTACTTAAATTAAATGCCTAGTGCTTGAAATTAAGCGGAACATATATTAGTATACTAGTTCACAACCATACATGGAACCACCAGTGAAGGCAATGATCATCAAATGTGTTTTCAGTAATACTTCTCTATACACTTCTAAAGTTTGATTGACCAATAATATTATGCAGAACTAAGGAACGCCGCATAACACCATCTAACAGGCTAACAGCAAAGCATGTCAATTCTACATAGAAGGCAACATAATAGGCGAACTAAGATCAGGTGATCACAAAAGACATGTATCATACAGAGTAAAACTGTAAAAGCTATGAGAGGTTGGCAATTAAAAGATTTTGCGAAAGTCAGGAGTAACGGTAATTAATAGAAATCAGATTTAGGAAAGGGAACAGCTCGATATAAAGCATGAAGAGGAGAAATAAAATGTGATATAGCACCTCTGCTACCATGGGTCTTCAACAGGCCTTGCCAAAGCAAAAAAGGAATCTTGATTTACTGACATCAATAATTCGATCGGGGCAGCCTTAGCTGGACGAGAAATTTTGAGCCTGGGTTCTATAATGCCTGACAAAGTCCATTTCAAAAGATAAATTTGATATCCAGTGCCCATACATGTAAAAGAGAAGCCCATTGCTCTTGTTGTACCTGGAGAAAGTGACCGTCCCTGATATAAAAGTGTTGCTAGTGGGTTTGTTGCCCAATGGTTCACAGCTGGGAGGTTAGTTGGCTGAAATCCCACTACTTTACCTTCTTCTGACATGACCACCTAAAAATATGTTTATCAAGTTGGGGGTATAAGTGTGAGCTGGTGACCTCAAGAGAATGAAATAAACTAGTAGTTTTTTTTACATAAACTCTAATGCAGAGATTTTTTTTCTATCATAAAATTCAAAACGCAATGCAGAAATAGCACTGGAAACCTCAAGCAACCCAGCTTAGAGGAATACTTAGCAACACCACAATACCTTAGTGTGTGGCAACTAAAAGGTGGGTTCTAATTTAGCAGGTATATCCTGATATATGAATAAATGTTATATGATAGACATTTGCTAGAAACAAAGGTGATAATAGACATTAGACTCATTAGATACATAATGAGTACAAAAAAAGACATCTACTGCAAAGAGAACTCCCTTTTATAAGTCACACGAGGTACCAGAAAACTAGCAATATTCTGCAGAGAAAATTCCTGGGTTCTATCATTTTGTTCCAAATGAGACATCTTAGTATTAACTGGCACTGGCTCGGATTGATTTTCTTGGCTAAGAGTGTCAGGATACTGAAAAGAGCCAGAAGCAGCAGCATCCTCACTACTGATTGCCTTGAAGCAGTTAGGCAGTTCACCAACCCATGCTCCAATTTGAGAATCAACCATTACATCACCAGGGCAGCCATACGAGTCTTTCATTTTCTTAACAAGTGACATGCAATAAGCTTGTACCTGAAGAGTAAATCAGACAAAATATGCAGCACACATAAATATTGAATAGGGTAGTTATGCTACAATCCAGTTATGCAGGCATATTAATTCAGTATTCCCTAGACAAATATAACAAGCTTGCCTTCAACTCAACTTGTTTAATATTTATAAATGAAGTGTCACATCCTGATCATTGTTTTATGGTCGAGTGACCAGCTGGTCGACCTAGGGGTCCGACTGTTAGAATACCCGTTTAGGGTTTGGGGTCTTCCCCGTGTAATTACTGTCTCGCCCCTCTGTAATGGGCCTGGCCCAGTTTACTCAAGTCTATAATTCACCACCCAACCCCTGTTAGGGTTAGGGTTTCCAATACCGACTAGGCGACTAATCTCGATTAATCGACGATTAGGCCGACTAATCGACCTCTGGTCGACCTGGTCATATACTAGTCGTCTTGTTCATCCAGGACATATATATATATATATATATATATATATATATATATATATAGTATATAACTAATTAACTATATACGGTATATAACTATATATAAAGGGTAAGGTAAACATGACATGAATTCTGCAATACTGATCAAAGGAATAAGGATTCAGAGGATGGCAACATGAACAAGGATGGCAATATGAACATAATCTCTACTCTCTATATGAACTAAGTTAGAAATATAGAAGGACAGAACACAATACAGAATACAGAAGTAAATATGACTGTCACTGAATCTAGGGCCTTGCGTTGCGCGCCGAGTTAGATGAATTGGGGCCAAGGTTTTTGAATACATCGACTGTCACTGAATCTATGTGCCGGTGATCAACTTACCAGGAGGCAAGAGCCTTGTGCAGTGCGCCGACGCCAGTGATCAAAACCCAAGAACCAGGAGGACAGACAACGACAACAGGAGAAGAGAAGAAATTAGATATAGAGAACCAGAACTGTAGAAGGAAGGAGATAAAGACGCCAAGAATCGAGGAGATTAGACACAAACCGTCGTGTGCAAGGGTATATCACGACGGCACCTCTGACGGTTCAGCTCCTATAGCCGGACCGCCCACCAAAAAAGGCCTACAAATTTTTTACATCATACAAACTCTAGTCGCTAAGTACTGTCTGATCGAGCGATTTATCGGGCCTAGTCGTCGACTAGTCGGACGACTAGGTCGACCAGAACACCTAATTGGGTCGGGTTCCCTAATCGCTCACCCTAAATCGATCAGCCCGACTAATCGCGACTAATCGTGATTAGTCGGTCGACTTGAAATCAGAGATCCTGATAGTACTAATTTTCAAGGGGGGCAGAAACAAATGAGATGCAGCCCGACAGAATATTCCCGAGTTCCAACTTCTGACAGAAGTTAGGTGCAGTTGGTGTTTGTTTGGTCATTGCGAGAAGTATGAATAAGCAATTGAGCAAAAATTAAACTATGTAAAATGGCATGAGGAACTTTCCTTCAGGTATTAGTCGAAATATTGTTGCAGTGTCAATGTTATGTGAAATGTTTATAGCATATCACAAGAAGCACTCCAACACTAAAATGATCATCAATCTACCTTGGGCAAACAACAGATTCCCCCATAACTAGATAACTAAGTACCTCACTGTTATCAAGAGACTTGATATCAGAACAATAGTTCTGAGATAATGAGGCATTTGAACTTTCCTTGAATAGCCTTTTGTCTCTAAAGGATTGAGGCCAGCATAACTGAGCAAAGATGGTGACAAAAAGAAAAATACAGGTCCCAGCCAAAAAAGTGAAAAGGTTGTTCAAGTAACCCTGCATAAAATAAAATATCATGAAGAGTTTGATAAATATTTAAATGAGTAAATTTTGACCAGGAAGGTATCAGCTTACATTGTTCTTTTTAATCTTTGACAGATCTGGATTCCAATAAGGATGGAATGTTTTGCCTGGTAATGTGAATTGATCTTCAAAGTACATGTCTAGAACGTTCCCTAGTTCCACCTACAAGTGGCGGAAATACACATAAACAAGTTAAAACATACAAAATACCATATTCTAAAAAGCAAGTATGTTTAACAGAAGATAGGGAGGGAATAACAGCGTACCAGTTGTGAGTGGGTTAAGAGAACTTCCCGCCTATTACTTTCTAACTCATAAAGACCTTCAACTTCAAGATTAGAATTCTCCAATGTGTTGGCATTAATTTGCAGCTTATAAGTAGGAATGTACTCATTGGCCCAAAGCACTAACTCAGGACCCCCAATCTTCACCAAACTTTCATGATGTGGAGGTGGCCACCATCCATTCTTTGTTTCACGTACTTCATGAGAAGACTTCATTAAACTAACGATCTCCAGACACCTCTTAGCATTTTTCACTACTTCTGCCTCAGAAGTTTTGTGTATACAAACTGAGGAATCCATTGAGCAGTTGAGCTGTCGCTTCTGAAAAAAACTGCCTATGCCCCCAAAATGATTTTTTCTGACATCCTCAATGACACAGGAGAAAATGGCCTCAGCAAGAGAAGACAGAAGTTTTCCATCTGATGAGCTGATACTACAATCCAAAGACCCCTGGTGTGTATTAACAAATGAGCATGAAGTAAATGGAGCAGCAAATATTATTGAAAAATTGTAAACTTTGCAAGTTTGCACACACCTTTCGGGGTTTGCCAAAATCTTGGAAGTCTCTCTCTGAACCTGGGGGGAAGACCTCGAGCCGAAAGTTTGAGAGCCGCTGAATTACAACTTGCTTAAAGGCCATAGCCAACATACTCTCTGAATCAGGTTGATTTGCAAAGAAAAAATCAGATCCGAATTGTTTCTCTATCTTACTGGCCTTATCTTTAACTTCCTTGGCTTGCAAAATCTACAAAAAAAACCCACTGTTTACTCATGATGATCCAGCAAAACATGGGCCATGTTGTAAATTATTCACATACACAAGGTGGATAGGCCCATTCCATGGTTAAACCAAAAGCACCTCTATGAGAAAGAGGAATGTTCATGGTGAATTTGGCTTTGTCTAACTGTTTAACCTATTGACCCAGTTGTGCATTGCACATAAGAATGAGTGCTTAGAGCATATGCATATCCAAGAGTACCTAAAAAATTGTTCACAAAACTATTGAGTTTTCCAAGTCGCCATATTTGCAAAAGATCAGTTCCACCCAGTTGTCAGATGTAATACTGAAGAACTATGAAATAGGTGTTGAATGGGTGCTCATTGTAGCAAAACTAATGCAGTTCTCTAATCTAGGAGGTAAAAGCAGTCCAATCTCCAATGTGTCGGGGAGCGATGAAAACACAAGCCCGGCTCTTGAGGTGTGTGAATGAAGAAACGAAAAGAAAAGAAAAGGCCGCAGTACTGGCTACTGACTCACCACTCGCGTGGAGGAAGCGGTCGTCCCGCCGCCATGGGGCCCGGGGAGGTATGCCTCCACGACCATGGCGTCGGAGCCGGCGGCGAGGTGGTCCTCCGCCGAAGCCCCTCCGCCGGCCGCGGCCGCTGCCGCGACGGCCTGTTCCCGGCGCGCGGCGCCGGCGAGCTCGATTCGAGCGAGGCGGCCCTCGTAGCAGCGCGCGATCGGGATGAGGTCGTCGGGCACGCGCGTGTCACCGGCGCGAGGCGTGTGGCGGGACGCGGCGGAGGGCAGGCGCAGAGGGCGGAGGCGGGCAGGCGGAGACGAGGTGACGAGGGAGGGGGGAGCGAAGCGGCGCGTGGGGTGGGACGGGGAGGGGCAGAGAGGAGGAGCGCGGAGGAGGAGGGACGGGGACGGCATTTTTCCTCGTTTGGTTTTCGGTGGCGCGAGCGAGGTCGGAGGATTTTGCGGCGACGGCGAAATAGTGGATCATGAAGCATGGAGCATTTTTCCAAATACGTAGTATCAAGCAAATATTGGATTATACATTTATAATATCAATACCTAAAATCATAATGTCAATATCTAATCATATTTTATCTTATTATATAGCTAATACTAATCAAATATCGGATATAAATACGAAAACAAATTATCGTATCCGATTCTTTTGCTTCACTACAAGCAGCTCAGCCTCAGCTGTCAAGCCCCGTCCCGCTCCCTTCCTGCTACCTGCTGGCTGGTGGCTGCTGCCCTTCCCTTCCCGCTTCCCGGAATGGTATCGTGCGACCTGTAGTCGTCGCCAGCCACCTCGCTCCCTCCCAGACGACACGCAGCTAGTGCTCCCTTCCACACCCAAGAACCAGCCACCTAACCCCTCCCGCCATGCCAGGCCTCGTCGCCTCCGACAACTCGCCCCCGGCACCGGCGCCGCCGCCGCGCCGGCTCTCGTCGCCGCTACCCCGTCGCGCGCCGTCGTCCCCGTCGCCGTCCGCCTCCTCGCGCGCCAAGCCTCGGAAGCCCTCGCCCTCTCCCGCGGCTTTCCCCACCGACGCCGACGACTCGCTCGACAACCCGGATCTGGGGCCCTTCCTCCTCAAGCAGGCGCGCGACGCCATGGTGTCGAGCGAGGGCGGCGGCGCCGCGCGCGCGCTCGAGTTCGCCGAGCGCGCCGCCATGGCGCTCGAGCGACGCGGCGAGGGCGCCGAGCTCGAGCTCGCCATGAGCCTCCACGTCGCCGCCGCCATCCACTGCGGCCTCGGCCGACACGCTGACGCCATCCCCGTCCTCGAGCGCGCCGTCGCAGTCGTCACGCCGCCGCCAGAGGCGCCTGCCGACGGCGAGGCCGAGGCCGGTGCAACCGGCGGCGACGACCACCAGCAGCTGCAGCCTGCCGAGCCTGACCAGAGGGGCGAGGAGTGGTCCCTCGCCGCCTTCTCCGGCTGGATGCAGCTCGGCGACACGCACGCCATGCTTGGACGCATGGACGAGTCCATCGCCTGCTACGGCAAGGGCCTCGAGATCCAGATGGCTGCGCTCGGCGAGCGCGATCCCCGCGTCGCAGAGACCTGCAGGTGATCATCAACCCCCCTTCACTGCTTCTCGATCTAGATCTCGCCGAAGCCATAAAGGCGTCATTTTCTTCTTTTTACTACCTCCAACCAAACCTCGCCGAAGCCAAACAAGTGATGTCTTCCCCCATCGTTGGTCGTTAGTCGTTACACATAATAGTGGATCTCGGCATTAGAAGTTAGAACTGACTTCTTGCGTACTTTTCAAAACTGACTGATGAGCAGGTACCTGGCGGAAGCGCACGTGCAAGCTCTGCAGTTCGACGAGGCAGAGAAGCTGTGTCGCGAAGCCCTCCAGATCCACCGAGAGCACAGCGCTCCGGCATCCCTCGAGGAGGCCTCGGACCGCCGCCTGATGGCCCTCGTCCTGGACGCCAAGGGTGATTACGATGGCGCCCTCGAGCACCTCGTGCTTGCCTCGATGACCATGGTTGCCAATGGCCGTGACATTGAGGTTGCCACCATTGACGTCGCCATAGGCAACACGTACCTCGCCCTTGCCCGCTTCGACGAGGCCGTCTTCTCCTACCAGAAGGCACTGACTGTTCTCAAATCGGCCCGTGGCGACGACCATCCGACGGTTGCGTCGGTCTACGTCCGCCTTGCTGACCTTTACCACCGGACAGGCAGGCTCCGCGAGTCTAAATCCTACTGCGAGAACGCCCTGCGTGTCTATGCCAAGCCCGCGCCGGGTGCTGCCCCTGATGAGATCGCTGGAGGCTTAATGGAGATTGCTGCCATCTATGAGGCGCTTGGCGATCTCGATGAGGCCCTAAAGCTTCTTCAGAGAGCACTCAGGTTGCTCGAGGGCTCACCGGGGCAGTGGAGCACTGTTGCCGGTATTGAGGCACAGATGGGTGTTCTGTACTACATGGTTGGGAGGTATGCAGATTCGAGGAACTCGTTCGAGAGTGCGGTTGCAAAGTTGAGGGCCATTGGTGAGAGGAAGTCGGCATTTTTCGGCGTTCTGTTGAACCAGATGGGGCTAGCTTGCGTGCAGCTGTTCAAGATAGACGAGGCTGCACAGTTGTTTGAAGAGGCAAGGGCGGTTCTGGAGCAGGAGTGTGGCGCTTCTCATCCTGATACTCTTGGTGTGTACAGCAACCTTGCTGCAATCTATGATGCTATGGGAAGGTATGTGTGGTATCCTGTTCTTCTGCAACCGTCAGTCATTATCTAGAATCTATGCTCATATGTCATATCTCTGTCTGTGATGCAATTACATACTTCTAATCTGTAGTACAGATAGATGGTGTAAACAACCACACATTTAGGATCTCTAGGTGTTATTGATATGCCCATAATGGTATATCTGTATGTGCCTCATCATTTACAACATTAAGAACTGGAGAGTAAGAAGGGGCGCTGAGATTTTTTCCTGCTATCTGAAGTGGTAAATTTGTTAGATCTAATTCTTTGCTCAATGGCTGTGGGGGTTTCTGGGTTCTGGATGGTGCTGTGGGTTGAGCTCCTTCTTTAGATTATCCTGTGTAAGAAAATTGCTTTGATTTTGATCGGGAGAAACTAGTACCTAGATTGGCTGATGAGTTACTTACCAGATGATCATTTCTGGCATGCAAAGTCATGATCTATGGTCCATGCTGTAGTTGCCCACATGTTCTGTACCCAACTTCGGTACAGTTGCCCATTTATTCATGTTTTCCAATTTCCAAACTAGAGAGTCCTATGCCCATTTATCGATCCTTTAGAGCTTCGAGCTCTCTGAAGTAGACATCGCTGTAGTTGCTCGCATGCTTCCGAAACTAGTAACAGAGAAAAAATTGCAGCAGGACAGTGGATTTGAGGCTCTGCCATGCTTGTATGTCGATGTAGATCTTATATCTCTGAAAATATGACAGATTACAGGTTAGCTATTCTTATTGGGATGGTACATTTGTGTCGCACTATAGCTACTAACACGCCTCTGCATACATTCCCCACTATGTATATATGTTCAGAGTGGAGGATGCAATCGAGATCCTGGAGCACGTGCTGAAGGTGAGGGAAGAGAAGCTTGGCACGGCGAACCCGGACGTGGATGACGAGAAGAAGCGCCTGGCGGAGCTCCTGAAAGAGGCGGGGCGGTCTCGGAACCGGAAGCAGAAGTCGCTGCAGAACCTGTTCGGGACCAACTCGCAGCGGGCGAAGAAGGAAGCCGGGAGGAGGTGGTCCAACTTTGGGTTCAGAAGCTGAGGAAGCTGCACTGTTGGTCGTCGTCGTCGTCGCCAGGCGGTGGTGGCCTTTGTAACATAAAGGAGGGATGGGAAAGGGAAAAAAAGCACGTGTAAAGATGTTGTAGGTTATTATTATTAGGAATGTGATGGTGGCGTTGGTTTGCTGTTTGTGTATGTGTGGCACTGCATTACTGTGTTACTTGTCTTGGGTTATATTTTCGCTAGCGATTATTGTTAACTGGGTGCTGTTGTACCTTGAGAAGATAACATTGGCTTTGTGGAGGAAATGGTGTTGACTGGTGGGTGATGAGAATTACATGTGATTGTTTGTTAGTACATTGCTTCCTTCCATTGATCGAGTTGATGAGGATCCCTTGTGAGGTGGCACATGGTCATGCAAGATGCTGTGTTTGCGTCCCTTACAGATCAGTTCCCTCCATATTATTTAGAAATTATACAGATTATAGATGTGAGGCATTTATAGAATATATATATATGTATATATATATTAGATGGCATATCCTACAGTAAAATTTTAGATCCATCACTGTTTGTGGCAATTCCATAAGAAATCTAGAAACTAGAAACTATGTGAGGTGTTTTTGCACTTCTCAAATCTGAATTGAAAAAAAACTACAAGGATAGATCAGTTGCCTCCAGATTATATGGAAGTTGTACAAACAACTTTTCCAAAACTAAAATTAGACCAAGTGTCCGTGTTGGTGCTTTGGTAAATAAAGACAAAGATAGTCGACATTGCATATTGTAATCCTGCTGAACATTATGAGCCTATCGTTGAATGGCATCTAACTCCTGCAAGGGCACAGTGAAGACAGATTAGAATTTAGAACAAGGTGAGTAGACTATGACTAGGTGTTAATGAGAAGATTCTGTACTTCCTCTATTCCGAAGTTGTAACTCGTTCTAGTTTTTCTTGGCACCTGGACCCTGAATACACTAGAGCTAATGATTAGCTAAACAAAAAGTTGACAGTAAAATTAGATAAGTAATAAATAGTCGGCTAACTACTAGTTAATTTTAGCTAGGTTAAACTAGCCAATAACTAATACGTAGTTGAGGGTGTAACTAATAGTTAGCTAGACTATTAACTAGAGGTGTTTGAATGTCTCCAACAAAAACTAGCTAGTACTAATAGCTAAACGATTAGTTGGGTTGTTTGGATGTCTCATCTAATTTTAGTAGCTATTAGCTCTCTATCTTTGCTACGTATCTAGATATACATTATGGCATCTAGATATACATTATGTCAGGATATATATATATATATATATATATATATATATATATATATATATATATATATATATATATATATATATACACAGATATAGTATTTAGAGCCCTGGGCTCTTTTTAACTACAGGAAGCCCCAACCACCCGCTCGGTTGACCACGCGACCATCCGGTCCACCCACTATAATGTTTACGCTTAGTTATACACAAGTTTACGCTCATGTACCATTGTATAAAACCAACCGCTCTACCTGGCCTTCCGCGCGATGGCTGAGACTAGGGTTTCAGTGGCGGCTGTTGCGCGACACGAGCGAGCACGGCGGACAAGCATCCCATAGACGAGATCCATGGCGATCGCCTCCCTGTCATCGTTCCAGAGGTGCCTCCTAGCCCAGATCTGTTCGCCCCTCACCCTCTCCAGACTCGGTGATTCGCAGACTCGGCCAGCTGCCTAGGCACCGGCCACCGGCGTCCGGATCTCCTTCTCTGCTGCTCGCCACCACGGGGGCTCTCCGGCGTTGGCTCGACGCGGCAGTGCCCCCCGGTTACTCTGCCTCCTCGTCCGACCCCAGCGCCAGCCCCAATATCTCCTCCGCGATGCCATCTCCGACACCCTCTCCTGCTCCCGCGCCATCACCGACCAAGAATCCAGCTTCGGGCATCCCTGCGTCACCGCCTGCACCGAGCTCCATTGGCCAGATGCCGACCGCCGCCTGCACCGAGGTCCATTGGCAATTCTCTATGATTCCTCTTTCTTGTCTCTCTAGTGACGGGTGTGGATTTTGTGGAATCTAAGATTGATGGAGTTACGATTTGGGGGTTTTCTGCGCTTAAGGCAGCTGGCGGGGTTCGGGAGCTTCGGATCTGGTTTGTGGATTTCCATCCGCAAGGGCTGTTTGGGGTTCCGAGGTTGTGGGTTTCTGCTGGAATATATTTTCTAACCATAGAATTTGTTTAGAGGAGTTCAGATCCGTTCGTATTTGAGTCTGGATGTTTAACATCCGATACCGCATCCATATCAGAACAAATAAATCTGTATATGATGTCGATATCCATTTGTATCCTATCCGACATAGCTAGTTGATACTATCCATATTCAAATCCGAATAGAAATCTGGAAACAAATGTAATATTAGTGATATACGATTGTGTCCGATCCATGTGCACCCTTAGCTTTATGATTTCACTGGGTTATTTGTGGGTATAGTTTCACTTATTTTTTGCCTGGCTCCAGTTTTCTTCATTTAAGAGCAGTGCACGTATTCAGAAGCTGACTATGTAATTTCTTATATGTTGCTTTGAGGCAAATTGAACAGGGATTTGTTTGGCTTCCAAATGGTTTGTTGGTCCTAAAATAGTCAGAATAACATGACATTTGTGCTATAGGTAATATGATCTTCTAACTCAAGTTTGCATTCAGTTTAGACTTTAGGTTATGTTAGTCATAACAAGCTTGAAAAGACATATTAACAAGGAAAGATCATATTAACAGTTCATGTTACGTTTGCAGATATGGACCTCAGTGGTTTTGTCCACATTAGGAAAGCTGGAAGAGCCTTTTGAACTCAGTTTTTTGCTAACAGTGGTGTTATGGTGAAACCGAGTTTTGTGTGTATGTACCAACAGCTAAAATGTAAACACGACATTATCATAGCTGAGTACAGGAATAATTATCTTTTATATCTTATTGTAAAATCTGAAACAGTTCTCCTGTAGATGGTTAGCTTGCATTTTACGCTACAATTACCTCAGATCACTTCTTGTTGTATCTTACACCAATTTACGAAATTTCTTGATGCATTTTATGACAATCTCACGCGCTGAGAGATACATTCGATCTACATTCGTTATTATGAAACAGATGGACGATTTACGCTAAAATTCATACTCATTTACGTTGTTTTGGTTCACGATTTACGCTTAAATCCGTCCGAGCCATAAATTTGGGCTCCATTCGCCATTACGAAACAGATATACGATTTATGGTAAAATTTGTGCTAATTTACAATGTTTTGGTTCACGTTTTACGCTGAAATCCATTCGAGCCAGAATCCGCGCTCAATCGGCCGCACACGATTTTCACGCCGTAATTCAGGCCTCATTTGCTGTTACGAAACATGTATACGATTTACGCTAAATTGTGTACTCATTTACACTGTTTTAGCTCACGTTTTACGCTAAAATCTATTTGAGCCAAAACCCGCGCACGATCGGACGCACGCGATTATTACGCCGTAATTTTCGGGACCCATTTACGGTTTCGAAACAGATATACGATTTACGCTAAATTTCGTACTCGTTTACGCTGTTTTGGTTCATGTTTTACGCTAAAATCTTTCTGAGTCAGAACCCGATCACGATGGGACGCGCGAGATTTTTACGCCGTAATTTTCGGGCCGTATTCGCAGTTTCAAAACAGATCTATGATTTACGCTAAAATTCGTAATCATTTACGCTGTTTTTGTTTACGTTTTACGCTAAAATCTGTCCGAGTCAGAACCCGTGCCCGATGGGACGCCCGCTGGTACGGGACGTGGCTATACCTGGCTGGGGCTTCCTGGTACTAATGGAAGCACAGGGCTTCCATTACCTCGTCCCTATATATATATATATATATATATATATATATATAGAGAGAGAGAGAGAGAGAGAGAGAGAGAGAGAGGCTAGTTTGTTTTCTAAGGGTTTTTTTTATTTTTTAAGAGAAATTAGCTACGCATCTAGATATACATTATGTTTGGACATAAGAAAAATATATTTATTTAGAGGCGAGTTTGGCAACCCTGTATTCTAAAGGAAACTTTTTTTCCTAAAAAATAGTTTATTTTCTTTTGAGAAAATAGAAATTCCTCGAAAGAAAAAATGGTGTCCGTCAAAACTGGCCTAAGGCTGTCTCCAGCAATGTTCTTTATATCCATCCTTTACAGTTTTCTCTAAAAGATTCCATCATCTATATCTTCTTCCTCTCCAACAACGTTCTCTAAATCACGTTCTCTATACACAAATACCTATATTAGAGATATTTTTTATTTTTTGTACATACGTATTTGTCATACTCTCAAATGTATTGTACATATTTTAGTTTTGCTAAACCGATTATTTAAAGTATTCAAATGTATAGAGGATCGTTTAGAGAAACTCTATATATAGAGAATTCAGCAGCGTCCTCTAAATTTAGAATACCGTTTAAAAGACGTTGCTAGAGAACGTAGAGGACGTTCGATTCTCTATATTTAGAGTACATGAGGCTTTTAAGACTGTCTCCAGCAACGTCCTCTATATACATCATCTATATCCGTCCTTTACAGTCTTCTCTAAAAGATTCCATCTCCTATATCTACTTTCTCTCCAACAACGTCCTCTAAATCACGTCCTCTATATATAAATACCTATATTAAAGATATTTTTAATTTTTTAATTTTTGTACATACGTATTTGTCATACTCTCAAATGTATTGTACATATTTTAGTTTTATTAAATCGGTTGTTTAAAGTATTCAAATAGATAGAGAACCGTTTAGAGAAACTCTACATATAGAGGATCCAGCAGCGTTCTCTAAATTTAGAGGACCGTTTAGAGGACGTTGCTGAAGTGAGTAGAGGACGTCCTCGTTCTCTAAATTTAGGGTACAAGACCCTTTAAGACTGTCTTCAACAACACACTGTAAATCGTTCTGTCCGCTAAATATACCGTGTAGCGAGCTACTTTACTCCTCCAGCAAGGTCCGCTAAAAGGTTCTCTATCTTAACGGATGGTACAGTCGTCCTCCAAATATGGGGTCTTCCTGTGCGCACGCTAAATTATCTTCGTCCTGTCATCGCCTGTCATCGCGGCTCACTCGGACTTGTCATCGCGGCTCTTGTCATCGCGGCTAGAGCAGGTGGCTTGTGGTTGTCTTCTCGTGTGCATACGTGAAGGACGACACACTCATAGTGTTTGAGGAAATGCTCCAGCCATCAGCCACAATACTAATGTCGTTTTGTAATCCGCAAATGACTAAATTCTATTAATTAAGTTAATACATTAAAGATGATGAGATATAGAGGATGAATTTTAGAACACGTTGCTGGAGACGGTAAACATTTCAATTGCGGACTTCGTTTTTGCATTACTTACGTAAGTATAAATTATATAAATATGACTATTACAAAAAATAAATATAGTATATGAATTCTGTTAATATTATAGATATAGATGATCAAATTTAGAGGACGTTGCTGGAGATAAAGAAAATATAGAGGACGGAATATTTTAGAGTGTTCTGTAAAGGACAGAGAATAATCTTTTAGGGGATGAAATTTAGAGTACGCTGCTGGAGATAGCCTAAAGGGTCTAGTTGGAGCCAGCCTAAGGGCTCTAGTTGGAGCCCGCCTTAGAGGCGCTTGCTTATTATGTGCGTGGCCGTGCTTATGGCAGATCAGAGCAGGTGACTGCTGATGCTGATGTTAATTATTCATGTTATAGTTTCCATCGGGTCTTGGTAAAAAAACGTGTACAGTAGTAGTCAAATTAAGGACGGATTGAATTAAAGCATGTCTACGACGTCCGTATAGTATACGGTCTTGCCTTGCGTAATACTACGTTGCTTGCTAGTCGTTCATTCGCACGCACTGCTCCATCAGCGTCTCTCTCTCTTTGGCTAGTGTGTGCTGCTGCATATTCATCCATTTCTCCCATCTGCTGCTCATAAGATCAAGTGAAGATATATTTTTTTATTACTGTTCCTGTCCAGTCGCTGTGATACTACTCTAGCAGAAGGACCTTGACTTCGTCGTCAGCACAAAAAAAATTGTCTTCAATGCGAGTTGCGCGGTAAATATGAAAAAAAGAACAAGGAACTTGACCGGTCATTCTTCCGTGCACCATCATTCGTAGGTTTTCATCAGGGATACGGACGACACCCCGACACACACACACAGGAGGAACATGACACACGAGTCGTGCGAAAGGACTTGACGTCTAGCATAGCACATAATTTGCTATAATGGATGCTTTTATTTCATTTTAAATCTTCTAAGTACTGATTGATGGTTATAGCCCATCACTGTCGAAATCGACATTTTGTCAAGTGTCTGAAGCACTCGGCGAAGACCACTCGGCAAAAAAAGCTCGACGAATTGTATATCTGTAACGGCTTCTTTGTCGAGTACTTTTTACCGGGTATTCGGCAAAGACTTTGTCGAGTGTCACTCGGTACTCGGCAAAGAAAAGCCGTTGTCACGGCGGCTGGTAACAGAGATGGCACCTTTGCCGAGTGTACTAGGTGACACTCGGCAAAGAGTTCTCTCTTTGTCGTGTTCGTCGGACTAGCAATTGACAACGAGGCCACCAACGGGCCCTTTGTCAGTTCAAATTTTTATCACAGTCTTTATATATGATATCATGACATGTGGGCAAGTTTCATGATTTTTTGACTTCGCTTGTGTTTTATACAATTTTTAAACAACTTGATGGCAAGTTCACGGTCATATTTAGTAAGCATGGTGCTTGAAGATTCAGGTCTTCTCATGAAATCGGTCGTAACTTATGCTAAATAACATGGATATCATTTTTCCATGCACGGTTTTCCATGTTTCGAGTGACTTGCAGTTTAAATCTGAATTATCTGAAGAAATTCAATTAAACGAACTAAATCTAATAGTTATAGAAAACAATTGTATAATTGTTCCAAAATAGTACATATAGGTCTACATAGTGTAGCAAAATACCACAAAAAGTTTGGTTGGAAAAAGAAAAAAAATAAAAATATACTTTGTCGAATGTCCAAGAATGGCACTCGGCAAAGTAGCTTCTTTACCAAGTACCAAAGCCCGACGCTCGGCAAAGATAACGGTCGTCAGATATAGACAGCTGCTGACGGCCCTTTGTCGAGCGTCGCCTTTCACCAAGTGTTTGACACTCGGCAAAGTTATCTTTGCCGAGTGTCTTCTTGTGCTGAGAGTCCTGCTCTCGATAAACACGATCGTTACCGAGAGTGGAACATTGCCGAGTGCGGCACTCATCAAAGACTTCTTTGCTGCCGATATAAAGTACTCGACAAAGAGCCAAATTCTGGTAGTGCATACTAAAGAAGTAACAACAGTACATGTTAGAGCCATCATTCGGTACTAATACTCTCTATGTCCTCGACAGTTAAATCAATATAATACTGATGTTTGCGTTAGTACCAGTTTTATCAGTTGGTAACCATGCTATGTGTCGGGTACCCATCGGGTTTCGGGTTTGCGGGCCCAATTGTCATCCTTACCGCCTTCACTACCGCAACGTCATCACGGCGTGGCACGGAGTCAGGGCTGTCCTCGTTCCGCTTAACCCCATATTCATTGCGTCTAAATCAACTGTAGACCCCCACATCCCTCGTACACGGACATGATACGATCTATGGGGTATGGGGAATCAGTGGAACTGGAGGGTACGAATGAAGCCTCTAGCGTGGCAGCCGAATTTTTTACATTTTAGCCCTTACTCGGAAAAAAAATTCACGTTTAGACCCTAGAAAATTTTAATCCCATTTTTGGACCCTTTGCTCGGCGCCATAGCCAATGGCGCCGAGGTAACACAGCTCGGTGCCATAGGCTATGGCGCCGAGGTACGTGTTGCGCTGGCACAAACGGACGTCGTGGCACCGACGTGGCACCGAGCTCAGCGCCATAGATCTTGGCGCCGAGCTCTATTATATACACAAAATTTGTCTAGCTTAGTTGGTAGAGCACAAGACTTTTAATCTTGTGGTTGTGGGTTCAAGCCCCATGGTGGGCGTGTTTTAATACTTTTTTTTGTCTTTGTCACTGATTTTTTTTTGTTGTCCATATTTTACGTTTATGTCGCTGATTTGTCCGTCTAGATTTATTTCTTATCTAGATTTTTTTGTTTTTGTGACTGATTTGTTTATTCGTTGAGTTTTTTGAACATAAATTCTAAATACATAATAACATATTCCCAGTAAAAAGAAGCACAAATATTCATCTTTTTTTCCTCTGCACTAATAAAAGTATACTTCATTATATACTTGTCTCATGGATGATATATTTTAGAATTTACTGCATAAATTACTCCACTAGGTGTTACCTAATTCCATTCCCTCCATTTATCATGACCATTTACCATGACGTTTTTCAAACAAATTTAAGTTTTTCAAGTGGACAAAATACTTTGTGCATATTTTGGCGTAATTTACCATAAGTTTAGTTAAATTTAGAAGAAAAAACCGTGACTTTGAATTATTGAGCCTTCTCTTTTCCTTTTTCCTTTTTAACTTTTAATCACCATGATTTGACATGTCATATTTTGCCGTAATTTACCATAAGCTTAGTTAAATTTAGAAGAAAAAAACCGTGACTTCGAATTATTGAGCTGCATTTTAGTCACCATGATTTTTAAACCAGTTTTTGTGGATGAATAAACAAATTAGTCGCAAAAGCAAAAAAATCTAGATGAGAAATAAATCTGGACGGACAAATCAACGGTATAAACGAAAAAATCTGGACAAAAAAAAAATAAATCAATGACAAAGATAAAACATCACCTACGGTGGGGCTTGAACCCACAACCTTAAGGTTAAGAGCCTTGTGCTATACCGACTGAGCTAAACAAACTTTGTGATCTGAGCTCGGTGCCATATATCTTGGCGCCGAGCTCGGTACCACGTCGGCGCCACATCGGCCAGATTATGCCAGCGCAGTACGTACCTCGGCGCCATAGCTTATGGCGCCGAGCTGTGTTACCTCGGCGCCATAGGCTATGGGTCCGAGCAAAGTGTCCAAAAATGATATTAAATTTTTCTAGGGTCCAAACGTGATATTTTTTTTCAAGAAAGAGCCAAAATACAAAAAATTCGGGCGTGGCAGCCCATTCTGTAAATGCATACCACAACTACGAATGGCACTATGCTACCAACTCCGGTACGACCCCCGTTAGAATTAGGGTCTTTTGACGACACATGACGCTATATATACCCGCACACACAACATGGGGACACCTTGACCAAGACAAGTCAGCAAGTACGAGGTTATTGGACCAGCGTACGACAAGGGGGAGACGTCACTGACATGAAGCAAAGGCCCTATCTTTATTTTTGTTACGGGGAAAGCAATTGTAATATACACTCTCCTTGAGATATAAAATGAAGGGCCACGAACAATGACAACAAGGTCATAACTGAAAGTCGCCTAAAGGGGGTGAATAGACGGAATCTAAAAATTATAAACTTAAGCACAACTACAAGCCGGGGTTAACGTTAGAAATATAAGCGAGTCCAAAAGAGAGGGCGAAAACAAATCACAAGCAAATAAGAATGGATGACACGGTGATTTGTTTTACCGAGGTTTGGTTCTTGCAAACCTACTCACAGTTGAGCTGGTCACAAAGACCGGGTCTCTTTCAACCCTTTTCCTCTCTCAAACGGTCACTTAGACCGAGTGAGCTTCCTTCCTTGATTTCCCGGGTCACTTAGACTCCGCAAGGACCACCACATAATTGGTGTCTCTTGCTTCGCTTACAAGGTTTTGAGAGTAAGAATGAGAGAAAGAAGAAAGCCAACCAAGCAACAAGAGCAATAAAAGAACACAAGTCGATCTCCTCATAAGTCCTAAGAATAGAGTTGAATTGGGGACTTTGATTCGATCGGAAGCTTTGATTTGTGTCTTGGAGTGTTGTGTATTGCTCTTGTATTGAATGAGGTGTAGTGAATGCTTGGATGTCTTGAGGAGTGGTGGTTGAGGGGTATTTATAGCCCAACCACTAAAATGGCCGTTGGTGAAGGCTTCTGTCGTATGGCGCACCGGACAGTCCGGTGCGCCAGCCACGTCACCAGGTCGTTGGGTTCCAACCATTGGAGCTTCTGACAACTGGGCCACCGAACAGTCCGGTGGTGCACCGGACAGGTCCTGTTCACTGTCCGGTGCGCCTTCTGGCGTCTGCTCTGACTTCTGCGCGCGCAGGCACGCACTGTAGCGCATTTAATGTTCTCTGCAGACGACCGTTGGTGCGAAGTAGCCGTTGCTCCGCTGGCACACCGGACAGTCCGGTGAATTATAGCGGAGCGGCCTCCCAAATTCCCGAAGCTGGCAAGTTCAAAGTCGTTCCTCCCGGGTGCACCGGACACTGTCCGGTGGCACACCGGACAGTCCGGTGTGCCAGACCAGGACTGCCTTCGGTATACTTTTGCTCCTTAGTTTTGAACCCTTTCTTTTGACTTGCATTGGTTTGTTGTGAACCTTTGGCACCTGTAGAACTCACAATCTAGAGCAAACTAGTTAGTCCAATAATTTGCGTTGGGCAATTCAACCACCAAAATTCATATTGGAAAAGGTTTGACCCTATTTCCCTTTCAATCTCCCCCTTTTTGGTGATTGATGCCAACACAAATCAAAGCAAATATAAAAGTGCAGAATTGAACTAGTTTGCATAATGTAAGTGCAAAGGTTGCTTGGAATTGAAACCAATATACTTTTTCAATAGATGTGCATGGATGGTTTTCTTCTTATTTAAAATTTTGGACCACATTTGCACCATGGTTTTTGTTTTTGCAAATCCTTTGTAAAAATTCTTTTTAAAATATTTTGCAAATAGTCAAAGGTACATGAATAAGATTGAAAGAAGCATTTTCAAGATTTGAAATTTTCTCCCCCTGTTTCAAATGCGTTTCCTTTGACTTAAACAAAACTCCCCCTAAAGGAAATTCTCCTCTTAGTGTTCAAGAGGGTTTTAGAGATTTTTTGAAGATACTACTTTCTCCCCCTTTTGAACACAATAAGATATCAATTTTAAAATTTCATTTTAAAAGTCGGTGGTGGTGCGGTCCTTTTGCTTTGGGCTCATACTTTCTCCCCCTTTGGCATGAATCGCCAAAAACGGATACTTATGAGTGAAATATAAGCCCTTTTACTTTCTCCCCAATGGCAAAATAGATATGAGTGAAGATTATACCAAAGTGGAGAATAATGCGGAATACCGGCAAATATCGATGGAGTTGAGTGGAAGCGCCTTCTTTGCCGAATACTCCATTTCCCTTTCAATTCTATGACTAAGCATAATAATACACTTGAAAACACATTAGTCATAGACATAAAAGAGACATGATCAAAGGTATATAAATGAGCTATGTGTGCAAAGTATCAATCAAAATTCCGAGAATCAAGAATATTTAGCTCATTCCTAAGTTTGGTAAAGGATTGCTCATCTAAAGGCTTGGTAAAGATATCGGCCAATTGATCTTTGGTGTTTATATAGGCTATCTCGATATCCCCCTTTTGTTGGTGATCTCTCAGAAAGTGATACCGAATGGCTATGTGCTTAGTGCGGCTATGTTCAACGGGATTATCCGCCATGCAGATTGCACTCTCATTATCACATAGGAGAGGAACTTTGCTAAATTTGTAGCCATAGTCCCTAAGGGTTTGCCTCATCCAAAGCAATTGCGCGCAACAATGGCCTGCGACAATATACTCGGCTTCGGTGGTAGAAAGAGAGACTGAGTTTTGTTTCTTTGAAGCCCAAGGCACCAGGGATCTCTCTAGAAACTGATAAGTCCCTGATGTGCTCTTCCTATCAATTTTACACCCTGCCCAATCAGCATCGGAATATCCTAATAAATCAAATGAGGAACTTCCTTAGGGTGAACTTCCTTAGGGTCAGCTTGGAACCTTGCACACATGCATACGGAAAGCATAATGTCCGGTCGAGATGCACATAAATAGAGTAAAGATCCTATCATCGACCGGTATACCTTTTGATCTACGGATTTACCTCCTATGTCGAGGTCGAGATGCCCATTGGTTCCCATGGGTGTCTTGATGGGCTTGGCATCCTTCATTCCAAACTTGGTGAGTATATCTTGGATGTACTTCATTTGGCTGATGAAGGTGCCTTCTTGGAGTTGCTTCACTTGAAATCCTAGAAAATACTTCAACTCCCCCATCATTGACTTCTCGAATTTTTGAATCATGATCCTACTAAACTCTTCACAAATAGATTTGTTAGTAGACCCAAATATGATGTCATCAACATAAATTTGGCATACAAACAAATCATTCTCAATTGTCTTAGTAAAGAGAGTAGGATCGGCCTTGCCGACTTTGAAGCCATTAGTGATAAGAAAATCTCGAAGGCATTCATACCATGCTCTTGGGGCTTGCTTGAGCCCATAAAGCGCCTTTGAGAGTTTATATATATGGTTAGGATACTCACTATCTTCAAAGCCGAGAGGTTGCTCAACATAGACCTCTTCCTTGATAGGTCCGTTGAGGAAGGCACTCTTCACGTCCATTTGATAGAGCTTAAAGCCATGGTAAGTAGCATAGGCAAGTAATATACGAATGGACTCAAGCCTAGCTACGGGTGCATAGGTTTCTCCAAAATCCAAACCTTCAACTTGTGAATACCCTTTGGCCATAAGTCGTGCCTTGTTCCTTGTCACCACACCATGCTCATTGCGGAAGACCCACTTGGTTCCTACAACATTTTGATTGGGACGTGGAACTAAATTCCATACCTCATTCCTTGTGAAATTGTTGAGCTCCTCTTGCATCGCCAACACCCAATCCGAATCTTGAAGTGCTTCCTCTATCCTGTGTGGCTCAATAGAGGAAACAAAAGAGTAATGTTCACAAAAATGAGCAACACGAGATCGAGTGGTTACCCCCTTATGAATGTCTCCTAGGATGGTGTTCACGGGGTGATCTCGTTAGATTGCTTGGTGGACTCTTGGGTGTGGCGGCCTTGGATCTTGTTCATCCTCCTTGTCTTGATCATTTGTATCTCCCCCTTGATTATTGTCGTCCTCTTGAGGTGGCTCATCTTCTTGATCTTCTCCTTCATCATCTTGAGCCTCGTCCTCATCTTGAGTTGGTGGAGATGCTTGCATGGAGGAAGATGGTTGATCTTGTGCTTGTGGAGGCTCTTCGGATTCCTTACGGCACACATCCCCAATGGACATGTTCCTTAGCGTGATGCATGGAGCCTCTTCATCATCTAGTTCATCAAGATCAACTTGCTCTACTTAAGAGCCGTTAGTCTCATCAAACATAATGTCACATGAGACTTCAACTAGTCCAGTGGACTTGTTAAAGACTCTATATGCCCTTGTGTTTGAGTCATAACCAAGTAAAAAGCCTTCTACAGCCTTAGGAGCAAATTTTGATTTTCTACCTCTTTTAACAAGAATAAAGCATTTGCTACCAAAGACTCTAAAATATGAGACATTGGGCTTTTTACCGGTGAGGAGGTCATACGATGTCTTCTTGAGGATTCGGTGTAGATATAACCGGTTGATGGCGTAGCAAGCGATGTTGACCGCCTCGGCCCAAAACTGATCCAAAGTCTTGTACTCATCAAGCATGGTCCTTGCCATGTCCAATAGAGTCCTATTCTTCCTCTCCACTACACCATTTTGTTGTGGCGTGTAGGGAGAAGAGAACTCATGCTTGATGCCCTCCTCCTCAAGAAAGCCTTCAATTTGAGAATTCTTGAACTCCGTTCCATTGTCGCTTCTTATTTTCTTGATCCTCAAGCCAAACTCATTTTGAGCCCATCTTAAGAATCCCTTTCAAAGTCTCTTGGGTTTGAGATTTATCCTGTAAAAAGAATACCCAAGTGAAGCGAGAATAATCATCCACAATAACTAGACAGTACTTACTCCCGCCGATGCTTATGTAAGCGATCGGGCCGAATAAATCCATGTGGAGTAGCTCCAATGGAGTGTCAGTCGTCATGATGTTCTTATGTGGATGATGAACACCAACTTGCTTCCCTGCTTGGCATGCGCTACAAATCCTGTCTTTCTCAAAATGAACATTTGTTAGTCCCAAAATGTGCTCTCCCTTTAGAAGCTTGTGAAGATTCTTCATTCCAACGTTGGCTAGTCGGCGATGCCAGAGCCAACGCATGTTAGTCTTAGCAATTAAGCAAGTATCGAGTCAGCTCTATTGAAATCAACTAAGTATAGCTGACCCTCTAATACTCCCTTAAAAGCTACTGAATCATCACTTCTTCTAAAGACAGTAACACCTGTATCCGTAAAAAGACAGTTGTAACCCATTTTGCATAATTGAGAAACAGAAAGCAAGTTGTAATCTAATGAATCTACAAGAAAAACATTGGAAATAGAGTGGTCAGGTGATATAGCAATTTTACCCAATCCTTTGACCAAATCTTGATTTCCATCCCCGAATGTGATAGCTCTTTGGGGATCTTAGTTTTTCTCGTAGGAGGAGAACATTCTTTTCTCCCCAGTCATGTGGTTTGTGCACCCGCTGTCGATGATCCAACTTGAGCCCCCGGATGCATAAACCTACAAAACAAATTTAGGCCTTGTTCTTAGGTACCCAAACGGTCTTAGGTCCTTTTACATTAGAAACAAGCACCTTGGGTATCCAAACACAAGTCTTGGAGCCCTTGTGTTTGCCCCCAACATATTTGGCAACTACCTTGCCTGATTTGTTAGTTAGCACATAAGAAGCATGAAAAGTTTTGAATGAAACATTATGATCATTTGATGCTTTAGGAGTTTTCTTCTTAGGCATTTTAACATGTGTAGAACGCCTAGAGATAGAAGCCCTCATTCTTATAAATAAAAGCATGATGAGAATGAGTCTTCTTTGCATGAATTCTCCTAATCTTATCCTCAGGATAACCAGCAGGTCGATACAAAATATAGCCCTCGTTATCCTGAGGCATGGGAGCCTTGCCCTTAACAAAATTAGATAATCTTTTAGGAGGGGCATTAAGCTTGACATTGTCTCCCTGTTGGAAGCCAATGCCATCCTTAATGCCAGGGCGTCTCCCACTATAAAGCATACTACGAGCAAATTTAAAATTTTCATTTTCTAGTTCATGTTCAGCAATTTTTGCATCTAATTTAGCTATATGATCATTTTGTTGTTTAATCATAGCAAGGTGATCATGAATAGCATCCGTGTTAATATCTCTACATCTAGTACAAATGGAAACATGATCAACACTAGATATGGAGGGTTTGCAATCATTTAATTCAACAATCTTAGCATGTAAAATAGCATTCTCATCTCTAAGATTGGAAATAGAAACATTGCAAACATCTAATTCCTTAGCCTTAGCAATTAATTTTTCATTCTCATTTCTAAGGCTAGCAAGAGAGGTATTCAATTTTTCAATCTTAGCAATCAAATTAGCATTATCATTTCTAAGATTGGTAATTGAATCATCACAAATATTTGACTTCTCAACCTTAGCAATCAAATTAGCATTCTCAATTCTAAGGTTAGAAATAGTGTCATGGCAAATGCTAAGCTCACTAGTTAATTTTTCATTTTTCTCTACCTCCTGAGCATAAGCATTTTTAACCTTAACATGCTTCTTATTTTCTTTAATTAGGAAGTCCTCTTGGCTATCCAAGAGTTCATCCTTCTCATGAATAGCACTAACCAATTCATTCAATTTCTCTTTTTGTTGTATGTTAAGATTGGCAAAAAGAGTAAGCAAGTTGTCCTCATCATCACTAGAATTTTTCTCATCACTAGAAGTGGCATACTTAGTGGAGGATCTTGATTTTACCTTCTTCTTCTTGCCATCCTTTGCCATGAGGCACTTGTGGCCGACGTTGGGGAAGAGGAGTCCCTTGTTGACGGCGATGTTGGCGACGTCCTCGTCGGAGGAGGAGTCGGTGGAGCTCTCATCTGAGTCCCACTCCCGGCAAACATGGGCATCGCCACCCTTCTTCTTGTAATACTTCTTCTTCTCCTTCTTCTTCCCCCTCTTGTTGTTATCCCTGTCACTATCACTAGACAAAGGACATTTAGCGATAAAATGACCGGGCTTACCACACTTGTAGCATACTTTCTTGGAGCGAGGCTTGTAGTCCTTTCCCCTCCTTTGTTTGAGGATTTGGCGGAAGCTCTTGATGATGAGCGCCATCTCCTCATTATCGAGCTTGGAGGCGTCAATGGAGACCCTACTCGGTGTAGAGTCTTCTTTCTTCTCCTCTGTTGCCTTGAATGCAACGGGTTGTGCTTCGGGTACGGAGGAGGAGGAACCTTGCTCGATGATCTTCTTGGAGCCTTTGATCATCAATTCAATGCTCACAAATTTGCCTATCACTTCCTCGGGAGACATTAGTTTATATCTTGGATCACCACGAATCAATTGAACTTGAGTGGGGTTAATAAATACGAGTGATCTAAGAATAACCTTGACCATCTCATGGTCATCCCATTTGGTGCTCCCAAGATTGCGCACTTGATTTACCAAGGTCTTTAGCCGGTTGTACATGGTTTGGGGTCTTCTCCTTGGTTGAGCATGAAGCGACCAATCTCCCCCTCGATCGTCTCCCTCTTGGTGATCTTGGTCACCTCGTCTCCTTTGTGCGCGGTCTTGAGCACGTCCCAAATTTCCTTGGCGCTCTTCAACCGTTGCACCTTGTTATACTCCTCTCGACTTAGAGAGGCGAGGAGTATTGTGGTGGCTTGTGAGTTGAAGTGCTGGATTTGGGCCACTTCGTCCGAATCATAGTCTTCATCCCCCAACGACGAAAGGGAAATGTGCCCTTGGGCCATTTCTAAGTATTTTGGTGATTGAGTGCCAACGCAAGTGCTTTTGTGTTGATATATGCAATGTGGTGGATAAAGTACAAATCATGTCAAAAGGTATGTTTCTAGACTTAAGTACATTGTTTTATGGACTAATGTATTGTGTCTAAGTGTTGGAAACAGGAGAAGTTGAATTGGAAATGAGATGGCTTTGTTCAGCCAAGGTCTGCTCAGTCTGGGTGCACCGGACTGTCCGGTGGTGCACCGGACAGTGTCCGGTGCGCCAGGCTGGCTCTGGCGAACAGGCTGCTCTTGGGACTTCAACGGCGGCGTACGACTAAAATTCACCGGTCTGTCCGGTGGTGCACCGGACTGTCCGGTGAGTCAACCGTCAGCCGGGGCAACGGTCGGCCGAGGATTCCGCGCGTGACGCGTGGCCGAGCCAACGGTCACATTGGTGCACCGGACTGTCCGGTGTGCACCGGACAGTGTCCGGTGCGCCAACGGTTCTCAGACTCCAACGGTCGGCTTCGCCAAATAAGGAAGGGAATCCGCACCGGACAGTGTCCGGTGGTGCACCGGACTGTCCGGTGCGCCAGTCGACAGAAGGCAAGATCTGCCTTCCAAGATTGCTCTCAACGGCTCCTAGCTGCCTTGGGGCTATAAAAGGGTCCCCTAGGCGCATGAAGGAGAATACCAAGCATTCCTTGAGCACTCTTGATCACTCACACTTCATTCTTGCACACTTGTTTGACATTCTAGTGATTTAAGCTCCGTTCTAGTGTGCTAGTCTTTTGAGCTTAAGTCTGGGTATTGTGTGTGCGTATTTGCTGTGATCTTTGTGTCTTGTGTGAGTTGCTAATCCCTCCCTTGCTCCGTGCTTCCTTGTGAACTTCAAGTGTAAGGGCGAGAGGCTCCAAGTTGTGGAGATTCCTCGCAAACGGGATTAAGAAAAGCAAGAAAAACACCGTGGTATTCAAGTGGGTCTTTGGACCGCTTGAGAGGGGTTGATTGCAACCCTCGTCCGTTGGGACGCCACAACGTGGAGTAGGCAAGCGTTGGTCTTGGCCGAACCACGGGATAACCACCGTGCCATCTCTGTGATTGATCTCTTGTTGGTTATTGTTGAAGACTCCTCTCTAGCCACTTGGCGGTTATTGCGCTAACACTTAACCAAGTTTTTGTGGTCTAAGTTTTAAGTGTTACAGGATCACCTATTCACCCCCCCTCTAGGTGCTTTCAATTGGTATCGGAGCCGTTCTCTTTACAAAGGGACTAATCGCCCGAAGAGATGGATCCTAAGGGGAAGGGAGTCATGATCAACGATAAAGAAAAGGAGTCCTTCATCAACGAGCCTTAGGATGACAAGCCTACCGACTCGGGCTCGGGCCACAGACGCAAAGATGGAAAGAAGAAGAAGACGAGACGCATCAAGGAGATCGTCTACTACGACGACAGTGATGAGTCCACTTCTTCCCATAAGGACAACGACGACAACGACTACGACAAATGAAAGACGGTTAACTCAAACTTTTCTTTCGATTATTCGCGTATTCCTCAAAGTTCAAATTCACATTTGCTCTCCATTCCTCTCGGCAAGCCTCCACACTTTGATGGGGAGGACTACGGATTTTGGAGCCACAAAATGCGTAGTCACCTGTTCTCTCTCCATCCAAGCATATGGGAGATTGTTGAGAATGGAATGAAGTTTGATAGCTCGGATAGTCCTATTTTTATTAATGAACAGATTCATAGAAATGCACAAGCTACTACTGTGTTGTTAGCCTCCTTGTGCAGGGACGAGTACCATAAGGTGAGCGGCTTGGACAATGCCAAGCAAATCTGGGACACCCTCAAGATCTCTCATGAGGGGAATGACGTCACTTTGCTCACCAAGATGGAGTTGGTAGAAGGCGAGCTCGGAAGATTTGCGATGATAAGGGGCGAGGAGCCAACCCAAACATACAACCGGCTCAAGACCCTTATCAACAAAATAAGGAGCTACGGAAGCACGCGATGGACGGACCACGACGTCGTCCGCCTAATGCTAAGGTCTTTTACCGTTCTTGATCCACATTTGGTGAATAATATTCGTGAGAATCCCAGGTACACCAAAATGTCGCCCGAAGAAATCCTTGGAAAATTCGTAAGCGGGCGAATGATGATCAAAGAGGCGAGGTACGTGGACGACGCACTAAATGGTCCAATCAATGAGCCTCAACCCGTTGCTCTCAAGGCAACGAGAAGCAAGGAGGCGTTACCTAGCAAGGTGGCGCAAGTTGAGGCGGCAGGACTCAATGATGAAGAGATGGCCCTCATCATCAAGCGCTTCAAGACGGCGCTTAAGGGTCGCAAGGGATAGCCAAGCAAGACCAAGACAAAGGGGAAGCACTCATGCTTCAAATGTGGTAAGCTTGGTCATTTTATTGCTAACTGTCTCGATAATGAAAGTGACCAGGAACACGGGAGCAAGAGGGAAAAGAAGATAAATTACAAGAAGGCCAAGGGCGAGGCACATCTAGGAAAGGAGTGGGATTCGGATTGCTCCTCCTCCAACTCCGACAATGAAGGACTCGCCGCCACTGCCTTCAACAAGTCATCCCTCTTCCCCAACGAGCATCACACATGCCTCATGGCAAAGGAGAAGAAGGTATGTACTCGGGATACCACTTATGCTTCTTCAAGTGATGATGATTCTAGTGATGACGATGAGATAGACTATTCTAGTTTATTTAAAGGTTTAGATAGAATTAAAATTGGCAAAATTAATGAGTTAATTGATGCCTTGAATAAAAAGGATAGACTTTTAGAAAAGCAAGAGGATTTGTTGTATGAAGAACATGATAAATTTGTAGAAGCACAAAAATCCTATGCTTTAGAAGTTAAAAGAAATGAAATGCTTTCTTATGAACTATCTACTTGTCATAAAACCATTTCTACTTTAAAAGGTGTTAATGATGATTTAAATGCTAAACTAGAAGTAGCTAATAAATCTAACTCTTGTGTAGAACATGTTTGCACTAGGTGTAAAGATCTTAATGTTGATACTTGTAGTGAACACCTAGAGTGCATTTCTAAACTAAATGATGAAGTAGCTAGTCTTAATGATCAACTTAAGACTAGCAAGAATGATTTTGACAAACTAAAATTTGCAAGGGATGCCTACACAATTGGTAGACATCCCTCAATTAAGGATGGTCTTGGCTTCAAGAGGGAAGTCAAGAACTTAACGAGCCATAAGGCTCCCATCTCCGCCAAGGAGAAAGGGAAGGCCCCTATGGCTAGTAGTGTGCAAAAGAACCATGCTTTTATGTACCATGATACGAGACAATCTAGAAATACACATAGAAGTTGTAATGCATATGATGCTTTTGATTCTCATACCATGCTTGCTTCTAGTTCTTCCTATGTGCATGATAGAAATGTTGGTAGGAGAAATGTTGCTCATAATATGCCTAGGAGAAATGTTGTTAATGTTCCTAGGAAAGTTAATGAACCTTCTACAATATATCATGCTTGCAATGCTTCATTTACGATTTGTAGAAAGGGTAAGAAGGTAATTGCTAGAAAATTAGGGGCAAGATGCAAGGGAGATAAATCTTGCATTTGGGTCCCTAAGACAATTATGACTAACCTTGTAGGACCCAACAAGAGTTGGGTACCTAAGACCCAAGCCTAAATTTGCCTTGCAGGTTTATGCATCCGGGGGTACAAGCTGGATTATCGACAGCGGATGCACAAACCACATGACGGGGGAAAAGAGGATGTTCTCTTCCTACGTCAAGAACAAGGATCCCCAAGATTCAATAATATTCGGTGATGGGAACCAAGGCAAGGTAAAAGGGTTAGGTAAAATTGCTATTTCATCTGAGCACTCTATTTCTAATGTGTTTTTAGTTGAGTCGCTTGGATATAATTTGTTATCTGTTAGTCAATTATGCAAAATGGGATATAATTGTCTATTTACAAATGTAGATGTGTCTGTCTTTAGAAGATGTGATGGTTCACTAGCTTTTAAGGGTGTACTAGACGACAAACTTTATTTGGTTGATTTTGCAAAAGAAGAGGCCGGTCTAGATGCATGCTTAATTGCTAAGACTTGCATGGGCTGGCTGTGGCATCGCCGCTTAGCACATGTGGGGATGAATAACCTCCACGAGCTTCTAAAGGGAGAACACGTGATAGGTCTAACTAATGTTCATTTCGAAAAAGATAGACCTTGTGCAGCTTGTCAAGCAGGGAAACAGGTGGGAGGCTCTCATCACACCAAAAATGTGATGACCACATTAAGACCCTTGGAGATGCTTCATATGGACCTCTTCGGACCCGTCGCCTATCTAAGTATAGGAGGAAGTAAGTATGGTCTTGTTATAGTTGATGATTTTTCCCGCTTCACTTGGGTATTCTTTTTGCAGGATAAATCTGAAACCCAAGGGACCCTCAAGCGCTTCCTCAGGAGAGTTCAAAATGAGTTTGAGCTCAAGGTAAAGAAGATAAGGAGCGACAACGGGTCCGAGTTCAAGAACCTTCAAGTGGAGGAGTTCCTTGAGGAGGAGGGGATCAAGCACGAGTTCTCCGCTCCCTACACACCTCAGCAAAATGGTGTGGTAGAGAGGAAGAACAGGACGCTCATCGATATGGCGAGGACTATGCTTGGAGAGTTCAAGACCCCCGAGCGTTTTTGGTCAGAAGCCGTGAACACGGCTTGCCACGCCATCAACAGGGTCTACCTTCACCGCCTCCTCAAGAAGACTTCGTATGAGCTGCTAACTGGTAACAAACCCAATGTGTCTTATTTTCGTGTTTTCGGGAGCAAGTGTTATATTCTTGTGAAGAAAGGTAGAAGCTCTAAATTTGCTCCCAAAGCTGTAGAAGGGTTTTTATTAGGTTATGACTCAAATACAAAGGTGTATAGGGTCTTCAACAAATCATCGGGTTTGGTTGAAATCTCTAGCGATGTTGTATTTGATGAGACTAATGGCTCTCCAAGAGAGCAAGTTGTTGATCTTGATGATGTAGATAAAGAAGACATTCCAACGGCCGCAATGCGCACCATGGCGATTGGCGATGTGCGACCACAGGAACAATTGGAGCAAGATCAACCATATTCCTCAACTATGGTGCATCCCCCAACCCAAGATGACGAACAGGTACCTCAAGTGGAGGTGCATGATCAAGGGGGAGCACAGGATGTTCAAGTTGAAGAGGAAGAAGCACCTCAGGCACCTCCAACCCAAGTTCGAGCGACGATTCAAAGGGATCATCCCGTCGACCAAATATTGAGTGATATTAGCAAGGGAGTAACTACTCGTTCAAGATTAGTTAATTTTTGTGAGCATTACTCTTTTGTCTCTTCTATTGAGCCTTTCAGGGTAGAAGAGGCCTTGCTAGATCCGGACTGCGTGTTGGCCATGCAGGAGGAACTCAACAACTTCAAGCGCAATGAAGTTTGGACACTGGTACCTCATCCCAAACAAAATGTTGTGGGAACCAAATGGGTGTTCCGCAACAAACAGGACGAGCACGGGGTGGTGACGAGGAACAAGGCTCGACTTGTGGCAAAAGGTTATGCCCAAGTCGCAGGTTTAGACTTTGAGGAGACATTTGCTCCTGTGGCTAGGCTAGAATCAATTCGTATTTTGCTAGCATATGCCGCTCACCATTCTTTCAGGTTGTACCAAATGGATGTGAAGAGCGCTTTCCTCAACGGGCCGATCAAGGAGGAGGTGTACGTGGAGCAACCCCCTGGCTTCGAGGATGAACGATACCCCGACCACGTGTGTAAGCTCTCTAAGGCGCTCTATGGACTTAAGCAAGCCCCAAGAGCATGGTATGAATGCCTTAGAGACTTTTTAATTACTAATGCTTTCAAGGTTGAGAAAGCCGATCCAACTCTTTTCACTAAGACTTGCGATGGTGATCTTTTTGTGTGCCAAATTTATGTCGATGACATAATATTTGGTTCTACTAACCAAAAGTCTTGTGAAGAGTTTAGCAGGGTGATGACGTAGAAATTCGAGATGTCGATGATGGGCGAGTTGAACTACTTCCTTGGGTTCCAAGTGAAGCAACTCAAGGACGGCACTTTCATCTCCCAAACGAAGTACACGCAAGACTTGCTAAAGCGGTTTGGGATGAAGGACGCCAAGCCCGCAAAGACTCCGATGGGAACCGACGGACACACCAACCTCAACAAAGGAGGTAAGTCCGTTGATCAAAAGGCATACCGGTCTATGATAGGGTCTTTACTTTATTTGTGTGCTAGTAGACCGGATATTATGCTTAGAGTATGCATGTGTGCTAGATTTCAATCCGATCCTAAGGAATGTCACTTAGTGGCTGTGAAGCGAATTCTTCGATATTTAGTCGCTACGCCTTGCTTCGGGATCTGGTATCCAAAGGGGTCTAACTTTGACTTGATTGGATATTCCGATTCCGACTATGCTGGATGTAAGGTCGATAGGAAGAGTACATCGGGGATGTGCCAATTCTTAGGAAGGTCCCTGGTGTCGTGGAACTCTAAGAAACAAACTTCCGTTGCCCTATCCACCACTGAGGCCGAGTACGTTGCCGCAGGACAGTGTTAAGCGCAACTACTTTGGATGAGGCAAACCCTCCAGGACTTTGGCTACAATCTGAGCAAAGTCCCACTCCTATGTGATAATGAGAGTGCTATCCGAATAGCGGAAAATCCTGTTGAGCACAGCCGCACAAAGCACATTGACATCCGGCATCACTTTTTGAGAGACCACCAGCAAAAGGGAGATATCGAAGTGTTTCATGTTAGCACCGAGAACCAGCTAGCCGATATCTTCACTAAGCCTTTAGATGAAAAGACCTTTTGCAGGCTGCATAGTGAGCTAAATGTCCTGGATTTGCGGAACTTAGATTGATTTATAACATACATGTGTTTATGCCTTTGATCATGTTCCTTATGCATTATGTTGCTTACTTGTGGTGCTCAAGTTGTACAAACACTCCCTGGACCTCACAAGTCCTTTTTGCAAGAGATGCACATATTTAGGGGGAGCTGTGGTACAACTTGACCCTTTGAGACTAACCGTGTGCTTGAGTTTGCTTGTTTTAGTCTCAAAGGAGGTTTGAAAGGGAAAAGGTGGACTTGGACCATGAAAGACTTCCACTGCACTCCGATGAGAGAGTAACTTATTCCAAGTTCATCTCATGTACTCTTGTTGCCTTTATGTTCTTATTTGAAGATTTTGGTGAGGCAATGGGGTTTTAGGGCCAAGATTGATCTCGTTTTGGTGCTTGATGCCAAAGGGGGAGAAAATAAAGGGCAAAGCATTAGATGGATCAGCTACCACTTGAGAAATTTTGAAAATAGGAGATTAGAGCTTTTGGTTTGTCAAAACTCTTTTATTGTCTCTTTTGTCAAAAGTTGGCCTCTTGTGGGGAGAAATGTTGATTATGGGAAAAAGGGGGAGTTGTTGAATTCCTTGATCAATTTCCTTTGGAATACCTCTCCTTATGTCTCTACAAGTGAGTTTGACTTAGAGATAGGAATTTGAGTTTGATTTGCAAAAACAAACCAAGTGGTGGCAAAGAGTGATCCATATATGCCAAAATTGATTCAAAACAACTTTTGGTTTTCATTTGCACTGATATCACACTTATTCTAGTTGCTTTATGTTGTGTTGGCATAAATCACCAAAAAGGGCGAGATTGAAAGGGAAATGTGCCCTTGGGCCATTTCTAAGTATTTTGGTGATTGAGTGCCAACGCAAGTGCTTTTGTGTTGATATATGCAATGTGGTGGACAAAGTACAAATCATGTCAAAAGGTATGTTTCTAGACTTAAGTACATTGTTTTATGGACTAATGTATTGTGTCTAAGTGCTGGAAACAGGAGAAGTTGAATTGGAAATGAGATGGCTTTGTTCAGCCAAGGTCTGCTCAGTCTGGGTGCATCAGACTGTCCGGTGGTGCACCGGACAGTGTCCGGTGCGCCAGGCTGGCTCTGGCGAATAGGCTGCTCTCGAGACTTCAACGGCGGCGTACGGCTAAAATTCACCGATCTGTCCGGTGGTGCACCGGACTGTCCGGTGAGTCAACCGTCAGCCGGGGCAACGGTCGGCCGAGGATTCCGCGCGTGATGCGTGGCCGAGTCAACGGTCACATTGGTGCACCGGACTGTCCGGTGTGCACCGGACAGTGTCCGGTGCGCCAACGGCTCTCAGACTCCAACGGTCAGCTTCGCCAAATAAGGAAGGGAATCCGCACCGGACTGTCCGGTGCGCCAGTCGACAGAAGGCAAGATCTGCCTTCCAAGATTGCTCTCAACGGCTCCTAGCTGCCTTGGGGCTATAAAAGGGTCCCCTAGGCGCATGAAGGAGAATACCAAGCATTCCTTGAGCACTCTTGATCACTCACACTTCATTCTTGCACACTTGTTTGACATTCTAGTGATTTAAGCTCCGTTCTAGTGTGCTAGTCTTTTGAGCTTAAGTCTGGGTATTGTGTGTGCGTATTTGCTGTGATCTTTATGTCTTGTGTGAGTTGCTAATCCCTCCCTTGCTCCGTGCTTCCTTGTGAACTTCAAGTGTAAGGGCGAGAGGCTCCAAGTTGTGGAGATTCCTCGCAAACGGGATTAAGAAAAGCAAGCAAAACACCATGGTATTCAAGTGGGTCTTTGGACCGCTTGAGAGGGGTTGATTGCAACCCTCGTCCGTTGGGACGCCACAACGTGGAGTAGGCAAGCGTTGGTCTTGGCCGAACCACGGGATAACCACCGTGCCATCTCTGTGATTGATCTCTTGTTGGTTATTGTTGAAGACTCCTCTCCAGCCACTTGGCGGTTATTGCGCTAACACTTAACCAAGTTTCTGTGGCCTAAGTTTTAAGTGTTACAGGATCACCTATTCACCCCCCTCTAGGTGCTTTCAAGCGATGGTACCTGTACTCCAATCTCAACAACATCTCAAATGCTAGTGTGGAGTGAGGTTAGATGGTGTCTCATTTTATCACTCCACATATTATAATCTTCACCATCAAACATAGGTGGTTTGCCTAATGGGACGGAAAGTAAAGGAGTACGTTTTGAAATACGAGGGTAGCGTAGGGGGATCTTACTAAACTTCTTGCACTCATGGCGCTTAGAAGTTACGGACGGCGCGTCGGAGCCGGAGGTGGATGGCGACGAAGAATCGGTCTCGTAGTAGACCACTTTCTTTATCTTCTTCTTTTTATCGCCACTCCGATGCGACTTGTGAGGAGGTGATTCCTCCTTCTTCTTGTTGCGGGACTCTCCCGATGGAGCCTTCCCGTGGCTTGTAGCGGGCTTCTCGCCGGTCACCATCTCCTTCTTGGCGTGTTCTCCCGACATCACTTTGAGCGGTTAGGCTCTAATTAAGCACCAAGCTCTGATACCAATTGAAAGTCGCCTAGGGGGGGGTGAATAGGCAGAATCTAAAAATTATAAACTTAAGCACAACTACAAGCCGGGGTTAGCGTTAGAAATATAAGCGAGTCCAAAATAGAGAGCGAAAACAAATCACAAGCAAATAAGAATAGATGACTTGGTGATTTGTTTTACCGAGGTTCGGTTCTTGCAAACCTACTCCCCGTTGAGGTGGTCACCAAGATCGGATCTCTTATAACCCTTTCCCTCTCTCAAACGGTCACTTAGACCGAGTGAGCTTCCTTCCTTGATTTCCTGGGTCACTTAGACCCCGCAAGGACCACCACACAATTGGTGTCTCTTGCTTCACTTATAAGGTTTTGAGAGTAAGAATGAGAGAAAGAAGAAAGCCAACCAAGCAACAAGAGCAACAAAAGAACACAAGTCGATCTCCTCATAAGTCCTAAGAACTAGAGTTGAATTGGGGACTTTGATTCGATCGGAGGCTTTGATTTGTGTCTTGGAGTATTGTGTATTGCTCTTGTATTGAATGAGGTGTAGTGAATGCTTGGATGTCTTGAGGAGTGGTGGTTGGGGGGTATTTATAGCCCCAACCACCAAAATATTGGCCGTTGGTGAAGGCTTCTGTCGTATGGCGCACCAAACAGTCCGCTGCGCTACCGGACACTGTCCGGTGCGCCAGCCACGTCACCAGGCCGTTGGGTTCCGACCGTTGGAGCTTCTGACAACTGGGCCACCGGACAGTCCGGTGGTGCACCGGACAGGTCCTATTCACTGTTCGGTGCGCCTTCTGGCGCCTGCTCTGACTTCTGCGCGCGCAGGCGCGCACTGTAGCGCATTTAATGTTCTCTGCAGACGATCGTTGGCGCGAAGTAGCCGTTGCTCCGCTGGCACACCGGACAGTTCGGTGAATTATAGCGGAGCGGCCTCCCAAATTCCCGAAGCTGGCAAGTTCAGAGTCGTTCCTCCCTGGTGCACCGGACAGTCTGGTGGCACAGACCAGGACTGCCTTCGGTATACTTTTGCTCCTTATTTTTGAACCCTTTCTTTTGACTTGCATTGGTTTGTTGTGAACCTTTGGCACCTGTAGAACTCATAATCTAGAGCAAACTAGTTAGTCCAATAATTTGTGTTGGGCAATTCAACCACCAAAATTCATATTGGAAAAGGTTTGACCCTATTTCCCTTTCAATAACCATAACTCAATAGACCACGCGTGCGCACACACACACTAGATACTTGAGAGCTTCTCCTTTCCCGCCTCACTTGTAACTCCTATTACGAGCAATCTAGTACCGGTAGTGCAAAGCCACCAAAGACTGAAGTAGAAATTCTGGTTGAACAAGTATAACCCTTGTGTCATACTTACACATCATCCGGGTCTAAAACACGCATCACAAATTTACTAGCTGGCGCTTACTCGAAACATCGACACTAGGGTTCCAAAACCCCTTTCTCCAATAGTGTTCGTTGGCTCCTCAACTGCTCCTTCCAATGAGCTATCATGATTGGGGTCGACCTCGACATCATGTACCCACTCGTCACCCATTTGATCCTTATAGCAGAAAACCCTAGGCAACATGACTCCGACATCATGTGCTCCCCTAACCAAAACAACATGCAATGTTGGGCTAATTAGATAATGCTCCCTTCCATCACATTTATAGTGATGGACAATGTTATGGTCAAAAGGCATGCTATAGCCATGTCTGAGACACTATAAGTAATACCCATAGAGACTATGATGTGCGTGTAGGTGCAACAACCACTATAGCCACATACAAGACCACAAGTGTATTTGTGAATATTATGCACGATATGCGGGTACATTAGTCGTGTAGTCATGCTTGGGGATATAGATGTACACATAAGCATTATAAAGTATATGTAGTTGCATGTACTCCACCTACGTTGTATCCAATATCATGGGCTGTCGTATTGACCACTTTAGCACAATATGCATGTCATTGTGGCACGACCAAAACATACATCATGTATGGGTCAACAACTATGAGTAGTAGTTGAGTCTTTAGGGTGGGCCCCTCGTCATGTCATTGAACTTCCCCCCTAATTGAGCTATAAACGTAAGGAGAAAATCAAGATACAAAGGACTAGAATTTTGGTCTTGGGACTTTTGGTGTTTTGTTTTTTAGGGGATGGACTTTTAGCACTTGAACTTTGCACACTCCAAGGCTCAATTGATCCGAGTGTGTAAACTAGATCTCGCTTGCATATATTCATCGTAGGGTATTACACTCAAGCCCACATAAATCTAAATCATGTTTGTTCAATCCATTATGTTAGCACTCTCATCCTATAGTACCCTTGTTATCTTGATGTGGCACCGGTTACACATCAAATTTATCGTGAAATGTGTTTTCTCAATGCACATGTCAAGTATCATAAAATATTGCTACTTTTTTACGAATGAATTTAATCAAACTTTAGATATTTTGCATCCTTTAACAAAGATGACGGTAATATATTTCTCGCCAAAATTCACCACTCCCATGATATGCACATATTTGTATCCATTAGTGCTAAAAATATAGCAACTAAAATCAGCATAAGTGGATGGTATGTTCACTAATTTTTAGCTAAAGGACTAGTAACAAGTAGTTTCATTAGTAGTGTTGACGCCTTTTCGGAGAGCCAAACACTCAACAAGAACCGTGGCGGTGCCCTCTGCACAGGGGCGGACGGTCCGCGCGCAGGGGCCGGACGGTCCGCGGCCTGGCGCGAGGCGGCGGTGCTCTCTGGTCAGGCGCGGACGGTCCGCGGCACAGGGCCGGACGGTCCGCGGCCTGGCGCGAGGCGACGGTGCTCTCTGGTCAGGCGCGGACGGTCCGCGGCCAGGGGCCGGACGGTCCGCGGCCTGGCGCAGGGGCTGGTGTTCCCTGCCTGACGGCCGGACGGTCCGCGCCCTAGGGCCGGACGGTCCGCGCGTGCGTAGGGGGCGGCGAAGGTCGCCGGCGGCGCCTGGATCTCGCTCCCGGGAGGGACCCCGTCGGGGAGTAGAGATCCTAGGTGGTGTCTAGGCTCGGGCAGGCCGACCTAGACTCCTCTAATTGACATAGAGTCGAGGAGAGGCTGAGAATTTGGGGATTGGAAGACTAAACTAGAACTAGACTAGAACTACTCCTAATGCATAAGGTAAAAACGAGTAATAGACTTGATTTGATCGATTGTTGGGGGGTTCAATCGGCTGTAGCCCTTCATCTATATAAAGGGGGAGGTCTGGATCCGTTTACAGCTGTTTCCCGAGTTAATCCCGTGGTTTTAGGTAACAAATCCCGCGAGAAACTAGGAACCCTAACTGACTCTGCGCGCGCGCGGACCGTCTGCGCCGCCACTGCGGACCGTCCGGACCGTGGACCGTCCGGCCTCAGGGCCGGACTATCCGCGCTGCTCATTTTGGTGTCCAACATATGCCCCCTGCCTTTTGGTGGAGCTTGGCGAACCAAAAGCATCAGTGAAAACTTCGGAAACAATTGACCTCAGGAGCTTTTGTTCCCGAAGTAAGGACTCAGCTCGATGCAAGTCATCAGCTCTTGCGATCAGATAATATAAATATTTGATGGAACTTTAATGCACAGAGGCCGTTTCGGATCGCATCCTCTTCGGCCATGTCTACCTGATCAACCTGTCAATAGGCAAAAACTTGTGGTGCCCCCAGCCCAAATAAGCAAATGGATTGGGCCAGTAATATGAATTCATCGCCGTACCACCCCACACATGAGCAGGACAACACATCGGTGATGGATAGAACGGGACGCACCATGCTATCCCCGGAGGAGGATGACAAGGCGATCTTGGTTGTGCTACCTTTTGGGTCCGTTTAGTTGGCTTTTGCTTTCGCACAGATCGCCCTTTTGACTTAGTCTGCTTTATTGGCCGGTTGTGTGGAACGGCCTTCTTCGTATATTTGGCAAGCAACTGACCAAAAGTAGGGCCGACTCTACTGAGTCGTCCAGACGTCTTAGTAGTATTTTGTTTCCTAACACTTGTTTTGGAACCTTGTAGTCCGGTGGTCTGAGGTTGCTGCTTCTGACTGTCTGCGGACCGTCCGACCATTATAGCTGGACCATCCGCTCCTGTCTCGGACTGTTCAGCCTTAGTACCCGGATCGTCCGGCGTACATAGGACAGGTGACCGTGATCGGGTGTCCGATCGTGCTTGCCCCCCGGTGCCTCCGGTCTTTCTTTTGTCCGGAGTCTTCCGAGTAACCATTCTGCATGACATATTTGGTGTGCGGGGATCACTAATGACGATATTTTTATCTTTGCTTTTATCGGCCGCACAGGGCCGAACTATGACTTTTTTGCTTGTCGGCTCTAATGTGGTGGTAGGGACAGGTGGCCTATCAATCCTTACCTCCTTTTGAAACCTCAACCGGCCTTCGTTTATAGCCGATTGTATTTGCCGACGAAAGACAGCACAATCATTGGTGTTATGAAGAAAGGAGCCATGCCATTTACAATATATACGTCCTTTTAATTCTTCAACCGGAGGAATTATATGTGATAATTTAATATTACCATGTTTAAGCAACTCATCAAATATTTTATCACACTTAGTAATATTAAATGTGAACTTAACCTTTTCCTTTTGTGTCGAGTGCGGGTGAGAGCGAACAGAAGGTTTGGCCTTAGTGGGCCAAACAAACTCATGTGACCTTTTTGGTTCTTGGGGCTTGGGTGGCCGGTTATATTTATGTCGGCCTTCCGCACTAGGCGGATCACAGGTGACTTCTGGTGCTCCGGACGGTCCGACCTGCACAATCGGACGGTCTGCGGGTGGATCGGACGGTCCGGTAATATCCTCGGACTGTCCGGTCACGTCAGGCAACACCTGTGACCCTTGTGGTGGGCTCTGTGTAACTCCGGACTGTCCGGCGTAGGGTGCCGGACGGTCTGACGGAGGGCCGGACGGTCCGCGATTGTGTGCGGACGGTCCGACCGTGCTCAGAGTTGACTCACCATTTAGCGAAGATGGTGGTGACGGTCGTCCTGGATATGAGTCAATCGGCATACCAGAATATGGCTGGGGAAACCCATTTGTTGCCGATGTGTTTGGCGCAATTGTTTTGGCGCCTAATTTTTGTGATAAAAAACTAGGCATGTGAGTTTTTCCTAATGCATGTGCCATCCTTTCTATATCCTCTGTGATACTTTTAATCCGATTATCAAAAGAAATTTTAATAGATGGAATATCATCGACTGACCTGGCATCACCTATCGTGGGGAGCTGTTGCAGCACGGATGACATGTAATCGACGTCTATTTCCCTCTCCTTTACGACCTTCTGGTGGCGATCTACCTTGAAGTGCGAGAGGTACCACTTTTTCGCCACCTTGAGCATCTGATCTTGTTGTCGTTGGATCTCCTCATCCATCTTCTTCATGTCATCTTTTAAGCTTTCATGCTCTGCGGCCGATAAATTAGTCAGCCTTGTGTCGCTGTTTGGAGAAGCACTGTTGAGATCCTTAGAATCGGCCATGTAAGCCTGATTTTGTAGATCTGCAACCTCGTTCCCCAGCGGAGTCGCCAAAAAGTATGTTGACGCCTTTTCGGAGCGCCAAACACTCAACAAGAACCGTGGCGGTACCCTCTGCACAGGGGCGGACGGTCCGCGCGCAGGGGCCGGACGGTCCGCGGCCTGGCGCGAGGCGGCGGTGCTCTCTGGTCAGGCGCGGACGGTCCGCGGCACAGGGCCGGACGGTCCACGGCCTGGCGCGAGGCGACGGTGCTCTCTGGTCAGGCGCGGACGGTCCGCGGCCAGGGGCCGGACGGTCCGCGGCCTGGCGCAGGGGCTGGTGTTCCCTGCCTGACGGCCGGACGGTCCGCGCGTGCGCAGGGGGCGGCGAAGGTCGCCGGCGGCGCCTGGATCTCGCTCCCGGGAGGGACCCCATCGGGGAGTAGAGATCCTAGGTGGTGTCTAGGCTCGGGCAGGCCGACCTAGACTCCTCTAATCGACATAGAGTCGAGGAGAGGCGGAGAATTTGGGGATTGGAAGACTAAACTAGAACTAGACTAGAACTACTCCTAATGCATAAGGTAAAAACGAGTAATAGACTTGATTTGATCGATTGTTGGGGGGTTCAATCGGCCGTAGCCCTTCATCTATATAAAGGGGGAGGTCTGGATCCGTTTACAGCTGTTTCCCGAGTTAATCCCGTGGTTTTAGGTAACAAATCCCGCGAGAAACTAGGAACCCTAACTGACTCTGCGCGCGCGCGGACCGTCCGCGCCGCCACTGCGGACCGTCCGGACCGCGGACCGTCCGGCCTCAGGGCCGGACTGTCCGCGCTGCTCATTTTGGTGTCCAACAAGTAGGTTCGAAATTGCTAATATATGCTAATAGTCTATATAATAAATAAATAACTCACTAACCAATTAGTGGATTCCAACAGCCTCCCATTGAAAATGACTAGCTAAAATTTTATTTTTTTAGTACTAACCAATCTAAAGAATCCCTATCTACTGCAAACAAAGAAAGAAAAGATAAGGCAGAGATATAGTAGTTGCCGGTTAGTTTATTTCCAAAATATATAGGATAATAAAAGGAGAAGAATAATTGCGAATAAAATGGAAATGGTCCATCGCGCAATCGAGCAGACGAGACAAAAGACAAGAGAGGCGAGCCAAGTCAGCAGGCGAAACATATAGGAGTACACGTAGACGTAGACGTAGACGTAGTGGCAGGCAACCAAGTCAGCCGCCTCCCAAGTCCCAACGAACCAGTCCACGCGTCTCCTCCGTCCTCACACTGACACGTGGTGCCCAACTGCCCGTGGACCCACGCGTCAGCAGCCCATCGGCAGAAGGGGATGCGAGCCCACCACCGCCGGCCGTCATCGTCGAAGCCATATAAATGGCGGCCCCGCAGAAGCCGCGGTGTCCCACTCCCACCATTCCCTCCCCTCCACTCTTTTCCTCCGACCACGACGACTCCGCCTCCCTCCTCATCCTCTTCCACCCAGGAAGGCAAAGCCCAGGCCCAGACCCAGACCCGCCGATAAAGGCCATGGCCGCCGCCGAGCCGCCGCCGCCCTCCGGGATGGGCTTCTTCGGCATGCTCAGCTTCCGCCGCAGCGCCACCGCCGTCGCCTCCTTCGACCCAGCGCAGGACGATGAGCTCCTCGCGCTCGACGCCCTCCAGTCCCACGTTGCCGCCCGCCTCCAGGCGCTCTCCGCGCACGCCACCCCTGGCCCTGGCTCCCCGTCGCTCCTCACCCTCCCTTTCCTCTCGGAGCTCCTCGACGCCGTCGTCTCCTCTGACGACGCCTTCCGCGGAGTGCTCGCGCTCGCCCCAGTCGCCGCCGCGATCGCCAGGCCCCCCGCCGACCGCCTCGCCGGCGACCTCGTCGACCGCGCCGTCAAGACGCTCGACGTTCTCAACGCGGCATCCCTCACGCTGACCACGGTCCGGGCCGCGCACCGCGCCGCGCTGGCCGCCGCGTCCTGCCTCCTCCTCGCGCCGTCGCTCCACACCGCGCACCTCGCGCGCGCGCGCAGGGCCATATCCAGGCTCTTCCCCGCCGACGACGCATCTGCCAAGGCCTGCGGCGGCTCCGCGGCCTCGCCCTCCTCGCGCACCATGCGCGCGCTCTCCTTCAGCGTCTCCAAGAACTGGTCCGCGGGCCGCCACATGACCGCCATGGCGGCGCACCTCGCGCCGCTGCCGCACCCGCTGTCGCCCGCGGCGGCCGCCCCGGGCGCGGGGTGCGGGCTCGGACTGGCGCTCTACACCATGAGCTCCGTCCTCGTCTTCGCCATGTGGGCGCTGGTCGGCGCGGTGCCGTGCCAGGACCGGGCGTCCGCGGCCACCGGGCCCCCCGTCGCGCCGCCGAAGCAGGCGCAGTGGGCGGCGCCCATGTCCGCGCTCCAGGAGCGGATCGCGGAGGAGTGGAGGCGCAAGGAAAAGAAGGGATCTTGCTCCGGCTCCGCGCCCACGTCGGGGCTCCTCGCGGAGATGCAGGCCGTGGAGCGCGCCGCGCGCGAGCTCAACAGCGTGCTCGAGGAGATCGCCGAGGAGGAAGAGGAGGAGGACGACGACGAGCGGCGGCGGCGGCAGGGGATCGTGGGCGCGGAGCGCGCGCGGGACGTGACGGAGCGCGCCGAGGAGCTGGCGGCGGCGTGCCGGACGCTCGAGGACGGGCTCGCGCCGCTGGAGCGGCAGGTGCGCGCGGTGTTCCACCGCGTCGTCGCCTGCCGCGCGGAGGTCGTCCGCTGCATGGAGCTCAGCGCGCGCGCCGGCACCGCCAATGCCGCGTCCGCGTCAGGCGTGCCGCCGCCGCACCAGCACTCCTTCTGAGGCGACGATCGTCGACGAATTGCTTGCTTGCTTTGGGGGTCACAAATTATTCTTCCCCCCCATTGCCCTGTACTGTACCATTCTTTGATTTGTACTGCTACCCTGCCACTGCCAGTAAAACAACGCCTCTCTTGCTTCTCATGCCCTGTAGATGATGAGCCTGCTGTATGTAAAAAAAAAAAGAACTAACATCTTGTTGGATTAGTATGTGTGCGTATTAATTTGATTCTTTTGTGGATGCTGAAGAGCATAGCTGTATGAGCAATGAGCTACAGCTAGAGAGCATAGCATTTGTGAACCCCTTGTGCTTCCTCGTCGAATCTGGAATAATGAATAGTTTCTTCTGTTCCTCATCTCCCCAACAACTAACTGCAAAGCAATCCAACTGGACCAGCTGCAACTTGCTGTTGACCCCGCCTCCGTGTGCTTTGCTGACTGAATCTTACACCCAATTTTCAGCCAGTCATTCATTCGTCCATTTATTCAGAGGGGGGTAAAGGGCAACTACTGAATATGAACTCGTTTTTCCTTTCTATCCTGCTGTTTTTCGTCTTTACACCCAATCCAGCCGTTCGTTCGTTCGTTCAGAGGGACGGCCACTGTTGCTTTTCGTCTGCAAAATGAAATGGAATCAAAGGGTTGACTCCGGAGGTTGAGGATCGGGGCCTGCACCTAACACAGCACTGACCAAGATTTCCATGAGCAGACTCTGAGGAGAGATGTGCAGGCCACCAAGGGGGCAGCACCGGCTGAGCTGCACGTAGCTGTGAGTGAGTGAGTGAGTGAGAGGAGAGGAGAGGAGACCTCGTCACCACTTTGTCGCCACTCGTCTAATCTTCTGCAGACTAATTCAACTCACCTGTCCCTACCTGCCGGTGCCGGATATTGTAAGTTACAGCAAATACAATTGTACTGGACTGGCCCTAATAACTATTGTATGCACTGCCGGCTACCTGTATTCTATTCTACTCTCAGTAAGGAAAAGATGGATCTTTATTTTTTTTTCTCTCTTTTTTCCAAAGGGAGCTGCTAGCTAGCTGCTGTCCATATGATACGATGAAACAAGTTTTGTGTCCAAATGCCAGCTAGATGCAGTGAAAATCCGATTTGACACAGATGATTTGGCATTTTTCGATGACTTGTGTTTTGCAGGCTAGCTACAGCTAAAAAGACGAACAGCCACGACGAATGCTGTTCAAGTGGTTGGATGTTCTTCCGGTCATTGTCAATGCAAGAGAAGAGCCATCGAAGCCTGTTCTGTCACTCATCTTTCCATCACATGTAGCAGCATATGCCGCCTCATACGCGGTAGATAATTCCTGTGATCATTAGGTGCATTTGGTTCCAGTGTGATGCATTGATGCGCTTAGCTAATACCAAGAACTAAAGTATGGTCATGATCCTCCTCCCAAGCAATTAACTTACCAAATTCTGAGACAACTCTATCGTCCACCACAGACAGGCTGATTGGTTGTTCGGTTGGGTAGAGCCTGGTTTAGACCCAGATGCAGGCTAAGCCTAGCATGTATACATGGATGCAACTAGTTAATTTGTTACGTGTTTGATTTCCTGTACCGACTTAGCCAGGATTTAATGAGCTCGTGTTTGGTTTCCTGTACCGACTCAGCCAGAATTTAATAAGCTCGTGTTTGGTTTTCCTGTACCGACTGATTAAATCTACAGAGCTAAGCTACGCTGTTTTAGTGGTTTTCTGTAAATCTGTTTTAGACTGTTTTAGCGTACTGTAGTATTTACACAGCTCTGTACACAATTACCAACTAAAACAGTAAATTAAACAGTAAATTGTATTAAACAGTAAACAGTAGTATCTCGTCGTTTCTGTTTTGAGCATAAAACAAGTATATACAAGTGTAGAACAGATCTTTAACCAGATTAGCCTCAAAAGAACATATCTTTAAACAAGTAAATTAAACAGACGCTGTATTAAACAGTAAACAGTAGTATCTTTAAACAGAAAAGATCTTTAACCAGATCTTTAAACAAGTAAATTAAACAGACGCTGTTCACAGCTGCTCACACTTGTACATAATTGTATTTACACAACATAGAACAGATCTTTAACCAGATTAGCCTCAAAGAACAGATCTTTAACCAGATTTACACAGCATACAAATGTTCTTTGACAGATTATCAGCTACTATGAATTATCAGCTACACTTATTTTTACATGCATGGAGAGTTTGAGCAATCAGCTACTATGAATTATCAGCTACACTTATTTTTACACGCATGGAGAGTTTGAGCAATCAGATTTACACAGCATACAAATGTTCTTTGACAGATTATCAGTTACACTTATTTTTACAAATGAATTATCAGCTACTATGAATTAGCCTCAAAGAACAGATTTGTGACAGAACCTCCAAGTTATTGGGCCCACATGCACTTGTCCTTGTCCTAAAGATCTCAGACGGCTATGCATGTGCACCAGATAACTTAATAGGATCTGTCCGATTGCCCCAACGACATCGGATAAACCACTTTCCACCAGAACCGTGGGATTAAGTAACACAAATCACACACACCAATATTTTTGCAGCGGAAATACTATTACCAAATATTACAAGTTACAAAAATTTTATATTATTTTATCGGAATGATTACAAAAGTATAAGTTGAAATATACGCTAGCTCAAATGACCATCCTCAATAAGAAGTATAGAAGGAGTACTTAGACTTATAAGAAGGCCGAGCCCACCGGCACTTAACACCATCAACAGCATCTCAAAGTTAGGACCTGAAAAACAACAGGGAATAAAACTCTGAGTACGGAATTAATCAGCAAGTCTTACCCGACTAAAGAAAAGACTTTCAAGGGTATGCTGGTTATAAGGGAGTCAAGGTAAGGTTTCTCAATGATCAAAGACTCTGTTTTGCATAAATGCTTACTAAAAGTGGATCCTTAACAATCCAGTTTTATGGTCAAGTTAGTAAAATTACCTGCATCTAGAGTTCTTTCTACCCTAGTTCAATCACTTGTCCTGCACTAGCCAATTTCTCATCAATCCCTTCATCTTTACTGGAGTTCTACGTATAGGTCAGTGACCAAGTCTTCATAACCGCAAAGGTACGGCGATCCGAATCGATTATACTCAGCTGAGGATCTTCAATCACACGACATATGTAGCAATTAACCCTTGCAAATGTTAACCCGCCACCGGGGTTCTTAAGACCAGATCAGGTTCACGCGAACCGAGAGCACAAATACACCACCGTCCAGCCTCTTGCTACGGAGGGTACACGCTACTCTCGCCACCGCTCCACGCCCATTCCGTGTTATCTTATTCTGGCCTTAGTCTGCCCGAGGCAAGGCTTACCCATGACGAGGCATGTGACCAGTTAAAGGGTCCTCGGTCATCAAGCCTACATCGAGACGGTCCTTAATCGACTCAGACGGAGACACTACACTGAGACTCTCTTCTCGTGCAAGTCACCCGCCCGGTCTCAGCTTAATCATTTAAACCCAAAAACTTGGAACCTGGCAGAGGTACATCTTTTCCGATGTTGAATCCATCACGGCCGTGATGGATCCACCATCAAATTTTATTTTCAAAAACATACCACCCACTTTGCCAATCATCTTTTGTAAAACAAAACCTTTTGTTTTGTTAGAGCAATACTAAGCATAGTAAAAACCTTTTGTAAAACAGGGTATCAAGGAAGGTAATCAAGATCAAGGAAGGTAATGCAGGAATTGTTTAGCAATCAACTCCTATTACTTAATGCAGCAAGCAAGTGAGAAAGATTTTAAAAACATCAAGGAAGGTGGCAAATGCACCGGGGCTTGCCTGAGTAACACTAGGTTAGTGTTTGTTAGGCGACCACTTGGCGAGTATCCTTTGGCTTGGCACTCATTCAGATTATCCATCTTCCGGTTCGTCCATCAGCTTCATCCTGCAGAGTAGTCCACGTTTGGGGTCGACTTGGCTTGTCTTCCGCATCACGCGATTAATTAACGTACCTAAATGAAATGCATTATGCACATGAATGCATATCGACAAGAATATCACACACCTAAATAGTGCTACACGATGGCGAATTTAAACACCTAGCGGCGAGGCATTGTACAATTTTGTACGGAAACACTAGTTATTAATATACGACTACGCACAATAATTACGCTTCTCTAGATTAACCGAACCTAACGTGAACATCACAAAACAACAAATTATACACCTTTAATACAATTAGCCTAACCACAACTTATCAGTTAATTAATTGAATTCTAAACTTATCCCTCGTTTTATGAATTATACTACATCGCTCACAAAGAATTATTTTAATTTTATTTTACTTCTCACATGTTTTTCATGTCAACAATTACTCAAATATTTCTTTATCATAAATATATACACATCTGTATAAGTGATTAAACTATTTCCTCATCGCACAGGCCTATTAATATTCTATTCAGTATACTAATTCCACTAATTGGCCAGAATAGCGAAATAACTCGCTATAACTGAATCTGGCTCGATAATCGCAAGAACTGCGAAGTCGACGAGAGTTTCGTGACTCACGCAATTTATCGAGCACTTAATGAGCATCACACTAACACATTAATTTATTTAACGTTCGAACTATTCTAAACAATTCATCAGCTTACCGTTTCAACAGCTGCCACGAATCCACGAGATCGGTAGCGATTTTCCGATCCAGGCAATTTGTTGAGCGCTTAGGGAATATCGCGCTGCTAGCTTCGTCTTCACCCGATTCTTGGGATTTGTTGCTGACGCGCGGAACGACGACGACTTTCAGCTGAAGTCGGGAGCGAGCTGGTGAGGTGGGGTTTGAGCAGAGGATGACGTGTTTGACGACTCGATGGCAAACGACGCGACGACGAGCTGATCAAACTAAAACTCCACGACGCCGACCGGCACACGGGTTAAGGAACAGTGGCTGGCGAAATCCGAGCTGGCAAGCGCACGGCAGGGAGCTTCGCAATTTGACGGGACCGTGGCCAAGCGAATTTTATGGCGCGGACAGCGAGGGAGCTGCGCAGGGAGGGCGCGAGCTGGGCAGATCCAGAACGCAGCTACAATGGCGAGCTGGAGACAAGCGGTAGGGTGCAGCACACTATGGAATCGACGACGTAGTCGACCAGCGTGTGCAGGGAGCAAGGGCGTCGGAAGACCGCAACAGGAAGAAGAAGACGCGAGGGAATTAGAGGGAGACGCGGCAAGCAGGGAGATGAGCAGTTCGGCGCAGTGGAGCAGTCGGAGCGCCGAGCTGGACGACATCCGAGCAGGAAGATGGGGACCGGTAGAGGGAGCCACCATGGCTGGGACTCGAGCGTCGGCGAGGAGGAGCCACATGCGCATGGAGAGCGCGCAGCTCCAGGGAGAGGCGCGCGGTGGAGCTTCAGCAGCCGATTGCGGAGGGAGGCGAGAGCGCAAGCGCAAGCGATCAGTGAGCAAGGCTAATGGACAGAGACGGAAGCTTGTGCAGCCTAGCTTTCAGAAAAATCAGCCGCAGGATAAGGACATTGGCCTAGGGGCGGCAGGAGATAAAGGAGCTCGGTGGAAAAATATCCATAGCCAAAGCTTCAACGGTGGCTGAAAAAAAATCTAGTGAACAGTGCCTATTCTAGATAAAACGAGTGACGGTGGGAGGATGAGAACGTGAGCAGATTTTTTTGTTAGATTTTTTCATTTTCTCTCTTTTTTAAAGAAAAATCGCAGATATTTTGGATCACGATTTTTAGCTATGTATACGGGGTCGATAAGCGATACGGCTACACATTTTATTCTCTGAATTTAGCGAACCAAATCCTTTACCAATTACTCGCTTTCCGTTCTAATTACAGTGGTCTGGTTTATTTCGGACATGACGTAAATGGATCGAATTCGTAGAGACCACTCGAATAAGAGCGAAATAGATAGGTAACGTTTCCAATCCGTCTTATTTGATTAATTTTAAACTGGCACTAGACCACGTCATTATCTTCGCGGTTTTAGACTGTGCTAGATTTGATTCGGAACCGGAAAATTTTATCCACAGTCTGAACAGGGAAACAGATTAATTAGGAATACTCAATACCAGCTCTAATTATCCTGATCCAATTTAATTTGCGTTAGTACTCTTGTCATTGAGTTCTAACTAATTTGTTTGAGATGGACTCAGAGAACTGAACTAAATTTTCAAAATCGTATTTGCGCGAGTGATGAATATTAAATAATCATCGAACACACCGATTTTCGGAACAACGATGTTCCGAATATCACGAAAATTTTGGAAGAGCCCGAATAAATAAAAACAATGTCGAACTCGCGACAAACGGAACAGATGCGATATTAAAATCGCGATAGGCGAAGATGATTAAAATTAAGCATCTGTTTTATCCACTGATTACGTGCTTAAATCCGTACTCGTTGTCGAGCGGTATATAAACACCTGGGGTGTTACAACCCTCCCCCTTAAAAGAATCTCGTCCCGAGATTCAGAACGAAAGACTTCTAAGGGTAGAGAAGCATATACCTATGTCCATATCAGCGGTAATCGTGAGACATTTCCAAACAAGGGCGAGTGTCTCAGGATGTTGCTTCTCTAGTGGACATAACATGTATCGCCTTAGGCTAATTTAGAATGTCCACCAATAGAGACCATGTCTGCCAGAGGAACACATAGGGTTCCATGTGCGCAGTTTGCTTTTTCTGATGACACTGTACTATCTGAGTCTGTTGAGCGAGCGGTAAATGCGCAACTTTACCCAACCAGAATCAGAGGCACCATCTTGGGTAAAACACACAGAAAGAGGTTTACCAACAAGTGGTTACGATAAGCTAATAGCACACTGAGAGCACCTAGAGGGGGGGGGGTGTGAATAGGTGATCCTGTAAAACTTCAAACTTAAGCCACAAAACTTGGTTAAGTGTTAGCACAGATAATGCCAAGTGGCTAGAGAGGTGTCGGGGACCATAATTAGGGGTACCCTCAAGACGCCTAATTCTCAGCTGGTAACCCCCATCAGCATAAAGCTGCAAAGGCCTGATGGGTTTGATTAAGTCAGGGATCAGTCCGTACGAGTGACTTGACCACGCCACGCCCGAGCCTAGCCTCGGGCGAGGGCAGCCGACCCTAGGATGACTCCGTCTCGCCTGAGGCCTCCTCTTTCACGGCAGACGCATCTCCGGCTCGCCCTAGGCCCCGCCTTCGATAAGAAGAAACCCTGACTAAATCACCGCGCCAACCGACCGAGTCACCGGGGCGTTTTAACGCAAAAGGTAAGACCGACGGGTGACCAGACTTCGCCAGAAGTGCCGTAGGAGGCTCCGCCCGACCCAGGGCTCGGACTCGGGCTAAGGCCCCGGAAGACGGCGAACTCCGCTCCGCCTAAGGGCTCGGACTCGGGCTAAGGCCCCGGAAGACGGCGAACTCCGCTCCGCCTAAGGGCTCGGACTCGGGCTAAGGCCCCGGAAGACGGCGAACTCCGCTCCGCCTAAGGGCTCGGACTCGGGCTAAGGCCCCGGAAGACGGCGAACTCCGCTCCGCCTAAGGGCTCGGACTCGGGCTAAGGCCCCGGAAGACGACGAACTCCGCCTCGCCCGACCCAGGGCTCGGACTCCGCCTCGGCCTCTGCCTAACGATCTCCGCCTCGCCCGACCCAGGGCTCGGACTCTGCCTCTGTCTTGCAGGACGGACTCGCCCTCGGCTTCGGAGGAGCCTCCACGACGCCCGACCTAGGACACGAGACCGCCACGTCAACAGGAGGCGTCATCATCACCCTGCCCTGAGCCGACTTGGGTCGCAGAGAACAAGACCGGCGTCCCATCTGGCCAGCTATGCCAGATAGGCAATGATGGCGCCCCACTAGATCATGACGACGGCGGCTCCCAGCTCCCTTACGAAAGCAGGAGAACGTCAGCAAGGACCCAGCCACCTCGACAGCTGTCCCCCCGTCCGGCTCCGTTACTCCTCCAACAGCCACGACGCCACACCAACAGGGTGCCAAGATCTCTCCGGCTGCCACCTGGGCATGTACATAGGGCGCTAGCTCTCCCTCGCTAGACACGTAGCACCTTGCTACACCCCCACCTTGTACACCTGGACCCTCTCCTTACGACTATAAAAGGAAGGGCCAGGGCCTTCTTAGAGAAGGTTGGCCTCACGGGGACGAAGGGCAGGGGCAGGCGCTCTCTCGGGGCCGCTCTCTCCCCTCACCTCGTGCGGACGCTTGTAACCCCCTACTGCAAGCGCACCCGACCTGGGCGCGGGACGAACACGAAGGCCGTGGGAATTTCTCCGACTCCCTCACGACTCGGCTCCGGCCACCGACCTCTCTCTCTCCGTTCCCCCCTTCGCGCTCGCTCCACGCGCTCGACCCATCTGGGCTGGGGCACGCGGCACTCTCACTCGTCGGCTCGGGGACCCCCCCGGTCTCGGAACGCCGACAGTTGGCGCGCCAGGTAGGGGCACGCTGCGTGTTGACGTTCGATTTCCCATCAAGCTCCAGATGGGCAGTCTCCAACGACCTCTTCAACCCGGAACGGTGCTCCGTTTCGGGAACCTCGAGTTCATGTCTCTCGACGGCGACTACGACATGATACTCCTTCCACCGCCGCGCGACAGCGACAATGGTGGCGGACAGCCCGCCCGCCGGCGGCGGAATCGACGACGTCTTTCCCGCGTGGGGGAAGGACAACTTTCGAGCTCGCCTTATCCTCTCCCTCGCCATCGGAGGAGGAGGAGGCGGGGCAACCGGGGCCGAGCGGGAGATCGCGCTCCGACGGCTGTCGAGCAAATCGACATCCCCGGCGCCTCGACGGAGGACACGCCAAGCGTCGCCCTCACGTTCAAGGCAAACGCGAGCGCCATCCCCCCGCAACACGTCGACTCCGAGCAAGTGGACGACGCCAGCACGCTCACGGGAGGCCTGCAGGACGTCGCCCTCGTACCCAAGACGACGGCGCGGTCAGCCCCCGACGTGACTTCATCGCCCCTCGTCGACAAAAAGGTACCGACTGCTCCCCCTCTTTCGTCATTTCGACTCGGCCTCAGCCCGCCTGGCGACCTCGCTTTGGCGGGCGCTCACATTGAGGCGAGTGCAACCTCTCTGGGGTTTCGTGTGCGGTCGCCTTGGGACCGATTGACGGGTGTCTCGACCTCGGACCCTCTGGGTCCGAGGAAGATGACGACCCCAGCATCTGCTGGGATTTCTCCGGATCTGGCAACCCTAGTGCCATGCGGGACTTCATGACCGCATGTGACTACTGCCTCTCCGACTGTTCCGACGGCAGCCGCAGCCTTGGCGACAAGGACTGTGGCCCGAGTCGCGAATGTTTCCACATCGAGTTAGGGGATCCCTCCGGAGGCGGCTGTCTCGGCGCGCCGGAGGATGGTGATCCCCCTAGGCCAGCGCCTCGCGCCGACATCCCGCGGGAGCTAGCTGTGGTCCCCGTTCCGGCGGGGGGTCACGACCCACAGCTCGAGCAAGTCCGCGGGGCGCAGGCCGGGCTCGATGAGGGAGCAGGAGCGCTCGAGGCAATCCGCCAGAACATCGGGCAGGTATGGGCAAGCCAGCCCCCGGCCGGAGGAATACGTCACCTGCCCCAAGGTCTCCAGCACCGCATCGCCAACGATGCCAGGGACAGGCCGCCTCCCGCATCCGGCGGAACCGGTCAGGACCTGGCCGCTGCAGCGATGCTCCTCCGCGCGATGCCGGAGTCATCAACCACCGAGGGTCGGCGAATCCAGGGAGAACTTAAGCATCTCCTGGAAGGCGCTGCGGCCCGGCGGGCCGAGAGCTCTGCCTCCCGAAGGCAGGGATACCCCTCGGAACCTCGTGCCGCGACTTCCCGACTCACGCGGGAAGCCTCGGTCTTCACCGGGCGCACGCGCAACACCGCGCCTGCGGCCCCGGGCCACCTCGGCGACGAGCACCCTCATCGTGACCGTCGGGCACGCCTCGACGAAAGGGTGCGCCGAGGCTACCACCCCAGGCGTGGGGGACGCTACGACAGCGGGGAGGATCGGAGTCCCTCGCCCGAACCACCCGGTCCACAGGTCTTTAGCCGAGCCATTCGGCGGGCGCCGTTTCCGCCCCGATTCCGACCCCCGACTACTATCACAAAGTACTCGGGGGAGACGAGACCGGAATTGTGGCTTGCGGACTACCGCCTGGCCTGTCAACTGGGTGGGACGGACGATGACAACCTCATCATCCGAAACCTCCCCCTGTTTCTCTCCGACACCGCTCGTGCCTGGTTGGAACACCTGCCCCCGGGGCAGATTTCCAACTGGGAGGATCTGGTCCAGGCTTTCGCCGGGAATTCCTGGGACCTCCGAAGCTGTCGGCAACTGCCGGGAGAGTCTCTCCGAGACTACATCCGGCGGTTCTCGAAGCAGCGCACCGAGCTGCCTAACATCACCGACTCCGATGTCATCGGCGCATTCCTCGCCGGCACCACCTGCCGCGACCTGGTGAGCAAGCTGGGCCGCAAGACCCCCACCAGGGCGAGCGAGCTGATGGACATCGCCACCAAGTTCGCTTCCGGCCAGGAGGCGGTAGAGGCCATCTTCCGAAAGGACAAGCAGCCCCAGGGCCGCCCGTTGGAAGATGCTCCCGAGGCGTCAACTCCGCGCGGCGCCAAGAAGAAAGGCAGGAGGAAGTCGCAAGCGAAGCGCGACGTTCCTGATGCAGATCTTGTCGCCGCCGCCGAGCGCAAGAACCCTCGGAAGCCCCCCGGAGGTGCTAACCTCTTCGACAAAGCACTCAAGGAGACGTGCCCCTACCATCAGGGGCCCGTCAAGCACACCCTCGAAGAGCGCGTCATGCTACGGCGTCACTTCCATCGGGCCGGGCCACCCGCGGAGGGTGGCAGGGCTCACGACGACGACAAAGGGGAGGATCGCCAAGCAGGAGAGTTCCCAGAGGTCCGCGATTGCTTCATGATCTACGGAGGGCATACGGCAAACGCCTCGGCTCGACATCGTAAGCAAGAGCGTCGGGAGGTCTGCTCGGTGAAGGTGGCGGCGCCAGTCTACCTAGACTGGTCCGACAAGCCCATCACCTTCGACCGGGACGACCACCCCGACCACGTGCCGAGCCCGGGGAAGTACCCGCTCGTCGTCGATCCCGTCATCGGCGACGTCAGGCTCACCAAGGTCCTGATGGATGGAGGCAGCTGCCTCAACATCATCTACGCCGAGACCCTCGGGCTCCTGCGCGTCGACCCGTCGTCCGTCCGAGCAGGCGCTGCGCCCTTCCACGGGATCATTCCCGGGAAGCGCGTCCAGCCCCTCGGACAGCTCGACCTCCCTGTCTGCTTCGGAACGCCCTCCAACTTCCGAAGAGAGACCTTGACGTTCGAGGTGGTCGGGTTCCGAGGAACCTACCACGCAGTATTGGGAAGGCCATGTTACGCGAAGTTCATGGCCATCCCCAACTACACTTACCTGAAGCTCAAGATGCCGGGCCCCAACGGGGTCATCACCGTCGGCCCCACGTACAAACACGCCTTCAAATGCGATGTGGAGTGCGTGGAGTACGCCGAGGCCCTCGTCGAGTCCGAGGCCCTCATAGCCGACCTGGAAAGCCTCTCCCGAGAGGTGCCGGACGTGAAGCGGCATGCCGGCAACTTCGAGCCAGCGGAGACGGTTAAGGCCGTCCCTCTCGACCCCAGTGGCGACACCTCCAAGCAGATCCGGATCGGTTCCGGGCTCGACCCCAAATAGGAAGCAGTGCTCGTCGACTTTCTCCGCGCAAACGCCGACGTTTTCGCGTGGAGTCCCTCGGACATGCCCGGCATACCGAGGGAAGTCGCCGAGCACTCGCTGGATATTCGGGCCGGGGCCCGGCCGGTCAGACAGCCTCTGCGCCGATTCGACGAGGAAAGGCGCAGGGTGATAGGCGAGGAGGTCCACAAGCTGATGGCAGCAGGGTTCATTAAAGAGGTATTCCATCCCGAATGGCTTGCCAACCCTGTGCTTGTGAGGAAAAAAGGGGGGAAGTGGCGGATGTGTGTAGACTACACTGGTCTCAACGAAGCATGTCCGAAGGTCCCCTACCCTCTGCCTCGCATCGACCAAATTGTGGACTCCACTGCAGGATGCGAAACCCTGTCTTTCCTTGATGCCTACTCAGGGTATCATCAAATCAAGATGAAAGAGTCCGACCAGCTCGCGACTTCTTTCATCACGCCCTTCGGCATGTACTGTTATGTCACAATGCCGTTCGGTTTGAGGAACGCGGGTGCAACTTACCAGCGGTGCATGAACCATGTGTTCGGTGAACACATTGGTCGCACGGTCGAGGCCTACGTCGATGACATCGTAGTCAAGACGAGGAAAGCCTCTGACCTTCTCTCCGACCTCGAACTGACATTCCGGTGTCTCAAGGCGAAGGGCGTCAAGCTCAATCCCGAGAAGTGCGTCTTCGGGGTGCCCCGAGGCATGCTCTTGGGGTTCATCGTCTCCGAGCGAGGCATCGAAGCCAACCCGGAGAAGATCGCAGCGATCACAAACATGGGGCCCATCAAGGACTTAAAAGGCGTACAGAGGGTCATGGGATGCCTCGCGGCCTTGAGCCGCTTCATCTCGCGCCTCGGCGAAAGAGGCCTGCCCCTGTACCGCCTCTTAAGGAAGGCCGAGTGCTTCACTTGGACTCCCGAGGCCGAGGAAGCCCTCGGGAACCTGAAAGCGCTCCTCACCCAGGCGCCCATCTTGGTACCCCCAGCTGATGGAGAAACCCTCCTGGTCTACGTCGCCGCCACCACTCAGGTGGTCAGCGCCGCGATCGTAGTCGAAAGGCAGGAAGAGGGGCATGCTTTGCCCATTCAGAGGCTAGTCTACTTCGTCAGCGAAGTGCTGTCCGAAACCAAGATCCGCTACCCACAAGTCCAGAAGCTGCTATATGCAGTGATCCTGACGAGGCGAAAGCTGCGACATTACTTCGAGTCCCATCCGGTGACTGTGGTGTCATCCTTCCCCCTGGGGGAGATCATCCAGTGCCGAGAAGCCTCAGGACGGATCGCAAAGTGGGCGGTGGAAATCATGGGCGAGGCAATCTCGTTTGCCCCTCGGAAGGCCATCAAGTCCCAGGTACTGGCGGATTTCGTAGCCGAATGGGTCGATACCCAGTTACCAACGGCTCCGATCCAACCAGAGCTCTGGACCATGTTTTTCGACGGGTCGCTGATGAAGACGGGAGCTGGCGCGGGCCTGCTTTTCGTCTCGCCCCTCGGGAAACACCTGCGCTATGTGCTCCGCCTCCATTTCCCGGCGTCCAACAATGTGGCTGAGTACGAGGCTCTGATCAACGGATTGCGAATCGCCATCGAGCTAGGGGTCCGACGCCTCGATGCACGCGGCGACTCGCAGCTCGTCATCGACCAGGTCATGAAGAACTCCCTCTGCCGCGACCCGAAGATGGAGGCCTACTGTGAGGAGGTTCGACGCCTGGAAGACAAGTTCTACGGGCTCGAGCTTAACCACATCGCCCGGCGCTACAACGAGACTGCGGACGAGCTGGCGAAGATAGCCTCGGGGCGAACGACGGTTCCCCCGGACGTCTTCTCCCGAGATCTGCACCAACCCTCCGTCAAGATAGATGACGCACCCAAGCCCGAGGCACCCTCGGCCTCGTCCGAGGTGACCTCGGCCCAGCCCGAGCCATCCTCGGCTCACCTCGAGGAACCCTCGGAGCCCGAGGGCGAAGCACTGCGCGTCGAGGAGGAGCAGAACGGGGTCGTGCCAGATCAAGATTGGCAAACCCCGTACCTGCAGTATCTCCGCCAAGGAAAACTGCCCCTCGACCGCGCCGAGGCTCGGCGGGTAGCGCGACGTGCCAAATCGTTCGTCTTGCTGGGCGATGAGAAGGAACTCTACCACCGCAGCCCCTCGGGCATCCTCCAGCGATGTATTTCCATCGCCGAGGGTCAGGACCTCCTGCAGGAAATACACTCGGGGGCTTGCGGTCATCATGCAGCACCCCGAACCCTCGTCGGGAACGCTTTCCGCCAAGGCTTCTACTGGCCAACGGCGGTGGCTGACGCCACTAGAGTTGTCCGCGCCTGCGAAGGGTGCCAATTCTATGCGAAGCAGACCCACCTGCCCGCTCAGGCTCTGCAGACGATACCCATCACCTGGCCCTTCGCTGTGTGGGGTCTGGACCTCGTCGGCCCGCTGCAGAAGACGCCCGGGGGCTACACGCACCTGCTGGTCGCCATCGACAAATTCTCCAAGTGGATCGAGGCCCGACCCCTGAACAGCATCAGGTCCGAGCAGGCGGTGGCATTCTTCACCAATATCATCCATCGCTTCGGGGTCCCGAACTCCATCATCACCGACAATGGCACCCAGTTCACCGGCAAAAAATTCTTGGATTTTTGCGGCGATCACAACATCCGGGTGGACTGGGCCGCCGTAGCCCACCCCATGACGAACGGGCAAGTGGAACGTGCCAATGGCATGATTCTACAAGGGCTCAAGCCTCGGATTTACAACAGTCTCAACAAGTTCGGCAAGCGGTGGATGAAGGAACTCCCCTCGGTGGTCTGGAGCCTGAGGACGACGCCAAGCCGAGCCACAGGTTTCACGCCGTTCTTCCTGGTCTACGGGGCCGAGGCCATCCTGCCCACGGACCTGGAATACGGCTCCCCGAGGACGAGGGCCTACAACGAAGAAAGCAACCAAGCCAGCCGAGAAGACTCGCTGGACCAGCTGGACGAGGCTCGGGACAGGGCCTTACTACACTCAGCGCGGTATCAGCAGTCCCTGCGACGCTACCACGCCCGAGGGGTCTGACCCCGAGATCTCCATGTGGGCGATCTGGTGCTTCGGCTGCGGCGGGACGCTCGAGGGAGGCACAAGCTCACGCCCCCCTGGGAGGGGCCGTTCATCATCGCCAAAGTACTGAAGCCCGGAACGTACAAGCTGGCCAACAGTCAAGGCGAGGTCTACGCCAACGCTTGGAACATCCAACAGCTACGTCGCTTCTACCCTTAAGATGTTTCCAAGTTGTTCATATACCCCGCACCCACGCAAAGTTTAGTCAACAAGGAAGGGTCGGCCTCGCCTCGGCAGAGCCCGACCCTCCCTCGGGGGCTAAAAGGGGGGAAACCCCCTCTGCGTCAAAATTTTCCTCAAACAAAAAATCCCTTTTACCAGAACATCTTTCGTGCTTTTTGACTACTTCGAAAAGCGGGTCCTGGAAACGACGGGGTACACGTAAGCAGTCAAGGCTGACCGAGCCGAGGGACTCCTACGCCTCCGGGATACGGATACCTCACTCATCACCTTCTGCGATAAGTAACTCGCGCTCGGATAAAGCGAATCCGCGGATCGAACGAGTCTTTACGTACGGGAGCTCTTCTGTCGAAGCGATTCTTCGAGCCTTCTCGGCTGAGTCGGTGACAGGGCTTCATGGGCGGGTAAAAGTACGCGTAAGCGGCAAGGCCGACCGAGCCGAGGGACTCCCACGCCTCCGGGATACGGATACCTCACTCATCACCTTCCGCGAGAAGCAACTCTTGCTCGCACTAGCACCCCTGCTACCGACAAAAAGTCCGGATACTCGAAACGAGAGGAAAAGAGACGCAGCTTTACAACGCAACAAGGGTATGTGTTCTGGCCTCAACGGCCGTGCAAAGCCCACGCTACAAGACGATTTGATCTTGCAGGGCTCGGATCTTGACGCTGGAAGAGGGCGACGACACCCTCGGCATCGACAGCACCTTCGGCAAGGCCCGACCTAGCCTCGGGCGGCGACGCGGTCCGAGGGCCCCCGCTCCGAAGGGCGACGTCATCACCACGCTCGAGCAATCTCTGCCCGAGACTTCTCCGAGAACCCGGCCCGAGCGGACGGCTCGGCCGGCCGCCTCCGAGGCCTCGGCCGACCACCTTCCGAGGGCGCCAGCTCGGTTCGAAGCCTCGGCTGAGCAACTCCGACGACGATCCTGCCAACAAACAACCCGGCTAGGCTCCGGCCAACCAGGTTTCATTTCCGAGCCGACAACGCCTCTGCTTATGCTGATATCGCTACCCCTGGCCTCGGCTCGTCGAAGAGCGGCCGAGGGGTCTCTTTAACTAAGCTAGAGGAGCCTCGGACAACAGGTCTGACCGAGCCGAGGGATTCCTACGCCTCCGGGATACGGATACCTCACTCGTCACCTTGACACGGGGCGACTCATGCTTGGTGAAGCGGTTCAGGCAAACAACAGGCCAGCGCCAAGTGGACGCGCCTCTCCGACTCCTGACAGGCCAGCGCGACGGCTCAAGCCCACGCGTCGTTCAACTGGCGCGCCGGGCGCTGCATGCGAACCGCTGCGCCTCTCGCTCCACCACCGCACCTCCTCGATTGCGGAACCAATACCGCGACTCGAGGCCGCCCAGCCTGCGATCCAGCGGCGCCAGCCTGGCGCAGCGGTCAAACGCGGTCAAAAATGGGCCGGCAGTAATGACGGTGGCAGGCGCGCGAGAGCAGCGGTCACGCCATCGGCCAGGCTCACGTCCCATCCGGAGACAGCAAGAGAACCCCCTCTCACGGCGTGAAGACGACGCGCCCGTGACCCGTACCTCGAATGGCTCGCGCACGCGCAACGGCAGCCTCGCCGACCGCTCACCCCGGCGCATTAACTCCGCGGCGAAACAGGTAACGTTTCTGGCAGGGGCAGCTGGCGACGCTTCGCCTCCGCCAAAACGACCACGCGGAAAAAGGTACGCCACGACGTTCAATTTCGAATCCTTTTTCCCTTTTCCTTCTTTCTCTATCTCTTGCAACAGGGACCGAGAAGGGGGGTAACCCCAAAGGGATCCTTCCCCGTGAAGGAACTAGGCTCCGAGCCTCCCTACTGATCAGGGGTTCGAAGGCTGGCCCCCCGAGGGGTTCAACAGCCGCCTCAGATCGCGTGGGCCCGACACCCACTACTGGTCAGGGGTTCGAAGGTCGGCCTCCCGAAAGGTTCCATGACCGCCTCAGGCTACTCGGGCTCCGTGCCCCCTACTGATCAGGGGTTCGAAGGCTGGCCTATCGAAGGGTTCACAGCCGCCTCAGACGCCGAGCGAGGGATGACCAGGGGTACGTTCGATACATAACCAAGGCTCGGGCTGCGCTCCCGAGGTACCCTAGGACATTTCCGAGACCAGCGGGAACGACTCTGTAACGGAATCCCATCGGAGGGAGGCAACGAGCCCTCGGACCCCGTCGCTAGGGGACCAGGTCCGGCAGATCACCCGCAGGTACTTTTGGGCGTGCCTCCGGGCCCCTAGCCGACCCCCAACGAACGGGGCACAGACGTCCACTCGGATTACCCGATTGCAGCTCACCAGAGACACCATGTTCGGTGCCCATCGAGGGTAACATGGCGCACTCCCCCCCTCCTCCTTGCGGAAAGGCGACGTAGGGGCGTATATAAAAAGTCGAGTCTATCCCTGATCGTCCTCTCGCTCCATGCGAAGGCTCGGGGGCTGCTCTCGCAAACCTGGCTCCGGCCGAACCGTTGACAGCGTCAACATACCAGCCCGAGAACTTGGGCCCCGGCAGTGCACCTGGGTTACGCCCTGCTCGCATGAGGGAACCACCAGACCAGCCGAAGCATTGCGCAAGGCATTAAGACCTCGAAGGAGTGAAACCACTCCTCCGAGGCCTCGGGGGCTACACCCGGCGGGTGCGCTCGCGCGCACCCACCGGAACAAAGTACCTCCGAGAAAGGCTGGTCCCCTTGCAAAAAAGTGCGATGCAAGCCTCCAAGCGAGTGTTAACACTCTCTTCGAGGCTCGGGGGCTACTGTCGGGGACCATAATTAGGGGTACCCTCAAGACGCCTAATTCTCAGCTGGTAACCCCCATCAGCATAAAGCTGCAAAGGCCTGATGGGTTTGATTAAGTCAGGGATCAGTCCGTACGAGTGACTTGACCACGCCACGCCCGAGCCTAGCCTCGGGCGAGGGCAGCCGACCCTAGGATGACTCCGTCTCGCCTGAGGCCTCCTCTTTCACGGCAGACGCATCTCCGGCTCGCCCTAGGCCCCGCCTTCGATAAGAAGAAACCCTGACTAAATCACCGCGCCAACCGACCGAGTCACCGGGGCGTTTTAACGCAAAAGGTAAGACCGACGGGTGACCAGACTTCGCCAGAAGTGCCGTAGGAGGCTCCGCCCGACCCAGGGCTCGGACTCGGGCTAAGGCCCCGGAAGACGGCGAACTCCGCTCCGCCTAAGGGCTCGGACTCGGGCTAAGGCCCCGGAAGACGGCGAACTCCGCTCCGCCTAAGGGCTCGGACTCGGGCTAAGGCCCCGGAAGACGGCGAACTCCGCTCCGCCTAAGGGCTCGGACTCGGGCTAAGGCCCCGGAAGACGGTGAACTCCGCTCCGCCTAAGGGCTCGGACTCGGGCTAAGGCCCCGGAAGACGACGAACTCCGCCTCGCCCGACCCAGGGCTCGGACTCCGCCTCGGCCTCTGCCTAACGATCTCCGCCTCGCCCGACCCAGGGCTCGGACTCTGCCTCTGTCTTGCAGGACGGACTCGCCCTCGGCTTCGGAGGAGCCTCCACGACGCCCGACCTAGGACACGAGACCGCCACGTCAACAGGAGGCGTCATCATCACCCTGCCCTGAGCCGACTTGGGTCGCAGAGAACAAGACCGGCGTCCCATCTAGCCAGCTATGCCAGATAGGCAATGATGGCGCCCCACTAGATCATGACGACGGCGGCTCCCAGCTCCCTTACGAAAGCAGGAGAACGTCAGCAAGGACCCAGCCACCTCGACAGCTGTCCCCCCGTCCGGCTCCGTTACTCCTCCAACAGCCACGACGCCACACCAACAGGGTGCCAAGATCTCTCCGGCTGCCACCTGGGCATGTACATAGGGCGCTAGCTCTCCCTCGCTAGACACGTAGCACCTTGCTACACCCCCACCTTGTACACCTGGACCCTCTCCTTACGACTATAAAAGGAAGGGCCAGGGCCTTCTTAGAGAAGGTTGGCCTCACGGGGACGAAGGGCAGGGGCAGGCGCTCTCTCGGGGCCGCTCTCTCCCCTCACCTCATGCGGATGCTTGTAACCCCCTACTGCAAGCGCACCCGACCTGGGCGCGGGACGAACACGAAGGCCGTGGGAATTTCTCCGACTCCCTCACGACTCGGCTCCGGCCACCGACCTCTCTCTCTCCGTTCCCCCCTTCGCGCTCGCTCCACGCGCTCGACCCATCTGGGCTGGGGCACGCGGCACTCTCACTCGTCGGCTCGGGGACCCCCCCGGTCTCGGAACGCCGACAAGAGGAGTCTCAACAAAACACAATAACCACAGAAGATCAATCACAGAGATGGCACAGTGGTTTATCCCGTGGTTCGGCCAAGACCAACGCTTGCCTACTCCACGTTGTGGCGTCCCAACGGACGAGGGTTGCAATCAACCCCTCTCAAGCGGTCCAAAGACCCACTTGAATACCACAGTGTTTTGCTTTCTTTTCTTTATCCCGTTTGCAAGGAATCTCCACAAATTGGAGTCTCTTGCCCTTACAAGTATATGATCACAAAGAAGCGCAGAGTAAGGGAGGGAAGCAACACACACAAATCCACAGCAAAATGCGCACACACACGGCCAAGAATCGAGCTCAAAAGACTATCTCAAAGTTCTCACTAGAACGGAGCTCGAATCACTTAGAATGACAAACGAATGCGCAGAGACTGAGTGTGAATGATCAAGAATGCTCTAAGGTTGCTTGGGTGTCTCCTCCATGCGCCTAGGGGTCCCTTTTATAGCCCCAAGGCAGCTAGGAGCCGTTGAGAGCAAATCTGGAAGGCTATCCTTGCCTTCTGTCGTCGGGTGCACCGGACAGTCCGGTGCACACCGGACACTGTCCGGTGCCCGATTTCTTTCCTTAAACAGCGCTGCCGACCGTTGCAGACTGTTGCAGATCTGGGAGCCGTTGGCGCACCGGACATGTCCGGTGCACACCGGACAGTCCGGTGCCCCCTTCCGACCGTTGGCTCGGCCACGTGTCTCGCGCAGATTGCGCAGCCGACCGTTGGACCGTCCGACCGTTGGCTCACCGGACAGTCCGGTGCACACCGGACAGTCCGGTGAATTTTAGCCGTACGCCGTCGGCGAATTCCCGAGAGCGACCACTTCGCGCCGAGTCAGCCTGGCGCACCGGACACTGTCCGGTGCACACCGGACAGTCCGGTGTGCCAGACCAAGCTGAGTCTTGGCTGCACTCAGCCAAGTCTTTTTCTCCTCTTTTCTTTTCTTCCTCTTTCTGTTTCTAACACTTAGATAAGTATGTTAGTACACAAAACCAATGTACTAAGGCTTAGAAACATACCTTTACTTCATGATTTGCACTTTGTTCATCCATGGACATAAATTCACATTTAAGCACTTGTGTTGGCACTCAATCACCAAAATACTTAGAAATGGCCCAAGGGCACATTTCCCTTTCAATCTCCCCCTTTTTGGTGATTTATGCCAACACAACATAAAGCAACTAGAACAAGTGCAAACTCACTTCAAATAAAATTCAATTTTATTTTGATTCAATTTTGGCATATATGGATCATCCTTTGCCACCACTTGGTTTGTTTTTGTAAATCAAACTCAAATCTCTATCTCTAAGTCAAACACACATGTTGAAGCATAAAGAGAGTCATTCCAAAAGAGATTGATCAAAGATTTCAAAAACTCCCCCTTTTTCCCATAATCAATACTTCTCCCCACAAGAAGTCAACTTTTGATAAGAGAGACAACAAAAGAGTTTTGACAAACCAAAAACTCTATTCTACTATTTTCAAAATCTCTCAAGTGGTAGCTTATCCATTTATTGCTTTGGCCTTTATTTTCTCCCCCTTTGGCATCAAGCACCAAAACGGGATCAATCTTGGCCCGTTAACCCCATTGCCTCACCAAAATCTTCAATTTAGAGCAAATGGCAATAAGAGTTCATGAGATGGACTTGAAATAAGTTACCCTCTCATCGGAGTGCAGTGGAAGTCTTTCATGGTCCAAGTCCACCTTTTTCCTTTCAATTCTCCTTCGAGACTAAATCAAGCAAACTCAAGCATATGGTTAGTCTCAAAGGGTCAAGTTGTAACACAACTCCCCCTAAACATGTGCATCACTTTGCAACGGACTTGTGAGGTCCAGGGAGTGTTTGTACAACTTGAGCACCATAATAAGCAACAAAATGCAGAATGGACATGATCAAAGGCATAAACACATGTATGCTACAATTCAATCCAAGTTCTGCGAATCTAAGACATTTAGCTCACTACGCAGCCTGCAAAAGGTCTTCTCATCTAGAGGCTTGGTAAAGATATCGGCTAGCTGGTTCTTGGTGCTAACATGAAACACTTCGATATCTCCCTTTTGCTGGTGGTCTCTCAGAAAGTGATGCCGGATGTCAATGTGCTTTGTGCGGCTGTGCTCAACAGGATTTTCCGCTATTCGGATAGCACTCTCATTGTCACATAGGAGTGGGACTTTGCTCAGATTGTAGCCAAAGTCCCTGAGGGTTTGCCTCATCCAAAGTAGTTGCGCGCAACACTGTCCTGCGGCAACGTACTCGGCCTCAGCGGTGGATAGGGCAACGGAGGTTTGTTTCTTAGAGTTCCATGACACCAGGGACCTTCCTAAGAATTGGCACGTCCCTGATGTACTCTTCCTATCGACCTTACATCCAGCATAGTCAGAATCTGAGTACCCAATCAAGTCAAAGTTAGACCCCTTTGGATACCAGATCCCGAAGCAAGGCGTAGCAACTAAATATCTAAGGATTCGCTTCACAGCCACTAAGTGACACTCCTTAGGATCGGATTGAAATCTAGCACACATGCATACGCTAAGCATAATATCCGGTCTACTAGCACATAAGTAAAGTAATGACCCTATCATTGACCGGTATGCCTTTTGATCAACGGACTTACCTCCTTTGTTGAGGTCGGTGTGTCCGTCGGTCCCCATCGGCGTCTTTGCGGGCTTGGCATCCTTCATCCCAAACCTCTTTAGCAAATCTTGTGTGTACTTCGTTTGGGAGATGAAGGTGCCGTCCTTGAGTTGCTTCACTTGGAACCCAAGGAAGTAGTTCAACTCGCCCATCATTGACATCTCGAATTTCTGCATCATCACCCTGCTAAACTCTTCACAAGACTTTTGGTTAGTAGAACCAAATATTATGTCATCGACATAAATTTGGCACACAAACAAATCACCATCACATGTCTTTGTAAAAAGAGTTGGATCGACTTTCCCAACCTTGAAAGCATTAGCAATTAAAAAGTCTCTAAGGCATTCATACCATGCTCTTGGGGCTTGCTTAAGTCCATAGAGCGCCTTAGAGAGCTTACACACGTGGTCGGGGTACCGTTCATCCTCGAAGCCAGGGGTTGCTCCACGTACACCTCCTCCTTTATTGGCCCGTTGAGGAAAGCGCTCTTCACATCCATTTGGCACAACCTGAAAGAATGGTGAGCGGCATACGCTAGCAAGATACGAATGGACTCTAGCCTAGCCACAGGAGCAAAAGTCTCCTCAAAGTCCAAACCTGCGACTTGGGCATAACCTTTTGCCACAAGTCGAGCCTTGTTCCTCGTCACCACCCCGTGCTCGTCCTGTTTGTTGCGGAACACCCACTTGGTTCCCACAACATTTTGCTTGGGACGAGGCACCAGCGTCCAAACTTCATTGCGCTTGAAGTTGTTAAGTTCCTCCTGCATGGCCAACACCCAATCCGGATCTAGCAAGGCCTCCTCTACCCTGAAAGGCTCAATAGAAGAGACAAAAGAGTAATGCTCACAAAAATTAACTAATCGAGATCGAGTAGTTACTCCCTTGCTAATGTCACCCAAAATTTGATCGACGGGATGATCCCTTTGAATCATCGCTCGAACTTGGGTTGGAGGTGCCGGTTGCGCTTCTTCCTCCATCACATGATCATCTTGTGCTCCCCCTTGATCACATGCCTCCTTTTGATGAACCTGTTCATCGTCTTGAGTTGGGGGATGCACCGTTGTTGAGGAAGAAGGTTGATCTCGTTCATCTTGTTCCTGTGGCCGTACTTCTCCAATCGCCATGGTTCGTATAGCGGCCGTCGGAACATCTTCTTCATCTACATCATCACAATCAACAACTTGCTCTCTTGGAGAGCCATTAGTTTCATCAAATACAACGTCGCTAGAGACTTCAACCAAACCCGATGATTTGTTGAAGACCCTATACGCCTTTGTATTTGAATCATAACCTAATAAAAACCCTTCTACAGCTTTGGGAGCAAACTTAGAATTTCTACCCTTCTTCACTAGAATGTAGCATTTGCTCCCAAATACACGAAAGTACGATACATTGGGTTTGTTACCGGTTAGCAGCTCATACGACGTCTTCTTGAGGAGGCGGTGAAGGTAGACCCTGTTGATGGCGTGGCAAGCCGTGTTCACGGCTTCCGACCAAAAGCACTCGGGGGTCTTGAATTCTCCAAGCATAGTCCTCGCCATATCTATGAGCGTCCTGTTCTTCCTCTCTACCACACCATTTTGCTGTGGTGTGTAGGGAGCGGAGAACTCGTGCTTGATCCCTTCCTCCTCAAGGAACTCCTCCACTTGAAGGTTCTTGAACTCGGACCCGTTGTCGCTCCTTATCTTCTTCACCTTGAGCTCAAACTCATTTTGAGCTCTCCTGAGGAAGCGCTTGAGGGTCCCTTGGGTTTCAGACTTATCCTGCAAAAAGAACACCCAAGTGAAGCGGGAAAAGTCATCAACAATAACTAGACCATACTTACTTCCTCCTATGCTTAGATAGGCGACGGGTCCGAAGAGGTCCATGTGCAGCATCTCCAGAGGTCTTGACATGGTCATCACATTCTTGCTGTGATGTGCTCCTCCCACTTGTTTACCTGCTTGACAAGCTGCACAAGGTCTATCTTTTTCGAAATAAACATTTGTTAGACCTATCACGTGTTCTCCCTTTAGAAGCTTGTGGAGGTTCTTCATCCCCACATGTGCTAAGCGGCGATGCCACAGCCAGCCCATGCAAGTCTTAGCCATTAAGCATGCATCTAGACCGGCCTCTTCTTTTGCAAAATCAACTAAGTAAAGCTTGCCGTCTAGTACACCCTTAAAAGCTAGTGAACCATCACATCTTCTAAAGACAGACACATCTACATTAGTAAAAAGACAATTATATCCCATATTGCATAGTTGACTAACAGATAGCAAATTGTAACCAAGAGACTCAACTAAAAACACATTTGATATTGAGTGCTCATTGGAAATTGCAATTTTACCTAACCCTTTTACCTTGCCTTGATTCCCATCACCGAATATAATTGAATCTTGGGAATCCTTATTTTTGACGTAGGAGGTGAACATCTTCTTCTCCCCCGTCATATGGTTTGTGCATCCGCTGTCGATAATCCAGCTTGAACCCCCGGATGCATAAACCTGCAAGGCAAATTTAGGCTTGGGTCTTAGGTACCCAACTCATGTTGGGTCCTGCAAGGTTAGCACAAATATCCTTAGGGACCCAAATGCAAGTTTTGTCTCCCTTGCATTTTGCCCCTAACTTCCTAGCAACTATTTTCCTATCCTTTCTACAAATAGCAAAAGAAGCATTTAAAGCATGATATATTGTAGAAGGTTCATTAACTTTCCTAGGAACATTAACGACATTTCTCCTAGGCATATTATGAATAACATTTCTCCTACCAACATTCCTATCATGCACATAAGAGGAACTAGAAGCAACCATGGTATGAGAATCAAAGGCATTATATACATTACAACTCCTATAATCATTTCTAGGTTGTCTTCTATCATAATACATAAAGGCATGGTTCTTTTGCACACTACTAGCCATAGGGGCCTTCCCTTTCTCCTTGACGAAGATGGGAGCCTTATGGCTTGTTAAGTTCTTGGCTTCCCTCTTGAAGCCGAGCCCATCCTTAATTGAGGGATGTCTTCCAATTGTGTAGGCATCCCTTGCAAATTTTAACTTATCAAATTCACTTTTGCTAGTCTTAAGTTGGGCATTCAGACTAGCCAATTCATCACTTAGTTTGGAAATTGAAACTAGGTGTTCACAACAAGCATTAATATCAACATCCTTACACCTAGTGCAAATTTCAACATGTTCAACACAAGAGTTAGATTTATTTGCTTCTACTAGTTTAGCATTTAAATCATTGTTAACACCTTTTAAAGTAGAGATAGTTTCATGACAAGTAGATAATTCACTAGAAAGCATTTCATTTCTTTTAATTTCTAGAGCAAGAGAATTTTGTGCACTAACAAATTTATCATGCTCCTCATATAAAAGATCCTCTTGTTTTTCTAGTAATCTATTCTTGTCATTCAAAGCATCAATCAACTCATTAATCTTATTAATTTTAGATCTATCTAATCCCTTGAATAAGCATGAGTAATCTATTTCATCATCATCACTAGACTCATCCTCACTTGAAGAAGTACTAATATCATGAGTGCTTACTTTCTTCTCCCTTGCCATGAGGCAAGTGTGACGCTCGTTGGGGAAAAGAGATGACTTGTTGAAGGCGGTGGCGGCGAGTCCTTCATTGTCGGAGTCGGAGGAGGAGCAATCCGAATCCCACTCCTTTCCGATATGTGCCTCGCCCTTGGCCTTCTTGTAATGCTTCTTCTTCTCCATTTTGTTCCCCTTTTCCTGGTCACTTTCGTTATCGGGACAGTTAGCAATGAAATGACCAACCTTACCACATTTGAAGCATGAGCGCTTCCCCTTTGTCTTGGTCTTCCTTGGTTGCTCCTTGCGACCATTTAGCGCCGTCTTGAATCTCTTGATGATGAGAGCCATCTCTTCATCATTGAGCCCGGCCGCCTCAACTTGCGCCACCTTGCTGGGTAGCGGCTCCTTGCTCCTTGTTGCCTTGAGAGCGATGGGTTGAGACTCGTGGATTGGACCGTTCAATGCTTCGTCGACGTATCTCGCCTCCTTGATCATCATCCGCCCGCTTACGAATTTTCCGAGTACCTCCTCGGGCGTCATCATCGTGTACCTGGGATTCTCACGAATATTGTTCACGAGATGAGGATCAAGAACGGTAAAGGACCTTAGCATTAGGCGGACGACGTCGTGGTCCTTCCATCGCGTGCTTCCGTAGCTCCTTATTTTGTTGATGAGGGTCTTGAGCCGGTTGTACGTTTGGGTTGGCTCCTCTCCCCTTATCATGGCGAATCGTCCAAGCTCGCCCTCCACCAACTCCATTTTGGTGAGCATGGTGATGTCATTCCCCTCGTGAGAGATCTTGAGGGTGTCCCATATTTGCTTGGCATTGTCCAAGCCGCTCACCTTGTTGTACTCTTCCCTGCACAAGGATGCTAAGAGAACAGTAGTAGCTTGTGCATTTCTATGGATTTGTTCATTTATAAGCATAGAGTTATCCGAGCTATCAAACTTCATTCCATTCTCTACAATCTCCCAAATGCTTGGATGGAGAGAGAATAAGTGACTACGCATTTTGTGACTCCAAAATCCGTAGTCCTCCCCATCAAAGTGTGGAGGTTTGCCGAGAGGAATGGAAAGCAAATGCGAATTCGAACTATGTTGAATACGAGAATAATCAAATGAAAAGTTCGAATTGACCGTCTTTTTGTAGTCGTTGTGGTCATCGTCCTTTTGGGAAGAAGTAGATTCATCGCTGTCGTCGTAGTAGACAATCTCCTTGATGCGCCTTGTCTTCTTCTTCTTCCCTTCCTTCCGTCTATGACCCGAGCTGGAGTCGGTAGGCTTATCGTCCTTCGGCTCGTTGATGAAGGATTCCTTCTCTTTGTCGTTGATCACGATACCCTTCCCCTTAGGATCCATCTCTTCGGGCGATTAGTCCCTTTGTGAAGAGAACGGCTCTGATACCAATTGAGAGCACCTAGAGGGGGGGGGTGAATAGGTGATCCTATAAAACTTCAAACTTAAGCCACAAAACTTGGTTAAGTGTTAGCACAGATAATGCCAAGTGGCTAGAGAGGAGTCTCAACAAAACACAATAACCACAGAAGATCAATCACAGAGATGGCACAGTGGTTTATCCCGTGGTTCGGCCAAGACCAACGCTTGCCTACTCCACGTTGTGGCGTCCCAACGGACGAGGGTTGCAATCAACCCCTCTCAAGCGGTCCAAAGACCCACTTGAATACCACAGTGTTTTGCTTTCTTTTCTTTATCCCGTTTGCAAGGAATCTCCACAAATTGGAGTCTCTTGCCCTTACAAGTATATGATCACAAAGAAGCGCAGAGTAAGGGAGGGAAGCAACACACACAAATCCACAGCAAAATGCGCACACACACGGCCAAGAATCGAGCTCAAAAGACTATCTCAAAGTTCTCACTAGAACGGAGCTCGAATCACTTAGAATGACAAACGAATGCGCAGAGACTAAGTGTGAATGATCAAGAATGCTCTAAGGTTGCTTGGGTGTCTCCTCCATGCGCCTAGGGGTCCCTTTTATAGCCCCAAGGCAGCTAGGAGCCGTTGAGAGCAAATCTGGAAGGCTATCCTTGCCTTCTGTCGTCGGGTGCACCGGACAGTCCGGTGCACACCGGACACTGTCCGGTGCCCGATTTCTTTCCTTAAACAGCGCTGCCGACCGTTGCAGACTGTTGCAGATCTGGGAGCCGTTGGCGCACCGGACATGTCCGGTGCACACCGGACAGTCCGGTGCCCCCTTCCGACCGTTGGCTCGGCCACGTGTCTCGCGCAGATTGCGCAGCCGACCGTTGGACCGTCCGACCGTTGGCTCACCGGACAGTGCGGTGCATTTTAGCCGTACGCCGTCGGCGAATTCCCGAGAGCGGCCACTTCGCGCCGAGTCAGCCTGGCGCACCGGACACTGTCCGGTGCACACCGGACAGTCCGGTGTGCCAGACCGAGCTGAGTCTTGGCTGCACTCAGCCAAGTCTTTTTCTCCTCTTTTCTTTTCTTCCTCTTTCTGTTTCTAACACTTAGATAAGTATGTTAGTACACAAAACCAATGTACTAAGGCTTAGAAACATACCTTTACTTCATGATTTGCACTTTGTTCATCCATGGACATAAATTCACATTTAAGCACTTGTGTTGGCACTCAATCACCAAAATACTTAGAAATGGCCCAATGGCACATTTCCCTTTCACACACGTGACGAGTGCGGATGTCGAACAACACCACAATTGACCCGTGGCTAGCCAGAAAATCCAAGTCCAAGAAAAATAATACAGACTCGGAAAATATCAACGAAGAGATCCATTGATGTTGACTTCGCAACCAATTCATTTTATCAAGCACTAGGCATGACTCGACATGGTCACATACGCTGGAAAAGCACACGTGAGTCGATCGAGGCGTGACTAGAATGATGATTAGGGGTTACTGGCTGACTTACTCTTGATTCTTGTAAGTACTCTCTTTAGGGTGGGTTGAACCAAAGAGGGTTTAGACAACTCGATAAAACAATCTCTAAACTCATCCTTTGTTCACAAAGCAGTTACAAGTTAGTAAAACCAGCTTGTTGAACTACTTTTGACATTGAGCAGGTCCTCTCAGTACCATCGGTAAGCCAATGGTTGAGAGCTCTCTTTGTTAACAAGAGATTACGTATTTGGGTAGAAATCCATTTGGTCATGTTGTTCATCCGTTTCTTCATGCAAGATGAACAAACTTGGTTAGGGAATACATGGATTAATAAGAAAGCGAATGAACAAACTCCTGCATCTCAGCAGCAGGGAACAAACCTCCATTTTGAGAACTAATTAGCTGTCTCTCAACACTAAAAAGCTCCAAGGCTTCACCTTTACACAAAGGATGCAAAGGGAACGTGTATGTGTGAAGTCGCCATCAAAGTCAAGGAAAAGAGACCACACATGAAAGGGGTATGCCCTTTTATCCAATAGAGATGATAGATGTTGCTTAATCACTTGACAAACAACATAGAAATCGTTTCAAGGAAGATATCCACGAAAGATAACACATCAGTGTAATTCTATAACGGATCATGATTAGAGACTTCGATATCGGCATGCGCCAAGCAGCAGAACCTTGCATGTACATTCACAAGGGGCTCTCAGTTTTGCCGTGGTACCATAAGTCCTTAACCATGACACCATTACAAAACTGGCACCAATAATGAATCTCACGTGGTAAGAACAATTTGTGTAGAGATAACATATCGATATAGTCTCATAATGGATTATGACTACTAACGGTGATACCAGCGCGTGCCAAGTAGCGCAACCATGTGCTGATCACCCACAGGAGGCCCTCGGTTTTGGCGCGACATCCTCAATTTTAGTCATAACGCCAATACCAGACATAACCAATAAGAAATCTCACGCGACACAAATGAATTGAGCAAGGGTGACAATATACAAAGAGATACTCCACCTGTAAGGATGGTTACAAGTAGAGAGCCAAATAGATCACGGTCCGATGAAATGAACAGGGCATGGCCATAACCTAAACTTGATGAAAGGAATACGATGGGAGACTGTTACTTCAGCCCCAAGCATATTTCTGTGCCAATCGCAAAGATTACAAGGTCAAGGATTAAGTTGGTATGCCTTCGATAATTGTGGGGAAACCAAAGGCATCAAATTTTAAGAAAATGGTCGGACAAGCCTTTCCTAGGTTAGGTTGATAAGGCGACAAGATGATCCACAAGGAGAGGCCGAATACAATAGGGACCTCACCCTGCATCAACTGAACAAGGGAATTGTTGGGGGCTTGTTCTCAAATGCTATGAATTAAGAACAAGGCAACATAAAAATGTTAAATGTTAATGCCCTTCGTCCGCTGAAGCATTATCTCCCCAAGGATTTAATGAACTCCGGACGAAGATCGCGGGCAAAATATCACGAAGGTCTTACCTTCGTGATTAAACTTATATAATAATGTAAAATGAAATATAACATGTAAAACATATGCCAGAAACAGATAATATTATTTGTATGTTTCATTATATGGATCTGAATATTAAAACATGATATTTGGGTACGTTTATACCTTTTCCTTGACGGAAAACAACAATTCCGGTGTGATGCGTCGGCGATTACAGGAATGCGTGAACAGTAAAGGAATACTGTTCACTATTTATAGGCACAGGACACAGCCTGTGAAGAATTACAATCATGCCCCTCATAAAAGTTTACAACAATGACTCAGACCCCTATGAGCTAAAAGGTCATTCCATCTTTAAGTCGGTTCGACCCTTCATCTTCGGACATGTTATAATACCGAAGCTTCATGAATGATGCCTTCGGCGTCACGTACAAGCGGCTTTGGCCGAAGCTGTTTCTTTCTGCAGGACCTTCGGCGACGGAGCGTGGTCCCAACAGTAGCCCCTTCACGGTGCTAGATCGTTTTTCGTAACGAGCTTGATCCGTAAAAAAAGTCTCTTAGGCTTCAGGAAGCCGAAGGTCCGAAAAACACCTTCCCTGAGCTCGTTGTCGAGAAACGATACAATTTTCGAGCGTGTAGTGACTCCACTATGCGGGTTCACTATTCTAGTTTTTGTGGTCCACCGTTCAGCGGGTGCGAGCAATCGTTTGCTTGGTGTAAAAATCCTTGACGATTCACCTTCCTTCCTGCAACACTATATAAACAGACGGGTAGGTGTGAAGTTACCACAACATTCATTGCTACTGCACTGTTTTGCTGCCAAAATTTTTAACCATAGCCGAAGCTTGGCTTTCACATTCGAATGAAGCTCTAGCTTGGCGTCTGCTTCGTCAGAAGAAGGTCTTCAGGAAAGAGGTTATTAATTTCTGAGCAATTTTCAAGATAAAATCAAATGGCCAGAGTGCGCTCTACTGCTAGGGCTGAGCGCGAAGGAGACGAAGCCGAAGCTGCGGAAGCTGTCCCTATCTCGGAAGCGATGAGGCGAAGTGGATTGATGACATCGAAGATCACCCCTGCTGCCGAAGCTGAACAAGCAGATATTGAAGAAACTGATTCTGAAGATGATCACACTATTGCAATACCAAGCAAGCCTAGCCACCTGGACTTTGGAAAGTCAACAATCTCCAAGGCTGATTTCCTGAAGATGGTAAAATCGGGCTACTTTAGCGAAGATGAGAAGAAGCTGATTCGCTTCGGAGGAGAGGAAACTACCCCGAAGCCAGAGGAGGATGAAATAGTGATTTTCAAGAGTTTCCTCAAAGCCGGTTTGAGATTTCCTTTGAATAGGATGATTGCTGATGTGCTAAAAAAGTTTGGTATCTATTTCCATCAATTAACTCCTAATGCTATTGTTAGACTTAGTGTTTATATTTGGGCTCTCCGAAGCCAGGGGGTGGAGCCTTTTGCCGAAGGTTTCTGCCGAGTACACGAGCTACATTATCAAACTAAGGCCAGAAAAGATGGATTACATGAAAATTTTGGTTGTTATAATTTTGCCTACCGGAAGACTACGAAGTTTCCTGTAATTAGCTATCGAAGCAAGTGGCCGGCAGGCTGGAAGTCAGAATGGTTCTACGTCAAAGTTGACGATGACAAGGAGAAGCTAGTACAGAGCCCGCTTGAATTGATATTCGAAGAGACCAGACCTCACTGCAATATGGCACCAGAAGGTCCAACTCAAATCGCGTTGGCTGAATTCAGGATTATTGCTGAACACATTGGCACTAGAGATCTTGTGCAGGAATTTTTGTCGTTCAAAATATTTCCAACTATGAGGGAATGGGTTATGCCGAAGCTCAAGAAAGAGAAGAAAGAAGGAGAACTTGTCCGCCTGCCCTACCATTACAAGTTCAAGAAATATTTTAAAGAACCCTGCCAAAAATGGTTCGAAACAATTGAAGTAATGAGTACTGAAATTCTTGGAAATTATTCTAAAAAAGAAGATCAATTGATGATAGCAGCCTTCGGCACCCGACCGAAACGAAGACTAAATAGGGTGCTTGATGCTATAGGTTTTGAATACCCTGACTACGAGTGGCTAGACAAGGGTGCCGAAGGGCAAAAGAGAAAACGAGTGGCCAGCGTTTTAACTAAAGACGACGAAGATCAACCAGAAAAGAAGAAAGAAAAACTTGAGCCGAAAGCCATTGCCCCAAGAAAGAGAAAAGCTGCGTCTCCGAAGCCTGCATCACCGAGACCAGCATCTCCGAAGCCAGCATCTCCAGAACCAGAAATATTGGTCCGAGATGAAGAAGTGTCTGTGGTACCTTCTGCTGCCGAAGTAGAAGAAATTTTGAAGGTAATGACTGAATCTTTGCCTATCAAGCTAAGTCCGCTGGCACCGGAACTGACAAAGTTTTTTCAGAAGGACAAAGAGACTTCGGCAGTAGAAAGTCCTGCGAAGCCGAAAAAACGAAGAATCATTCAAGTGACAGATGTGATCCATGGGACACCATCACCGACACCGGTATAAAAATTGTTGTTGCCAAGACCGCCGAAACCGCCAAAGATGCCGCAGCCGAAGCCACCAGAGTGGAAACCCCCGAAGCTGAAACCGGCGGAGCCGAAACTGCCGGGGCCGAAGCTGGGGCCACAGAAAATCCGAACCTGGAAGAGACACTTGAAGTTATTGATAATATACTCCTGAAAATGGCTGAAGAAGAAGCTGCTGTGGTCACAGCAAGCGCAGCTACTGAAAAAGAGAAAAAACAAGTTGAAGACATTTTGGAAGGAGATTTTAAATTTCAAGATTTACTTGGACAAGAATTAACAGATGCTGAAAAAGAAGAGCTTAAAAGATATGCCGTATCTTGTGGATATAAGCCTGGAGCTATGCTATTTGGTGGAGTTAACGAAGGGAAACTGAGATGTCTTCGAAACCGCAACGAGGCTAGAATTATCAGAACCCTCTCAAAAAGCATTGGCCTGCCGAAACTAGAAGCGGACCTCTGCCGCTACCAGCGACACCATATCGCTGGAAGCTTGCTTTATGCTAATTTTAAGGTAAAAAATATTGTTACCATTTTATTATTATTATTAATTTTTTAGGTCATTATCTAATAAAGACTGTTTTGACAGAGTATACTACTAAGTAAGGTTCTAAAAATGCAACAAGACCTCGAAGAGGAGAACAAGATTATCATCAAAGATTTGGAAAAAAAGTTGAAAATTACGAAGCTATTCTGAAAGAGAAGGACTTCGCCATCCAAGATTTTGAAATCATGGCTAAAGAGCACGAAGGTGCATTGGAAAAGAAGGACTTTGTTATTCAGTCTATGGAAGGATCCTTGGCTGAAGTCCAAGCCGAGAATGATAGCTTAAAGAATGAATTGCTTAAACAATCAGAAAAATTTGAGCAGGAAAAGAAACACCTTGAAACAAGTCTTAAAACTAAGATGGATAAAAATTCAAATCTGTAAACATCCTTGAAAGAACTCCAAGAGAAATGCCTAAGCTTCGGCAACCGATGCGTGCAGCGGCTGAAGGATGTGTTTCATTCTATCGGAGCCAGCTCTGAAAAATTTACACCTTCGGCTGCGAACCTGCCCAGGACATTAGAATATATTGAAGGCGAGGTTGATGCTCTTGACGAAGTTATTGGTGGGCACGCCGATTTCTGTGCCATGGTAGCTTCTCGGGGTTCAGCTGCCGCTTTTTTGAAGGCCGACTGTACGCATGGAAATATTGTAAATAGACCAAACTTCAGCTTATCAGCGTCAGATCTAATAGATATCCCAAGCCTGGCCCGAAGCATTGGAAATAGATTCATGACCCAGATCTGGGTAAATGGGGGGCGAAAAATGGCAGGTGACGAAGCTCGAAGTCATCTTAAGCCGGTAAGAAACTTATATTTGTTACTTTTACCTTCTCCTTGAAATTTGCACCTGTCTTACTCTGATCCTTGATATCCGCAGGATGACGAAGCTGAAGTATGACGAAGCTGAAGTTTTGACGAAATCTAGCCTGTAGTTTGATAGTTGCTTCACCATACTTTCCTGCAAAAATTCTGGAGAGACTTTTGTAATATAATTATGGAATAACTCATGTAAATTTGTACATACCTTGTAATATATTTTGTTTTCGTTATCTTCATCCAATCTGCTTTGCTGTGGATGAAACTCCTCTTTTGAGCCGAAGGCGAAAAACACCTTCCCTTCTTTTCGTACACAATGAAGCAAAATTTTTTTTTCTTTCGAAGTCTTTTCTCATTGCCAAAGCACCTGTCTCTTTCGTGTGGTATGATGATGATTCTATATATGTCTAAATGAATGTTTATGAATGCAAATGACATGATGGAATGTATTATGCAAATGAATATTGAGACACATGTTTAAAAATCATGATCATAGCCCTTTCATCCCGTTAGGAACGATTCGAATCTTTTTGCCGTTTACTTTTCGGCTTCACAGTTTACTTTTTGGTGTATCAGCGTTGACTTTTCGCTGTAAGCCTCCCTTGGGAGCTTCTTCGCCTTTTACTTTCAGCGGAATCAGCGTTGACTTTTCGCTGTAAGCTCTGCATTCCCTTAGGAACGACTTTTGAGCTTTTCCCTGATTTCTTTTCTTTTTCCTTTGCTTTTACATTTACATCTTTGGGGGATATCATACTTATAGAATTGAAATAAGGAATATTACATGTTGTGGCCCCATTAAAAACCTTTCTCCCCCTTTGGAAAGGAAAAGGGTGCCAGAAAAAAGGAATAGAAAAAATTACATCAAGCTAAACATAATATCGTCGAAGCTCATCCGCGTTCCACGATCTAGGAATGTCGTTGCCGTCCATATCCTTTAATCTGTAGGAACCGGGTCTTGACGAAGATACTACCAAGAAAGGGCCTTCCCACTTCAGCTGTAGTTTGCCTACCGTGTCTGGGTTGGCCACTCTCCGAAGCACCAAATGTCCTGGCTTGATGTTCTTCAACCGAACCTTTTTGTCACACCATTTTATTGTTTCGGCTTGGTATTTATTGATGTTTTCCACAGCCTGAAGCCTGATCCCTTCTATAGCATCCTTTTCCATAGAGCAATCAGCTTCATCTTCGCCTTCTGCCGAAGCTATTGTTCTTATAGATCCTGCTTTGGCTTCTTCCGATGTTATTGCTTCATCGCCGAACAATAGTTTAAATGGCGTAAAGCCTATTGATCTTGGCGCTGTTGTGTTATGGCTCCACACCACTTTGATTAATTCTTCTGGCCACTTTCCCCTGGGCTGATTGAAGATTGACTTCATTATTCCTGTCATTATGATCCCATTGGCTCTTTCGACTAGTCCATTTGATTCTGGATGCCGAACTGACGCAAAATGGATCTTCGTGCCAATTTGGTCACAAAACTCTTTGAAAACTTCGGAGTCAAACTGCGTTCCATTGTCCACAGTAATGGCCTTCGGCACTCCAAAGCGACAAACAATGTTTTGCCAGAAGAACTTTTGGACGGTGACCGAAGTTATTGTGGCTAAAGGCTTTGCCTCAATCCACTTAGAAAAATATTCCACTGCCACTACAACATATCTTAAATTTCCTTGTGCTGGTGGTAGCGGACCTAACAAATCAAGGCCCCACCTTTGTAACGGCCAAGTGGGCTGTATTAACTGAGTTAGAGACGAAGGTTGTTTTTGATCTCTTGCACATTTCTGACAACCTTCGCACTTTTGCACTAGTTCTGCTGCATCCGAAGCTGCTTTTGGCCAATAAAATCCTTGGCGAAAAACTTTTCCCAACAATGGCCTAGATCCGATATGAGATCTACACAAGCCTGCATGTATTTCCTTCATCAATTCTATACCTTCGGCTCTGGACAAACACTTGAGCAATGGGGAACAGACCCCACGCTTATATAATTCCCCTTCTATAATAACATATTGGCCGAGCTCTTGCTTCTATCCTTCTGTTATAAGCTTCGTCATCCGAAAGAAAATTACCCTGAAGGAAAGAGATGATTTCAGTTCTCCAATCTTCACTATAAACAGGGGATATGTTGAGAACCGCTCTTTCAAGAAGCTCAACCGAAGGTGCTTTTATTGTTTCAAAAAATACATCCGAAGGTAAAGGCAGCCCCTGTGCCGCTGATTTGGCTAACAGATCAGCATATTCATTTTCTCCGCGAGGAATATTTTTGACAGAGAATCCTTCAAAGGAAGCCTCGATCCTTCGGACTGTATCTAGATACTTTTCAAGCTTCGGATCTCTTGCTTTATAGCTCTTGTCAATATGACCAGAAATAACTTGGGAGTCAGTTTTAAGAATAGCCCTTCTGATCCCCATTGCCTTTAATTTCCGAAGACCCAAGAGCAGAGCTTCGTACTCAGCAATATTATTTGTGCAACTGAAATCAAGTCTTGCCGCATAACAAGTTCTAACTTTGGAAGGTGAAACCAACATAGCAGCTGCTCCTGCTCCGAAGGTCCCCCAAGACCCATCGCAGAACACTGTCCATGCTTCGGCATCTTTATTCATTTCTTCTTCCTGAGCTCCTGGCGTCCAGTCTGCAATGAAATCTGCCAACGCTTGGGACTGAATCGAAGATCTATGGACATAATCAATACAAAATTCATTGAGCTCTGCAGCCCATTTTCCAATCCTTCCAGTAGCTTCTCGGTTTCTTATAATATCCTTCAAGGGTTGTGAAGAAGGAACAATTATGTTGTAAGCTTGAAAATAATGCCGAAGCTTCCTGGAGGCCATCAAAACAGCATACAGTACCTTCTCCAATTCTATATAATTTTTCTTTGATAAACTAAGAACTTCGGACACAAAGTATATTGGGGCCTGCTTTTTGACTTGGCCTTCAAGCTTCTCTTGAACAAGTGCTGCACTTACCGCTGAGTGCGAAGCTGCTACATATAATAACAAAGGAGCCCCTGGCGTTGGTGGAGTTAATGTTGTTAGATCTATTAAATATTGCTTCAGCTCCTCGAAGGCTTTCTGCTGAACTGGTCCCCACAGAAAAACTTCAGCTGACTTCAACACTTCGAAAAATGGCAAATTTCTCTCTGCTGATCTGAATATGAATCTGTTGAGAGATGCCAGTCTTCCTGTCAATCTTTGAGCCCCCTTCTTCGTACTTGGTGGTTCCATTCGAAGGATAGCTTCGATTTTGTTTGGATTAGCCTCAATTCCTTTTGTTGAAACTAGGCAACCAAGAAATTTGCCCTTCTTCACTCCGAAGACACATTTTTCTGGGTTTAGCTTTAAACCAGCCCGTCTAAAATTAGCGAAGGTCTCCGGCAGATCAGCAATGTGATTATCTTGCTTCGTGCTTTTTACAATGATATCACCAACATAAGTTAGCACATTCCTGCCTATCTGAGAATGGAGAACCTTCGCTGTCATTCTGCTGAAGCTTCCTCCAGCATTCTTAAGCCCCTCAGGCATCCGAAGGTAACAATATGTTCCACTAGGGGTTATGAAGCTGGTCTTCGGTTCATCCTCCTTCTTCATCCAAATTTGATGATAGCCTGAATAACAATCCAACAGACTCATAGGCTCTGAAGAAGCCGCTGCATCGACCAAAGAATCTATCCTTGGCAATGGAAACTCGTCCTTCGGACAGGCCTTATTGAGATCAGTAAAATCGATACACATTCTCCATTTACCATTGGCCTTCTTCACCATAACAGTGTTAGCCAACCATTCTGGGTATTTTACCTCTCTAATAACTCCAGCACTGAGGAGTCTTTTCACTTCATTCCGAGCACCTTCGGCCTTGTCATCAGACATCTTCCGAAGTCTCTGCTTTCTGGGTCTGAAAGATGGGTCGACATTAAGCGAGTGCTCAATAACATCCCTGTTAACTCCGCAAAGATCATTAGCTGACCAAGCAAAAACATCTTTATTGTTGAACAAAAACTGTGTCAAGGTTTTCTCCTGTTCTTCGGACAATTGAGATCCCAATAGCACCTTCTGCTCTGCTATGTCCTCACATAAGAGCATGGGTTTCGGCTGATCAGCCGAAGCAGCTTTTTCCCTTCTGAACTTGTACTGCTCACAAGCTTCAGCTCCATCTATGTTATGGATCACTTTTGAATCTGTCCAATTTCCTTCGGCCCTTCTGGCAGCTTCCTGACTTCCATGAATAGCGATGGGCCCTTGGTCCGAAGGTATCTTCATGCAAAGGTAAGCTAGATGAAGAATTGCTTCGAAGGCATTGAGAGTGCCACGACCAATGATAGCATTGTAAGGATACTCCATGTCAACAATGTCAAACACAATTTGCTCAGTCCTTGTATTGTTAACAAACCCGAAGGTTACTGGCATGGTGATCTTCCCAAGTGCTACAATTTGCCATCCTCCGAAGCCACAAAGGGGATGCGTAGCATCATGGATGTTGTCTTCAGGCTCTTGCATTTGTCTGAAAGCTTTAGCAATTATGATATCAGCTGCGCTGCCTGTATCAACCAAAACATTATGAACCAGAAATCCTTTGATCACACAAGAGATAACCATAACATCATTGTGTGGGTAATCCTTGAGTTGAAGATCCTCTTGGGAGAAGGTAATTGGAATGTGAGACCATCTTGACTTGATGAAGGGTCCTTGCACCCCGACGTGCTGTACCCTTCTCTGTGCTTCCTTCTTCTGCTTCTTGTTGGCTGGTTCTGAGCATGAACCGCCTATTATCGGGAGTACCAGCTTCGGGGCCGAAGCAGCTCCAGTTTGATCGTTGAACGAAGCCATCAGCTCAAAAAAGTGGAAGTGTGTTGACCGGAGGTGGGCGCCAATGTTGGGGGCTTGTTCTCAAATGCTATGAATTAAGAACAAGGCAACATAAAAATGTTAAATGTTAATGCCCTTCGTCCGCTGAAGCATTATCTCCCCAAGGATTTAATGAACTCCGGACGAAGATCGCGGGCAAAATATCACGAAGGTCTTACCTTCGTGATTAAACTTATATAATAATGTAAAATGAAATATAACATGTAAAACATATGCCAGAAACAGATAACATTATTTGTATGTTTCATTATATGGATCTGAATATTAAAACATGATATTTGGGTACGTTTATACCTTTTCCTTGACGGAAAACAACAATTTCGGTGTGATGCGTCGGCGATTATAGGAATGCGTGAACAGTAAAGGAATACTGTTCACTATTTATAGGCATAGGACACAGCCTGTGAAGAATTACAATCATGCCCCTCATAAAAGTTTACAACAATGACTCAGACCCCTATGAGCTAAAAGGTCATTCCATCTTTAAGTCGGTTCGACCCTTCATCTTCGGACATGTTATAATACCGAAGCTTCATGAATGATGCCTTCGGCGTCACGTACAAGCGGCTTCGGCCGAAGCTGTTTCTTTCTGCAGGACCTTCGGCGACGGAGCGTGGTCCCAACAGGAATGGTTTTGGGAGGAAACATGACTTGAGATTCTTGTTTTAAGGTTGCGTACACTTTATGTACAACAAAGAAATTATCTAAGCATTTATTTACATGAGTTTGGGTCATGGAACGATAATGGTAAATTCAAATTTGGGTCTCGGTTCACCAACTAAGAACATGGCCTAATTTTGAGTTTAGGCAAACAAGTCTATCGTCACCACAAGTACAAGGGCAACACATATAAGACCTAAATATATTACCTAAAGAATGGAGGACAACATATTTCCTTAGGATTCATGATATAACATTACACCACATTATTTACAATCATTGGTTACTGGAATAAAGAGGAGAGAAGCATTTTGGGTGTATAGGTGACAAACATAATGCAACAATCAGGATGCATGCTCGTCTTATTCGTCCTCACGAGTTTTGCCAACATACTGTGGCAATAACGTTCTATCTCGGTGGCATACTTACGACTCTCACGGTATTTTGCTAGTCGTCAGCTACACATACGTTTTCGAAGTTAGTGTACCTGCAGAAAAATCCATCACAACCCAGATTGCCCATGATGCAGTTCACACATGACAGTTTATCATAGTTTATACTCCATATATTTCTATATGGAGGCCAGCTCATCATTAAGCGCTGAGCCACGCATAGGCGTCGTTGCCACACTTTAACCATAGGGCAACTCATTATGGTAACTCACCTTCTTACCTGAACGTAGGTGCGTTGTTACAAGTACATTACACTTCTCAGTATTCCCATGTCTGTATACCCATACACATCCATGGGGTACTGAATTCCCAGAAAAGTAAATACTCCACATCGCAGTCTTTATATATACATATGTAAAACATGTATATAATCGGACGCCACTTTTAAACACTCCCCTAGACCGACGGTTGTTCGGTCATGCTCTCACAACTCACCTTACCTGAGCATCGATCCATTCAAAACTGAATGACCTCAAAAATAACATTACACATGTATGCAATACCCACCCAGTTGTGGGTTAGTGGTTTTAACTAAGCCACCTGATAATCCTAAGTATAGGGCTTAACAGAGGATGTCGCTAGCATTATAGTTTTTTTAAAACTGTTTTTCAAAACCAAACAATGTGTTTAGTTGAAAATAGGTTTTTCAAAACCAAAACTTTTGTTTTGAAAATACGTATGTGACCGTAGATACTTAATCCAGCTCTGATACCAGCTGTGGCAGAACCTCCAAGTTATTGGGCCCACATGCACCTGTCCTTGTCCTAAAGACCTCAGATGGCTATGCATGTGCACTAGATAACTTAATAGGATTTGTCCGATTGCCCCAAGGACATCGGATAAACCACTTTCCACCAGAACCGCGGGATTAAGTAACACAAATCACACACGCCAATATTTTTGCAGCGGAAATACTATTACCAAATGTTACAAGTTACAAAAATTTTATATTATTTTATCGGAGTGATTACAAAAGTATAAGTTGAAATATACGCTAGCTCAAATGACCATCCTCAATAAGAAGTATAGAAGGAGTACTTAGACTTATAAGAAGGCCGATGTAACACCCTAAATCTCATTTTGAGAATATAGTAAAAATTTTCAAAGATCTTGCATTAGAATTTTTCTTTTTCTCTCTCTTTAGAACTCTCATAACATTTGAAGACTCATCTCCCTATTTAAAAGCATTTGCTTAAGTGAATAAAATAATAAATAGAACCATATTTGGCACTCATGATGGAGTTTTAATTGTATGTGCATTTAAAGTAATAATAAAATATAATAATGGAATTGAGAATTTGAAGTTAACCCAAAGTTGCACTTTAGGGTTTTGGAAATATTATGTAGAAGTGAAAGAGAGAAGATATATATATATATATATAATATAAAGGAAATTTATATATCTCCAAAAATTTATACTTTTTATTTCACAATATAAATTGAGGATAAACTGGCACAAGATTTGAATTTAAAATCTGAATTTAAAATGGAATTTGGAAACTAGAAGGGAGAAAGAAGAAAATAAAAAAAAAGAAAAAGGAAAAGGAATACTATACCTGTTGGGCCGCCAACCTCGAATTCGGCCCACCCAGGGAATAACACCGCGCGGCCCATTACCCTTCACGGGCGCGCGCCGACATCATGGGCCCACTGGCCAGCCTCTCACTCACGCCAGTCACTTCCGTGCGGGCCACCCTCGTCAGCGCTCCCTCTACCGCGCTCGCTACTCCTCACTATCTCTGGCGCGTGGACCACCGGTGTCAGCGTCTTCTTCGTAACAACCGCGCCCACCCCGCGACTTCCTCGCCGGTGACCTCGACGTCCAGCGGAGTCCGACCGGGCAGGTTTCCCCTGGACTCGGAACCCCGTAGCTGTATAAAACCGAGCCGTTCCTTTGCGTTGGTGTCATCCGCCATTACCGAGCGCAGAGAGAAAAGGGAGGAGAGAGGCGGCCGCACGACCATCTTGGCGTCCGGGCCGCGTGTGAGCTGAAGTTTGGGTCGGTGATCGTCGCGAGTTCACGGTGGAGCTTTCCGCGGGTGAGCCAGGTGGTGTCGGTCGGGGAAGCAGCCTGAATTGCTCACCGTTGTCGTGACTTCCGCCGTGCGCCGTGGGCGAGCCTCCTGGTGACCTAATCCCCGGTATTGTTCCCACCTCTGTGCTCGCCATCTTCCCCTCTCGGTGTAGTAGCGATCAATTTCTATATGGAGGCGGTTTTCACCGGATTTCGTGCTCGCCGGCGAACCGACCGCCGCGGGGGCTGAACTCCGTCGTCGGGACGCGGCTGGGTGAGGAAGATTGTGCCTGCACGTCGGATTAAAAACGTGCGGTCTAGATCAGATCTGCGCGTACCGATTCGCTGGGTTGTCCTGGGCCGTTCGATCTCGATCGGGCGAATCCGGGGCGAGTTGGGGTATTTTAAATCCGTGTCGTCGGTCGTCGATCGGACGGTAAGGATTGCGTACCGGTTTGACCGAGTTCCGGTCTAATCTGCGCCGTGCGAAGACGATCCAACGGCCGAGACTCGCCCGTACCCCTTCGCGGGTGCACTTTGCTTAAGAGACCCCGTACTTTTTACGAATCAACCCGCCATCCCTTGTCGCTGTGCACTGTGCCTTAGGATCTTTGCGCAGGGGCCCCTGCGGTTCCTGAATTTTGGTGCGCAGTCCAGTGATCCGAGGGAATCAGTTAAATAATTATAGAAATGAATTTTTAACATAAAAACAATTCCTATAACTTGATTAATTCATAGAAAATTCATATGGAGTCCAAATTAATTAATTCCAATTCCTATAATTTTGTAGTATTATTGTTTATCAATTAGTACCTCTGTTTTGACATGAATGTCACCACAAAATTCATTTCCTAATTAATCTTATATCAAATACATAAAGTCTTAGGAAATTCATAACTCTTTCGTTTTAACTCCGATTTGATCCGTTCAAGTTGCGTTAGTCTCGTAGCTTCGCGTAGATTATTATTATTCAGTTTGTACTTATGTTTGGTGTAATGTTAATTTTGCCTATACAATGTTTGTTTGTATTGCTACGACTAGAGCGAGGTCACGTGTCATCTGAAGAGCAAGTTGGTACCTGGATTCTCAAGGCCCAGGCAAGTTGTGCCCTTGATCACTTCTTTTTACCCACTCATGTTCTAATTAATCATAATGATCTGCATAGGTTAATTTTGATGGGACCCAATAGGTTACCCTAGTTTGTCTATCTTTATACCTTGTTTACCACTGAACCTTTTGGGTAGTACTTGCTAGTGCTTTATGTGGTTTTGGGTATGAAGATTACATTATTCATGATCATACTTTTGTTATCAGCTGTTATTTATTGTTCATGATAAGATCATTATGTTAAATGGAACATGGAGAACCACCCGGGAAAACAGTGCTACCACAAGGGAGGAATGGGACCCCTTGGCTGATTAATTAGGAAAGCTAGTGGAAGACTACCTTACCCGAAAGGGGCAAGGGCAGTAGGGGAGTGGTCAGTGTAGGGAGGCCCTCGGGAGGATTTTGCTGCGATGGCGGTCCTGCAAGGGATTCCTGCATTGGAACTTCCTATAAACTGTAGCGGGTTTTCAGAAGCTAGTGGAACTTTGTAAAGGCCTCGTAGTGGATCCCTAGCCATTCACCTCGGTAGTGTCTAAGGGCCTTGCAAACCCTGGCGACATGGGATACACGACTTGTGGGTAAAGATGCGCAACCTCTGCAGAGTGTAAAACTAGTATACTAGCCGTGCTCACGGTCAAGAGCGGCTCGGACACTCACATGATTAAATTATGGAACTTAAACTCAATTTGCCATATGCATTGCATCGCAGGTGAAGTTGTTACTTTTGTTCTACTATTTAACTGGGTTGGTATTTACTTATACTTAGTAACTGCTAATAAAATTTTGACCAACTTTAAAAGCAATGCTCAGCTCTAACCATCTTCTTTGGTAAGCCTTACACTTCACGTGAGCTCCCACCTTTGGCGAGTTCATGCACATTATTCCCCACAACTTGTTGAGCGATGAACGTATGTGAGCTCACTCTTGCTGTCTCACACCCCCCCACAGGTGTAAAGCCCAAAATTTGCATAAGACAATAAATAAATATATAAATAAAATAGTAAGTTCAAATATCTCAACTCATACTTGAGTAATGAATGTTGAGGACTGAATTTTGAAACTGAGAATTAATCTATAAAAAAAAAGGTTTCTATTCAACTAAATAATTGTACATATCATTAAAATAATGCACCATAAGTATTTATATCTAATTTTGAAGTAATTTTTACTTCTCATTCCACATTCAAAGTACTATTTTTCTAAATGAGAAAGAAAACAATTTATGGAACCATTTATTCCTTTGATAAATAGATGACAAGAAAAATGATAGAAAAAAAATAATAATATTGTAAACAATAGATTTTATATTAGGAATTATTGTGACACTTGAAAAAGTTGAAGTTCAAAACATGTTTGAATATGAATTGAATTTGAAAAAGAAAACAGAAAAGATAAAAGAAAATAAAATGGAAAAGGAAAACAACGGGTGGGCCTAATTCCCTGGTCGGCCCATCTCCCTTCTCCGCTTTTGCCCAACCCGCGCGCTTCGCGCTTGTGCCCGCGGCTCTGGCTGACAATCCGGGTCGTTCGCCTGTGGGTCTCGATGTGTGGCTGTCGTGCGGGCCCACGCCGTCAGCCACGTTCTTCCCCAAGCACCGCGCTCCGCTCATCTCGCAACGGACTCCGTCGATTCCGCCATGGTTTATGCTTCAACCGTGCCGCGCGGATCTGGGAATCCTCTGCATACCAGTCAACGATTCCACGCCCGCCACCTCTTTTCTCGTGCACACGAACGAACAACCGCTGCTGGCCACGCACAGGTTGTTCCGCGGCAATGGCGGATGCGAAATCCACGCGAACCTTGGCCGGCCTGCGCTAATTGACCGGAGGGTAGGGGTATAAGTACGCGAGCACTGCGGCTACCTCTTCCACCGGTTCTCGTCGTCAATGACCTCCTAACCATCCTCAATTCACTCGGTGGCTTACAAATCTTTCCGCCGCGTCCGTCGCTCACCGTGGGAGGCCTCACCGGTGCCATAATAACAGGTATGGAGCTCTCCCCTGTGTCCGCCGTATCCTCGATTTTGGTTAGCAACCGTCCAACGGCGCGAAGACTCACGTATGCGCTGGATTGGGTGCTCACCGGCGTTCTCCGCCGTGGTAATCACCTGGGCACCGCTCGCTGTTAGCTTGAGGAGGGAGACAGCGGTGGGCCGTTGGATGCCCTCTGAACGGTTTGGATTATGCCGCGCGTATCGATTGGGAGAGGAGGCGGTGGATCGTCCGATCGGGATCGGACGGTCGTATCCAAATTCTGGGCTCATATCACGCTGGACCGTCGGATTTAGATCCGAGGGCTACAATTGCGTACCGGTTCAGATGAGATTCAATCTAATCTGGGCCGTCCGTAGCAGATCGAGTGGATGAGAGTTAACCGTAACCCTTCGGCCTCGTGCGTTTTGTAAAAGAGACCTTGTATTATCCGTGAATCAACCCGCCATCCATGCGATAGAGGCCTGAGTCTTGGGAAAATGTTGGTTTAACCCCCTGCACTTCTCTATATTTGACGCCCAGTCCAGAAAATTAATAAACTCAGGAAAATAGGTTAGAAAATGGTTTTTAGTACAAATTTAATTGCAGAAACTTGTTTAAATTGTAGAAAATCCATTTGAACTCCAAATTGGCCCATTCCAGCTCCTATAATTTTGTAATATTATTCTCTATCTAATAGTACCACTGTTTTTACAAGAAATACACATTAAAATTTATTTCTCACTTAACCCTATATTAAATGCATAAAATCTTTGGAAATTCATAACTTAAAATCTATAACTCCAAAATTAATGATTCCTGTTCCTATGATCTTATTTTAATATGTATATTATTAATGTGTATTTTGTTCTTATGTTTGGTGTAATGTTAATTTTGCCTATACCATGTTTGTTTGAATTGCTACGACTAGCAGTGAGGACACGAGTCATCTGAAAAGCAAGTCAGTACCTGGAATCTCAAGTCCCAGGCAAGTTGTGCCCTTGATCACTTCTTTTACCCAGCCATGTTCTAATTAATCATAATGATCTGCATAGGTTAATTTGATGGGACCCAACAGGTTACCTAGTTTGATAATCTTTATACCTTGTTTACCACTGAACTTTTTGGGCAGTACTTGCTAGTGCTATATGTGGTTTTGGGTATGGAGATACACTATTCATGATTACACTTTTGTTATCAGTTGTTATTTATTGTTCATGATAAGATCATTATGTTAATTGGAACATGGAGCGACCACCCGGGAAAACAGTGCTACCACAAGGGAGGAATGGGACCCCTTGGCTGATTAATTAGGGAAGCTAGTGGAAGACTACCTTACCCGAAAGGGGCAAGGGCAGTAGGGGAGTGGTCAGTGTAGGGAGGCCCTCGGGAGGATTTTGCTGCGATGGCGGTCCTGCAAGGGATTCCTGCATTGGAACTTCCTATAAACTATAGCGGGTTTTCGGAAGCTAGTGGAACTTTGTAAAGGCCTCGTAGTGGATCCCTAGCCATTCACCTCGGAAGTGTCTAAGGGCCTTGCAAACCCTGGCGACATGGGATACACGACTTGTGGGTAAAGATGCGCAACCTCTGCAGAGTGTAAAACTGGTATACTAGCCGTGCTCACGGTCATGAGCGGCTCGGACCCTCACATGATTAAATTATGGAACTTAAACTCAATTTGTCATATGCATTGCATCGCAGGTGAAGTTGTTACTTTTGTTCTACTATTTAATTGGGCTGGTATTTACTTATACTTAGTAACTGCTAATAAAATTTTGACCAACTTTCGAAAGCAATGCTCAGCTTCAACCATTGTCTTTGGTAAGCCTTACACTTCACGTGAGCTCCCACCTTTGGCGAGTTCATGCACATTATTCCCCACAACTTGTTGAGCGATGAACGTATGTGAGCTCACTCTTGCTGTCTCACACACCCCACAGGTCAAGAACAGGTACCGCTGGATGATGCTCATGGAGGATGCTGCGATGAGTTCGTGAGAGGTCTAGGCCGTCGTCTCCCAGTCAACTTTGGGTTGCTGGACCGTTGTCTCCTTATAATGTAATTATTTATTTTGTATAGAACTCCTGTTATATATAAAGATGTGACATTCGATCCTGTGCCATGATTCATCATATGTGTGAGACTTGGTCCCAGCACACCTGGTGATTATGTTTACGCCCGGGTTTTGGATCCCCTAAAATCCGGGTGTTACAGAAGTGGTATCAGAGGAATGTTGACTGTAGGACGAAACCTAGATAGAACTGGACAACCATTGTCTACTTACCTTTGCTACTCTGATCTTTTCTAAACTTTTCTTAATCTTTCTCATCTATTTCCGCTTTACTCTGATTATTCTTACCTTTTCTTTCTAAAGACAAACTTGGATTTCACACTTTGAAATCCGTACCTAAAGTGACTTTAGGAATAGGAGACCTAATCCTAGGAACAAAAACAAAACTATTTTTTTATAAGCGTCTATGTATTTGAATGTTTGCTCTTATGATATATGTCTGATTTGGATCTTTGTTTGAGTGTGATGGGTTGTGGAGTAATGTCCACAATTACATCTGCATATACACCTAGGCATAAAAGATAGCATTTGTAAAATAACTAGACAAACTAGATTACCCTCATTGAAATATATCTAGCTTAAGAGATTTATCTTATCCTAAAAGATCTCATTCTAGCCAATTCATCTTATCTTAAAAGATTCTCCCTTATCTTAATAGATCCATCTCATCTTAAAAGATACTCATCCTATCTTGAAAAGATTGTATCTCATCCTAATAGATCTAACTGGTCTCAAAAAGATTCTATCTTATCTTTAAGGATCCATCTTATCCTAATAAGCATACTTATCCACCCTAGATTAAACAACCATGATCTAATGCAAATTAATTATATCTTATCTAGTCAAACTAGTCATACCAATCTAATCTGGATCCCATCTAATCTAATATGATCTAATCTAATGTGGTCTACTTAAACATATTAAGTGATACTGGTAGAAGAGATTAAACCCTACTAGCCATAACCAATAGAGCCATGATGAATGGTATAACCTTTTTATTCCCACCTAACAATAAACAAACCTTTAACCTACATCTTGTAGTCTATCTCACCCATATATATCTCTCATCTTGACAGATTCTATCTTACCCTGGGATATTTACCTTATACAACTGGTTACCCCAATCTGAACATAAAACAAAGATTAAGCCCTACTAAAGAATCTTCAGATTATAACCAGCTACTAGCTTATTCATTCCGCTTATTGAATAATTTCCTTTGCAAAACTATTACCATATGCTTCTAACTTTCATGGTCAATACCAGGAAAGGAAGGATTATCACGCAACAGCAAACAGAAATGAATTCTCCAAATCCTCCACCTATTGAAACCGAACAAGTGGTTGCTGCCCAAAGAATGGTAATACAACAATTAACAGACCTGGTGACCGAGATGCAAAACCAGATAAGACAACAACGCGAGGAAATACGTCAGGTCCGCCAAGAAATAAGGCAAGCACGGTTGGAGAGACAACAACAACAACAACCTCCACCACCACCACCAGCTCCACCAAGCTACATAGATATAAATTATGATGATTTGTAAGATCTAGATGTTACCTTAGTTAGTAGATGATATGATATTAGAAGGAACAATAAGGTCTATTGACCCTATGTTTTGTTAAAGAATTATACCTCATGCTGAGATTTCTTTGTTTGTGCATATGTTCCGAGAACAATATGAGTATACATTCCTTTTCTTACAAATCTCGAGGACGAGATTTCTGTTAAGGGGGGTAGGATTTGTAAAGCCCAAAATTTGCATAAGACAATAAATAAATATATAAATAAAATAGTAAGTTCAAATATCTCAACTCATACTTGAGTAATGAATGTTGAGGACTGAATTTTGAAACTGAGAATTAATCTATAAAAAAAAGGTTTCTATTCAACTAAATAATTGTACATATCATTAAAATAATGCACCATAAGTATTTATATCTAATTTTGAAGTAATTTTTACTACTCATTCCACATTCAAAGTACTATTTTTCTAAATGAGAAAGAAAACAATTTATGGAACCATTTATTCCTTTGATAAATAGATGACAAGAAAAAGGATAGAAAAAAAAATAATATTGTAAACAATAGATTTTATATTAGGAATTATTGTGACACTTGAAAAAGTTGAAGTTCAAAACATGTTTGAATATGAATTGAATTTGAAAAAGAAAACAGAAAAGATAAAAGAAAATAAAATGGAAAAGTAAAACAACGGGTGGGCCTAATTCCCTGGTCGGCCCATCTCCCTTCTCCGCTTTTGCCCAACCCGCGCGCTTCGCGCTTGTGCCCGCGGCTCTGGCTGACAATCCGGGTCGTTCGCCTGTGGGTCTCGATGTGTGGCTGTCGTGCGGGCCCACGCCGTCAGCCACGTTCTTCCCCAAGCACCGCGCTCCGCTCATCTCGCAACGGACTCCGTCGATTCCGCCATGGTTTATGCTTCAACCGTGCCGCGCGGATCTGGGAATCCTCTGCATACCAGTCAACGATTCCACGCCCGCCACCTCTTTTCTCGTGCACACGAACGAACAACCGCTGCTGGCCACGCACAGGTTGTTCCGCGGCAATGGCGGATGCGAAATCCACGCGAACCTTGGCCGGCCTGCGCTAATTGACCGGAGGGTAGGGGTATAAGTACGCGAGCACTGCGGCTACCTCTTCCACCGGTTCTCGTCGTCAATGACCTCCTAACCATCCTCAATTCACTCGGCGGCTTACAAATCTTTCCGCCGCGTCCGTCGCTCACCGTGGGAGGCCTCACCGGTGCCATAATAACAGGTATGGAGCTCTCCCCTGTGTCCGCCGTATCCTCGATTTTGGTTAGCAGCCGTCCAACGGCGCGAAGACTCACGTATGCGCTGGATTGGGTGCTCACCGGCGTTCTCCGCCGTGGTAATCACCTGGGCGCCGCTCGCTGTTAGCTTGAGGAGGGAGACAGCGGTGGGCCGTTGGATGCCCTCTGAACGGTTTGGATTATGCCGCGCGTATCGATTGGGAGAGGAGGCGGTGGATCGTCCGATCGGGATCGGACGGTCGTATCCAAATTCTGGGCTCATATCACGCTGGACCGTCGGATTTAGATCCGATGGCTACAATTGCGTACCGGTTCAGATGAGATTCAATCTAATCTGGGCCGTCCGTAGCAGATCGAGTGGATGAGAGTTAACCGTAACCCTTCGGCCTCGTGCGTTTTGTAAAAGAGACCTTGTATTATCCGTGAATCAACCCGCCATCCATGCGATAGAGGCCTGAGTCTTGGGAAAATGTTGGTTTAACCCCCTGCACTTCTCTATATTTGACGCCCAGTCCAGAAAATTAATAAACTCAGGAAAATAGGTTAGAAAATGGTTTTTAGTACAAATTTAATTGCAGAAACTTGTTTAAATTGTAGAAAATCCATTTGAACTCCAAATTGGCCCATTCCAGCTCCTATAATTTTGTAATATTATTCTCTATCAAATAGTACCACTGTTTTTACAAGAAATACACATTAAAATTTATTTCTCACTTAACCCTATATTAAATGCATAAAATCTTTGGAAATTCATAACTTAAAATCTATAACTCCAAAATTAATGATTCCTGTTCCTATGATCTTATTTTAATATGTATATTATTAATGTGTATTTTGTTCTTATGTTTGGTGTAATGTTAATTTTGCCTATACCATGTTTGTTTGAATTGCTACGACTAGCAGTGAGGACACGAGTCATCTGAAAAGCAAGTCAGTACCTGGAATCTCAAGTCCCAAGCAAGTTGTGCCCTTGATCACTTCTTTTACCCAGCCATGTTCTAATTAATCATAATGATCTGCATAGGTTAATTTGATGGGACCCAACAGGTTACCTAGTTTGATAATCTTTATACCTTGTTTACCACTGAACTTTTTAGGTAGTACTTGCTAGTGCTATATGTGGTTTTGGGTATGGAGATACACTATTCATGATTACACTTTTGTTATCAGTTGTTATTTATTGTTCATGATAAGATCATTATGTTAATTGGAACATGGAGCGACCACCCGGGAAAACAGTGCTACCACAAGGGAGGAATGGGACCCCTTGGCTGATTAATTAGGGAAGCTAGTGGAAGACTACCTTACCCGAAAGGGGCAAGGGCAGTAGGGGAGTGGTCAGTGTAGGGAGGCCCTCGGGAGGATTTTGCTGCGATGGCGGTCCTGCAAGGGATTCCTGCATTGGAACTTCCTATAAACTGTAGCGGGTTTTCGGAAGCTAGTGGAACTTTGTAAAGGCCTCATAGTGGATCCCTAGCCATTCACCTCGGAAGTGTCTAAGGGCCTTGCAAACCCTGGCGACATGGGATACACGACTTGTGGGTAAAGATGCGCAACCTCTGCAGAGTGTAAAACTGGTATACTAGCCGTGCTCACGGTCATGAGCGGCTCGGACCCTCACATGATTAAATTATGGAACTTAAACTCAATTTGTCATATGCATTGCATCGCAGGTGAAGTTGTTACTTTTGTTCTACTATTTAATTGGGCTGGTATTTACTTATACTTAGTAACTGCTAATAAAATTTTGACCAACTTTAAAAGCAATGCTCAGCTTCAACCATTGTCTTTGGTAGGCCTTACACTTCACGTGAGCTCCCACCTTTGGCGAGTTCATGCACATTATTCCCCACAACTTGTTGAGCGATGAACGTATGTGAGCTCACTCTTGCTGTCTCACACACCCCACAGGTCAAGAATAGGTACCGCTGGATGATGCTCATGGAGGATGCTGCGATGAGTTCGTGAGAGGTCTAGGCCGTCGTCTCCCAGTCAACTTTGGGTTGCTGGACCGTTGTCTCCTTATAATGTAATTATTTATTTTGTATAGAACTCCTGTTATATATAAAGATGTGACATTCGATCCTGTGCCATGATTCATCATATGTGTGAGACTTGGTCCCAGCACACCTGGTGATTATGTTTACGCCCGGGTTTTGGATCCCCTAAAATCCGGGTGTTACAACAGGTCAAGAACAGGTACCACAGGATGAGGCGCTTGGAGGATGCCGTGATGTGTTCGTGAGAGGTCTAGGCCGTCGTCTCCCAGTCAACTTTGGGTTGCTGGACCGTTGTCTCCTTATAATGTAATTATTTATTTTGTATAGAACTCCTGTTATATATAAAGATGTGACATTCGATCCTGTGCCATGATTCATCATATGTGTGAGACTTGGTCCCAGCACACCTGGTGATTATGTTAGCGCCCGGGTTTTGGACCCCTAAAATCCGGGTGTTACAGAAGTGGTATCAGAGGAATGTTGACTGTAGGACGAAACCTAGATAGAACAGGACAACCATTATTTACTTACCTCTGCTACTCTGATTCTTTCTAAAACTTATCTTAATCTTTTCTCATCTATTTCCGCTTACTCTGATTATTCTTATCTTTTCTTTCTAAAAGGCAAATGTGGATTTCACACTTGAAATCTTGTACCTAAAGTGACCTTCAGGAATAGGAGACCTACTCGTAGGAACAAAAACAAAACTATTTTCATAGATATCTATGCACTTGAATGTTTGTTCTTATGATACTTGTCTGATTTGGATCTTTGATTGAGTGTGATGGGTTGTGGAGTAATGTCCACAATTACATCTGCATATATATAGGCGTAAAGGATAGTATTTATAAACTAACTAGACAAACTAGATTATCCCGCATTAAAGTATCTAGCCTAACAATATCCATCTCATCTTAAAAGATTCTATCCTACACTCATAGATCCATCTCATCTTAAAAGACTCTCTCTTAATAGATTCATCTTATCTTGAAAAAAAAATCTTATGTCATCCTAATAAATCTAACTGGCTTCAAAAGGTTCTACCTTATCTTTATGGATCCATCTTATCCTAATAGGCATACTTATCCACCCTAGTTTAACAACCATGATCTAATGCAAATTAGTTAGATCTTATCTAGTCAAGCTAGTCACACCAATCTAACCTAGATCTGATCTAATCTAAAGTGACTTATCAAACATGTTAGATAATACTGATGAAATAGTTTAGACTCTACTCCTATAGAACAAGTCTTAACTTAGTTCACCCTGCACTAAATCAAGAATGACAGATCGACTTGGCCATATGCAACTACCTTAACCATCCGATAGTTGCATAACCCCTCAATTTTAACCTAGCAAGGAGATTCTAACCTACCTACATCATATAATCCATCCTATCCCAAAAGATTCTAACAGGTATCCTACCCTAGTAGATCTATCTAACCTAAACTAGTCTAACCTAGTCATATCCAACCTAATCTAGATTTTATCTAATCTATTATGATCTAATCTAGAGCAAGTTACTTAATGCTGGTACACAAGATAAGGCCATACTCCTAAATCACTTAAGCCTATTTTGGAGACTTATATCAACTTGGCCATACACAACAACTCGACCTATATAACGAGTTACATAACTTACCCAATCAATAGAGTCTTAATGGATTGCATAATCTATCAACCACCACCTGACATCAAACCAAATCTTGACCTACATCATGTAGTCTATCTCACCCATATATATCTCTCATCTTGACAGATACTATCTTACCCTTGGATATTCACCTTATACGACTGGTTACCCCAATCTGGACATAAAACAAAGATTAAGCCTTACTAAAGAATCTCCAGATTATAACCAGCTACTAGCTTATTCATTCCGCTTATTGAATAATTTTCTTTGCAAAACTATTACCATATGCTTCTAACTTTCATGGTCAATACCAGGAAAGGAAAGATTATCACGTAACAGCAAACAGAAATGAATCCTTCAAATCCTCCACCTGTTGAAATCGATCAAGTGGTTGCTGCCCAAAGACTGGTAATACAACAATTAACAGACCTGGTGACCGAGATGCAAAATCAGATAAGACAAGAACGCGAGGAAATACGTCAGGTCCGCCAAGAAATAAGGCAAGCACAGTTGGAGAGACAACAACAACAACAACCTCCACCACCACCACCAGCTCCACCAAGCTACATAGATATAAATTATGATGATTTGTAAGATCTAGATGTTACTATAGTTAGTAGATGATATGATATTATTTTAGAAGGAACAATAAGGTCTATTGACCCTATGTTTTGTTAAAAGAATTATGCCTCATGCCGAGATTCCTTTGTTTGTGCATATGTTCCGAGAACAATATGAGTATACATCCCTTTTCTTACAAATCTCGAGGACGAGATTATTTTTAAGGGGGGTAGGATTTGTAACACCCTAAATCTCATTTTGAGAATATAGTAAAAATTTTCAAAGATCTTGCATTAGAATTTTTCTTTTTCTCTCTCTTTAGAACTCTCATAACATTTGAAGACTCATCTCCCTATTTAAAAGCATTTGCTTAAGTGAATAAAATAATAAATAGAACCATATTTGGCACTCATGATGGAGTTTTAATTGTATGTGCATTTAAAATAATAATAAAATATAATAATGGAATTGAGAATTTGAAGTTAACCCAAAGTTGCACTTTAGGGTTTTGGAAATATTATGTAGAAGTGAAAGAGAGAAGATATATATATATATAATATAAAGGAAATTTATATATCTCCAAAAATTTATACTTTTTATTTCACAATATAAATTGAGGATAAACTGGCACAAGATTTGAATTTAAAATCTGAATTTAAAATGGAATTTGGAAACTAGAAGGGAGAAAGAAGAAAATAAAAAAAAAAGAAAAAGGAAAAGGAATACTATACCTGTTGGGCCGCCAACCTCGAATTCGGCCCACCCAGGGAATAACACCGCGCGGCCCATTACCCTTCACGGGCGCGCGCCGACATCATGGGCCCACTGGCCAGCCTCTCCCTCACGCCAGTCACTTCCGTGCGGGCCACCCTCGTCAGCGCTCCCTCTACCGCGCTCGCTACTCCTCACTATCTCTGGCGCGTGGACCACCGGTGTCAGCGTCTTCTTCGTAACAACCGCGCCCACCCCGCGACTTCCTCGCCGGTGACCTCGGCGTCCAGCGGAGTCCGACCGGGCAGGTTTCCCCTGGACTCGGAACCCCGTAGCTGTATAAAACCGAGCCGTTCCTTTGCGTCCGTGTCATCCGCCATTATCGAGCGCAGAGAGAAAAGGGAGGAGAGAGGCGGCCGCACGACCATCTTGGCGTCCGGGCCGCGTGTGAGCTGAAGTTTGGGTCGGTGATTGTCGCGAGTTCACGGTGGAGCTTTCCGCGGGTGAGCCAGGTGGTGTCGGTCGGGGAAGCAGCCTGAATTGCTCACCGTCGTCGTGACTTCCGCCGTGCGCCGTGGGCGAGCCTCCTGGTGACCTAATCCCCGGTATTGTTCCCACCTCTGTGCTCGCCATCTTCCCCTCTCGGTGTAGTAGCGATCAATTTCTATATGGAGGCGGTTTTCACCGGATTTCGTGCTCGCCGGCGAACCGACCGCCGCGGGGGCTGAACTCCGTCGTCGGGACGTGGCTGGGTGAGGAAGATTGTGCCTGCACGTCGGATTAGAAACGTGCGGTCTAGATCAGATCTGCGCGTACCGATTCGCTGGGTTGTCCTGGGCCGTTCGATCTCGATCGGGCGAATCCGGGGCGAGTTGGGGTATTTTAAATCCGTGTCGTTGGTCGTCGATCGGACGGTTAGGATTGCGTACCGGTTCGACCGAGTTCCGGTCTAATCTGCGCCGTGCGAAGACGATCCAACGGCCGAGACTCGCCCGTACCCCTTCGCGGGTGCACTTTGCTTAAGAGACCCCGTACTTTTTACGAATCAACCCGCCATCCCTTGTCGCTGTGCACTGTGCCTTAGGATCTTTGCGCAGGGGCCCCTGCGGTTCCTGAATTTTGGTGCGCAGTCCAGTGATCCGAGGGAATCAGTTAAATAATTATAGAAATGAATTTTTAACATAAAAACAATTCCTATAACTTGATTAATTCATAGAAAATTCATATGGAGTCCAAATTAATTAATTCCAATTCCTATAATTTTGTAGTATTATTGTTTATCAATTAGTACCTCTGTTTTGACATGAATGTCACCACAAAATTCATTTCCTAATTAATCTTATATCAAATACATAAAGTCTTAGGAAATTCATAACTCTTTTGTTTTAACTCCGATTTGATCCGTTCAAGTTGCGTTAGTCTCGTAGCTTCGCGTAGATTATTATTATTCAGTTTGTACTTATGTTTGGTGTAATGTTAATTTTGCCTATACAATGTTTGTTTGTATTGCTACGACTAGAGCGAGGTCACGTGTCATCTAAAGAGCAAGTTGGTACCTGGATTCTCAAGGCCCAGGCAAGTTGTGCCCTTGATCACTTCTTTTTACCCACTCATGTTTTAATTAATCATAATGATCTGCATAGGTTAATTTTGATGGGACCCAATAGGTTACCCTAGTTTGTCTATCTTTATACCTTGTTTACCACTGAACCTTTTGGGTAGTACTTGCTAGTGCTTTATGTGGTTTTGGGTATGAAGATTACATTATTCATGATCATACTTTTGTTATCAGCTGTTATTTATTGTTCATGATAAGATCATTATGTTAAATGGAACATGGAGAACCACCCGGGAAAACAGTGCTACCACAAGGGAGGAATGGGACCCCTTGGCTGATTAATTAGGAAAGCTAGTGGAAGACTACCTTACCCGAAAGGGGCAAGGGCAGTAGGGGAGTGGTTAGTGTAGGGAGGCCCTCGGGAGGATTTTGCTGCGATGGCGGTCCTGCAAGGGATTCCTGCATTGGAACTTCCTATAAACTGTAGCGGGTTTTCGGAAGCTAGTGGAACTTTGTAAAGGCCTCGTAGTGGATCCCTAGCCATTCACCTCGGTAGTGTCTAAGGGCCTTGCAAACCCTGGCGACATGGGATACACGACTTGTGGGTAAAGATGCGCAACCTCTGCAGAGTGTAAAACTAGTATACTAGCCGTGCTCACGGTCAAGAGCGGCTCGGACACTCACATGATTAAATTATGGAACTTAAACTCAATTTGCCATATGCATTGCATCGCAGGTGAAGTTGTTACTTTTGTTCTACTATTTAACTGGGTTGGTATTTACTTATACTTAGTAACTGCTAATAAAATTTTGACCAACTTTAAAAGCAATGCTCAGCTCTAACCATCTTCTTTGGTAAGCCTTACACTTCACGTGAGCTCCCACCTTTGGCGAGTTCATGCACATTATTCCCCACAACTTGTTGAGCGATGAACGTATGTGAGCTCACTCTTGCTGTCTCACACCCCCCCCACAGGTCAAGAACAGGTACCACAGGATGAGGCGCTTGGAGGATGCCGTGATGTGTTCGTGAGAGGTCTAGGCCGTCGTCTCCCAGTCAACTTTGGGTTGCTGGACCGTTGTCTCCTTATAATGTAATTATTTATTTTGTATAGAACTCCTGTTATATATAAAGATGTGACATTCGATCCTGTGCCATGATTCATCATATGTGTGAGACTTGGTCCCAGCACACCTGGTGATTATGTTAGCGCCCGGGTTTTGGACCCCTAAAATCCGGGTGTTACAGCCGAGCCCACCGGCACTTAACACCATCAATAACATCTCAAAGTTAGGACCTGAAAAACAACAGGGAATAAAACCCTGAGTACGGAATTACTCAGCAAGTCTTACCCGACTAAAGAAAAGACTCTCAAGGGTATGCTGGTTATAAGGGAGTCAAGGTAAGGTTTCTCAATGATCAAAGACTCTGTTTTGCATAAATGCTTACTAAAAGTGGATCCTTAACAATCCAGTTTTATGGTCAAGTTAGTAAATTTACCTGCATCTAGAGTTCTTTCTACCCTAGTTCAATCACTTGTCCTGCACTAGCCAATTTCTCATCAATCCCTTCATCTTTACTGGAGTTCTACGTATAGGTCAGTGACCAAGTCTTCATAACCGCGAAGGTACGGCGATCCGAATCGATTATACTCAGCTGAGGATCTCCAATCACACGACATATGTAGCACTTAACCCTTGCATATGTTAACCCGCCACCGGGGTTCTTAAGACCAGATCAGGTTCACGCGAACCGAGAGCACAGATACACCACCGTCCAGCCTCTTGCTATGGAGGGTACACACTACTCTTGCCACCGCTCCATGCCCATTCCGTGTTATCTTATTCTGGCCTTAGTCTGCCCGAGGCAAGGCTTACCCATGACGAGGCATGTGACCAGTTAAAGGGTCCTCGGTCATCAAGCCTACATCGAGACGATCCTTAATCGACTCAGACGGAGACACTACACTGAGACTCTCTTCTCGTGCAAGTCACCCGCCCGGTCTCAGCTTAATCATTTAAACCCAAAAACTTGGTACCTGGCAGAGGTACATCTTTTCCGATGTTGAATCCATCATGGCCGTGATGGATCCACCATCAAGTTTTATTTTCAAAAACATACCACCCACTTTGCCAATCATCTTTTGTAAAACAAAACCTTTTGTTTTGCTAGAGCAATACTAAGCATAGTAAAAACCTTTTGTAAAACAGGGTATCAAGGAAGGTAATCAAGATCAAGGAAGGTAATGCAGGAATTGTTTAGCAATCAACTCCTATTACTTAATGCAGCAAGCAAGTGAGAAAGATTTTAAAAACATCAAGGAAGGTGGCAAATGCATCGGGGCTTGCCTGAGTAACACTAGGTTAGTGTTTGTTAGGCGACCACTTGGCGAGTATCCTTTGGCTTGGCACTCATTCAGATTATCCATCTTCCGGTTTGTCCATCAGCTTCATCCTGCGGAGTAGTCCGCGCTTGGGGTCGACTTGGCTTGTCTTCCGCATCGCGTGATTAATTAACGTACCTAAATGAAATGCATTATGCACATGAATGCATATCGACAAGAATATCACACACCTAAATAGTGCTACACGATGGCGAATTTAAACACCTAGCGGCGAGGCATTGTACAATTTTGTACGGAAACACTAGTTATTAATATACGACTATGCGCAATAATTACGCTTCTCTAGATTAACCGAACCTAATGTGAACATCACAAAACAACAAATTATACACCTTTAATACAATTAGCCTAACCACAACTTATCAGTTAATTAATTGAATTCTAAACTTATCCCTCGTTTTATGAATTATACTACATCACTCACAAAGAACTATTTTGATTTTATTTTACTTCTCACATGTTTTTCATGTCAACAATTACTCAAATATTTCTTTATCATAAATATATACACATCTGTATAAGTGATTAAACTATTTCTTCATCACACAGGCCTATTAATATTCTATTCGGTATACTAATTCCGCTAATTGGCCGGAATAGCGAAATAACTCGCTATAACTGAATCTGGCTCGATAATCGCAAGAACTGCGAAGTCGACGAGAGTTTTGTGACTCACGCAATTTATCGAGCACCTAATGAGCATCGCACTAACACATTAATTTATTTAACGTTCGAACTATTCTAAACAATTCATCAGCTTACCGTTTCAACAGCTGCCACGAATCCACGAGATCGGTAGCGATTTTCCGATCCAGGAAATTTGTTGAGCGCTTAGGGAATATCGCGCTGCTAGCTTCGTCTTCACCCGATTCTTAGGATTTGTTGCTGACGCGCGGAACGACGACGACTTTCAGCTGAAGTCGGGAGCGAGCTGGTGAGGTGGGGTTTGAGCAGAGGATGACGTGTTTGACGACTCGACGGCAAACGACGCGACGACGAGCTGATCAAACTAAAACTCCATGACGCCGACCGGCACAGCGGGTTAAAGAACAGTGGCTGGCGAAATCCGAGCTGGCAAGCGCACGGCAGGGAGCTTCACAATTTGACGGGACCGTGGCCAAGCGAATTTTATGGCGTGGACAGCGAGGGAGCTGCGCAGGGAGGGCGCGAGCTGGGCAGATCCAGAACGCAGCTACAATTGCGAGCTAGAGACAAGCGGCAGGGTGCAGCACACTATGGAATCGACGATGTAGTCGACCAGCGTGTGCAGGGAGCAAGGGCGTCGGAAGACCGCAGCAGGAAGAAGAAGACGCGAGGGAAATAGAGGGAGACGCGGCAAGCTGGGAGATGAGCAGTTCGGCGCAGTGGAGCAGTCGGAGCGCCGAGCTGGACGACATCCGAGCAGGAAGATGGGGACCGGTAGAGGGAGCCACCATGGCTGGGACTCGAGCATCGGCGAGGAGGAGCCACATGCGCATGGAGAGCGCGCAGCTCCAGGGAGAGGCGCGTGGTGGAGCTTCAGCAGCCGATTGCGGAGGGAGGCGAGAGCGCAAGCGCAAGCGATCAGTGAGCAAGGCTAATGGACAGAGACTGAAGCTTGTGTAGCCTAGCTTTCAGAAAAATCAGCCGCAGGATAAGGACATTGGCCTAGGGGCGGCAGGAGATAAAGGAGCTCGGTGGAAAAATATCGGATAGGAGCGGGCATGCCAAGCACCGGCCGGAGAAGTGTGTCATCGCCGATGATGCCAGGGCCAGGCTGCCCCCGGCTTCTAGTGGGGTCGGCCAGAACCTGGCAGCAGCAGCAATGCTACTCCGCGCGATGCCGGAACCATCCACCACCGAGGGGCGGCGTATCCAGGGAGAACTCAAGAATCTCCTGGAGGATGCCACGGACCGATGGGCCGAAAGCTTTGCCTCCCGAAGGCAGGGATACCCCCCGGAGCATCACGCCGCGACTTCCCGATTCATGCGGGAGGCCTCGGTCCACACCGGGCGCATGCGGGACACAGCGTCTGTGGCCCCGGGCCGCCTCGGCAACGAGCACCGTCGCCGCGACCGACGAGCCCACCTCGACGAGAGGGTGCGCCGAGGCTACCACCCTAGGCATGGGGGACGCTACGACAGCGGGGAGGATCGGAGCCCTTCGCCCGAACCACCCGGTCCGCAAGCTTTTAGCCGGGCCATACGACGGGTGCCGTTCCCGACCCGGTTCCAGGCCCCGACTACCATCACCAAGTACTCGGGGGAGACGAGGCCTGAACTGTGGCTCGTGGACTACCGGCTGGCCTGCCAGCTGGGTGGAACGGACAATGACAACCTCATCATCCGCAACCTCCCCTTGTTCCTCTCCGACGCCGCCCGAGCCTGGCTGGAGCATCTGCCTCCTGCGCAGATCTCCAACTGGGACGACCTGGTCAAAGCCTTCGCCGGCAACTTCCAGGGAACGTACGTGCGCCCTGGGAACTCCTGGGATCTCCGAAGCTGTCGCAAGCATCCAGGAGAATCCCTGCGGGACTACATCCGGCGATTTTCGAAGCAGCGCACCGAGCTGCCCAACATCACCGACTCTGATGTCATCGGCGCGTTCCTCGCTGGCACCACTTGTCGTGACCTGGTGAGCAAGCTGGGTCGCAAGACTCTACCAGGGCGAGCGAGCTGATGGACGCCGCCGACGCAGACCTTGTCATCGCCGCCGAGCACAAGAATCCTCGGAAGCCTCCCGGAGGCACCAACTTGTTCGACAAGATGCTCAAGGAGTCGTGCCCCTATCATCAGGGTCCCGTAAAGCACACCCTTGAGGATTGCGTCATGCTTCGGCGTTACTTCCACAAGGCCGGGCCACCGGCGGAAGGTGGCAGGGCCCCCGACAACGACAAGAGGGAAGCTCACAAGGCAGAGGAGTTCCCCGAGGTCCATGACTGCTTCATGATCTACAGTGGGCGGGTGGCGAACACCTCGGCTCAGCACCACAAGCAAGAGCGCTGGGAGGTCTGCTCGGTAAAGGTGGCGGTGCCAGTCTATCTAGACTGGTCCGACAAGCCCATCACCTTCAACTAAGATGACCACCCCGACCGCGTGCCGAGCCCGGGGAAGTACCCGCTCGTTGTTGATTCCGTCATCGGCAACGTCAGGCTTACCAAGGTCCTCATGGACGGAGGCAACAGCCTCAACATCATCTACGCCGGCACCCTCGGGCTCTTGCAGATCGATCTGTCCTCGATCTGGGCCAGTGCGGCGCCCTTTCACGGGATCATTCCTGGGAAGCGCGTCTAGCCCCTTGGACAACTCAATCTGCCCATCTGCTTCGGGACTCCCTCCAACTTCCGAAAGGAAACCCTCACGTTCAAGGTGGTCGGGTTCCGAGGAACCTACCACGCAGTGCTGGGGAGACCATGTTACGCCAAGTTCATGGCCGTCTCCAACTACACCTACCTCAAGCTCAAGATGCCGGGCCCCAACGGGGTCATCACCGTCGGCCCCACGTACCGACATGCGTACAAATGCGACGTGGAGTGCGTTGAGTACGCCGAGGCCCTCGCCGAATCCGAGGCCCTCGTTGCTGACATGGAGAGCCTCTCCAAGGAGGTTCCAGATGTGAAGTGCCACGCCGGCAACTTCGAACCAGCAGAGGCGGTTAAGTTCACCCCTCTCGATCCTAGCAATGACGCCTCCAAGTAGATCCGGATCGGCTCCGAGCTCGACCCCAAATAGGAGGCAGTGCTCGTCGACTTTCTTCGCGCGAACACCGAGGTTTTTGCGTGGAGTCCCTCGGACATGCCTGGCATACCGAGGGAAGTCGCCGAGCACTCACTGGATATCCGAGCTGGAGCCCGACCCGTGAAGCAGCCTCTACGCCGATTCGACGAAGAAAAGCGCAGAGCCATAGGCGAGGAGATCCACAAGCTGATGGCTGCAGGGTTCATCAAAGAGGTATTCCATCCTGAATGGCTAGCCAACCCTGTGCTTGTGAAAAAGAAAGGTGGGAAATGGAGAATGTGTGTAGACTACACTGGTCTAAACAAAGCATGTCCGAAGGTTCCCTACCCTCTGCCTCGTATCGATCAAATCGTGGATTCCACTGCTGGGTGCGAAACCCTGTCGTTCCTCGATGCCTACTCAGGGTATCACCAAATCAGGATAAAAGAGTCCGACCAGCTCGTGACTTCTTTCATCACACCTTTTGGCATGTACTGTTACGTTACTATGCCATTCGGTTTGAGGAACACGGATGCGACATACCAAAGGTGCATGAACCACGTGTTCGGACAACACATTGGTCGAACGGTCGAGGCCTACGTCGATGACATCATAGTCAAGACGAGGAAAGCCTCCGACCTCCTCTCTGACCTTGAAACGACATTCAAGTGTCTCAAAGCGAAAGGCGTAAAACTCAATCCCGAGAAGTGTGTCTTCGGAGTCCCCTGAGGCATGCTCCTGGGGTTCATCGTCTCCGAGCGGGGCATCGAGGCCAACCCAGAGAAAATCGCGGCCATCACCAACATGGGGCCTATCAAGGACTTGAAAGGAGTACAGAGGGTCATGGGATGCCTTGCGGCTCTGAGCCGCTTCATCTCACACCTCGGCGAAAGAGGCCTTCCCCTGTATCGCCTCTTAAGGAAGACCGAGCGCTTTACTTGGACCCCTAAGGCCGAGGAAGCCCTCGGGAACTTGAAGGCGCTCCTTACAAGCGCGCCCATCCTGGTGCCCCCCGCTACCGGAGAAGCCCTCTTGATCTACGTCGCCGCTACCACTCAGGTGGTCAGCGCCGCGATCGTGGTCGAGAGACGAGAAGAAGGGCACGCATTGCCCGTCCAGAGGCCGGTTTACTTCATCAGTGAGGTACTGTCCGAGACCAAGATCCGCTACCCGCAAATTCAGAAGCTGCTGTACACGGTGATTCTGACACGGCGAAAGTTGTGACACTACTTTGAGTCTCATCCGGTGACTGTGGGTGTCATCCTTCCCCCTGGGGGAGATCATCCAGTGCCGAGAGGCCTCGGGTAGGGTTGCAAAGTGGGCGGTGGAGATCATGGGCGAGACAATCTCGTTCGCCCCTCGGAAGGCCATCAAGTCCCAAGTCTTGGCGGACTTTGTGGCTGAATGGGTTGACTCCCAGCTTCCAACAGCTCCAATCCAATCGGAACTCTGGACTATGTTTTTCGACGGGTCGCTGATGAAAACAGGAGCGGGCGCGGGCCTGCTCTTCATCTCACCCCTCGGGAAGCACCTCCGCTACGTGCTGCGCCTCCATTTCCCGGCGTCCAACAACGTGGCCGAGTATGAGGCTCTGGTTAACGGGTTGCGCATTGCCATCGAGCTAGGGGTCCGACGCCTCGACGCTCGTGGCGACTCGCAGCTTGTCATTGACCAAGTCATGAAGAACTCCCACTGCCGCGACCCGAAGATGGAAGCCTACTGCGACGAGGTTTGGCGCCTGGAAGACAAGTTCTACAGGCTCGAGCTCAACCACGTCGCTCGACGATACAACAAGACTGCGGACGAGCTGGCTAAGATAGCCTCGGGGCGGACAACGGTTCCTCCAGATGTCTTCTCCCGAGACCTACATCAACCCTCTGTCAAGACCAACGACACGCCCGAGCCCGAGAAGGCCTCAGCTCTGCCTGAGGCGCCCTCGGCCCAGCCCGAGGCAGCCTCGGCCCCGCCCGAGGCACCCTCGGCCCCTGAGGGTGAGGCACTGCGCGTCGAGGAAGAGCGGAATGGGGTCACGCCTAATCGAAACTGGCAGACCCCATACCTGCAATATCTCCACCGAGGAGAGCTACCCCTCGACAGAGCCGAAGCTCGGCGACTGGCGCGGCGCGCCAAGTCGTTCGTCTTGCTGGGTGACGAAAAGGAGCTCTACCACCGCAGCCCCTCAGGCATCCTCCAACGATGCATATCCATCGCCGAAGGTCAAGAGTTATTGCAAGAAATACACTCGAGGGCTTGCGGTCACCACGCAGCACCTCGGGCCCTCGTGGGAAATGCCTTCCGACAGGGTTTCTACTGGCCAACCGCGGTGGCCGACGCCACTAGGATTGTACGCACCTGCCAAGGGTGTCAATTCTACGCAAAGTAGACCCACCTGCCCGCTCAGGCTCTGCAAACAATACCCATCACCTGGCCGTTTGCTGTGTGGGGTCTGGACCTTGTCGGTCCCTTGCAGAAGGCACCCGGGGGCTTCACGCACCTGCTGGTCGCCATCGACAAATTCTCCAAGTGGATCGAGGTCCGACCCCTAAACAGCATTAGGTCCGAACAGGCGGTGGCGTTCTTCACCAACATCATCCATCGCTTCGGGGTCCCGAACTCCATCATCACCGACAACGGCACCCAGTTCACTAGCAGAAAGTTCCTGGACTTCTGTGAGGACCACCACATCCGGGTGGACTGGGCCGCCGTAGCTCACCCCATGACGAATGGGCAGGTAGAGCGTGCCAACGGCATGATTCTACAGGGGCTCAAGCCGAGGATCTACAACGACCTCAACAAGTTCGGCAGGCGGTGGATGAAGGAACTCCCCTCGGTGGTCTGGAGTCTGAGGACGACGCCAAGCCGAGCCACGGGCTTCACGCTGTTTTTTCTAGTCTATGGGGCCGAGGCTATCCTGCCCACAGACTTAGAATATGGCTCCCTGAGGACGAGGGCATACGACGCCCGAAGCAACCAGACAAACCGAGAAGACTCACTTGACCAGCTGGAAGAGGCTCGGTACATGGCCTTACTACACTCGGTGTGGTATCAGCAGTCCCTGCGACGCTTCCACGCCCGAGGGGTTCGGTCCCGAGACCTCCAGGTGGGCGACCTGGTGCTTCGGCTACGACAAGACGCCCGAGGGCACCACAAGCTCATGCCTCCCTGGGAAGGGCCGTTCATCATCGCCAAGATTCTGAAGCCCAGAACATACAAGCTAGCCAACAGTCAAGGCGAGGTCTACAACAACGCTTGGAACATCCGACAGCTACGTCGCTTCTACCCTTAAGATGTTTTCAAGTCGTTCATGTACCTCATTTACATACGCAAGCAAAGTCTAACCTTCAAGGAAGGGTCAGCCTTGCCTCGGCAAAGCCCGACCCTCCCTCGGGGGCTAGAAGGGGGGAACCCCCTCTGCGTCAAAATTTTCTGTGGAAAAAAGTCTTCCGCCAAAACGACTTTCGTGTCTCCCGGCTATGTCAGTAACAGAACCCCGAGAAATGAATAAGAGTGCATGTAAGAGGCAAGGCCGATCGAGCCGAGGGACTCCTACGCCTACGGGATACAGATACCTCACTCGTCACCTACCGCAAAAAATAACTCTTACTTGGGTAAGCGATCCTGCTACTGACGAACAAGTCTGGGTACGCGAGACAGGAGGAAAAAGACACAACTTTATATCACGACGACAAAGTGTTCAGGCCTCGGCGGCCGCGAAAGACACACACATGTTCAAAACAAACTGCTCCGGCAGAATCAAGCATCGCCTGGGGGAGGAGCGGCACCCTCGGCTTCATCCCCAACCTCAACACCGTCTCCACCCTCGGCAAGACCCGCCCCGGCCTTGGACGGCGGCGCAGGCGGAAGGATCTCCACCTCGAAGGTGGATGCCAGCACCACGCTCGGGCCCGCGGCGGCCGTGTCAAGCCTCTGAACTTCGGCCAGGGCAGCTTCGTCTTCATCGGGAAGACAATACCCCTCGCTGACCCGCTCCAGATCCACATTATAGTGGGAAGCGAGCACGGCAAAGGCCTGCCTAACGCCGTGATGCAGCACCTCGCGGAGTCGGTCGCGCAAGTGGTCGCCCAAGGCCTGCAGGCGACTCTGAGGGGAGCTTCCCGAGGGGACGTCGTCAAGGCCAAAGATCTGGCAAAGGGCCGAGATAGCCTCGGACATGGCCGCGTGGTCGGCCTCCTTCTGCTCAACCGCCTGGGCAAGTGCCTTGGCGGACTCGCTGAGGGCAAACTCGAGCTCTGCAAACAGCCAAAGCAGAAGTCTTCAATCGCAAGCTGAAGAGTGAAGCTGAATCAAAACCTCAAAACAGCCAAGACATACCTTCCGCCCGGATACGCTGCTCCGAGGCTGCGGCTTGGGCGGACTGAGCAGACCCGATGGCCACGGCCAGGTCCACCGCAAGGGCTCCGGCCCGAGCGGACGCCTCGACTAGCTGGCCCCCAAGGGCCTTAGCCCGGCTTTCAGCCTCGGCGGCCCGGCCCCGAGATTGATCCCGCTCACCGATGGCCTGGCCAAGCTCCAACTGCCACCGCCGCGCCTCTGCGCGTGCCGCCGCTACCTCTGCCCCCAGCTCGTCACGGAGCAAACAAAGGTCCGCCACCTCGGCGCTTCATTGAGAGAGGCGCTCGGTAGCCTCGGCAAGCGCGGTCCTCAGAAACCGCAGCGAACCCCAGACGTCGGCCTCGCGGTGAATGAACGATGACTTGGCGGTGCTCAGATCCGTCAGATCCTGAGGAAGGGAAGCGGGGCATCACGAAGAATGCCTTAATCACGTGAAAGGTATGCCTGAAATCCTTACCTGGAGGATCCTGGGAACGTCCCTAGAAAGGACCTCCAGGGTCGACCGAAGCGACCCCACCGTTGCCTCGGCACGCTCGCGAAGCTCGCCCCAAGACTGCTCCTCTCTCTCATCGTCAAGGACGAAGAGGGGTTTCGAAGCACCACGGGCCCAGAACCGGAGCGGCTGACGCCGCTCGCTGGGACCGCGCCGCGTGAGGACGAGGTCACCGCTCCCCAAGACGGGCCGCGGTTCTGCGCCCCCCTTCTCCAAGGCATCGGCACCCCCTGCAGTCGGTGCATAGGGAACCTCCTCGACTAAGGGGACAGGTTTCTGATCGCCGGCCTCGAGTAGTGGTGCCTCGACCATCTCAGCATCGGCGGCGGCGGGTGGCTCTACAGCCAGAGCAGCTACAGCCTCAGTAGAAGCCGGTGCCAGCACCGGCAACACGACTGGTGGGCTCAAGGCCGCGGCCGCGCCAGCGGTCTCCCTCAACTCGACGGCCGCCTCGATGGAGGGGTCAGCCTCGGGAGCTCGCTCCACGACAATTTGTGCCGCCTGAACCCCCTGCTCGGGGGCACCTTGTGCAGAGGCCAGCCGGCCGCCGAGGCCTGGTGCGGCACCAGCTGCAGAAGCTAGCATCATCTTAAGGGCTTTTCGGGGAGCCAGACCGGTCGAACTGTGCCTCCGTTTGCTGGGAAGAAAGGGAAAAGCAGGATCAGGACACATGAAGAAGGCGCCGGGACAGAAGTATCCTCAGATACTTACCCACTCCGGGCCACGACCAATCGTGCCTGTGGGGAGGCCCCTCGAGCCTTGGCCCCTGCGGGCACCACCAAGGTTAGCCCCGCTGCTGGCTTCGGCACCATCCCTGCCTCGGGCGCCCGGGGCACTGAAGGGACGGTCCGCCTAGGCACGGACACGGCGACCGAGGATCGGCCTCCTCTGCTGCCGGCACGGACAACGGCTCTGGGGGCACATGCGGGATGGCCTGACTCACCGGGGTCACCTCAGCTACCTGGGCCAAGGGGTCAAGTACCCCCTCGGCCTGCCCCTGTTCTTTGGGTCGGGACCCTGATGCCCCCGCCTCGGATACCGACATCGCCGGCCCACTCGGGGGCTGGCTCAACGACCCCTGGCCCAGCCTCAGATCCGGGCTGAGGCCAAGGCGGGCGGCCATGTCGTCGTCTTCATCATCATCGTCGTCGTCGTCATCATCAGGCGTCTCCGGCGACGGCTCCCTCGGGAGCCCGTCCCTCTCCTACCGCCGCCGACGCTTCTCCAAGGCTTCCCGAGCCCGCATCCGCTCGCGGGCCCGAGCCTTCTTCGCGTCCTTCTTCTCCTTCTTCCTCTCCGCAGCAACCCTCCACGCGGCTCGGTCCACCGCGTCCTCCGGGACCGGTGGCAGGGAAGGCTTGTGAGACCCCAGCTCCTGGAGACGAACGAAAGGTCTCGATTGAGAGAACCAGGGGCAATCTGACACAAGAAAGAAGGAGGAGCGGACACTCACCAGGGACATGCACCCACACTCGGGACGCATCGGGAGCTGGGTGAGGGCGCCGGCGTCTAGCTTCCCTACCGTACCGGCCACCCGCCTGTGGAGGTCATCGGCGGAGAGGGGGACCGAGGACATCTGCGAACCCTCCAAGCCGACCCCCGGCGTCATCTTCGAAAGTAACAGCCGTCGCTCCGTTAAGGGGAGCACCCTCCGGCGATGGATGGCGGCAACCACCCCCGCAGTGGTGAGCCCCCCTCTCGCAGCTTCTCCAAGGCCTCCAGAAGGGGCTGAAGATTCTTCTGCCTCTCGTGCGGGGCCCCATAGCGCCAATGGCTGCCAGCGGTGGTCACCACTCGTTGAGAAAACAATGGGAGCCTCCCATCGTCATTCCGGAGGTAAAACCACCTGCGCTGCCACCCCTTGTTCGAAGACACAAGGATGGCGGGGATGTACTGCTGCGCACGCGCCTGCCTCAACTGGAGGATGCAGCCACCGGCCCGCACCGCCATGCAGACCCTCTTCTCCCCCGTCGCCGAGGCAAAAGGCTCCGCGGAGAAGAGATGAGTCCACAGATCCCAGTGGGGGCAACCCCCAAAAATCCTTCGCAAACCGCCACGAAGATGGCCGCTTGCGCGATGGAGTTGGGGCTAAGGTTGTGCAGCTCCACCCCATAGTGATGCAGGAGCGCCCGCATAAAATGGCTTGCTGGCACACCAAACCCCCGCTCATGGAAGGAGACGAAACTCAGCACATACCCCAGCGGCGGGTTCGGGTCGGCCCCGCTCGGAGGGACCATCCACTCCGGTCGCAGGACATCAGAGAGGGGGTGGAGCAAGCCATCGGCAACAAGGGCCTCCAGGTCGTCCACCGTGATAGTGGAAAAAGGCCATGGGTCGCGCGGCAGAACGATGGTTACCCGGTCGGCCATTGTCAAGCGAAGGAGGTGGCGGCGGGGCGGACAAGGTGCGAGGTTTTCTTTCTCTGGCTATTCCCTCAGGTTGCGGAAACCTAAGCAGAGGCAAGCAGCAGAGTAAAGAACCACCACCAGACCCTCCTCCAAATATATAAAGACCCGGGCAAGACCCGTTGAACGCTCCACCCGAACCCGCTGCGAAATCCAAAACTCGAAGGTGAAACGCCCGTTCCTCGAACGGCCCGCGCATGCACAACGGCTGCCCCGCGAATCACTCGTCCCGTTGCATTAACTCTGCGGCAGGACAGGCGACACCTTTGGCAGGTGAAGCAGGCGACGCTTCACCTCCGCCATAATGACCGCGTCAAAAGAGGTGCGCCACGTCGTTCAATTTCGTATCCTTTTCCTCTTCCCCTTTCTCTCTCTTGCTACAGGGACCGGGAAAGGGGATACTCCGAAAGGGATCCTTCTCCGCGAAGGAAGCGGGCCCCGAGCCCCCTACTGATCAGAGGTTCGAAGGCTGGCCCCTCGGAAGGGTTCGACAGCCGCCTCAGAGCACTCGGGCTCCGCGCCCACTACTGGTCAGAGGTTCGAAGGCTGGCCCCTCGGAAGGGTTCGACAGCCGCCTCAGAGCACTCGGGCTCCGCACCCACTACTGGTCAGAGGTTCGAAGGCTGGCCCCTCGGAAGGGTTCGACAGCCGCCTTAGGCCACTCGGGCTCCGCGCCCACTACTGATCAGGGGTTCGTAGGCTGGCCCCCCGACGGGTTTGACAGTCGCCCCAGAGCACGCAGAGTGAGGGATGACTCTGGGTACGTTCGATACATAACCAAGGCTCGGGCTACGCTCCCGAGGTACCCTAGGACATTTCCGAGACCAGCAGGAACGATTCTGTAACAGAATCCCATCAGAGGGAGGCATCGAGCCCTCGGACCCTATCGAACGGGACCGGGTCCGGCAAATCACCTGCAGGTACTTTTGGAGCGCGCCTCTGGGCCACTAGCCGACCCTTATCGAACGGGGCACGGGCGTCCACTCGGATCACCCGTTAGCAACTCACTGGAGACACCATGTTCGGCGCCCACCGAGGGCAACATGGCGCTTTCCCCCTCCTCCTTGCGGAAAGGTGACGCTGGGGCATATGAAAAAAGCCGAGTCTGCCCTTGACCGTCCTCTCGCTTTGTGCAGAGGCTCGAGGGCTGCTCTCACAAACCCGGCTCCAGCCAAACCGTTGACAGCGTCAACATACCAGCTCGAGAACTCGGAACCTGACTATGCACCCGGGCAACGACCAGTTTGCATGAGGGAACAACCAGACCGGCCGAGCCATCACGAAAGGCATTAAGACCTCGAAGGAGTCAAACCACTCCTCCGAGGCCTCGGGGGCTACACCCGGCGGGTGCGCTCGCGCGCACCCACCGGAACAAAATGCAACCGAGAAAGGCCGGTCCCCTTGCAAAAAAGTGCGACAAAGCCTCCAAGCGAGTACCCACACTCCCTTTGAGGCTCGGGGGCTACTGTCGGGGACCGTAATTAGGGGTACTCCCAAGGCTCCTAATCTCAGCTGGTAACCCCCATCAGCACAAAGCTGCAAAGGCCTGATGGGCGCAATTTCAGTTAAGGCTCCGTCCACTCAAGGGACACGATCTCGCCTCGCCTGAGCCCAGCCTCGGGCAGGAACGGAAGACCAAGGCAGATTCACGCCTCGCCCGAGGGTCCCCTTAAGCAACGGGCGCACCTTCGACTCGTCCGAGGCCCAGCTCAGGCAGGCTTCACGGAGAAGCAACCTTGGCCAGATCGCCTCGCTAGCCGACCGGATCGCAGGAGCATTCAATGCAAGGATCGCCTGACACCTTATCTTGACGTGCGCTTTCCAGTCGACAAGGCCGAAGTGACCGCAGTCACTTCGCCCCTCCACTGACTGATCTGACAGGAAAACAGCACCGCCTGCGCTGCTCCGACTGCTGTGCCACCCGCCAGGGTGAGGCTGACAGCAACCAAGTCCAGCCTCGGGCGCCATAGGAATCTCCGCCTCGCCCGACCCGAGGGCTCGGACTCGACCTCGCCTCGGACGACGATCTCCGCCTCGCCCGACCCCAGGGCTCGGACTCGACCTCGCCTCGGACGACGATCTCCGCCTCGCCCGACCCCAGGGCTCGGACTCAGCCTCTACTCCGGAAGACAGTCTCCGCCTCGCCCGACCCCAGGGCTCAGACTCAGCCTCGACCTCGGAGGAGTCACCACCTCGCTCGGGCCGACCACGCCACAAGGGGAGGCCATCATTACCCTACCCCTAGCTAGCCCAGGCTACGGGGAACAAGACCGGCGTCCCATCTGGCTCGCCCCGGTAAAACAAGTAATGATGGCACCCCGCGTGCTGTAACACCCTGAATTTGGGGGTATAAAATTTCTTTTCTAATATCCATCAAATTCAGGTGTTACCCTCTCTTTTCCTTGGTTTTTTTTCTTTTTCCTAAATAGTGGAGAGTTATTTTGTGTGTGTATATATATACATATATATGTTAAGTGTAGTAAAATAAAACCTTAGAAAAAACTTTGGTTGTTGCATTTCATGCCAAAGCAAAATTTTTGTCTGCTACCGCATTTATGCTAGCTAGTCACGATCTAAAATAAACAAATACATTCATATGAATATAAATATATATCTATACTAAATAAAAGGGGTAAATAGAAAAGGAAAAGAAGGAGAAACTGCCGCCACCGTGCCGCGTGTTCGTCGCTCGCAGTGTCGCGCCCTGGCCTCACTGGAGCAGTCCCCGAAGCCTCGCCGCGTCCGTGCTCCGCCCTCGCTATCCAAGGTGAGTTCCTTCCCTCATCTACTCTCTCCCTCTCGACATACGCCATCTACCCCTGCACGGTGAGCCACCTACTCGCGCTCCTAGCCCCTTGGCACGGCGAGCTCTCCCATCCCCGGTGCCTAGACCAAAGTAGACCTCGTCGGCCCTGCGTTGCGTTGTGCACCAGCAACCTAGCCGTGTGTCACGTCCTCCTCTCCCTGCGCACTCATGCTCCACGCGCGACAACCTCCTACGTGCTCTGCCCCGCCTTGCCTTGCCGTAGCGCTACCCCGGGCGAGCTACCACCGCTGGTGTGTAGCCCCGCCTCACAGCCCTCCTCTTCTCCGCGCCACGCCGCACTGCAGCCTCTAAAGAGCATCTGCGCTGCCTGCTCGCTCCTTCTCTGGCGAGCCACCAGCGAGCCCCACTCGCAGCCCCTGCGACCCAACCATGCCCATGGCTGCTGCGTTGCTGCAGCCACCCAGCCATGCACGCCGCTCTGGTGCTGCCGCCCGGCCTTGCCGAGCCGCGCTTCCGCCTCGCCTGCCCGGCCAGCGGCCACTAGCGAGCCCAGCAGCTGGAGACGGCCAGCCATGCCCCGCGAGGCCGCGATCCTATTTCCGTCTAACTGCATTCGTACGTGCGTGGGTAACAGGAAGGAGATAACCAATGGTGGGCCCCACTTGCATGCATCACGCCTCCATAATTGCCCACATGCATGTATTTCTTTTTCCACACGATCCACAATCCCTACGGCCGGCACTTGCATGCACAGCCCTCACACAAGCGAGATCTGCAGGCATGCAACACAGGTGGAAAATTGCTCCCACACCTGATCCCACCTCCCCTTGATACTCTTGTGGCTAAGACCCATGTGGTCGTATGGTTAGTTTTCGACCAATCAAATCATGCCACGTAATGTAAATCCGAGAAACACTAGTTATTCAATATATACGTTGTGTTGCGAGTCCGTCTTGACTCGTTTCATTCGTAGCGACTTCGTAATAACCTCGACTACGTGTTAGTAATATTATTTGGTCATGTTTTCGTTAATTGTGTAGTTAATCGTTTATCCGAGGTTTATTTGAATGACATTCTAATTAAAATTAAGGTATAGTTTTTAAATGGTGATTTTATAGATGCAAATTAATGTGGTTAGTGCCAGCTAAGATGTTTTCAACTAATATTTGGTTAATGTAAATGTGACGTCTGTTTAGCTTTTCTCGCATGTCGCGCTGTTTCACACGTGGTCACGTGTTGATTCGCGCACCGTTCGCGTGCTATCTCGCGCGCGTCGTCATGCGTTGTCCGCGGGTGTCGCACGTGCGAATCACGTGCACCACCGCGCGTTGTCTGTGCGCTAAGTCGAGTCTGTTTGCCTGTTGTTTTGCGTGCCGTCCGCGTGCTGTTTCGCGCCTTGCCGCGCGTCATTCGCGCGTATCGCGCGTTATCCGCGCGCGATATTAAATTGTTCGCTTATAATCACTCATGTCAGTTAATTATTTATTTATTTAATCATCCACAATTAAAACAGTAAGTTAGTCAAAACTAAATAGTTTTAATATATATATATATTTCATAAATGCTAATTAATATAATTATGTCGAATTAAATATTCTTATTAATACTTGTTTAGTATAAACGCATCATCTGTTTAGTTTTTCTCGCCTGTCGCGCATGTTGTTCCGCGCGCGGTGGCGTGATGGTGTGAGTAGTTCACGTGCTATCTCGCTCGTGTCGTCACATGTTGTTCGCGCGTGGTCCACGTGCTAGGTCACGCGCGGGCGTGCTATTTCACGCGTTACGTATTTCGTCTCGCTCCGTAAATTCGTCCCGCTTAGAGTCGCTGATGTTATTTAAATTACTTATTTATTTGACAGCTGTTAGTGTAACAGATTTAATCAGAACTAAATAGCAGTTATAATTTATATTTGATAATATCGAATTAAATGTTTTACTTAATATTTATTTAGCGTAAACGCGATATCTTCCAGATCGACGCTTCGAGTTCGACACTTCTTTTTCCTCGCGTGACTGTAGTAACGCGCTCTATTTCGTTTTGCATGTTTTATTATATTTGTATTTGTATGGTATAATGTTCTTATGCATATATGTGTTTGCTTGCTTGTGTCTGTTCGTCTTCGCTCCGCGTTGCGATTAGAATGCGATCCATCTCTAAGTTTTGAGGGATCGAAGATCAAGCGTTGGCGACCATGTGATCAAGCTCTCTGCGTTCTATGAGGCTGAAGATCCTGAGCATCTGTTTGGTGAAGGCAAGTGTCCTCTGACCCATTATATCCCTTTCACTTATAATACACTGTCCCGCATTACTTAATTGAAACCTAAGGATTTACTAGCTTTCTATTTACCTTGTCCTTGATTTACCTTTTGGATTACTATGGTTAGCTACATGCTAGCGCTTTACTTTAATCAATGAACATGATGAGATACAATGATGATACTGTGATTTTATTCTGGATATGATGATATACTTGTGGCATTTAAGGGGACTCGGGCTGTTTCTCGAGTACCTCTCCGTAAGGACCTGTTCGTTGAGAGACCACCCGGGATAACAGTGCAACCATGAGGGTGAAATGGGACGCCCTTAGCTAACTAATTAGAGGAACTAGAGGTATAGTTGCTTCGCCGTCGTGCCGTCAATGGGGTCCAGGCACAGTGCTTGCTCTGCCGAGGCTGAGTGCCGAGGTTCTTTCGTTTTACTTTTGTTAGTCACCCTTCTGCGGGGAGAGGTACTGTGTTTATCAAACTGGAGAAACCTAACGGGCGGCTATGACCTCTAGGGAATCTTTGTAAAGGCTACGTAGTGATACCCTGCCGGACCACCTAGGAAGTGATCAATGGGGAGTCATGATCCCCGGGCAAAACGGGAATCACGGCTCATGGGTAAAGTGTGCGACCTCTGTAGAGGGTAATGAAACTGATATATCAGCCGTGCTCACGGTTATGAGCAGCCTTGGGATCCTCTTTGATTAGAGATACTCCGGATACACCTCAGATGATGACTTTAATGATGATGGTTAATGATGGTGACTTTAATTATGTATTCTAGTATTTCCTCTCTAAGGAGGTACTTTTTGGGATTATAACTTGGGTTTTATGATAAAATCTGGCTTCTACTAATAATAAATACCTGACCAACTAAAAGCAACTGCTTGAGCCTAACCCCACATAAAAAAAGCTAGTCCACTTCAGCCAAACGGGGCATTTGCTGAGTACGTTGATGTGTACTCATCCTTGCTTTACCACAAAACACCAGGTTGTCCACATTGCAACCACTGCTCAGGAGAAGACGAAGCCGTGGAAGGAGATTTCCAGGAATTCCAAGACTACGACGAGTTTTAGGTGTGGGTTGGCGGCAACCCCCAGTCAGCTGCCTGTGAAGGCCCTATCTCTACTGCGTTTCGCTTAGCACTTTGATTTACCCGTTGAGTTGATGACTATGTGGATGTCTCTGACTCTGTGATGTAATAAATTAATACTCTTTTATGTTATTAATCGAGCACTGTGCGATGATGTTCATTTATGTAATCGCTGTGTACGTGAATTCTGATCCTGGCACGTACATAGTTCGCATTCGGTTTGCCTTCTGAAACCGGGTGTGACACATGCTCCATGACAACGGTGGTTCTCAGCCCCCTACGGAAGCAAGGATATGTCAGTAAAGATCCGACAGCCCCGACAGCTGTGCTTCTACAGGTCTCAAGCGCTCCTCCGACGGCCACGACACCACATGAACAGGGCTCCAACACCTCTCCGACAGCCACGTCAGCATGTACATAGGGCTCTAGCTCCTCTCTGCTAGACACGTTAGCACACTGGTACACCCCCCGCTGTACACCTGGACCCTCTCCTTACGTCTATAAAAGGAAGGTTCAGGGCTCTCATACGAAAAAGGTGGCCACGCGGGAGAACGGGGAGCATAACACCCCCTGTCTCTCTCTCTCCCTCGCGAACGCTTGTAACCCCCTACTGCAAGCGCATTCGCCCTGGGCGCAGGACAACACGAGGCCGCGGGTTTCCCCTTACTGTTTTCCCCCCTTGTGTCTCCGTCTCGCGCCGACCCATCTGGGCTGGGACACGCAGTGACAATTTACTCGTCGGTCCAGGGACCCCCCGGGGTCGAAACGCCGACACGGGTATTAGCACTACCTGTATCCGGTACCCGACGGGTATACCCGACCCGTTTCACCCCTAACACCTGCCGGTAGAAGTTCCCTTGTACATTGTCAGTCATCAGGTACACACCACCATACACGCTTGCTTAAACAAAAAAAGCAAGTGTATGTGTTTGCGAAGAGAATTAAAGGCAGGCCGGCACAAAAGCTACCCCGACGATGGCGAGTGGTCATTGCTGTCGGTCCTCCTCTGCGTCACCTCTGGCGCAAAGATGACGCCATAGTCCTTGATATAATAGTCGTCGAACGCGCATGACATGGCGAGTACCGATGACTCTTGGTTGGGCTGCCAAACGAAGTGCACCCCGATCTCATCAGCGAGGTAGTACATCTAGCCGTTGCACCACCGGATGTGCTACTCCTCTACATACATCTTGTTCGAGGACACTCACACAACGTCAGCAACGACAGTCGTCCCAGCGCACAAGAATTTATGGTCGGTCAGTAGTGACTTACGTGGCAGGTTGAGCTTCAGGTGATGATGAGCCGGACGGTGTGACGGCACCGTTGTCGAATGCGGTGCCCAGTACAACCCAAGAGTCGCCGGCATTGGTGACGACCATGAGGTCCCCCTGTTTGAGATGGACAGCGTGATGCAGCTGCTCTGGACCACGTCCAAGCGGCAGCTACGGCGGAGCTTGCCGAACACAGCGACGCATGCGGCCACGTAGTACTGCTTCCAGAGGTCGAACTGACAGTCGCCAAGCTTCTTCTCGTCGTCGATGAGCGACACCAACGCGAGTGCCTCCTGCTAGTGGTGTTTGTTCGGGGTTTCCAAGTAAGAAACATGGATTCATCTTTAGCGTTGGTTTATGTAAACGACTCACAAGTCAGATCCATGGAAAAAATATTACGGAGAATAAATGTCACACATATAAAAAAGAATTTAAGTTGAAAACATTATTCAAACAAAAGAAATTGCATGCAAGGCTCTTCTTTAAATACTATTCCCTCCATCCAAAAATATAATTTAGGAATCTCGTTGATAATTATCTACTACTACACATTGTGCAAAGGTAGCAGGTAGGCTTTGAGAGAGATGTAGTAGATATTTTTACTGTAACAGATATTGACATAAACACACATGTGGTGTAGTGGTAGCTATGAGCACATTTGCTTGAGAGGTCGCAGGTTTGAATCCCATTGGGACCATATTTGTGTTTTTTTAGTTTAATTTTAGCTATGCGTGGAATGCACGTGGGAATGGGAATGAGATTTGCGGGGAGGGAGGAATGAGAAAGGCAGAATACAACCGAGAATGGGAATGAGCTTTGCGGGGAGGGGGGAATGGGAATGACAGAACACGGAATGGCAGCCTTAATAAGTAGTAGAGAAAAAGACAACCATCTATTATAAACATTTTCATAAAAAAATCAACAATTCAAAATCCCTCTAATCTCGCGCTGTTTGGTTGTACATCTGCATGCACTATTGTTTAATTGTGTTTGAACCATAATTGAGCATTGGCGGACGGTCCGGCCCTGAGGCCGGACGGTCCGCGGTCCGGATAGTCCGCGCCTGTGGGCCGGACAGTCCGCGAGTGCGCAGAGCAGTTTAGGGTTCCGAGTTTTGTGCTATGGTTGTTGGCTAAAATCATGGGATAAGCTCGGAAATTAGTTTGTAAAGGGTCCAGCCCCCCTCCTCTATAAATAGAGAGGTCTACGACCGATTTGTAATGAACAATCGAATCAATACAACTTCTATTTCGCATTTTATCTTAGGAGTAGTTCTAGTTTAGCCCTAGTTTAGCCTTCCAATCCCCAAATTCTCCGCCTCTCCTCGACTCTACGTCGATTAGAGGAGTCTAGGTCAGTTTACCCGAGCCAAGACACCACCTAGGATCTCTACTCCCCGACGGGGTCCCTCCCGAGAGCGAGATCCAGGCGCCGTCGGCGATCTTCCGCCGTCCCTGCGTACGCGCGGACCGTCCGGCCCCAGGGCGCGGACCGTCCGACCATCATGCAGGAGCCCTAGCCACGCACCAGGCCACGGACCGTCCGGCCCCAGGCCGCGGACAGTCCGCCCTTGCGCAGAGAGCACCACCGCGCCTCGCACCAGGGCGCGGACCGTCCGGCCCCTGCGCGCGGACCGTCCGCCCCTGTGCAGAAGGCACCGCCACGGTTCTTGTTGAGTGTTTGGCGCTCCAAAAAGGCGTCAACATACTTTTTGGCGACTCCGCTGGGGAAAACACATCTAAGTTCATCAGATCGGCCCTCAATGGCCGCTTCAAAGGATAGCTCTGATATTTCTCTAAGCAACGTCATAGAGCCGACTTGGGAAACCTTGCTGGCTGACGAGCAGCTCCAGTTTGAGGAGCACAAGGAGCGGATGATCCAGGAGGCGAAAGCAAAGTTCTTGGCCAACTTCAAAGTGGACAGGAACAACAAGGTCATCCGACATCGGGCGACGGATCCGACTTCGCTCCAACCCACGCCAGATATCCCCAATGTAAGTAATACCAATGATCTGCAATCTCTTAGAAATTATGTAGAAGATCAGCGTGAACAAATGCAGAACATCATAGGGGGTATGCAAAGCGATCTTAAGAGACTAGTACGTGCATTTGATAAATCTAGTACCGCAAATTTTCCTTCGCACGAGGTTGAGTTAGGAGATAACGAGCGTAACACATCGGCTACAGGTTGTCACGACCAGTCACAACCCCTTTATGGGATGCCGATGGATACATATCCTAAGCAACCGCAAATCGGCAGCAAACCAGCCGATCTGCACATGCCCGGACCGTCCGCACGTGAGCGCGGACCGTCCGGGCCAACAGCAGTCGGGCCTATTTTTAATGAGTTACCTAGATATGCGCCCGAGCCACCACATATGACACAGAACCCAAACTACCCAGTCGGACGGTCCGCATACAATGACGGACGGTCCGCATATGACCACGGACGGTCCGGGTACGTATCCGGACAGTCCGCGCATGAGTCTTTTGAGGAGGATTATTACCTGAATCCTCGCCCGTTCCAGCAACACTTCCCATCACATTATGCAATGCACCAGCCCATTAATTCAGGATCCAGAGCCCAGGAAAGCTTTCCGGCCCCACCTAAAAGGCCGAAAAGAAACGATCAAACCTATGAGCCATATAGGGCAAATGGAAATGCACCACGTAGCTCAAACCAATGGGGGGAACGACAACATACTAAAATGCAACCAACCCCACCTATGTTTGACCAGAGAGCCGGTGGTCTTGCACCGGCTGCCATTGATATAGTGAGGGAAGAAATAGCTGGGGCGTTCCGAGATAAGCTCGGAGTAAGCATGGTCCCTGGGGGGCAATCATATCGGAAACCTTATGACAGCCGATTTGATCACTACCCGTACCCACAGGGAACTAGAATACCCGAATTCGCAAAATTTTCGAGTGATCAAGGGAAAAACACGCGCGAACATATAGGCTAGTTCTTAGCACAATTGGGAGAATTGGCAGACACAGAGGCATTTCGCGTGCGTTTATTTTCATTATCGCTAACAGGAACCGCGTTTGCATGGTATGCCACTTTACCTCCTAATTCCATTTCATCATGGGGAGATCTAGAACAAAAATTTCATGATCATTTTTTCTCCGGTGATTATGAATTGGATTTGGTAGATTTAGTGTCATTGTGACAGACAAAAGACGAATCGGTTAATGATTACATCCAGAGATTCCGCGATACAAGAAACCGATGCTTTCAAATTCATTTAGCAGAAAAACAGCTAGTAGGATTAGCCTTTAATGGTCTACGATATTATTTAAAAGAGAGATTAGAAGGCATCCAGTTTTTTACACTAGCACAGTTACACCAGAGGGCTTTGGCTTGCGAAAGCCGGAGCAAAGAAACTGCTAAAACAATGCGTCACAACGTACATATAGTAGAATGCGACCAAAGTAGCTCAGATGACGAATCAGCAGAAGTGTATGCTGCTGAAATGGTTTGGCCAAAACAGGCCAAATCTTCGGCTTGTTCCTCCTTGCAGCCGGTTCAAAAGAAACGGCAAGAGGAGGTTAAGTTTACGTTTAATGTTGGTAAGTGCGATAAAATATTTGACGAATTACTCAAAAATGGCAATATTAAAATAAATCACACTGTTCCATCCGCCGACGAGCTAAAACGTCGTGCATACTGCAAGTGGCATAACTCATTTTCTCATGCCACTAATGATTGTAATGTATTCCGACGACAGATTCAATCGGCCATTAATGAGGGACGATTGAAATTTCAGGAAATGCAGGTGGATACAGAGCCATTTCCAATGAACGTGATCGACTTCGAGGGCAAGAAAGTTCTGGTTCGGCCAAACACGGCCAATAAAGGCAAAGGCAAAGAGGCAATCATCGGCAATTCTAAAAGGGCCGATGAGGATCATAAAGTTTCTTGCAGGAAAGTGGTAGCCGAGAAGACTCCCGATGGAGGGGAGACCCTAAAGGTGACCATCACAACCTCCAGTACTGGGGGGCAAGCGCAGACAGGGAGACAGATACAGGAACCCGTGCTGCGTATCCCGGACGGTCCGGCACGTAGGAGCGGACGGTCCGGGACCCCACCGGACGGTCCGGAGAGCTCCGGCGGACGGTCCGGCCATGCTCAGGACTCGCAGTGACCACGTACCTTCAAACCACGACGACCAGAGATAGGTACGTGGAAAACAAATACATTTAAAGCAGTTGGTCGGCTGATCAAGCCTGGCCCGACTTTCGATCAATTGTTGTCTAAATATGTGAAAAAGAAGGCTGGCCCCAGTGACCGGCCACCGAAGCGACCCCGCTCACCCATTCATGAGCAACGTCAGGTCAGGCCGATTGGACCACATCACCAATCGGAAGAAATGAAAGGTCCTATTGTAAAATTGAGACCTAACATGCCGACATGGACCCCTCCACCTCCTTATCCATCTATGCCATATCCATACACATACTTACCTCCACCATATGTCCCAAATCAAATGTGGGGCATGCCACCATATCCATTGGGGATGCCACAGTACCCCGCCTGGGGGGCACCCCAAACATCCGTTTTTGATAGGTTGGCACCGCCAGTGCAAGACCGATTGAGCAGTGCTGAATCCGGTCACCAGGCACAGGCCCAACAAGGTTGCCGGACTACTCGGCCTCCTAGGCCGACCAATCCGGCAGGGGGGCATATGCCTGTAGCAACTCAAAGAACAACAAAAAAGGATATCATCAAAATAGGCACTGCGGATGTTGTCATACAGGGAGACAATAAAGGGCCGATGATTTTCGGCGAATCGGCCAACACAACCGAAAAGGATACGGCTACCATCAAAACAGCCGATCCAAAATACTCCATGCCTCGATGGTGCCCAGCGGGATTGACACGATCCCAAAAGAGAAAATTACAGCGCCTAAGAGCAAAGGAGAGCCAGGAGAAGGAGGCGGAAAAGACATTTAATGACACACATCCACTATACCCGCCACCACAAAAGAAATGGAGACCGAAGGCCGTTGAGAAAAAACAAACGGCCACAGAAATAGAAAGTCAACCTGCACCAGGCGCGGACCGTCCGGCCCCCGCGTGCGGACCGTCCGCCGTTCACCAGGAAGGCTCTGGACAACCTGCACCAGGCGCGGACCGTTCGGCCCCCGCGTGCGGACCGTCCGCCGTTCATTAGGAAGCCTCCAACAACACAACAACATCAATGGAAGAGGACGACCTGCTAGGAGAAGACCTGGTCGACTATGAGGCTTCTCCAGAACGCCCAGGTATGGATGTAAATATTATTACATTTTCTTCCGATTGCACTATCATTGGCGACGATGAACCTGTTGCTGCCCAGTTTGATTTTGGTCCTAAAGAAGCCGCCTTTACTAAACCAAAGGAATCGGTAAATCATTTAAAGCCGCTCTTCGTGCGCGGTCACATTGATGGAATACCGATTGCTAAGATGTTGGTGGATGGAGGGGCGGCTGTAAATCTAATGCCTTATTCATTATACAGAAAATTAGGTAAACAAGATGACGAACTTGTCAAAACCAACATGACCCTCAGCGGTGTTGGGGATAGTTCAATTAAAGCCAGGGGAGTCACGTCCGTTGAATTAACCATCGGGACTAAGACCCTTGCTGCTGCATTCTTTGTCGCTGATGTAGAAGGGAATTACAGTTTAATTCTAGGCAGAGATTGGATTCATGCCAATCAATGTATACCTTCTACATTACATCAAATACTAATACAATGGGTAGGCGATGAGGTAGAACAAGTACATGCTGATGTATCGGCCTGCATCGCTATGGCCGATGCCCCTATACTCTGGACTTATGAGACTGCTACATGTCTCACAGGGGTAGATTTTTCTGATTATCAGTTCATAAGTATAGATAAGAAAGGTTTCATTCCTGTAATGCTAGAGCCGATGGAGAATCGGCTAAATCCTAAATAGAGTTTAAATGATGAATACACACAAAGTTCATGAGTCTTTGATCACGGACAATTCGGCCCTCAAAGCCGGATGGTCTGGTCTTTCACAGAACAGTTCGGACTTTAGGACCGAACATCTACCACAGCGAAAAGATAGTATTACGGATGATCCGGTCCCCGAGACCAGAAAGTCCGCCATCACACAAAGATCATCTGATTCTTCTGTGGGGGACATGATAGAGGAATTCAGAGATCTTGATAAACTAGGACAGGGGTTTACATCGGCTGATCCTTTGGAGGAGATTGACATAGGAAATGGTAAAACTCCAAGGCCAAATTTTGTAAACAAGACCCTGGAGACCGATTCTAGAAATGAGATGATCGGTCTATTGAAGGAATATTCAGATTGTTTTGCTTGGAATTACACTGAAATGCCTGGACTAAGCCGAGAGATTGTCGAACATCGGCTGCCCATTAAGTCTGGTTTCAGACCTTTCAAGCAGAATGCTAGAACATTTCGTCCAGATCTTCTCCCACGAATCAAGGACGAAATCCACCGGCTGCTAGAAGCTAATTTTATTAGACCTTGCAGATACGCAGAGTGGGTCTCCAATATTGTGCCGGTGGAGAAGGAGTCAGGTAAACTTAGAGTATGCATTGATTTTCGTAATTTAAATAAAGCAACTCCTAAAGATGAATATCCCATGCCCATAGCCGACACATTAATCAATAATGCATCAGGAAATAGAATTATTAGCTTCCTTGATGGTAATGCCGGATATAATCAGATTTTCATGGCCGAAGAAGATGCGTCTAAAACGGCCTTTATATGTCCAGGCTTCATTGGTTTATTTGAATGGGTTGTCATGACATTCGGTCTTAAAAATGCTGGTGCTACTTATCAGAGGGCTATGAATCTGATCTTCCATGAGTTGTTAGGAAACACTGTAGAAGTCTACATTGATGATATTGTAGTCAAATCGGCTAAGTTTAGTTCTCATATAACTGATTTGCGTAAAGCCTTTGATAAAATGCGTCGGTATGGTTTAAAAATGAACCCACGTAAATGTGCTTCTGGAGTGTCGGCTGGTAAGTTTTTAGGATTTGTCATCCATGAACATGGTATAGAAATATAGACCCTGACCGAATCAAGTCTATTCGGAATGTGGGGCCTCCGACTTGTAAGGTCGAAGTGCAGAGGTTTCTCGGCAAGGTGAATTATTTACGAAGGTTTATTTCTAACCTAGCCAGGAAGATTGATGCCTTCACCCCTATCCTTCGGCTTAAGAATGATGCTGAATTCACTTGGGGGGCAGAGCAGCAGGAAGCATTTGATCTCATTAAAAAATACTTGTCTTCGGCTCCCGTGTTAAAAGCACCACAAGTAGGAGCACCATTCAGATTATACATTGCAGCTGAAGACAAGGTTATTGGGGCTGTTCTGACACAAGAAACTGAGGGGAAGGAGCATGTGGTGACATATCTAAGCCGAAGGTTGGTGGATGCTGAAACAAGGTACACTTTTATTGAAAAGTTATGCTTATGCTTGTTTTATGCATGCACCAAATGTAGATGTTATTTACTGTCTAGTCATTGCACTGTTTCTGGTCAAGCCGATGTAATCAAATACATGTTGCATAACCCAATTATGAGTGGTAGAATTGGTAAGTGGGCTTATGCACTCATAGAATATGACTTGGCCTATGAACCATTGAAATCTATGAAAGGCCAAGTCGTAGCGGATTTTATTGTAGAACATCGGGTTAATGATATTCATGAACTAGACATGTCATACCTCACTATTACTCCTTGGACTTTATATTTTGATGGATCGGTTTGCAATGAAGGGCAAGGAATTGGCATTGTGCTTGTTTCACCAAGTAATGTCTCCTTTGACTTCTCCAGCCGATTGAAAACTTATTGCACTAATAATCAAGCTGAATATGAGGCCCTCCTATTCGGCTTAGAACTTTTAAATGGTATGGGAGTAAAACATGTGAAGGTGTTTGGTGATTCTCAGCTGGTTGTCCAACAAGTGTTAGAAGAATATCAATGTCTTGATGGTACTCTAAATAGTTATCTTGAGAAATGTTGGAGCATAATCCATTATTTTGGCGAATTCAGTATTCGGCATATCTCTAGAGTTGAGAATCATAGAGCTAACGATTTGGCACAAGACGCATCAGGTTATCGGATAAAGAGAGGGAAATTTCACAAAACTGAAATTCTGATAACCAGTGCGGAGCCAAATTCCCAGGTCGCGGACCGTCCGCGTGATGACGCCGGACCGTCCGGGGTTACCAGAAATGTTCTCTTAATCGATTCGGCTGACAATGGAGCCGATGCAAGTGATTGGAGGACGCCTATACTTAATTATTTACGAAATCCCAATATCAGGACAGATAAGAACATTCGGCGAACAGCTTTCAAGTATGTTTTGATGAGTGATGAACTTTACCGCCGAACAGTCAATAACGTCCTGCTGAAGTGCTTGGGCCCAGATGATGCTATATTAGCCATGGCCGAAGTACATGAAGGAATTTGTGGTACTCATCAATCGGCTCCAAAGATGAAGTGGTTGTTGCGAAGGTCTGGTTTTTATTGGCCTAGTATGATAGCTGATTGTTTCAAGTACTACAAGGGATGCCAAGTGTGTCAAAAATTCGGCGACCTACAGTTGGTCCCTGCAGCCGAATTACATCCTATCATCAAGCCTTGGCCGTTCAGAGGATGGGGATTAGACTTTATTGGAGAAATTCATCCTTCATCATCAAAGGGGCATCGGTTTGTGTTAGTTGCCACTGACTATTTCACCAAATGGATTGAAGCCGTTGCTCTGAAAAACATGACACACAAGGAGGTAATTGAGTTCATAACTGAGCATATTATTCATAGATTCGGCATTCCCCAGACCCTGACTACAGATCAAGGGACTTCTTTTATGTCAAAGGAGGTACGTGAATTTGCTGAATTATACAAAATTAAGCTGCTTAATTCATCTCCATATTATGCTCAGGCCAATGGACAAGCCGAGTCTAGTAAGAGGACATTGATTAATTTGATAAAAAAGAAGATATCTGATAATCCTAAACATTGGCATAAGATTTTGTCCGAAGCTTTATGGGCTCATAGAATATCTAAACATAGTGCTACTAAAGTATCTCCTTTTGAGCTTATCTATGGGCAGGAAGCAGTATTGCCTATGGAAATAAGTTTGAATGCTGTCAGGTTCGCCAGACAAAATGATCTAACTGTCACTAATTATTATAATTCAATGATGGATAATATTGATGAGGTGACCGACAAAAGGGTGATAACTTTGGGAGCAATAGAAAAGGACAAGATTATGGTAGCCAGGGCCTACAACAAGAAGGTCAAAGCAAAGTCATTTCAAGTAGGAGATCTGGTGTGGAAGACCATCTTGCCTCTAAGGAATAAAGACCGGAAGTTTGGGAAATGGTCGCCAAGCTGGGAGGGTCCTTATAAAGTAAAACAGGTGATGTCTGGTAACGCCTATTTGCTACAAACATTACAAGGCAAGGATTTACCAAAGGCTTTGAATGGGCGTTTCCTCAAACAGTACCATCCTAGTATGTGGCAAGATGCCTAAGAGAACCGATGTGATCACATCGAGTTAGTTGCTTTTGGTTCGTCCAGCTCCACCAAAAAGGCAGGGGGGCATATGTTTGAACCATAATTGAGCACTGGCAGACGGTCCGGCCCTGAGGCCGGACGGTCCGCGGTCCGGACAGTCCGCGCGTGCGCAGAGCAGTTTAGGGTTCCGAGTTTTGTGCTATGGTTGTTAGCTAAAATCATGGGATAAGCTTGGAAATTAGTTTGTAAAGGGTCCAGCCCCCCTCCTCTATAAATAGAGAGGTCTACGGCCGATTTGTAATGAACAATCGAATCAATACAACTTCTATTTCGCATTTTATCTTAGGAGTAGTTCTAGTTTAGCCCTAGTTTAGCCTTCCAATCCCCAAATTCTCCGCCTCTCCTCGACTCTACGTCGATTAGAGGAGTCTAGGTCGGTTTACCCGAGCCTAGACACCACCTAGGATCTCTACTCCCCGATGGGGTCCCTCCCGGGAGCGAGATCCAGGCGCCGTCGGCGATCTTCCGCCGTCCCTGCGTACGCGCGGACCGTCCGGCCCCAGGGCGCGGACCGTCCGGCCGTCAGGCAGGAGCCCTAGCCGCGCACCAGGCCGCGGACCGTCCGGCCCCAGGCCGCGGACAGTCCGCCCTTGCGCAGAGAGCACCACCGCGCCTCGCACCAGGCCGCGGACCGTCCGGCCCCTGCGTGCGGACCGTCCGCCCCTGTGCAGAAGGCACCGCCACGGTTCTTGTTGAGTGTTTGGCGCTCCAAAAAGGCGATCGGTGCAAGACCAATGTCATCCCCTATGCAGAAGGCACGCCCCCTCTATTTCTTCCCTCACTATATCAATGGCAGCCGGTGCAAGACCACCGGCTCTCTGGTCAAACATAGGTGGGGTTGGTTGCATTTTAGTATGTTGTCATTCCCCCATTGGTTTGAGCTACGTGGTGCATTTCCATTTGCCCTATATGGCTCATAGGTTTGATCGTTTCTTTCCGGCCTTTTAGGTGGGGCCGGAAAGCTTTCCTGGGCTCTGGATCCTGAATTAATGGGCTGGTGCATTGCATAATGTGATGGGAAGTGTTGCTAGGACGGGCGAGGATTCAGGTAATAATCCTCCTCAAAAGACTCATGCGCGGACTGTCCGGATATGTACCCGGACCGTCCGTGGTCATATGCGGACCGTCCGTCATTGTATGCGGACCGTCCGACTGGGTAGTTTGGGTTCTGTGTCATATGTGGTGGCTCGGGCGCATATCTAGGTAACTCATTAAAAATAGGCCCGACTGCTGTTGGCCCGGACGGTCCGCGCTCACGTGCGGACGGTCCGGGCATGTGCAGATCGGCTGGTTTGCTGCCGATTTGCGGTTGCTTAGGATATGTATCCATCGGCATCCCATAAAGGGGTTGTGACTGGTCGTGACAACCTGTAGCCGATGTGTTACGCGCGTTATCTCCTAACTCAACCTCGTGCGAAGGAAAATTTGCGGTACTAGATTTATCAAATGCACGTACTAGTCTCTTAAGATCGCTTTGCATACCCCCTATGATGTTCTGCATTTGTTCACGCTGATCTTCTACATAATTTCTAAGAGATTGCAGATCATTGGTATTACTTACATTGGGGATATCTGGCGTGGGTTGGAGCGAAGCTGGATCCGTCGCCCGATGTCGGACGACCTTGTTGTTCCTGTCCACTTTGAAGTTGGCCAAGAACTTTGCTTTCGCCTCCTGGATCATCCGCTCCTTGTGCTCCTCAAATTGGAGCGGCTCGTCAGCCGGCAAGGTTTCCCAAGTCGGCTCTATGATGTTGCTTAGAGAAATATCAGAGTTATCCTTTGAACCGGCCATTGAGGGCCGATCTGATGAACTTAGATGTGTTTTCCCCAACGGAGTCGCCAAAAAGTATGTTGACGCCTTTTTGGAGCGCCAAACACTCAACAAAAACCGTGGCGGTGCCTTCTGCACAGGGGCGGACGGTCCGCGCGCAGGGGACGGACGGTCCGCGCCCTGGTGCGAGGCGCAGTGGTGCTCTCTGCGCAAGGGCGGACTGTCCGCGGCCTGGGGCTGGACGGTCCGTGGCCTGGTGCGCGGCTAGGGCTCCTACCTGACGGCCGGACGGTCCGCGCCCTAGGGCCGGACGGTCCGCGCGTACGCAGGGACGGCGGAAGATCGCCGACGGCGCCTGGATCTCGCTCCCGGGAGGGACCCCGTCGGGGAGTAGAGATCCTAGGTGGTGTCTAGGCTCGGGTAAACCGACCTATACTCCTCTAATCGACGTAGAGTCGAAGAGAGGCGGAGAATTTGGGGATTGGAAGGCTAAACTAGGGCTAAACTAGAACTACTCCTAAGATAAAATGCGAAATAGAAGTTGTATTGATTCGATTGTTCATTACAAATCGGCCGTAGACCTCTCTATTTATAGAGGAGGGGGGCTGGACCCTTTAAAAACTAATTTCCAAGCTTATCCCATGATTTTAGCCAACAACCATAGCACAAAACTCGGAACCCTAAACTGCTCTGCGCACGCGCGGACTGTCCGGCCCACAGGCGCGGACTGTCCGGACCGCGGACCGTCCGGCCTCAGGGCCGGACCGTCCGCCAGTGCTCAATTATGGTTCAAACATATGCCCCCCTGCCTTTTGGTGGAGCTGGACGAACCAAAAGCAACTAACTCGATGTGATCACATCGGTTCTCTTAGGCATCTTGCCACATACTAGGATTGTACTGTTTGAGGAAACGCCCATTCAAAGCCTTTGGTAAATCCTTGCCTTGTAATGTTTGTAGCAAATAGGCGTTACCAGACATCACCTGTTTTACTTTATAAGGACCCTCCCAGCTTGGCGACCATTTCCCAAACTTCCGGTCTTTATTCCTTAGAGGCAACATGGTCTTCCACACCAGATCTCCTACTTGAAATGACTTTGCTTTGACCTTCTTGTTGTAGGCCCTGGCTACCATAATCTTGTCCTTTTCTATTGCTCCCAAGGTTATCACCCTTTTGTCGGTCACCTCATCAATATTATCCATCATTGAATTATAATAATCAGTGACAGTTAGATCATTTTGTCTGGCGAACCTGACAGCATTCAAACTTATTTCCACAGGCAATACTGCTTCCTGCCCATAGACAAGCTCAAAAGGAGATACTTTAGTAGCACTATGTTTAGATATTCTATGAGCCCATAAAGCTTCGGACAAAATCTTATGCCAATGTTTAGGATTATCAGATATCTTCTTTTTTATCAAATTAATCATTGTCCTATTACTAGACTCGGCTTGTCCATTGGCCTGAGCATAATATGGAGATGAATTAAGCAGCTTAATTCTGTATAATTCAGCAAATTCACGTACCTCCTTTGACATAAAAGAAGTCCCTTGATCTGTAGTCAGGGTCTGGGGAATGCTGAATCTATGAATAATATGCTCAGTTATGAACTCAATTACCTCCTTGTGTGTCATGTTTTTCAGAGCAACGACTTCAATCCATTTGGTGAAATAGTCAGTGGCAACTAACACAAACCGATGCCCCTTTGATGATGAAGGATGAATTTCTCCAATAAAGTCTAATCCCCATCCTCTGAACGGCCAAGGCTTGATGATAGGATGTAATTCGGCTGCAGGGACCAACTGTAGGTCGCCGAATTTTTGACACACTTGGCATCCCTTGTAGTACTTGAAACAATTAGCTATCATACTAGGCCAATAAAAACCAGACCTTCGCAACAACCACTTCATCTTTGGAGCCGATTGATGAGTACCACAAATTCCTTCATGTACTTCGACCATGGCTAATATAGCATCATCTGGGCCCAAGCACTTCAGCAGGACGTCATTGACTGTTCGGCGGTAAAGTTCATCACTCATCAAAACATACTTGAAAGTTGTTCGCCAAATGTTCTTATCTGTCCTGATATTGGGATTTCGTAAATAATTAAGTATAGGCGTCCTCCAATCACTCGCATCGGCTTCATTGTCAGCCGAATCGATTAAGAGAACATTTCTGGTAACCCCGGACGGTCCGGCGTCATCACGCGGACGGTCCGCGGCCTGGGAATTTGGCTCCACACTGGTTATCAGAATTTCAGTTTTGTGAAATTTCCCTCTCTTTATCCGATAACCTGATGTGTCTTGTGCCAAATTGTTAGCTCTATGATTCTCAACTCTAGAGATATGCCGAATACTGAATTCGTCAAAATAATGGATTATGCTCCAACATTTCTCAAGATAACTATTTAGAGTACCATCAAGACATTGATATTTTTCTAACACTTGTTGGACAACCAGCTGAGAATCACCAAACACCTTCACATGTTTTACTCCCATACCATTTAAAAGTTCTAAGCCGAATAGGAGGGCCTCATATTCAGCTTGATTATTAGTGCAATAAGTTTTCAATCGGCTGGAGAAGTCAAAGGAGACATTACTTGGTGAAACAAGCACAATGCCAATTCCTTGCCCTTCATTGCAAACCGATCCATCAAAATATAAAGTCCAAGGAGTAATAGTGAGGTATGACATGTCTAGTTCATGAATATCATTAACCCGATGTTCTACAATAAAATCCGCTACGACTTGGCCTTTCATAGATTTCAATGGTTCATAGGCCAAGTCATATTCTATGAGTGCATAAGCCCACTTACCAATTCTACCACTCATAATTGGGTTATGCAACATGTATTTGATTACATCGGCTTGACCAGAAACAGTGCAATGACTAGACAGTAAATAACATCTACATTTGGTGCATGCATAAAACAAGCATAAGCATAACTTTTCAATAAAAGTGTACCTTGTTTCAGCATCCACCAACCTTCGGCTTAGATATGTCACCACATGCTCCTTCCCCTCAGTTTCTTGTGTCAGAACAGCCCCAATAACCTTGTCTTCAGCTGCAATGTATAATCTGAATGGTGCTCCTACTTGTGGTGCTTTTAACACGGGAGCCGAAGACAAGTATTTTTTAATGAGATCAAATGCTTCCTGCTGCTCTGCCCCCCAAGTGAATTCAGCATCATTCTTAAGCCGAAGGATAGGGGTGAAGGCATCAATCTTCCCGGCTAGGTTAGAAATAAACCTTCGTAAATAATTCACCTTGCCGAGAAACCTCTGCACTTCGACCTTACAAGTCGGAGGCCCCACATTCCGAATATACTTGATTCGGTCAGGGTCTATTTCTATACCATGTTCATGGATGACAAATCCTAAAAACTTACTAGTCGACACTCCAAAAGCACATTTACGTGGGTTCATTTTTAAACCATACCGACGCATTTTATCAAAGGCTTTACGCAAATCAGCTATATGAGAACTAAACTTAGCCGATTTGACTACAATATCATCAATGTAGACTTCTACAGTGTTTCCTAACAACTCATGGAAGATCAGATTCATAGCCCTCTGATAAGTAGCACCAGCATTTTTAAGACCGAATGTCATGACAACCCATTCAAATAAACCAATGAAGCCTGGACATATAAAGGCCGTTTTAGACGCATCTTCTTCGGCCATGAAAATCTGATTATATCCGACATTACCATCAAGGAAGCTAATAATTCTATTTCCTGATGCATTATTGATTAATGTGTCGGCTATGGGCATGGGATATTCATCTTTAGGAGTTGCTTTATTTAAATTACGAAAATCAATGCATACTCTAAGTTTACCTGACTCCTTCTTCTCCACCGGCACAATATTGGAGACCCACTCTGCGTATCTGCAAGGTCTAATAAAATTAGCTTCTAGCAGCCGGTGGATTTCGTCCTTGATTCGTGGGAGAAGATCTGGACGAAATGTTCTAGCTTTCTGCTTGAAAGGTCTGAAACCAGACTTAATGGGCAGCCGATGTTCGACAATCTCTCGGCTTAGTCCAGGCATTTCAGTGTAATTCCAAGCAAAACAATCTGAATATTCCTTCAATAGACCGATCATCTCATTTCTAGAATCGGTCTCCAGGGTCTTGTTTACAAAAGTCGGCCTTGGAGTTTTACCATTTCCTATGTCAATCTCCTCCAAAGGATCAGCCGATGTAAACCCCTGTCCTAGTTTATCAAGATCTCTGAATTCCTCTATCATGTCCCCCACAGAAGAATCAGATGATCTTTGTGTGATGGCGGACTTTCCGGTCTCGGGGACCGGATCATCCGTAATACTATCTTTTCGCTGTGGTAGATGTTCGGTCCTAAAGTCCGAACTGTTCTGTGAAAGACCAGACCATCCGGCTTTGAGGGCCGAATTGTCCGTGATCAAAGACTCATGAACTTTGTGTGTATTCATCATTTAAACTCTATTTAGGATTTAGCCGATTCTCCATCGGCTCTAGCATTACAGGAATGAAACCTTTCTTATCTATACTTATGAACTGATAATCAGAAAAATCTACCCCTGTGAGACATGTAGCAGTCTCATAAGTCCAGAGTACAGGGGCATCGGCCACAACGATGCAGGCCGATACATCAGCATGTACTTGTTCTACCTCATCGCCTACCCATTGTATTAGCATTTGATGTAATGTAGAAGGTATACATTGATTGGCATGAATCCAATCTCTGCCTAGAATTAAACTGTAATTCCCTTCTACATCAGCGACGAAGAATGCAGTAGCACGGGTCTTAGTCCCGATGGTTAATTCAACGGACGTGACTCCCCTGGCTTTAATCGAACTATCCCCAACACCGCTGAGGGTCATGTTGGTTTTGACAAGTTCGTCATCTTGTTTACCTAATTTTCTGTATAATGAATAAGGCATTAGATTTATAGCCACCCCTCCATCCACCAACATCTTAGCAATCGGTATTCCATCAATGTGACCGCGCACGAAGAGCGGCTTTAAATGATTTACCGATTCCTTTGGTTTTGTAAAGGCGACTTCTTTAGGACCAAAATCAAACTGGGCAGCAACAGGTTCATCGTCGCCAATGATAGTGCAATCGGAAGAAAATGTAATAATATTTACATCCATACCTGGGCGTTCTGGAGAAGCCTCGTAGTCGACCAGGTCTTCTCCTAGCAGGTCGTCCTCTTCCATTGATGTTGTCGTGTTGTTGGAGGCTTCCTGATGAACGGCGGACGGTCCGCACGCGGGGGCCGAACGGTCCGCGCCTGGTGCAGGTTGTCCAGAGCCTTCCTGGTGAACGGCGGACGGTCCGCACGCGGGGGCCGGACGGTCCGCGCCTGGTGCAGGTTGACTTTCTATTTCTGTGGCCGTTTGTTTTTTCTCAACGGCCTTCGGTCTCCATTTCTTTTGTGGTGGCGGGTATAGTGGATGTGTGTCATTAAATGTCTTTTCCGCCTCCTTCTCCTGGCTCTCCTTTGCTCTTAGGCGCTGTAATTTTCTCTTTTGGGATCGTGTCAATCCCGCTGGGCACCATCGAGGCATGGAGTATTTTGGATCGGCTGTTTTGATGGTAGCTGTATCCTTTTCGGATGTGTTGGCCGATTCGCCGAAAATCATCGGCCCTTTATTGTCTCCCTGTATGACAACATCCGCAGTGCCTATTTTGATGATGTCCTTTTTTGTTGTTCTTTGAGTTGCTACAGGCATATGCCCCCCTGCCGGATTGGTCGGCCTAGGAGGCCGAGTAGTCCGGCAACCTTGTTGGGCCTGTGCCTGGTGACCGGATTCAGCAGTGCTCAATCGGCCTTGCACTGGCGGTGCCAACCTATCAAAAACGGATGTTTGGGGTGCCCCCAGGCGGGGTACTGTGGCATCCCAAATGGATATGGTGGCATGCCCCACATTTGATTTGGGACATATGGTGGAGGTAAGTATGTGTATGGATATGGCATAGATGGATAAGGAGGTGGAGGGGTCCATGTCGGCATGTTAGGTCTTAATTGTACAATAGGACCTTTTGTAACACCCCTGGTGTTACTATAACTAAAACTTGAGCATGGCATCATGAGCATGGGCATTGCATATGTTCGACACACCTAGAGTGCATTCACTAGGCAAAAATTTCAAACAAGTTGTATTGTTTTGATGTTTTACAAATAGGACCCTGGTTAAAGGACTTAACCCTAAATAGTGATTAAAGGGGTAAAAACTTAACCTAAGTTGAGAAAACCTAAAAGCTTTAGGGTAAAAGTCATAAAATGACTCCAAGAATAAAGTGGAATCCCACTTATACCCCTGGAATACCAGAAACCCTAATTGGAACCCTGGAAAGCCCTAAACCAAACCCTAGGGGCCTATGTGCAAAATTAGCCCACTTTTGGGTTAAAGTGCAAAAACCAAGCCAAATAGGTTTCTTAAGTCCTTGGGTTCACAAATATGTGGACTTGAAAGCCAAACCCAAGGTTTTGGACCTAAATGCAAAATAGACCTCATATGAGTTTTATTCTAAGTCTGGATTTCAGTGATATTGGCTCAACTTTGGAGCCTTGTATCTTTCAGGATATAGGGTTTTTGCCCTAGGTCACCACATCAAAGTTGAAGACCCATTATAGGAGAACAACTTTGCTAAAGAGTGTGAGCTCAGTTGTTATGAGAAATTTGGAGAAAAACCCAATCCAAAACTGGCTGTCAGGCTGTTTGATCTGAAATTCAGTTTAGCAGATGACTGACATCAACTTCTAGCTCAAATCCAAGCATGATCCAGTGCTCAAATGAGTTTGATCTCTATAGTTGGATTGTAGCTGGTTTATAACTCTACAACTTTGCTACTGGGAGTTGATGAAGTTCTTGTGAAAAATCTGGAGAAAAATGACTCTAAAATCGCTCGGTCAGAAGCCCTTATGAAGGAATGCCATGGTACAGTGACTTGGGGATCAGATCGCCAGCAACGGGGACAGCTCACCGCCGACGGCTCCCTCCGCCGTGATTCGTGCTGCGGTTGCCGTGATCTGAGCTCGGCTTGGCTAGATAACACTTTGGGTCGCGTAAATATCCTCGCCGTGGATAACTCCGGCCATAAACAAGTCCGGCCACCGTACATGCGTCACCGCGGCGGAATTCGATTGGAACGCCGGTGACCGCCGTCTCCCGGCTGTGCGCCGCGTGTCCAAGCCTCTCCACCGTGCCGCCGTGACTCCTCTAGGCCATCCCATCGTCGACGGGGAGCTTGCCACGCCATTAGCCACGTATTCACCGCGGCCAGCGCTTCTTCTCCATCTCCGACCGCCGTATGTCTCATCCAAATTCGCGGCCACCGTGATGCTTGCCGAGCCACCGAATTGAACCGGGAGACCCCCAGTCGCCGGGAACACGATCATATTGCCGCTTTGCTTACGGCCACCGTGGCCGGAGCTCCATAGTTCACCAATAGTGAAATTAAGTTAGGGGAAATGGTCAGGCAGACCCCAATTTCATGTCCGCCGCTCGGAGAACCCAGCCATAGCCCCAATCGGCCGGCGTAGATCCTCGCCGGAGCGCGGCGGTGCGCGAGCGCCGTCGGGGACGTGAAACACAAAATAGACAGAAACCAGAGGGCCTTTTTGTGAAATGTCAGTGACCCCAGGAAATAGTAACCGAACCCGCTTCCTGTTAGATAAAACCTCGAGGGCTTTTCTGCAAAGCCGCCATCGCGCGCGCGGGCGCGGGCGCGATTCTGCTGCTGTTGGGCCGACCTGGGCTGGTTTCAGCCCGTTACTATTGAAACTTTTTCTTTTTCTTTTTCCGCAAAGCTTTAGAAATCTGTAGAAAATTATAGAAAAATCCTAAAAATATGAGACCAATTTTCCTAGGTTCCTTATTTTCCCTAGTATTTAATAAAAATAAACTCATGATTTTTAGATCAAATAGGGAATTTTAGGGTATTTAAAATGGCCTAAACCATTGATTCTGGATTTTTAGAAAATAAATAATAAGTCCAAAATTTACCAAACTTTTTATGTGAGCTTTTCACATTATTTAGAAGCCTTGGGTAGAATTTGGGTTGATTTGGACCTTGTTTAATCACTAAACCCAAAACCACCCCCCCTGCTCCATGAACTCCTTTACTGACTCCGGAAACCCTAGGTTCTCAGAGTACCGTGAAGGAAAGTTGTACTCAAGACTTAGATAATAAGTTTATATTATCTTTGCATCCTCATGAGCATTCCATGACATCCATTCTTATGCATGTATATGGTTATATTAGAGCACGAAGAAGAAGAAGAAGTTTCTGAAGAAGGGATACCACCAACCTCTGATCCTCAAGCAGACAACTGCTTTTATTTCGATATTTGTGGATCCGAGCAGGACACACCTGATAACAAAGGCAAGCCCCGGTGCATTTGCCACCTTCCTTGATGTTTTTAAAATCTTTCTCACTTGCTTGCTGCATTAGGTAATAGGAGTTGATTGATTAAACAATTCCTGCATTGCCTTCCTTGATTTTGATTACCCTCCTTGAAACCCTGTTTTTACAAAAAGGTTTTACTATGCTTAGTATTGCTTTAGAAAAACAAAAGGATTTGTTTACAAAAGATGTTTGGCAAAAGTGGTCGGGATGTTTTCAAAAACAAAACTTGATGGTGGATCCATCATGGCCATGATGGGTCCAACATCGGAAAAGATGTACCTCTGTCAGGTACCAAGTTTTTGGGTTAAAAAGATTAAGCTGAGACCGGGCGGGTGACTTGCACGAGAAAGAGAGTCTCGGTGTAGTGTCTCCGTCTGAGTCAATTAAGGACCGTCTCGATGTAGGCCTGCTGACCGAGGACCCTTTAACTGGTCACATGCCTCGTCATGGGTAAGCCTTGCCTCGGGCAGACTAAGGCCGGAATAAGATAACACGAAATGGGAGTGGAGTGGTGGCGAGAGTAGCGTGTACCCTCCGTGGCAAGAGGCTGGACGGTGGTGTATCTGTGCTCTCGGTTTGCGTGAACCTGATCCGGTCTTAAGAACCCCGGTGGCGGGTTGACATATGCAAGGGTTAAGTGCTACATATGTCGTGTGATTGGAGATCCTCAGCTGAGTATAATCGATTCGGATCGCCGTACCTCCGCGGTTATGGAGACTTGGCCACTGACTTACACGTAGCATTCCACTAAAGATGATGGGTTTTTGTTAAGAAATTGGCTAGTGCAGGACCAGTGATTGAACTAGGGTAGAAAGAACTCTAGTGCAGGTAATTGAACCTAACCTGACAAATAAAATTGGATTTTTAAGGATCTACTGTAGTAAGCATTTCTGCAAAACAGAGTCTTTGCTTATTGAAAAGCCTTACCTTGACTCCCTAAAGGCCAGCATACCCTTGAGAGTCTTTTCCTTAGTCGGGTAAGACTTGCTGAGTAATTCCATACTCAGGGTTTATCCCTTTGTTGTTTTTAGGTGGGGAAGTAGCAGACTTTTGCTGCTTCTGTGCCAGGGTGGTTCCCAAAGAAGAAAAACAAGACTGAAGTGCGGGAGGACTCGGTCCTCCACCTAGGATCTTTTGTTTATAATCTTTCGGGAGAAGTTTGTGTCTCCCTTGGTCTGTATAATTATTACTTCTATGCACTCACTTTTAGACTGGTCTGTAATAAATTAACTCGAGCTTGCTTTTGAAATAAATGTAAGTTTATGTAATTCGCTTCCGCATCTCCGATGGTCTGTAATGTCTGCAAGACGGGTGAAACGTTCCTGGTAAGGTCGGAAGAGATACCGAGCTTGTCAAGTGACTTAGGAACATCTACAGGGTGTCTAATGTCTGTTAGACAAGGACAACTGTAGGTGGGCCTAATTACTTGGGAGGTTCCGTCACAGCTGGTATCGGAGCGTAGCCCTTCTTTGCAGATATTAAGGCATCTTCAAAAAGATTTTCAAAAGTCTTACCTAAAGATTCTTTTCTCTTCTTACCTAAGTATTCTGAAGAGTTTATCTTAAAGACCAGATAGGAAGAGTGCAATGTATAGAAGGTTGAATCGACCAAGGTTGATTCTGTACTTATTCATGCATCATGCTAAGAATTATACTAATAAATTTTCCCCCTTAGAAAGATGCCGCCACGCACAAGGCTAACGGCACGTAAGTCAACGGGACCAATTGGAGTACCCCGGCATCAACTAGCCCCTCGACACGAAAGCAGTAGCAGTGGAAGTAATGACCCCATAGGAGACCTGGAAGCCGAAGTAAGTCGACTTCAAGCAACGCTGCGACACAGGACCAATACTTGGATCGCAGACGGAGATAGAATCAATGAACTAAGAAGGGACATTCGTCACCTGCAGGATCAGCTGGCTGATCGGGACTTAGCACTTGACTGGGCAGTACAGTCACATATGTTGGCATGTGCTAAGGAAGCGAGGGCTCATGCCCGAATTAAAGAACTTAGCTCAGCTGTCGACAACCTGCAGGTCTACTGCAATACGTTGCATGAGGAAGTCCATGTGCTATACTCACAACTACACCCTAGTGAGCCTGCACACTCTGCTGAGACGGAAGCCGGACCCTCTCACGTTGCGGGACGCGCGTTGGGTGGGGAGTTAGATCTTTTTGAACCCCCTCCTTCTTTGAGGTTGGTTGACGTCTGGACTCCCACACCTGACAATGAAGCCTTTGAGCAATTGAAGACACTATTAACCACTGCTCCGGTTTTGGCTCAACCGGACATCACTAAGCCTTTTGATGTATATTGTGATGCATCAGGCAGTGGACTCGGCTGTGTGCTGATGCAAGAGGGCCGAGTAATTGCGTATGCTTCAAGGCAGTTACGCCGACATGAAGAGCATTATCCAACACATGATCTCGAGCTAGCTGCTGTGGTTCATGCCCTGAAAATATGGCGTCACTATCTGCTGGGAAATATCTGTCATATATATACAGATCATAAGAGTTTGAAGTATATATTTACCCAGTCAGAGTTAAATATGAGGCAAAGACGATGGCTTGAGCTCATTAAAGATTATGAACTGGAGATCCATTATCACCCAGGCAAAGCCAATGTGGTGGCAGATGCATTGAGTCGTAAGACTTCCTGCCACTGTCTTATGGTAAAGACCTCCGAAAACACTTTATGTCAAGAAATGGAGAAGTTAAACCTGGGGGTAATCCAGCAAGGGACTCTGAATCAACTAAAGCTTGAGTCAACTATTTTGCAAAGGATAATTGATGCTCAAAAGGATAATCTGGGCATGAAGCACATACGAGAGAAGATAAGGGCTGGAACAGCCAAATGTTTCAAGGAAGACGATCAAGGTGTGTTATGGTTTAACAACCGCATAGTAGTGCCGAAGAATGAAGAACTCCGCCAGCAAATCCTAGATGAAGCGCATCTTAGTCGCTATTCTATTCATCCCGGAAGCACTAAGATGTACCAAGATTTAAAGCAACATTACTGGTGGACAAAGATGAAGATTGAAATTGCACGCTATGTGGCTAGATGTGACACTTGCAGACGTGTCAAAGCCATACACATGAAAACTGCTGGTCCATTACAATCTTTGCCGATCCCAACATGGAAATGGGAAGACATCAGCATGGACTTTATTGTGGGACTGCCCAGGACGATAAAAGGGTATGACTCTATTTGGGTTATAATTGATCGGCTTACAAAGATTGCTCACTTTCTGCCAGTCAAGACAAATTCCCCGGTTACTGTCTACGCCCAATTGTACATTGCTCGTATTCTTAGTCTGCATGGTGTTCCAAAGACCATAGTGTCGGATCGTGGACCTCAATTTGTAGCCAAGTTTTGGGAAGCACTTCACAAATCTTTGGGTACTAAGTTACTCCACAGTTCGGCCTATCATCCTCAAACCAGTGGGCAGACTGAGAGAGTGAACCAAATACTGGAAGATATGCTGCGGGCATGTGTCCTAGATTTCTCACCAAAATGGGATGAATGTTTACCTTTGGCGGAGTTTTCATATAATAACAGTTATCAAGAAAGTATCAAGATGGCACCCTTTTAAGCTTTATATGGACGTCGGTGTCGAACTCCGCTAAATTGGTCTGAACCTGGTGAAAGGTATTTCTTTAGGCCTGATATGGTGAAAGAAACCGAAGAAAAGGTTCAGAAAATAGTACATAATATGAAGAAGGCACAGGCTCGTCAGAAGAGTTATGCAGACAAACGGCGAATGCCCTTATACTTCTTAGAAGGAGACTACGTCTACTTAAAGGTTTCACCAATGAAGGGAGTATCGCGTTTCGGGGTAAAGGGAAAACTTGCACCTAGGTACATTGGTCCATTCCCTATTCTTCAAAGATATGGGCCAGTGGCGTATCAACTCCAACTTCCCGAAACATTGTCTGCTGTACATAATGTGTTCCACGTGTCACAATTGAAGAAGTGTCTTCGGGTTCCCGATCGAACCGTTGAAGTGACTGATGTTGTCCTGGAACCAGATTTAACATACTCGGAACATCCCATTCGAGTTCTGGATCAAAAGGACAGGGTTACTCGGAGAAAGACTCTTAAGTTTTATAAGATACAGTGGAACCAGCATTCGGAAGATGAGGCTACATGGGAAACCCAAGACTTCTTAGATAAGAATTTCCCAGGCTTTCTAGCCTCTTGTAAGTTGTAAAGTTTGTATAGCTGTGTAGTAAAGGAATGAACCCCCACACCACCCCTGCCTTGTACCAGAAATAAGGAAATAAAAATGTGACACATTTCCTTTTCCATTACTCACCCTAGGACTTTAAATCTCGGGACGAGATTCTTTTATGGGGGGAAGGATGTAACACCCCTGGTGTTACTATAACTAAAACTTGAGCATGGCATCATGAGCATGGGCATTGCATATGTTCGACACACCTAGAGTGCATTCACTAGGCAAAAATTTCAAACAAGTTGTATTGTTTTGATGTTTTACAAATAGGACCCTGGTTAAAGGACTTAACCCTAAATAGTGATTAAAGGGGTAAAAACTTAACCTAAGTTGAGAAAACCTAAAAGCTTTAGGGTAAAAGTCATAAAATGACTCCAAGAATAAAGTGGAATCCCACTTATACCCCTGGAATACCAGAAACCCTAATTGGAACCCTGGAAAGCCCTAAACCAAACCCTAGGGGCCTATGTGCAAAATTAGCCCACTTTTGGGTTAAAGTGCAAAAACCAAGCCAAATAGGTTTCTTAAGTCCTTGGGTTCACAAATATGTGGACTTGAAAGCCAAACCCAAGGTTTTGGACCTAAATGCAAAATAGACCTCATATGAGTTTTATTCTAAGTCTGGATTTCAGTGATATTGGCTCAACTTTGGAGCCTTGTATCTTTCAGGATATAGGGTTTTTGCCCTAGGTCACCACATCAAAGTTGAAGACCCATTATAGGAGAACAACTTTGCTAAAGAGTGTGAGCTCAGTTGTTATGAGAAATTTGGAGAAAAACCCAATCCAAAACTGGCTGTCAGGCTGTTTGATCTGAAATTCAGTTTAGCAGATGACTGACATCAACTTCTAGCTCAAATCCAAGCATGATCCAGTGCTCAAATGAGTTTGATCTCTATAGTTGGATTGTAGCTGGTTTATAACTCTACAACTTTGCTACTGGGAGTTGATGAAGTTCTTGTGAGAAATCTGGAGAAAAATGACTCTAAAATCGCTCGGTCAGAAGCCCTGATGAAGGAATGCCATGGTACAGTGACTTGGGGATCAGATCGCCAGCAACGGGGACAGCTCACCGCCGACGGCTCCCTCCGCCGCGATTCGTGCTGCGGTTGCCGTGATCTGAGCTCGGCTTGGCTGGATAACACTTTGGGTCGCGTAAATATCCTCGCCGTGGATAACTCCGGCCATAAACAAGTCCGGCCACCGTACATGCGTCACCGCGGCGGAATTCGATTGGAACGCCGGTGACCGCCATCTCCCGGCTGTGCGCCGCGTGTCCAAGCCTCTCCACCGTGCCGCCGTGACTCCTCTAGGCCATCCCATCGTCGACGGGGAGCTTGCCACGCCATTAGCCACGTATTCACCGCGGCCAGCGCTTCTTCTCCATCTCCGACCGCCGTATGTCTCATCCAAATTCGCGGCCACCTCTTGCTCTGCCTATAAATTGAGTGTGCCATAAGCTTCATAAGGTAGTCAAGCACCTCGACACCCCGTATTGCCTCCAGTTGTTCACCGACGAGCTTGAATTCCACGTTTCCCCCAAATCGATCTCCGCCACCGTGAAATCTACTCCACCGTGGTCAGCCCTCCACAGGTCAGCCCCGGTCCTCTGCTACTTCGTTTGAGTACCCTCCCAGCTCCGTGATGCTTGCCGAGCCACCGAATTGAACCGGGAGACCCCCAGTCGCCGGGAACACGATCATATTGCCGCTTTGCTTACGGCCACCGTGGCCGGAGCTCCATAGTTCACCAATAGTGAAATTAAGTTAGGGGAAATGGTCAGGCAGACCCCAATTTCATGTCCGCCGCTCGGAGAACCCAGCCATAGCCCCAATCGGCCGGCGTAGATCCTCGCCGGAGCGCGGCGGTGCGCGAGCGCCGTCGGGGACGTGAAACACAAAATAGACAGAAACCAGAGGGCCTTTTTGTGAAATGTCAGTGACCCCAGGAAATAGTAACCGAACCCGCTTCCTGTTAGATAAAACCTCGAGGGCTTTTCTGCAAAGCCGCCATCGCGCGCGCGGGCGCGGGCGCGATTCTGCTGCTGTTGGGCCGACCTGGGCTGGTTTCAGCCCGTTACTATTGAAACTTTTTCTTTTTCTTTTTCCGCAAAGCTTTAGAAATCTGTAGAAAATTATAGAAAAATCCTAAAAATATGAGACCAATTTTCCTAGGTTCCTTATTTTCCCTAGTATTTAATAAAAATAAACTCATGATTTTTAGATCAAATAGGGAATTTTAGGGTATTTAAAATGGCCTAAACCATTGATTCTGGATTTTTAGAAAATAAATAATAAGTCCAAAATTTACCAAACTTTTTATGTGAGCTTTTCACATTATTTAGAAGCCTTGGGTAGAATTTGGGTTGATTTGGACCTTGTTTAATCACTAAACCCAAAACCACCCCCCCTGCTCCATGAACTCCATTACTGACTCCGGAAACCCTAGGTTCTCGGAGTACCGTGAAGGAAAGTTGTACTCAAGACTTAGATAATAAGTTTATATTATCTTTGCATCCTCATGAGCATTCCATGACATCCATTCTTATGCATGTATATGGTTATATTAGAGCACGAAGAAGAAGAAGAAGTTTCTGAAGAAGGGATACCACCAACCTCTGATCCTCAAGCAGACAACTGCTTTTATTTCGATATTTGTGGATCCGAGCAGGACACACCTGATAACAAAGGCAAGCCCCGGTGCATTTGCCACCTTCCTTGATGTTTTTAAAATCTTTCTCACTTGCTTGCTGCATTAGGTAATAGGAGTTGATTGATTAAACAATTCCTGCATTGCCTTCCTTGATTTTGATTACCCTCCTTGAAACCCTGTTTTTACAAAAAGGTTTTACTATGCTTAGTATTGCTTTAGAAAAACAAAAGGATTTGTTTACAAAAGATGTTTGGCAAAAGTGGTCGGGATGTTTTCAAAAACAAAACTTGATGGTGGATCCATCATGGCCATGATGGGTCCAACATCGGAAAAGATGTACCTCTGTCAGGTACCAAGTTTTTGGGTTAAAAAGATTAAGCTGAGACCGGGCGGGTGACTTGCACGAGAAAGAGAGTCTCGGTGTAGTGTCTCCGTCTGAGTCAATCAAGGACCGTCTCGATGTAGGACTGCTGACCGAGGACCCTTTAACTGGTCACATGCCTCGTCATGGGTAAGCCTTGCCTCGGGCAGACTAAGGCCGGAATAAGATAACACGAAATGGGAGTGGAGCGGTGGCGAGAGTAGCGTGTACCCTCCGTGGCAAGAGGCTGGACGGTGGTGTATCTGTGCTCTCGGTTTGCGTGAACCTGATCCGGTCTTAAGAACCCTGGTGGCGGGTTGACATATGCAAGGGTTAAGTGCTACATATGTCGTGTGATTGGAGATCCTCAGCTGAGTACAATCGATTCGGATCGCCGTACCTCCGCGGTTATGGAGACTTGGCCACTGACTTACACGTAACATTCCACTAAAGATGATGGGTTTTTGTTAAGAAATTGGCTAGTGCAGGACCAGTGATTGAACTAGGGTAGAAAGAACTCTAGTGCAGGTAATTGAACCTAACCTGACAAATAAAATTGGATTTTTAAGGATCTACTGTAGTAAGCATTTCTGCAAAACAGAGTCTTTGCTTATTGAAAAGCCTTACCTTGACTCCCTAAAGGCCAGCATACCCTTGAGAGTCTTTTCCTTAGTCGGGTAAGACTTGCTGAGTAATTCCATACTCAGGGTTTATCCCTTTGTTGTTTTTAGGTGGGGAAGTAGCAGACTTTTGCTGCTTCTGTGCCAGGGTGGTTCCCAAAGAAGAAAAACAAGACTGAAGTGCGGGAGGACTCGGTCCTCCACCTAGGATCTTTTGTTTATAATCTTTCGGGAGAAGTTTGTGTCTCCCTTGGTCTGTATAATTATTACTTCTATACACTCACTTTTAGACTGGTCTGTAATAAATTAACTCAAGCTTGCTTTTGAAATAAATGTAAGTTTATGTAATTCGCTTCCGCATCTCCGATGGTCTGTAATGTCTGCAAGACGGGTGAAACGTTCCTGGTAAGGTCGGAAGAGATACCGAGCTTGTCAAGTGACTTAGGAACATCTACAGGGTGTCTAATGTCTGTTAGACAAGGACAACTGTAGGTGGGCCTAATTACTTGGGAGGTTCCGTCACACCTTTCATTTCTTCCGATTGGTGATGTGGTCCAATCGGCCTGACCTGACGTTGCTCATGAATGGGTGAGCGGGGTCGCTTCGGTGGCCGGTCACTGGGGCCAGCCTTCTTTTTCACATATTTAGACAACAATTGATCGAAAGTCGGGCCAGGCTTGATCAGCTGACCAGCTGCTTTAAATGTATTTGTTTTCCACGTACCTATCTCTGGTCGTCGTGGTTTGAAGGTACGTGGTCGCTGCGAGTCTTGAGCATGGCCGGACCGTCCGCCGGAGCTCTCCGGACCGTCCGGTGGGGTCCCGGACCGTCCGCTCCTACGTGCCGGACCGTCCGGGATACGCAGCACGGGTTCCTGTATTTGTCTCCCTGTCTGCGCTTGCCCCCCAGTACTGGAGGTTGTGATGGTCACCTTTAGGGTCTCCCCTCCATCGGGAGTCTTCTCGGCTACCACTTTCCTGCAAGAAACTTTATGATCCTCATCGGCCCTTTTAGAATTGCCGATGATTGCCTCTTTGCCTTTGCCTTTATCGGCCGTGTTTGGCCGAACCAGGACTTTCTTGCCCTCGAAGTCGATCACGTTCATTGGAAATGGCTCTGTGTCCACCTGCATTTCCTGAAATTTCAATCGTCCCTCATTAATGGCCGATTGAATCTGTCGTCGGAATACATTACAATCATTAGTGGCATGAGAAAATGAGTTATGCCACTTGTAGTATGCACGACGTTTTAGCTCGTCGGCGGATGGAACAGTGTGATTTATTTTAATATTGGCATTTTTGAGTAATTCGTCAAATATTTTATCGCACTTACCAACATTAAACATAAACTTAACCTCCTCTTGCCGTTTCTTTTGAACCGGCTGCAAGGAGGAACAAGCCGAAGATTTGGCCTGTTTTGGCCAAACCATTTCAGCAGCATACACTTCTGCTGATTCGTCATCTGAGCTACTTTGGTCGCATTCTACTATATGTACGTTGTGACGCATTGTTTTAGCAGTTTCTTTGCTCCGGCTTTCGCAAGCCAAAGCCCTCTGGTGTAACTGTGCTAGTGTAAAAAACTGGATGCCTTCTAATCTCTCTTTTAAATAATATCGTAGACCATTAAAGGCTAATCCTACTAGCTGTTTTTTTGCTAAATGAATTTGAAAGCATCGGTTTCTTGTATCGCGGAATCTCCAGATGTAATCATTAACCGATTCGTCTTTTGTCTGTCGCAATGACACTAAATCTACCAAATCCAATTCATAATCACCGGAGAAAAAATGATCATGAAATTTTTGTTCTAGATCCCCCCATGATGAAATGGAATTAGGAGGTAAAGTGGCATACCATGCAAATGCGGTTCCTGTTAGCGATAATGAAAATAAACGCACGCGAAATGCCTCTGTGTCTGCCAATTCTCCCAATTGTGCTAAGAACTGGCCTATATGTTCGCGCGTGTTTTTCCCTTGATCACCCGAAAATTTTGCGAATTCGGGTATTCTAGTTCCCTGTGGGTACGGGTAGTGATCAAATCGGCTGTCATAAGGTTTCCGATATGATTGCCCCCCAGGGACCATGCTTACTCCGAGCTTATCTCGGAACGCCCCGGCTATTTCTTCCCTCACTATATTAATGGCAGCCGGTGCAAGACCACCGGCTCTCTGGTCAAACATAGGTGGGGTTGGTTGCATTTTAGTATGTTGTCGTTCCCCCCATTGGTTTGAGCTACGTGGTGCATTTCCATTTGCCCTATATGGCTCATAGGTTTGATCGTTTCTTTCCGGCCTTTTAGGTGGGGCCGGAAAGCTTTCGTGGGCTCTGGATCCTGAATTAATGGGCTGGTGCATTGCATAATGTGATGGGAAGTGTTGCTGGGACGGGCGAGGATTCAGGTAATAATCCTCCTCAAAAGACTCATGCGCGGACTGTCCGGATACGTACCCGGACCGTCCGTGGTCATATGCGGACCGTCCGTCATTGTATGCGGACCGTCCGACTGGGTAGTTTGGGTTCTGTGTCATATGTGGTGGCTCGGGCGCATATCTAGGTAACTCATTAAAAATAGGCCCGACTGCTGTTGGCCCGGACGGTCCGCGCTCACGTGCGGACGGTCCGGGCATGTGCAGATCGGCTGGTTTGCTGCCGATTTGCGGTTGCTTAGGATATGTATCCATCGGCATCCCATAAAGGGGTTGTGACTGGTCGTGACAACCTGTAGCCGATGTGTTACGCACGTTATCTCCTAACTCAACCTCGTGCGAAGGAAAATTTGCGGTACTAGATTTATCAAATGCACGTACTAGTCTCTTAAGATCGCTTTGCATACCCCCTATGATGTTCTGCATTTGTTCATGCTGATCTTCTACATAATTTCTAAGAGATTGCAGATCATTGGTATTACTTACATTGGGGATATCTAGCGTGGGTTGGAGCAAAGCCGGATCCGTCGCCCGATGTCGGACGACCTTGTTGTTCATGTCCACTTTGAAGTTGGCCAAGAACTTTGCTTTTGCCTCCTGGATCATCTGCTCCTTGTGCTCCTCAAACTGGAGCTGCTCGTCAGCCGACAAGGTTTCCCAAGTCGGCTCTATGATGTTGCTTAGAGAAATATCAGAGCTATCCTTTGAACCGGCCATTGAGGGCCGATCTAATGAACTTAGATGTGTTTTCCCCAGCGGAGTCGCCAAAAAGTATGTTGACGCCTTTTTGGAGCGCCAAACACTCAACAAGAACCGTGGCGGTGCCTTCTGCACAGGGGCGGACGGTCCGCGCGTAGGGGCCAGACGGTCCGCGGCCTGGTGCGAGGCGCGGTGGTGCTCTCTGCGCAAGGGCGGACTGTCCGCGGCCTGGGGCCAGACGGTCCGCGGCCTGGTGCGCGGCTAGGGCTCCTGCCTGACGGCCGGACGGTCCGCGCCTTGGGGCCGAATGGTCCGCGCGTACGCAGGGACGGCGGAAGATCGTCGACGGCGCCTGGATCTCGCTCCCGGGAGGGACCCCGTCGGGGAGTAGAGATCCTAGGTGGTGTCTAGGCTCGGGTAAACCGACCTAGACTCCTCTAATCGACGTAGAGTCGAGGAGAGGAGGAGAATTTGGGGATTGGAAGGCTAAACTAGGGCTAAACTAGAACTACTCCTAAGATAAAATGCGAAATAGAAGTTGTATTGATTCGATTGTTCATTACAAATCGGCCGTAGACCTCTCTATTTATAGAGGAGGGGGGCTGGACCCTTTACAAACTAATTTCCGAGCTTATCCCATGATTTTAGCCAACAACCATAGCACAAAACTCGGAACCCTAAACTGCTCTGCGCACGCGCGGACTGTCCGGCCCACAGGCGCGGACTGTCCGGACCGCAGACCGTCCGGCCTCAGGGCCGGACCGTCCGCCAGTGCTCAATTATGGTTCAAAACCATCTATTATAAACATTTTCATAAAAAAATCAACAATTCAAAATCCCTCTAAACTCGCGCTGTTTGGTTGTACATCTGCATGCACTATTGTTTAATTGTTTAATCCGCGACAATACACTGTTTAATCGGATACGTAGGTAGATGAGATGTGAAACAGTCTCGTGCTGTGTTTTCGTTGTAGAAATGGCGCGCCAAAGTGTTTCGAGAATAGCTCCCAGGTTCCTAAATAGAAGAGTAATCACAGTAGTTCACTAAAAGACTTCTTAAATCATAATTTGGATAGTTAACATAAAAACTCCTCTCCAATAGTTCTCTAAATAAAATTACTAAATTTAGCAACTTATCATCTAACCTCATTTCCTTTCTACATTTGACAACCATTTAGTAACCCACTAACAAAAATATTGACTGCATTATGTAGATAATGAAGGTAATTGATGACATTTGTGACTTATTTTTTGATGTGGATAGATACCAAACAAAACTAAAATCTATATGTCGGTACCCTGAAACAGGGGTACCCCTTACTATAGTGTGAAGACGCGGAGTCCATGCGGCTATCTCTAGTCACGTGGCAAACAGCGTCCGACCCCACCACGTGGGCGGCTCCGGGGCCGGCACATAGCCGGAGAAGATGATATACTCCAAGGTGTCAACAGTGGGTCCGGACCACACGGGAAAGTGCCGGACCCCTAGATACACAGACCGGGCTTTCGGGCGAGGTCTAGGACCTCCACGGGTACAAACCAGACCCCTGGGACGGGACTCGGACCCCTCTGGGGGGTCTAGGCCACTCACAGCAGGGTCCTAGGATTCCAAGGCAAAGAATACCGAGGCCTTAATCAAAGCCAGGCGGGGGTCCGATGCTGACACGTGTTCGGACCATACCACGTGCGCTCCCACTCCCCACTCAGGCGGAGACCCGATGCTGCCACGTGGCCTACTGCCCGTGACGTAAGCCAGCGGCGGAGCCTGACGTAAGGCCTCTGGGCTGCGCGGCCTCTGCATTTAATGCGGATAAAGCGCGCCACCTGTCCACTCCACTGGCAAGCGATGTGCCGCCTCAGCATTAAATGAGCCCTGTCCACTCCGCTGGCAGGTGATGTGTCGCCTCAGCATTAAATGAGCCCTGTCCACTCTGTTGGCAGGTGATGTGCCGCCTCAACATTAAATGAGCCCTATCCACTCCGCCGACGGGCAGCGACCAGACCATCCTACAGGCGACGTGCCTGTCCATTCCGGTGGCAGGCAGTACGACTGTGCTGCGGCATACACTGTGCTCATCATCACTCCTATGTTGCCAGAGAAGCTTCCGCTGCACGCCAATGCTACGCAGACTGCGGATATCAGGGCGCAAGGAGGTTGCACTGGCGACTAGCATTAGTTGCTCCAAATATTACATCAGTTATGTTCCTGGGCCCGCATGTCGGGGCTCAGCACCCTTGTACGTGCCCCCCTTGAGCTATAAAAGGGGAGGCACACAACGTTACAAGACTCAGACACACTTAGACCCAGCTAAGGCTCACTCACTCACTCAAACTCACAAGTTCATACAAGCTCTCAAGCTCAATACATCACACAATGGAGTAGGGTATTACGCTTCGGCGGCCCGAACCACTCTAAACCCTTGTGTGTTCTTGTGTTCTTCCCGACTCCATCTAACAGGCAAAACGCTTAGGCCCCTCCTCATCTTAGGATTTAGGGTGGGTGCGTTCCGCCACCCGGCCGAAGAATTTCCTCTCCGACATTTGGCACGCCAGGTAGGGGGTTAGGCTTTAGGTTTTTGCTTGTTTTCTTGCTCAGCATGATGGTGCAAATCGTTGAGCACCGCACCGAGACTTCAGGGGATTTCCTGGTGGAAGAGGAAGCTACTTCTTCCACGCCACGGGTTCCCAACCGCCCAGGGCTAGGCACTGCTGCTATGCACGCTGCGCAGCAGCATACAACCGCGCAGACATCCTAGATTCCGTCGAGGGCTGCTCCGGGGGCGTTGTCTGTGGCCAGGGAGTTGCTGCGCCAGCCTCCAAGCTCCACGGCCTCACCGGGGGCCATGAAGCAGTGGCGTGACGACGTCGACCGACTGCTCGGCATGGTGCACTCTGGCTCGACCAGATCTAGGCCGCTGTCATCCCGGCGCCAACATGAGGCGACAGCGTCTGTGCGCTCACCCTCTGTAAGGGGTGCACAGACCGATAACCTCCGGGCAGAGCTCAACCGCAAGCGTGCGGGAGAGGATGCCCGAGTCTCTCTGGAGAGGGCGTGGGAGCGCCGACAAAACTTCGAGGGTTGTGAAGACACTTGAGTCTCTCTAGAGAGGGCACGGGAGCACCGACAAAACTTCGAGGGTCGCAAAGACGCTCGAGTCTCTCTAGAGAGGGCGCGTGAGCACCGACTAAACATCGAGGGTCGCAACCTCGATCAAGACTTTGCTGCGGTAGCACCGCAGGCGCCCGGGTCCAGGCGGGTGTCCCTTTGGCCGGCGTGGGCTACTCCGCGCTCGCAGATCATCTCCGTGCGGCGACCTGGCCATCCAAGTTCTGACCGCACCTGCTGGAAAAGTACGACGGTACGTCCAACCCGTCGGAATTCTTGCAGGTGTACGTCACCGCCATTACGGCAGTGGGTGGAGACACCACCCTAATGGCAACATACTTTCATGTTGCCTTGTCTAGGCCTGCCCGGACTTGGCTCATGAACCTTACCCCAGGATCAATCTACTCCTGGGAAGAGCTCTGTGCGCGGTTCGCAGCGAACTTCGCCAGTGCTTATCAGCGGCATGGCGTGGAGGCTCACCTCCATGCAGTGAGGCAGGAGCCCGAGGAAACTCTCCGGACCTTCATCTCCTACTTCACCAAGGTACGAGGAACTATACCCTGTATCTCTGGTGCCTCCATCATCACCGCTTTCCGCTAGGGGGTGCGTGATGAAAAGATGCTAGAGAAGTTGGCCACGCATGACGTGGAAACTGTCACCACGCTCTTCGCTTTAGCCGACAAGTGCGCCAGGGCCGCCAAGGGCCGTGCATGGCACTCGGCACCGCAGACCAGGGTTGCCTAGACGGGTGGCTCGGGTGCCGTTGCCCAGGATGGTAAAAAGAAGAAGAAGAACCGCGACTCCGAGAGGCTGCCGTCTGCTGCTCCGGTCGTCGCAGCTGCGACTGGGGGCCGAAACGAGCGCAACAAGCGCCCACGGCCGTAGAGGGTTAACAACGGCTCATGCCCTGTACACCCCAATAGTCGCCATAGCACTGCGGAGTGTCGCGATATCATTGAACTCACGAAGCGCGTCAGCAAACAGTGCGAGCAGACCTCCAAGGATGGCTCCCCTCCTCGTCGCCGGCCTAGCAAGGAAAGGGTCGACAGCGGCGAGGTGGCCACGGGAGAACCGGACCTTGGGTATCAGTCACCCGAGGGGGTCCTGAAGGACGTTTTCACCAGAGACTCTGACTCCGGTGATGACAACTAGTCAGGCCACTGGGGAGACCCTGTCCTTCCTAGTCTACGGGGCTGAAGCCTGCCTTCCCCCGGAAACCCTTATGGGCTCCTCACGGGTCCAGTATTTTAACGAGTCTATGCAGGAATAGCTGTGGTGTAAGGACGTGGACTTCATCAACGAATGCAGATGGCAAGCGGCGACCTGAAATGCATGATACAACCAAGCGCTCGGGCGCCACCGCCAGCGGATCGTGCATAGTAGGGAGCTCGGGGTCCGGGACCTAGTCCTACGGCGAGTACTGAACCGAGAAGGGCTCCACAAGCTCTCCCCCAGTTGGGAAGGACCCTTCAAGGTGATGGAAGCATGCCGACCCGAGAGTGTCCGCCTTGCCACAACTAAAGGAGTGCCTCTTCCCAATCCCTGGAACATAGAGCATTCCTGTAAGTCCTACCCAAAGAAGCGAGTCCGAGGGGTTTTGATTTCTTCTTGTAACTAGGTTGTGCATACGTGTACGCCAGCCCGGTGAGGTCTGCCCGCATAAGCTCGTCATGTTGGTCTGCACTCACGCATGTCAAGTTATAAGGAAAGAATTTACCCCCTCAGATGTGCTCCTATGATGGTTTTATTCTGCTACAGTTTCCAGATATTATTATTTTATATCTAACCCACCCATACGGTTTCCCACCCTTGCTGGTATGATGACATCCGAATTGAGTAGCCAGGCTTGCAGGTTAGGACCCCTCTACGAAAGCGGGGGGGGGGGGGGGGGGGGGTCCGGCAGCCTGGGGGCCAGTTCTAGAGAATGGGTACTCGTCTCCTAGGGTGGTCCGGATCTATGTAGCCACTTAGCTTGGTTCCGCACCCTAAGCCTGCACGCTCCACCACTCTGCGATGGGTATCCTAGTATTTGGATCTATAGCCCTGTGGGCCCAGGAACCTAGGGTCTGGTTCTAGAGAATGGACGCACGTCCCCTAGGGTAGTCCGGAGCCATGTAGCTGCTTAGCCTGGTCCCGTACCGTAAGCCTGCACGCTTCACCACTCTGCAATGGGCGTCATAGTATCTGGAATTGTGATTCAGGGGGTCCGGGCACGTGGCTTGGCTTCCCAGGTCAAATCCTGCAGGTCCTGTTGCATGAATCAAAGGATGGCTAATACCAGACGATGGGTCCTAATGGGTGTGCTACTAACACTTCCTAGCCGAAGCTGTGTGCAGGTCTAGGTCCCAATCGAGGCTGCCTCCTGGGGGCTAGGACACCAACTCTTTCTTAGGTATGCTGGTATCTAGCCTCGACGTGTCGAGCCTACATCCCAGGGGGGCAGGTACCAGGAGAGGAGTTGATAAAACCACACACAACAAGAACAAACATCATACAGATAAGAGCTATTTAATTGATAGTTCCCAAAAGTATCTTACAAAAACAAAGTTATTACATCCGCCTTCAAGCGGGGCCCTAGCCTCATTTCTATAGGTATGAGCTACTCGACATCAGTAGGGTCACGCTGGAAGCGCGCGGCCGCCGTCTCCATGGCATCTTGTATGACCTCCCAGGCGGCGTCTTTAGCATCGGCAACCGGCCCAACGGTCGCCATCGGAGGCGACGCCGAGGCCATTAAAGCCAAAGAGATGGAGGCAAGAAAAATGGAGCCGCAGCTCAGCTCACTTCCCACCTCATGGAGTTGGAGCTAGACCAGTTCATGGAGGTGTACCATGGGATGCTGGTGAAGCTCACACGGAAGATGGAGCCACATCTCAGCTCGCTTTCCACCCTCGGAAGGTCGCTGCGCAACACCCTTCCGTCCAAATGCTGGAGGAAGAAGCGTTGCCCCCACGGACATCTCGCAGAGGTAGGCAAAGATGGCCGCCTAAAGGATGAAGCTAGGCGTGAAGCGCTGAGATTGAAGGCTGAGGTGAAGCAGCACGAAGAAAGACGAGATTGGCAGCGCCAACCCGCAGGGGAGGTTGGAGACGAAGAGCACGAACTCCCCGGCGGTGAGATTGCCGAGGGGAGAGGCGCCGACACGAATCCTTTCGGCGAACGCTGGCGCACCCCATCTGAGCAGGTTTCACACCAAGTTTAGTGCCACCTCAGACTGGAAGCACTCGGGAGGGTCTAGCAAGGCCATGGCAGCTACGGCGGCAGAAGAGCGCGGAGAGCTCGAAGGCGAAAGGGCGCAGCGAGTGAAAAGAGTGACTGCCACACTCGGGGGAATCCCTTTTTAAGGAGGATTCTCCCGTTCACGCCCCAAGACGCCGAAGAAAAACTCGCCCGACGCGCACCAAGGTGGCCCAGCCTCTGACACGGGGGCCCAGGCCCACGAGTCATACTCCTTGGGCGTCGGTCTCCGTGTGCGAAGAAGGCAAACCGCCACGCGAGGAGCGAACCGCCGCGCCTCTTCATCTTCGCCAAAAGCAGCGGACCAGCCTCTGACATGGGGGCCCGGGCCCACGGGTCATACTTCTTAGGCGTTGGCCTTCGAGTGTGAAGAAGGCGAACCGCCACACGAGGAGCGAACCGCCGCGCCTCCTCATCTCCGTCGAAAGCAGCGGACCAGCCTCTGACACGGGGGCCCGGGCCCACGGGTCATACTCCTTGGGCGTTAGTCTTCGAGTGCAAAGAAGGCAAACCGCTGCGTGAGGAGCGTGCCACCACCCATGGTAGTCCGCCTCTTCACCTCCATCGAAACCAACAGCCAAGTCTCTGACGCGAGGGCCTAGGCCCCGGAGTCAGCCTCCTTGGGCACCGGTTCCTGGGTGCAGAAAAGTCGAACCGCCGCTCGTGCCACTACCGCGCCCCCTCAGGGCCGCCGTAGAGGACTGAAAAGGTGAATTTTCAAAACCAATGCAGCGGTATCGAGGCACCCCGCGTGTGGCCCAGCAAAACCATCAAGTGCAGAGGCCACGAGTCAGTCAGCCGCGGGGACAGGCGTGGCAGTTGGTGTGACCGAAGGCGGACTGGCAGTGGTTACGTCAGCAGGCACACGGAAGCAGCGCACCAATCGCCAATCAAGCTTTGGCCCCACCTGCAGGCTCGTATCCTCCCCTGAGGTGGGCCCGGGGGCCACTATCGGTACTCTGAAACAGGGGTACCCCTTACTACAGTGTGAAGGCGCGGAGTCCATGCGGCTATCTCTAGTCACGTGGCAAACAACGCCCGACCCCACCACGTGGGCGGCTCCGAGGCCGCCACATGGCCGGAGGAGACGATATACTCCAAGGTGTCAACAGTGGGTCCGGACCCCACGGGAAAGTGCCGGAGCCCTGGATACATAGACCGGACCTCCGGGCGAGGTCCAGGACCTCCACGGGTACAAACCAGACCCCTGGGACGGGTCCCGGACCCCTCTGGGGGGGTTCGGGCCACTCACAGCAGGGTCCCGGGATTCCGAGGCAAAGAATACTCAGGCCTTAATTAAGGCCAAGCGGGGGTCCGGTGCTGACACGTGTCCGAACCATACCGCGTGCGCTCCCACTCCCCGCTTAGGCGGAGACCCGATGCTGCCACGTGGCCTACTACCCGTGACGTAAGCCAGCGGGCGGAGCCTGACGTAAGGCCTCTGGGCCGCGTGGCCTCTACATTTAATGCAGATAAAGCGCGCCGCCTGTCCACTCCACTGGCAGGCGATGTGCCGCCTCAGCATTAAATAAGCCCTATCCACTCCGCTGGCAGGTGATGTGCCGCCTCAGCATTAAATGAGCCCTGTCCACTCCGCTGGCAGGTGATGTGCCACCTCAGCATTAAATGAGCCCTGTCCACTCTGCTGACGGGCAGCGACCAGGCCATCCTGCAGGCGGCGTGCCTGTCCATTCCGGTGGTAGGCTGTACGACCGTGCTGCGGCATATAATGTGCTCATCATCACTCCTACGTTGCCAGGGAAGCTTCCGCTGCACGCCAATGCTACACAGACTACGGATATCAGGGCGCAAGGAGGTTGCACTAGCGACTAGCATTAGTTGCTCCAAGTATTGCATCCGTTATGTTCCTGGGCCCGCATGTCGAGGCTCAGCACCCTTGTACGTGCCCCCATTGAGCTATAAAAGGGGAGGCACGCAACGTTACAAGACTCAGACACACTTAGACCCAGCTAAGGCTCACTCACTCAAACTCACAAGTTCATACAAGCTCTCAAGCTCAATACATCAAACAGTGGAGTAGGGTATTACGCTCCGGTGGCCCGAACCACTCTAAACCCTTGTGTGTTCTTGTGTTCTTCCCGACTCCATCTAACAGGCAAAACGCTTAGGACCCTCCTCATCTTAGGATTTAGGATGGCTGCGTTCCGCCACCCGACCGGAGAATTTCCTCTCCGACACTATATTTAGAGAACTATTGGAGAACTCACATTTTTTACTCACAAAGTTATTTAGCAACTTCTTAAATATGTGATTTAGAGAGCTAAAATTTTCATAACTATTGGAGTTACTCTGATAAGTAAATGGGATTTAAAAAGAAATTTGTAAATTTACAAAGTAGGTTTACATAACGGTTGGAGGGACATTTTTAGCAGTTTCTTAAATCTGTGATTTAGGAAGTTGTTCACAAAACTACTGGAGTTGTTGTCCGGAGTTTGAAATAAAAGTATTAGAGCATATCTGTCGGTGAGGAAAATCTCCAGCTGGATGGCGGAACGCACCCGCCCTAAATCCTAAGATGAGGAGGGGGCATAAGCGTTTTGCCTGTCTGCTAGCTGGTCGATGAACACGAGAGCACACAAGGGTTTAGAGTGGTTCAGGCCGCCGGAGCATAATACCCTACTCCACTGTCTATGTGTTGTATTGAGTCTGTGAGCTTGAGAACTTGTGAGCCTGTCTGAGGGTCCGTGTGAACTGGCCTTGTAACGTTGTGTGCCTTCCCTTTTATAGCTCAAGGGAGGCACATACAAGGATGCTGAGCTCCGACATGTGGGCCCAGGAGCATAATAGAAGGAATACATTATAGGAGTAACTAATGCAAGTAACGCCTGAGCAATCTCCGGGCGCCATGATGTCTGCAGTCCACACAATATTGATACGCGGCGGCTGCTTCCATGGTAACATGCGAGTAAAGATGAGCGTAGTGCACACGGTAGTATGGGCGTGCCGCCTGCCAGTGGAATGGACAGGCACGCCGTCTGCGGAAAGGATTGGTCGCCGCCTGCCAGAGGAATGGACAGGTCACCGCCTGCCAGAGGAATGGACAGGTCTCAATAAATGTAGAGGCAGCACACCGCCTGTCAGTGGAATGGACAGGCGGCGCGCCTTATCCTCAATAAATGCAGAGGCCGCGTAGCCCAGAGGCCTTACGTCAGGCTCCACCCGTTGGCTTACGTCACGTGCAGTAGGCCACGTGGTAGCATCGGGTCTCCGCCTGGGCGGGGAGCAGAAGCGTATACGATAAGGTCCAGACACGTGTCAGCTCTGGACCCCCGCCTGGCCTTGATTAAGGCCTGGGTATTCTCTGTCCCAGAATCTCGGGACCCTGCTGTGAGCGGCCCGGACGCCACACAGAGGGGTCCAGATCCCATTCTAGGGGTCTGGTTTGCACCCATGGAGGTCCTAGACCCGGAGGCCCGGTATGTATATACAGGGGTCCGGCACCTCCGCATGGGGGTCTGGGCCCGCTGGTGATGCCCCAGAGTGGCAGGACATACCTAGGTGGTGAGGTCGGTGCTATTGCTGGCCCAGAGTAGTCGCCCGACGCTTGGGCGAGACATGACCTGGTCCCACGTACAACCTTTTTACCACGCGACTAAAGGTAGCCGCATGGGTACTGCGTCTTCATACAGTAGTAAGGGGTACCCTAGTTTTAGGGTACCAACAGTGGCCCCCGGGCCCACCTCAGGGGAGGATGCGAGCCTGCAGGTGGGGCCAAAGCTTGTACTTCGCCTCAACATGGCTTGTTTGGTGATTGGCGCGTCGTTTTAGTGCGTGCTGACGCACTCACCGTCAATCTGCCTTTGGTCACACCAACTGCCATATCTGTCCCCGCGGCTGACTAACCCGTGGCCCCCACGCCTGGTGGTTTCGCCGGGCCACGTGTGGGGCACCTCGATACCGCTGCATTGGTTTTAAAAAATTACCTTCTTTGTCTTCTGCCGTAGCCCGGAGGAGGCGTACTACTAGCGCGTGCGGCGGTTCGCTCTTTCTGCACCCAGGAACCGACACTCAAGGAGTATGACCCGTGGGCCTAGGCCCCCATGTCATAGACTGGGCTGTTGTTTCTTGCGGCGGAGATGAAGAGGCACGCTACCGCGGGCGACGGTTCGCTCTTCGAGCGCGCGCGGCGGTTCGCTTTTTCCACACCCGAAGTTCAACGCACAAAACGTATGACTTGTGGACCCGGGCCCCCGTGTCATAGACTGGGTTGCCTTGGTGCGTGTTGGGCGAGATTTTCTACAGCGATTGAGGAGCGCGCAGAAGGGTTTCCCTAACAAGGACTCTGGTTTCCTTGAAAAAGGATTCTCCTCCGCGTGCAGCAGCTACTCTTTCGCATTTTCTTCCAATCGACCACGCCCTTTTGCCTTCGTGCTCCTCTGTGCCCTTTTGCCTTCGCGCTCTTCTGCTTTGTGCCGCCATAGTTGCCATTGCTTCGCTAGGTCACCCTGAGCGTTTCCAGTCTGAGGGGGCGCTCAACCTGCTCGGATGGAGCGCGCTGATGCTCGCCGGAAGGATCCGCGCCGCCGTCACTCCCCTCGGCGATCTCGCCACCGGGGAGTTCGTGCTGTTCGTCTCCTACCTCTCCTGCGGGTTGGCGCTGCCGATCTCGCCTTTCTTCTTGCTGCTGTTGGAGGAGTTCGGTCTCTAGCTTCAGCACCTTATGCCACACTCCATCCTCCAAGCGGCCATCTTCGTCCACCTCTACGAGATGTTCGTAGGGGTGGCCCCCTGTACTTCCCTCTTCTGCCATTTCTTCGTGCTGGTCAAGTCTGGGAAGGCTAGGGACCATCTTAGTGCCTACTACTTCCAGACGAGGCCGGATTCAGCCGTCGCCTACATCTCCACTTTCGGCGGCGCGAGCTGGGAAAACAGGCGTGGCGACTGGGTGATCGCCAGCGCCGAGGCCAACGACCGTCTCGTTCTGCCGAGCAACGGGCCAGCACTCGATCGCAAGCACGGGAGGACCAAGCCGTCCCTGGCGCCGGAGTTCCTGCTAGTACTAGACAGGATCAAGACCCTGGCAACCAGTGGTCTGACGTCGATGCACGTGGTCGACAACTTCCTGAAACGCCGGATCGCGCCGCTGTAGAGGAGGGCGTGCCTGTGTAGCTGGTTCACCGGCCCGAACGACATCGGCCGGATCCAGCGCGGGCCGAGTATCGATCTGTCCTGGGAGGAGCTGGAACTCCTGGTGAAGGGGATTACTGGTGAGTCCTTCGTCCCTGAGTCCCTAATCCTCCCCTAGGGCATCCCTGCGCTCTGCGACGACCCAGGGTTGAGGACGACGATCTTGGCCACGCTGCCGACCCTCGACGAGAGCGGTGTGGCGGCTCGCCAGACTGGCGGCCGGGACCCCCACCGCGGGATCCGGATCTCCGATGTGCCGGCTGGAGGCCCCCAGCCTGTCGGCGTGGCTCCCAGCGCCCCCGCCGCGGCCCCCTGCCCCTTGGGCAAGGGCAAAGGGGCTACAAGCAGTTCCTCCGCCCCAGGTGGCACCGGAGGGTTGGAGGAAGAGAGGCGACGCCGGCTGCGCTGCGCCGACGGGTCATTTGTTTCGAACCCCCCCAGAAGCGTCAGAGGACTGCTGGTGGGGCCGAGGAGGCCGGCTCCCAGGCCCAGGGGGCACAGAGGCGTGTCAGTCCTCCGCCACCACCACCATCGGGTCCGCCACCACCACAACCACCACCACCATCGGTCCCGTCGCCGCCACCACCACCTAGTGGTGATCTCCCCTAGGGGCACTAGCAGCAGCAACAACAACAGCAGCAGCAGCAACAACAGCGGTCGCCCCGCTTCTAGGGTCGCTGGAAAGTCAAGGGCCCCAAGTGAGTGTAACCCCTTTCTCCATTAGTCTATTTATCATGTCGACGGGTCTTAACCCATCCTTTGCTTTTCAGGGCTTCCTCCCCCTCTGCTCCCAAGGTCGTGCCTCCTTCGACAGATACCATGTCCGGCGGGTCTGGTTCTCAGCAGCAGGCGTCTGCTGGGTGTGGTGCCGGCGATCCGCCCCCGGCTACGGCAACTGCGCCGATGGCTACCGCAGCCTCACGACGGTGATGCCATCGAGTACACCGTCGGCAGTGGAGGAGGAGGTCCCAACTGCGCCCACCCCCGCCATCGAGGGTGACGCGGGGGGCGCGTCCAGCTCCATCCCGCTGCCCACTCTAGAGGAGACGGAGGTGGTTTTTGGGCGGCGGCTCCGATCCGGCGCCGAGCCAGAAGCAGCGCCAGTTCCCCTCCCTCGGGTGCTGTCTCGTGCCCATCAGGCTCTTCATGAGACTGAAGCGGCGATCCTGCAGGAGTGGGAGGCGCTTGAGGCTGAGCACTAGCGCCTCAACGACTGGCGCACTCAGCTGGCAGAGCGCACCAAGGCAGCGTCCCGCCAATTCGCCTTCGAGCGGTCCGAGCTCGAGCGGGACCGCAAGGATTACAAAAGGGGCCTCCAGAAGGTGTTCGCTAGGGAGCTGGAGGCGTCACGTCGGGAGAAGAGGCTGGCCAAGAGGGAGGAGGCCCTGAGCAAGAGGGAGGCCCTCACAACAGAGCTCCGGGCAAGCTAAAGGCCCTGGACCAGACCCTGGAGGCCCAGCGGGTCCAGCAAGTGGAGGCCATAGAGAAGATCAAAAAATGGGAGCGAGAGCTGGAGGACAAGGCCAGCAACATTGCCCTCGCCGAGGAGAACCTCAAGGAGAAGGATGCGTCCCTGGATAGGCGGGAGACGGATCTCGCTAGGCAGGAGAAGGATCTCGCCTTCAGGGAGGAAATGCTTGAAAGGTGGGAGATGTTGCTGGCCAAGCATGAGCTCGAGGCGGAGGAGAAGGAGAGGAAGCTGGAGGAGCGAGTCCACCAGTTCGAAGTGGCGCAGGCGACGCCGGGTCCCTAGGAGGCGGAGGCCGCCAAGAAGGCCTTGGAAGATCTCTAGGCAGAACACCACGCTGGGGTCCAGCGGATAGCTGAGTGGGCCGGCGAGGCAAGCACGGTGCTGGTGCCACTGGGATAAGTCCCATCCTAGTGTCGGGGCTGCCAGCATCGATCTCCGATGCCCTCCTGGTACTAGACTCCGCCGTCGAACGCCTCCGTTGCCTAGACCAGATCCTCGGCGCCCGCCTGGAGGCAAGGGGCAGCAGGCTCTGCCGGGCGGTGGTGGATTACGTGCTGACGTGCTTCTGGAGCCATGACCTGGCCATGTCCTTGGCGCCGGTGCTCGACGGTCCGGTGGCCGCCACAGAAGACACCGCCCGGGAGAGCGTCCAAGATGCCATGGAGACGGTGGCCGCGTGCTTCCAGCATGACCCTGCCGATGCCGAGTAGTTCATACCTGCAGAAATGAGGCTAGGGCTCCACTTGAAGGCGGATGTAATAACTTTTGGTTTTGTACAATACTCTAGAGAACTATTAATTAAACAACACTTATCAGTATGCTATTTGTCCTCGCTGTGTGTAGCTTTACCAACTTCTCCCTGGTACTTGGCCCCCCTGGGATGTAGGCTCGATGTGTCGAGGCTGGATACCAGTATTCCTAAGGGAAAATTAGTTGGTGACCCAACCCCCAGGATACAGTCTGGACTGGGACCTGGACCTATTCACAGCTTCAGCTAAGAAGTGTTAGTACCACACCCATAGGACCCATCGTCTGGTATCTGCCATCCTTTGATTCATGTAATAGGTGAGAGCACCTAGAGGGGGGGGGGCGGTGAATAGGTGATCCTGTAAAAACTTAAACTCAAAGCCACAAACTTGATTAAGTGTTAGCGCAATGAAGCCAAGTGGCTAGAGATGAGTTCTTGCAAAACACAATAACTACAAAGAGATCAACACAGAGAGGCACAATGGTTTATCCCGTGGTTCGGCCAATTCCAACACTTGCCTACTCCACGTTGTGGCGTCCCAACGGACGAGGGTTGCACTCAATCCCTTTCAAGCGGTCCAAAGACCCACTTGAATACCATGGTGTTTTGTTTTCGTTTCACTATATCCCGCTTGCGAGGAATCTCCACAACTTGGAGCCTCTCGCCCTTACAATTTGATTATCACAAAGAATCACAGAAGTAAGGTTGGGATGAGCAACACACACAAGACACAAAAACAAGGCAACAATACGCACACAAGTCACAACACGAGCTCTCAACACAACTCGAAGAGTTCTCTACTCAAATGGAGCTCTAGTTGCTATCACAAAGAATCGAATGCGTGGAAATGAAGTCTTGGTGCTTAGGAATGCTCAAGGGATGCTTGATGTGCTTCTCCATGCGCCTAGGGGTCCCTTTTATAGCCCCAAGGTAGCTAGGAGCCGTTGAGAGCAATCCAAGAAGGCAATTCTTGCCTTCTGTCGACTGGCGCACCGGACAGTCCGGTGCACCACCAGACACTGTCCGGTGCTGATTTCTTTCCTATTCTGGCGCAGCCGACCGTTGGAGACTTGGAGCCGTTGGCGCACCAGACACTGTCTGGTGCACACCGGACAGTCCGGTGCCCCCATCCAACCGTTGGCTTGGCCACGCGTCACGCGCGGATTGTGCGGCCGACCATTGGCGCGCCCGACCGTTGGCTCACCGGACAGTCCGATGACTCACCGGACAGTCCGGTGAATTATAGCCGTACGTTGTTGACTTGGTTCCTAAGAGCGACGACTTCGCCACAGCCGACTCACCGAACACTGTCCTGTGCACCACCGGACAGTCCGGTAATTTATAGCCGTACGCCGCCGTCGAGACCCGAGAGCAGTCAGTTGATCAGATGCCAGCCTGGCGCACCGGACACAGTCCGGTGCAACCAGACTGAGCAGAGTCTTGGCTGCTCGAGCCAAGTCTTTTCCAATTGTATTTTCTCTGATTCTAGTACTTAGACAAATATGTTAGTACACAAAAACCAATGTACTAAGTCTAGAATCATACCTTTGTGTTGACTTTGCACTTCTTCCACCATTTGACATAGTTTCACATTAAAACATTTGTGTTGGCACTTGATCACCAAAATACTTAGAAATGGCCCAAGGGCACATTTCACTTTCAATCTCCCCCTTTTTGGTGATTTATGCCAACACAACAAAAAGCAACTAAAGGAAGTTTAACAACAATGCAAATGAGAACACAAATTTGTTTTGATTCAAATTTGTCATATTTAGATCATTCTTTGCCACCACTTGGTTTGTTTTTGCAAATCAAACTCAATTTCCTATCTCTAAGTCAAAATCACTTGTTGAGGCATAGAGAGAGGTATTCCAAGAGAAATTGATCAAAGATTCAAAAACTCCCCCTTTTCCCATAATCAAGCATTTTCCCATAATCAAGCAATCTCCCCACAAGAGACAGACTTTTAGCACTAAGAGACAATAAGAGTATTTTGACAAAACAAAACTCTATTCTACTATTTTCAAAATTCTCAAGTGGTAGCTGATCCATTTCTTGCTTTGGCCTTATTTTCTCCCCCTTTGGCATCAAGCACCAAAACGGGATCAATCTTGGCCCTTAAACCCCATTGCCTCACCAAAATCTTCAAATGAGAGTAAAAAGGCAATAAGGGTATTGAGATGAACTTGGAGTAAGTTACCCTCTCATCGGAGTGCAGTGGAAGTCTTGCATGGTCCAAGTTCACCTTTCCCTTTCAATCTGCCTTTGGGACTAAATCAAGCAAGCTCAAACACATGGTTAGTCTCAAAGGGTCAAGTTGTAGCACATCTCCCCCTAAATATGTGCATTACTCGCAAATGGACTTTTGAGGTTCGGGGAGTGTTTGTAGAACTTGAGCACCATAAATAAACAAAAATATGCATAAGGGAACATGATCAAAGCATAATACACATGTATGCTACACATCAATCCAAGTTCCACGAATCTAAGACATTTAGCTCACTACGCAGCCTGCAAAAGGTCTTTTCATCTAAAGGCTTGGTAAAGATATCGGCTAGCTGGTTCTCGGTGCTAACATAAAACACTTCGATATCTCCCTTTTGCTGGTGGTCTCTCAAAAAGTGATGCCGGATGTCAATGTGCTTTGTGCGGCTGTGCTCAACAGGATTGTCCGCCATGCGGATAGCACTCTCATTGTCACATAGGAGTGGGACTTTGCTCAGATTGTAGCCAAAATCCCGGAGGGTTTGCCTCATCCAAAGTAGTTGCGCGCAACACTGTCCGGCGGCAACGTACTCGGCCTCAGCGGTGGATAGGGCAACGGAGGTTTGTTTCTTAGAACTCCACGACACTAGGGACCTTCCTAGGAATTGGCACGTCCCTGATGTACTTTTCCTATCGACCTTACATCCAGCATAATCGGAGTCTGAATATCCAATTAAGTCAAAGGTAGACCCCTTTGGATACCAGATCCCGAAGCAAGGCGTAGCGACTAAATATCTAAGAATTCGCTTCACGGCCACTAAGTGACACTCCCTTGGATCGGTTTGAAATCTAGCACACATGCATACACTAAGCATAATATCTGGTCTACTAGCACATAAGTAGAGCAAGGAACCTATCATGGACCGGTATGCTTTTTGATCAACAGACTTACCTCCTTTGTTGAGGTCGACATGTCCGTCAGTTCCCATTGGAGTCTTTGCGGGCTTGGCATCCTTCATCCCAAACCGCTTGAGCAAGTCTTGCGTATACTTCGTTTGGGAGATGAAAGTGCCATCCTTGAGTTGCTTCACTTGGAATCCAAGGAAGTAGTTCAACTCGCCCATCATCGACATCTCAAACTTTTGAGTCATCACCCTGCTAAACTCTTCACAAGACTTTTGGTTAGTAGAACCAAATATTATGTCATCGACATAAATTTGGCACACAAATAAGTCACCATCACATGTCTTAGTGAAAAGAGTTGGATCGGCTTTCCCAACCTTGAAAGCATTAGCAATTAAAAGTCTCCAAGGCATTCATACCATGCTCTTTGGGCTTGCTTAAGTCCATAGAGCGCCTTAGAGAGCTTACACACATGGTCGGGGTACCGTTCGTCCTCAAAGCCAGGGGGTTGCTCTACGTACACCTCCTCCTTGATTGGCCCGCTGAGGAAAGCGCTCTTAACATCCATTTGGTATAACCTGAAAGAATGGTGAGCGGCATAGGCTAACAAAATACGAATTGACTCTAGCCTAGCCACAGGAGCAAAAGTCTCCTCAAAGTCCAAACCTGTGACTTGGGCATAACCTTTTGCCACAAGTCGAGCCTTGTTCCTTGTCACCACCCCGTGCTCGTCCTATTTGTTGCGGAACACCCACTTGGTCCCCACAACATTTTGCTTGGGACACGGCACCAGTGTCCAAACTTCATTTCGCTTGAAGTTGTTGAGCTCTTCCTGCATGGCCAACACCCAGTCCGGATCTAGCAAGGCCTCTTCTACCCTGAAAGGCTCAATAGAAGAGACAAAGGAGTAATGCTCACAAAAATTAGCTAATCTAGAGCGAGTGGTTACTCCCTTGCTAATGTCACCCAAAATCTGGTCGACGGGATGGTTCCTTTGAATCGTCGCTCGAACTTGAGTTGGAGGGGCTTGTGGTGCTTCTTCCTCTTCAACTTGGACATCTTGTGCTCCCCCTTGATCACACACCTCTTCTTGAGGAACCTGTTCATCATCTTGAGTTGGGGGTTGCACCATTGTTGAGGAAGAAGGCTGATCTTGTTCCTTGTGTTCCTACGGTCGCACGTCTCCAATCGCCATGGTACGAATCGCGTCCGTTGGAACATCATCCTCATCTACATCATCAAGCTCAACTTGCTCTCTTGGAGAGCCATTAGTCTCATCAAATACAACGTCGCTAGAGACTTCAACCAAACCCGATGATTTGTTGAAGACTCTATAAGCCTTTGCATTTGAGTCATAACCTAACAAAAACCTTTCTACAACTTTGGGAGCAAATTTTGAATTTCTACCTTTCTTCACCAGAATGTAGCATTTACTCCCAAAAACTCGAAAATATGAAACGTTGGGTTTGTTACCGGTTAGAAGCTCGTATGATGTCTTCTTGAGGAGGCGATGGAGATAGACTCGGTTTATGGCGTGGCAAGCCGTGTTCACAGCTTTCGACCAAAACCGCTCGGGCATCTTGAATTCTCCAAGCATCGTCCTCGCCATGTCTATGAGCGTCCGGTTCTTCCTCTCTACCACACCATTTTGCTGTGGTGTGTAGGGAGTGGAGAACTCGTGCTTGATTCCTTCCTCCTCAAGGTACTCCTCCACTTGAAGGTTCTTGAACTCGGACCCGTTGTCGCTCCTTATCTTCTTCACCTTGAGCTCAAACTCATTTTGAGCTCTCCTTAGGAAGCGCTTGAGGGTCCCTTGGGTTTCATATTTATCCTGCAAAAAGAATACCCAAGTGAAGCGGGAAAAATCATCAACAATTACTAAACCATACTTACTTCCCCCGATGCTGAGGTAGGCGACGGGTCCGAAGAGGTCCATATGCAGCAGCTCCAGGGGTCTTGATGTAGTCATCACGTTCTTGATGTGATGAGCACTTCCCACTTGTTTACCTGCTTGACAAGCTGCACAAGGTCTATCTTTTTTGAAATGCACATTTGTTAGACCTAACACATGTTCTCCCTTTAGAAGTTTGTGAAGGTTCTTCATCCCCACATGTGCTAGACGGCGATGCCACAGCCAGCCCGTGCTAGTCTTAGTGATTAAGCATGCATCTAGACCGGCCTCCTCCTTTGCAAAATCAACTAAATAGAGTTTGCCGTCTAGTACACCCTTAAACACTAATGAACCATCACTCCTTCTAAATACAGACACATCTACATTTGTGAATAAGCAATTATATCCCATATTACATAATTGACTAACCGACAAAAGATTATAACCTAGCGACTCTACTAAAAATACACTGGAGATAGAGTGCTCATTTGAGATGGCAATCTTGCCTAGGCCTTTAACCTTGCCTTGATTCCCGTCACTGAATATGATTGAATCTCGGGAATCTTTATTCTTGACGTAGGAGGTGAACATCTTCTTCTCCCTCGTCATGTGGTTTGTGCATCCGCTGTCGATAATCCAGCTTGATCCCCCGGATGCATAAACCTGCAAGGCAAATTAGGCTTGGGTCTTAGGTACCCAACTCTTGTTGGGTCCTACAAGGTTAGTGACAATAGTCTTAGGAACTCAAATGCAAGTTTTATCTCCCTTACATTTGGCTCCCACCTTTTTAGCAATCACCTTTTTATTTTTACATGAAAGAATAAACTTAGCATTGCAAGCATGAAAGACAGTGGTAGATCCATTATAAACTTTTCTAGGAGCATGAGACATGACATTCTTCCTAGATCTACCATTAAAGTTTGAACTCGAGGCAATCATGGCATGAGAGTAGAACACATTACAACTCCTATCATAATGAACATTTCTAGAATCTTTCATAGCCATAATTCTACCATGCATATAAGAACTAGAAGCAGTCATAGCAAGAGAATCATAAGAATAATTCCTACAACCATTTCTAGAGAATTTCCTATAGCTATACATGAAAGCATGGTTCTTTTTAGCACTATTAGTCATTGGAGCCTTCCCTTTCTCCTTGGCGGAGATGGGAGCCTTATGACTTGTTAAGTTCTTGGCTTCCTTCTTAAAGCCAAGCCCATCCTTAATTGAGGGGTGTCTACCAATAGTGTAGGCATCCCTTGCAAATTTTAATTTATCAAATTCATTTTTGCTAGTCTTAAGTTGAGCATTAAGACTAGCCACTTCATCACTTAGTTTAGAAATAGAAACTAGGTGTTCACTTCAAGCATCAACATTAAAATCTTTACACCTATTGCAAATCACAACATGTTCTACACAAGAGGTTGATTTATTAGCTATTTCTAACTTAGCACTCAAGTCATCATTAATACTTTTTAAGCTAGAGATAGATTCATGGCATGTAAACAATTCACATGAAAGCACTTCATTTCTTTTAACTTGTAGAGCAAGAGAATTTTGCGCACTAACAAATTTATCATGCTCTTCATATAAAAGGTCCTCTTGCTTTTCTAACAATCTATTCTTCTCATTCAAAGCATCAATTAATTCATTGACTTTATCAATTTTGGTTCTATCTAAACCTTTGAATAAACATGCATAGTCTATTTCATCATCGCTAGATTCATCATCACATGAAGAAGCGTAAGTACTAGTATTACGAGTGCTTACCTTCTTTTCCCTTGCCATGAGGCAGGTGTGATGCTCATTGGGGAAGAGGGATGATTTGTTGAAGGCCGAGGCGGCGAGTCCTTCGTCATCGGAGTCGGACGATGAACAATCCGAGTCCCATTCCTTGCCAAGGTGTGCCTCGCCCTTAGCCTTCTTGTAGGTCTTCTTCTTTTCCCTCTTCTTTTCTTGATCCTGGTCACTATCATTATCGGGACAATTAGCAATAAAGTGACCAACCTTACCGCACTTGAAGTAGGAGCGCTTTCCCTTTGTCTTGTTCTTTTTGGGATGCTCCTTGCGACCCTTTAGCGCCGTCTTGAAGCGCTTGATGATGAGGGCCATTTCTTCCTCATTGAGCCCCTCCGCATCAACTTGTGCCACCTTGCTAGGTAGCGCCTCCTTGCTACTCGTTGCCTTGAGAGCAATGGCTTGAGGCTCATGAATTGGACCATTCAACGCCTCATCGACGTATCTTGCCTCCTTGATCATCATCCGCCCGCTTACGAACTGTTGGGGGCCTTCGGCTTCCGAAGGTCCTCAAAAACATGATTTGATAATGTTTTCCAAGTGAAATATGTGAACAGGTATCTTCGGATTCGGATCATGAGCATACAGAGCATGGTTAGGACGAAGCCTGAGCGAGACGAAAGGTGATTACGATGAAGGACAAGGTGATCACGAAGCTATGCACAGGAAAGCTTCGGCATGATAGTAAAAGAGGGGAACCGACTTAAAGATGAAAAGGCAAATTAGACCTCGAAGAATTACTATAGCGTTATTAGCAAATATAAAGGGCATGAATGTAATTTTACATGGGCTGCGTCCCTTGCCTATAAATAGTTGAACAGTACTCCTGTACTGTTCACGTTGACTTGGCATTTGCTCTCATGTCACGCTTGTACCCCTTGCTTTTCTTTGAGCCAAAGGTACATTCATAATCTACCATTGTAAATAAAGCAATGCAAATTAAAATAAGTTGATAATAACATCTAAAGTGTTTATATTATTTTTTCATATCTTGTGTTTTAATCCTTCTTCATTTATTGTGCTCATGAAGATTTGCCCTTCATGACCTTCGTCCGGAATTCATTATATCCGAAGGGAGATAATGCTTCGAAGGATGAAGGACTCTGACATTTAACACTTTTATGTTGCCTTGTTCTTAACTCTTAGCATTTGAGAACAAGTCCCCAACATTGGCGCCCACCTCCGGTGAACTCACTTCCACTTTTTGAGTTTCGAACACCTTCAGCAAGCGTAGACCTTCGTCATGCCGCTAAAGAAAGCTTCAGCAACAGGGGCTGCCGCTCTGCAGCCGCTGGACCCCAACCAGGAGACCCTCTCTCTTCGGGAGGCCCGAAACCAGAAGAGGAAGGCCATCAGTCCAACACCTCAGGAAGACGACTTGGATCAAGAGATCAGAAATATGGAGATGCTCCATCAGCAGGTACAAAGGAAGAAGGAAAAGATGGCTAGGCTGGCTGATCTGCAAAGGCAGATAGACGAAGCCTCTGAAGAAGTTCGCCATCTTACTCAAGATGAGCAGAACCAAAGGCCTCAGTACAGAGACCTTCATCAAGAGGGCTTCTTCAACGAAGATGACTGGTATGAGAATTTCCATCATGGAAATTTTGCTTTTGATGATGTTGGGGGCTTGTTCTCAAATGCTATGAATTAAGAACAAGACAACATAAAAGTGTTAAATGTCGAGCTCCTTCGTCCTTAGAGACAGTATATCCTTTCGGGTATAATGAATCTCAGACGAAGGTTACAGAGGAAAAGACCTTCGTTAGGTCGATAAATGGTAAAACAGAGTCATTATATATAATGTGCGAGTAATAATACCAGCATCGATATATTTCCATTATTAAATTCATAAAAACAAATTACAAACATACCTTCAGATTGATGTAAAGTAAAGGTACAAAACGTGATGCAAAAAAGCGTATGCCAAGTCAGCATGAACAGTACGGGAGTACTGTTCACCTATTTATAGGCACGGGACGCAGCCCGTGTAAAATTACATTGATGCCCTTTACATTTATCAATAACTACAGTAATTCTTCGAGGTCCAATTTGGCTTTTCATCTTTAAGTCGGTTCCTCTTTTCTGTTGTTGTGCCGAAGCCTTTCTGCACATAGCTTCGTGATCGTCTTGTCCTTCGTCATGATCGTTTTTCATTCCAGTCGCGCTTCGTCTTAACCATGCTCTTGTATATTCGCGACCTGACTCCGAAGGTGCCTGTTCCGAAGGTGCCTGCTCACATATTACACTTGGAAAATATTATCAAACTATACTTTTGAGGACCTTCGGGAGCCGAAGGCCCCCAACAGTAGCCCCTCGCACTATCAATTTATTGTAAAGATAAATTCATATTGCGATATGGACGAAGGCTTTAAGCCGAAGGTCCGAAAAAACACCTTCCTTTTGCTAGAATAGCAACAGTCATTGACAAGCGGGGCCCTCCAGTTTTCGACATACTGGGCGTATAAATACAAGCTCACCACGAGTTTATTTGGCACGCCCTTTTGCCACCTGCTTTTTACTCACCCAGCTCTTAGCCTACGCACCCAGCTTTCAGCCTGCGCGCGACAGCATTTGCTCGGTCTTAAATTTTTAAGCTTCGGCTTCAAGTCTGGTTTGCCAGCATTCGCGAAAATGTCAGAGGATAAGATAGTTGCTGGTGCTTCGAAGCTAAGCCTTTCGGAGGAAATGCACCTGGGTTTTCTTGAGTCAATGTCGAAGACCAACACGGAAAAGATTGTCAAGGAAACTTTGGAGGGTTTATCTGAAGATACTGGCGACAGTGATAGTTATGATGTGGATAGTGGTGGGGAGGACTCCGAAGATCGCCCGTGGTGGCCTAGTCACTCAAACTTCGGAAAATCAACTATAAAGCAGAGTCACCTTGAAAATATGAGGGGGAGATATTTCCGAGATATATCCATGGTGAGGGCAGATGACGGAGAAAAAACTACGCCGACCCCCGAAGATAATGAGGTCGTGATCTTCCAAAGCTTTTTAAAGGCTGGGCTACGATTCCCTCTAAGCAGGTTTGTGGTAGAAGTTCTGAAAATATATCAAATTTACCTTCATCAACTTACCCCCGAAGCAGTGATAAGATTGGGAATCTTCGTCTGGGCCATGAGGAGCCAGGGCCTGGAGCCAAGTGCAAAAAGCTTTTGCAATATACACGAGCTGGTATACGAGATGAAACCCTGGGGTAAGGAGCAATATCATAATAATTTTGGTTGCTACAGCTTCGGTGCCCGCTCTGGGTCAAGCTGTCCCGTGCCAACCTTTCGGAAGAGATGGCCCGGAGAATGGATGAAGGAATGGTTCTATGTGAAGAACGATTTGAAGGTTCGGGAAGATATCAAAGATATCATCATGCGCCCTATCTGGCAGCGCTTCGGACTTCGGAAACCAAAGGTAGAAATGGACGAGGCAGCTGAAGAATGTCAGGGGGCCTTCGGCGTAGTATGCTCTTTTATTGGGACCAGGGATTTAATGCAAGAGCACATTGCCTTCAGAGTGTGGCCACTTGTAGATAACTGGGAAATGCCGAAGGAGACCGTTAAAGAAACTGATGAGGGTGGACTAATCAGACTGAAATATACATTCAAGTATGGAGATAAGTTTGTTGAACCAGATGATGATTAGCTGAAAAGCATCGAGAATGTAAGTGATGAATTGCTTGGGGCGTACTCAAAGGCCGAAAACACTGCATTGTCAGCGGCTTTCGGAGGCCGAAAAAAGAATAGATTCAACCGAGTATTTGATGCAATTGGATTTATCTATCCCGACTATTATTATCCAATGCGAGGTCAAAAGAGAAAAAACACTTCTCCTGTAAAGGACACTGCTTCGGCTGCTCCCGGGGAGCCAGCGCCGAAGAGGAAGAAGGTAAAAGTGTTCACACACCCTCCACGCTGTATTGAGCCGGCCACAGTGCCCGAGTTTATTGGCGAGGCCTCTTCGGCCATCGTAGCCAGAGAACCAACTGCAGCGCCAAAATCCGAAGAAATGGCCCAAGCACCAGCAATAGAGAAAGCGGAAGAACCAGAAACTGAAAAAGGAAAAACATTAGAAATTTTGAGTTCTTCATCAAAAGTTGAGGCGACTAAAGGCCAAAAGGGGCCAGTAGTAACTCCAAAAAGAAAAAGGATGGTTAATGTGCTGGATGTTTTGGAAACAATTAAATCTTCGAGCTTAACTCTGAAGAAAACTGCTAAAGCTTCTGAAGTATCTACTGAAGCCTTTGTTAGTGAAGCTTTGAAGCAACAATTTGTGACTGAGATTGGACCTTCGGAGCCCACCAAGGTAAAACATTTGGAAGCTGAAAAGGCAAAATTGACAGAGGCAACTTTGGAAACTGAAAAAACAAAAACAAAAATAACAGAGCCAATTTTAGTCGAGGACATTGACGCTACCGTTCCCGAAGCATCTTCCAGAATGCACAATTATATTATACGACATGCTTCGGGAAAGAAATTATCCGAAGAAGAGATCTTTGAAGCTAACCACTATGCCCGAGAACTGAAGTATCCGAAGGGGGCCGTAGTGTTCAATGGGACAGGCAAAGATGACTTCTTGTATTGCCTCCCGGACAATAAAGAACTATCTGTCTGCCGGGAGATGGCTAGAAGCATGGGATTCCCGAAGCTTGAAGCTGGCCTTTGCGCCATGACGAAGGAGGATCTTGCGGATAGTCTTGCATATAACAGTCTGAAGGTACGAAGATTGTAAATTTTGAATTTTGTGGATTTTGAATGAGTCTTTTATTGTTGTGTTAATCCATTCATTCTTTTTGAATAGGGCTTAATTCTCAGCAATGCCTTAAGAGCACAAAAGAATGCTGAAGACGAGAGCTGCACCATTGCTCTCAACAACCTTCGAACAGAGGTTATCAGGCTAAGAAACGAAGCCTTGGAGAAGGACAGAATTCTGCTTACATTAGTGGAAAAAATGAAGGAAGACGAAGCTAACTCTAAAACTCAAGCCAAAGCTCAGAAGCGTGAAATCGAAGATCTTCGTAAACAACTGGCCCGAGCCAAAGAAGAACGCATTCTTGAAGAAACAAAACGAGAATTAAGCGATCAATGGGCAGATCATTTGGAAGTAAATGTTAAAGAGCTTCATGCTTCAAATAAGAGGTGTTACGATAAATCCATAGAATGTGTTAAGAAAATAAAATCTAGCTTCGCCAGCGTTGGCGCTTTCTCTAGTGAAGAAAATTTCACAAGAGGAAATCCAGAAGGCCCAATTGAATGGATTAGTCGCGAAGCTGATGTCTTCGACGAAATCTTGAATAGTCGCGGGGACATTTGTGCTTTTTCGGGCGCTAGGGGAATTGTTACCATTTTAGAGAAGAAGGGGTGCGAGCATGTAAAATCCTTGGCGCAGTCTGAAGCTGCCTTGTCCCCTGAAGATATCACAGACCCTTCAGCCGAAGCAAGCCAGGTTGGTGGAAAATTTTTCACTGACATTTGGGACAATGGCGGCCGAAAAATGGCTCAAGAAATTATTCAGAGAAGTGAAAAAGGCATCCATGATGCTAGGGAGGTAGCGAGGGCTGCTGAAAAAAGCACAGGGCTCGAAGGGCAAATAGGTATTAATTAGTGATTTTATTTTGTTGTAATTTTTGATTTTGAACTTTATTCGTAGTTTGTAATAGTAATATAGCCGTGTCCTCTCCTCCCTCAGAACCTGCTGGGGCATCTACGGACCCTCCCCCGAAGGGAGACGATGAAATTAGACAGATGGCCGAAGCCATCATGGACGAAGTTGTCAATCAGCTGCTAAACGAAGCTGCAGAAGTAGTTCTTAGGGAAGATTAGATGCTATTGTAAAAATACTTGGAACATGACAAGTGTAAAACTTTGTAACTTTGAATGTAATATATAATCTATTTATGGTTTAATTCTTTACGATGCATGAAACTTTTTCATACATACCGCTTTTTGAGCCTTCGGCGAAAAAACACCTTCCCTTCTTTTCATGCTTCGTAAAGAAAATCTTTTATGTGTTACAAGAATTACCATATTTCTTTGATGAAGAATCTCCAAACTTTATGAAAACATTCTTTGAATCCGTAAAAAAGTCTTTTGTTGCCTCTCAAATGAAGCTACACTTCTTCTCAATTTATCTTGTGCCTTGGCACGATTTTCTCTTTTTCAAAACATTCTTCGAAGATCAATGTTATGTCCCCTTCCTGTTCTTGATGCGAAATGATGGATGATGCTTATGTTATGCAAAATGATGTAATGATGTTATGTTATGCAAAATGACATTTATGCTGAAAATACACATATCCCTGCCATAGAGTACACAATCTTTTTATCTCAGCGTTGACTTTTCGCTGTAAGCCTCCCTTAGGAGCTTCTTCGCCTTTTACTTTCAGCGGAATCAGCGTTTATTTTTCGCTGTAAGTCTCCCTTAGGAGCTTCTTCGCCTTTTACTTTCAGCGGAATCAGCGTTTATTTTTCGCTGTAAGCTCTGCATTCCCTTTGGAACGACTTTCGAGCAGAAAACTTACACTGCGCTCCCTTAGGAACGACTTTTTATTACTTCAAAAAAGTTGCGGCTCATTCCTTAGAACAAGTTTTCGATAATCCGAAGGTTCTCCGTGCCTCCATAAATTTTTGTGCTTCGGTAACTCAAGCCTTTGGAGGAGATATATTTTCATTATGATAATACGATAAACTGTTACAAGGATTTGAAAAATAATAAAAAACACTTGAACTCCCCATAATTGTTCTTTACTGCGAAGAAAATAAAACTAAATGTGAAAGCATAAAAAACTGCTGTGGGAGTAGGATATTTTGTCAGTAAATGTGCTTCGACTCTGGCACAGTGCTATTGACTGTGCGAGCTTCGGATTCTTCTCTGAAGTCCCTTTGGGGGTGAGAGTGTGGCTCCCTTCTGGCTGCGAAGCTCGTTGTATTGGTGGTGGCAGTGGAAGCTGTTGCCAGGAAGCTTGGGGTTGGCTTGCCGAAGCAACAGAGGCTACAGGGTGATTGCCTACATATTCTGGAATGTAAGGCGAATGGTACGAAGCAGTATGCATGACCTGCTTCGGCTGGTTCTGTTGTGCAGCAGCTTCTGCTAGCTCCTTTTGCTTCTGGATGGTAATGTGACACATCCTGGTGGTGTGGCCCTTACCTTCACCACAGAATAGGCAGTATATTTTTCTTGATTGATCCCCAAATCTTCCCCCGAAGCCCCTGGCGCCTCTGCCCCTTGGCGCTGGCGGCCGGAAGGAGCTTTGCTGTTGCCCCGAAGCTTGCGAGGAGCACTGTGGCCTTTGCTGTTGACTCCCTTTGTCGTCATTTTGAGTAGAATTGTGAATTGACCTGACGTGCCTTGGATAAAATCTTCCTCCGAAGCCCCTAGTCATTTCAGAGAACCTGAGAGCTTCCTCCCTTCTTTGGCGAAAATCATTATCAGCTCGAATGTACTCGTCCATCTTCTGGAGCAGCTTCTCCAGAGTTTGAGGAGGCTTCCTGGCAAAGTACTGAGCTACAGGTCCTGGTCGAAGCCCCTTGATCATGGCCTCAATGACAATTTCATTGGGCACTGTTGGTGCCTGTGCCCTCAGACGTAGGAACCTTCGGACATATGCCTGAAGGTATTCTTCGTGATCCTGGGTGCACTGGAATAAAGCTTGAGCAGTGACTGGCTTCGTCTGAAACCCTTGGAAGCTGGTTATCAGCATATCCTTCAACTTTTGCCATGAGGTGATTGTCCCTGGCCTAAGGGAAGAGTACCAAGTTTGTGCAACGCTCCTGACAGCCATGACGAAGGACTTTGCCATGACCGTCGTGTTGCCACCGTACGAAGATATAGTTGCCTCATAGCTCATCAAGAATTGTTTCGGGTCTGAATGACCGTCGTACATGGGGAGCTGAGGCGGCTTGTAAGACTGTGGCCAAGGAACAACCTGCAGTTCTGTTGACAAGGGAGAAGCATCATCAAAAGCAAAATTTCCGTGATGAAAATCTTCATACCAGTCATCCTCGTTGTAGAAACCCTCTTGATGAAGCTCTCTGCGCGGGGGCCTTTGATTCTGGTCATCTTGAGCGAGATGTCGAAGCTCTTCAGAGGCTTCATCTATCTGCTTTTGAAGATCAGCTAGACGAGCCATCTTCTCCTTCTTCCGTTGAACCTATTGATGGAGCATCTCCATTTTTTGTATTTCTTGGTCCAAGTCGTCTTCCGGAGGCGTTGGGCTGATGGCCCTCCTCTTCTGGCTTCGGGCCTCCCTAAGAGAGACGACATCCTGATTAGGGTCCAGCGGCTGCAGAGTGGCAGCCCCTGTCGTTGAAGCTTTTTTCGGTGGCATGACGAAGGTGACGCTTGCCGAAGGTTTTCAAAACCCAAAAAGTGGAAGTGAGTTGACCGGAGGTGGGCGCCAATGTTGGGGGCTTGTTCTCAAATGCTATGAATTAAGAACAAGACAACATAAAAGTGTTAAATGTCGAGCTCCTTCATCCTTAGAGACAGTATATCCTTTCGGGTATAATTAATCTCAGACGAAGGTTACAGAGGAAAAGACCTTCGTTAGGTCGATAAATGGTAAAACAGAGTCATTATATATAATGTGCGAGTAATAATACCAGCATCGATATATTTCCATTATTAAATTCATAAAAACAAATTACAAACATACCTTCAGATTGATGTAAAGTAAAGGTACAAAACGTGATGCAAAAAAGCGTATGCCAAGTCAGCGTGAACAGTACGGGAGTACTGTTCACCTATTTGTAGGCATGGGACGCAACCCGTGTAAAATTACATTGATGCCCTTTACATTTATCAATAACTACAGTAATTCTTCGAGGTCCAATTTGGCTTTTCATCTTTAAGTCGGTTCCTCTTTTCTGTTGTTGTGCCGAAGCCTTTCTGCACATAGCTTCGTGATCGTCTTGTCCTTCGTCATGATCGTTTTTCATTCCAGTCGCGCTTCGTCTTAACCATGCTCTTGTATATTCGCGACCTGACTCCGAAGGTGCCTGTTCCGAAGGTGCCTGCTCACATATTACACTTGGAAAATATTATCAAACTATACTTTTGAGGACCTTCGGGAGCCGAAGGCCCCCAACAGATGATGCTTCTCCTCTGTCAGCAGAACTACAGGCTACACCCTGGCCTCCGTCATACAAGCCACCTCAACTCCCCATGTATGACGGTCATTCAGATCCGAAGCAGTTTCTGATGAGCTATGAAGCAACAATATCTTCCTATGGTGGCAATATCCCAGTCATGGCAAAGTCTTTCGTCATGGCTGTCAGGAATGTTGCACAAACCTGGTACTCCTCCCTTCGGCCAGGAACAATCACATCATGGCAGAAGCTGAAGGATATGCTGATCACCAGTTTCCAAGGGTTTCAAACGAAGCCAGTCACCGCTCAAGCTTTATTCCAGTGCACCCAAGATCACGAAGAATATCTTCAGGCGTATGTCCGAAGATTCTTGCGCCTGAGGGCACAAGCACCAACAGTACCCAATGAAATTGTCATTGAGGCCATGATTAAGGGGCTTCGGCCGGGACCTTCAGCCCAATACTTCGCCAGAAAGCCCCCTCAGACTCTGGAGAAATTGCTTCAGAAGATGGATGAGTACATCCGCGCTGACAATGATTTTCGACAGAGAAGAGAGGAAGCGTACAGGTTCTCCGAAATAGCCAGGGGCTTCGGAGGAAGAATTCATCCCAGACATGTCAGATCAATTCATTCCACACAGAATGATGACAGGGGAAGCCAGCAGCAGAGGCCGCAATATTCCTCCTAGGCTTCGGGGCAGCAGCAGAGTTATCCTCGACCTCCAGCCCCAAGGGGCAGAGGTGCCAGGGGCTTCAGAGGGAGATTTGGGGATCAGCCCAGTAAGATCTATTGCCTATTCTGCGGTGAGGACAAGGGCCATACCACCAGGATGTGCCATGTTACCATCCAGAAACAAAAGGAAATAGCAGAAGCTGCGGCCCAACAGAGTCAGCCGAAGCAAGTTATGCACACTGCTTCGTACCATTCGCCATACATTCTAGAGTATGTAGGCAACCACCCTGCAGCTTCTGTCGCTTCGGCAAGCCAACCTCAGGCATCCTGGCAACAGCTTCCCCCTCCACCACCAATGCAACAAGGCCAGCAGCCAGAAGGGAGTCAGCATCCCCACCTCCAACGGGACTTCAGAGAAGAGTCTGAAGTTCGCACAGTCAATAGTACTGTGCCAGAATCGAAGCATATTTACTAGCAAATATCCTACCTCTGCAGCAGTTTTTACATTCAGTTTCATTTTCTTTTTAATAAGGAACAATTATTGAAAGCCTAAGTGTTTTGTGTCGTTTTTCAATTTCTTGTAATAGCTTTGCTTTCGCCACAGTAAAAATATACTTTCTCCACAGAATAGCGGAGTTGCCGAAGCATAAGAATTTATGGTTACAAGGAGAATTTCGAAATAACAAAAGTCGTTCCTAAGGGAACGCAGAGTAAGTTTTCTGCTCAAAAGTCGTTCCGAAGGGAATGCAGAGCCTACAGCGAAAAATAAACGCTGATACCGCTGAAAGTAAAAGGCGAAGAAGCTCCTAAGGGAGGCTTACAGCGAAAAATAAACGCTGATACCGCTGAAAGTAAAAGGCGAAGAAGCTCCTAAGGGAGGCTTATAGCGAAAAATAAACGCTGATTCCGCTGAAGTAAAAGGCGAAGAAGCTCCTAAGGGAGGCTTAGAGTGAAAAATAAACGGTGATCTTCGGCAAATATCATTTTGCATAACATCACATCATCACATCATTTGCATAGCATAACATCATACATCATGTTGCATCAATGACGCAAGAAGGGGATCAATGTTGACATTTGGAGATTATTTCGAAGAAACAGTGCCAAGGCACAAAAAAGTAAATATCGAAGAAGCATACCTTTGTCAAATTCTTAGATGTTTTTATGAAAATACGGAAATTATTTACGAAGCATGAAAAGAAGGGAAGGTGTTTTTTCGCCGAAGGCTCAAAAAACGGTATGTATGTAAAGTTTCATGCATCGTAAAGAATTGAATCATAAATAGCTTATATATTACATTCAAAGTTATAAAATATTATACATGTTCAATAAATATTACATTCCAAATGTTTTCACAGTAACTTCTAGTCTTCCCTTAGAACTACTTCTGCAGCTTCGTTTAGTAGTTGATCAACAACTTTATCCATGATTGCTTCAGCCATTTTTCTAATTTCGTCGTCCCCTTCACGTGGGGGTCCGCCGATGGCTTGGCAGGCTCTAAGGAGCGAGAAAGTGTTGTGTTACAAAGCGTAAACAAGTTCGAAATCAAAAATTACAACAGAGCCAAAAACTGCTAGTCAGTACCTATTTGCACTTCGGCATCTGCACTCTTCTCAGCGGTCTCTGCTACTTTTCTAGCGTCATGAATACCTTTCTCGCTCTTTCGTATAATTTCTTAGGCCATCTCCCGGCCACCATTGTCCCAGATATCGGTAAAAAAATTTCCACCAACCAGGCTCGCTTCGGTCGAAGGGTCTTTTATATCTTCGGGAGACAATGTGGCTTCGGATTCTGCCAAAAGGTTTACATGGTTACAACCTTTTCTCTCCAAAATAGTGGCAATCCCCCTGGCACCCGTAAAGGCACATATGTCTCCACGGCTATTCAAAACTTCTTCAAAGGCTTCGGCTTCGTTGCTGATCCATCCAATTGGACCTTCGGGGTCACCCCTTACGAAGTTCTCTTCACTTGAGAATGCGCCGACGCTGGCGAAGCTGGTTCTTATTTTCATAACACATTCTATAGATTTTTCGTAACACTTTTTCTTGGATGCACGAAGCTCTTCAACGTTTCTTTCTAAATGATTGGCCCATTGTTCACTAATTTCTCGTTTTGTTTCTTCAAGTGTGCACTCTTCTTTAGCTCTGACTAGTTGTTTCCGAAGATCTTCAATTTCGCGCTTCTGACCTTCGGCTTGAGCTTTGAAAGCAGCTTCGTCTTCTTTTATTTTATTCAATAACGAGTGCAAAATTTTATCTTTCTCGAGACCTTCGTTCCTTAGTTCAATTACTTCGGAACGAAGGTTGCTCAAGGCTATGGTATACCCTTCGTCTTCAATATCTTTTTGTGCCCTGAGGGCATTGCTAAGTATAAGACCCTAGAAAAAATGTTTGTTAAATAAGTTTAAGCAAATGAAAAATTTTGGTTTCAAGCAACAATACAAAGATTTTATTTTTTCACCTTTAAACTATTATATGCTAAGCTGTCAGCTAGCTCGTTCTTTGACAACACTGAGAGCCCGTCCTCTAGTGTTGGGAATCTGAAGCTTTTGCTCATCTCCCGACAGACTGAAATCTCCTTGCTATCAGGGAGACAATACAAGAAGTCTTCTTCTCCGCTGCCATTGAATATCAACGCCCCCTTGGGATACTTCAATCTTTGGGCATAGAACTGAGCCTCCTGCTTTTCTTTTTCAGTCAATTCCTTCCCCGAAGCATGTCGTAAAATATAATCAGAAGCTTCAGAAAAGGCTTCGAGGGCGGCAGTGCCAGTTTCTTCAACAAAGATTTGCTCTGTTGTTTCTGTTTCTTTGGTTTCCAAGAATTTTACCTTGGCGGGCTCTGAAGGCCCAGCTTCAGTTTCAGCTTGGTGTTTTGAAGCTTCGGCCTCAAAGGCTTCGATTTGCACTTCAGGAGTTTCGGCAATTTTCTTCAGAGTAATGCTTGAAGACTTTATTGTCTCCAACACATCCAGTACATTAACCATCCTTTTTCTTTTGGGGGTCAATGTTGGCCCCTTTTGGCTTTTCGGTACTTCGATTTTTGCTGAAGGACTTAAAATTTCAGATGTCCTTGTTTCTTCAGCCTTCGGTTCTTCTATTTTCTTTGTCTCCGGCAATGTGACCGGCTCTTCAATATTCTTCAGGGGAGTCACCTTTTTGGCTTCGGGGGTCGAAGAGGATTCACCGACAAACTCGGGTATTGTGGCCGGTTCAATGTAGCGTGGACGGTGTGTAAGAACCTTTATCTTTTTCCTCTTTGGCGCTGGCTCACTAAGAGCAGTTGAGGCGGCTTCCTTCGTAGACGCCGTATCTTTCCTTTTTTGACCCCGTGTTGGGTAACGGTAGTCAGGATATACGAACCCGATGGCATCAAATACTTGGTTGAGCCTTTTCTTCTTCCGGCCTCCGAAGGCTGCGGACAGTGCAGTATCTTCCGCCTTCGAGTATGGCCCAAGCAACTCATCGCTTACGGCCTCAATACTTTTCAGCCAGTCGTCATCTGGCTCGGCGAACTTATCGCCATATTTGAAGGTGAATTTTAACCTAATTAGTCCGCCTTCGTTAGGTTCGCTGACGGTTTCCTTTGGCATTTCCCACTTATCTGCAAGTGGCCATACTCTGAAGGCAATGTGTTCTTGGATCAAGTCCCTTGTTTCGATGAAAGAGCAAACTACTCCGAAGGCTCTCCGGCATTCTTCGACTGCTTCGTCAATTTCCACCTTCGGTTTTTGAAGGCCGAAGCACTGCCAGATAGGGCGCATAATGATACCTTTAATATCTTCTCGCGTTGTCAAGTCGTTTTTCACATAAAACCATTCCTTCATCCAGTCCCCAGGCCATCTTTTCCGAAAAGTTGGCACGGGACAGCTTGACCCAGAGCGGGCACCGAAGCTATAACAGCCAAAATTGTTGTGATACTGCTCCTTCCCCCATGGTTTCGTCTCATACAATAACTCATGCATATTGCAGAAACTTTTTGCATTTGGTTCCAAACCTTGGCTCTTCACGGCCCATACGAAGATTCCCATCCTTATGATTGCTTCAGGAGTAATTTGATGAAGGTAGATTTCAAATATCTTCAAAACTTCTACCACGAAACTGCTCAAAGGAAACCAAAGTCCAGCCTTAAAGAAGCTTCAGAATATCACGACTTCATTTTCCTCAGGAGTCGGACATGTTTTTTCTCCTTCGTCAGCCCTTACAATAGATAAATCCCGAAAATATCTGCCCCTCATATTGACAAGATGGCTTTGTTTAATGCTTGATTTTCAAAAACTGCATGGCTTGGTCGCCAAGGTCGATCTTCGGAATCTTCACCGCCACTTTCCACATCATAGCTGTCACTATCACCAGTGTCTTCAGACAAACCCTCTAAAATCTCCCTAGTAATCTTCTCTGTATTTGTCTTTGCTATTGATTCAAGGAAGCCGAGATTCATCTCTTCGGAAAGGCTTAGCTTCGATTCAACGACAGTTTTCTTGTCTTCAGACATCTTCGAAAATGCTAGGAAAAGTGCTCTCATAGACGAAGCTTGAAAATGTAAGAAGACAGGCAAGCGTTGGTGTGCAAAGAGCTAAAAATTAGGAAGGCAGGAGTCGGTGGCAAGAAAGCGTGCTAAATGTGCTGGCGGTGCGTTCTTATTTATACGCCCAGTGCGTTGCAGGGTGGAGGGCCCCGCTTGTCATTGACTATTGCTATTCTAGCAAAGGGAAGGTGTTTTTTCGGACCTTCGGCTTAAGGCCTTCGTCCATATCGCAATCTGAATTTATTATTCTAACAAATTAATATTGCGAGGGGCTACTGTTGGGGGCCTTCGGCTTCCGAAGGTCCTCAAAAACATGATTTGATAATGTTTTCCATGTGAAATATGTGAACAGGTATCTTCGGATTCGGATCATGAGCATACAGAGCATGGTTAGGACGAAGCCTGAGTGAGACGAAAGGTGATTACGACGAAGGACAAGGTGATCACGAAGCTGTGCACAGGAAAGCTTTGGCATGATAGTAAAAGAGGGGAACCGACTTAAAGATGAAAAGGCAAATTAGACCTCGAAGAATTACTATAGCGTTATTAGCAAATATAAAGGGCATGAATATAATTTTACATGGGCTGCATCCCTTGCCTATAAATAGTTGAATAGTACTCCTATACTGTTCACGTTGACTTGGCATTTGCTCTCACGTCACGCTTGTACCCCTTGCTTTTCTTCGAGCCAAAGGTACATTCATAATATACCATTGTAAATAAAGCAATGCAAATTAAAATAAGTTGATAATAACATCTAAAGTGTTTATATTATTTTTTTCATATATTGTGTTTGAATCCTTCTTCATTTATTGTGCTCATGAAGATTTGCCCTTCATGACCTTCGTCCGGAATTCATTATATCCGAAGGGAGATAATGCTTCGAAGGACGAAGGACTCTGACATTTAACACTTTTATGTTGCCTTGTTCTTAACTCTTAGCATTTGAGAACAAGTCCCCAACATTTTCCAAGTATTTCTTCGGGCGACATCTTGGTGTACCTAGGATTTTCATGAAAATTGTTTACAAGATGTGGATCAAGGACAGTGAAAGACCTTAGCATTAGGCGGACGACGTCATGGTCCGTCCATCGCGTGCTTCCATAGCTCCTTATTTTGTTGACGAGGGTCTTGAGCCTGTTGTATGTTTGGGTTGGCTCCTCCCCCCTGATCATTGCGAATCTCCCAAGTTCGCCTTCCACCAATTCCATCTTGGTGAGCATGGTGACGTCATTTCCCTCATGCGAGATCCTGAGGGTGTCCCAAATCTGCTTGGCGTTATCCAAGCCGCTCATCTTATGGTATTCATCCCTGCATAATGACGCTAAAAGAACAGTAGTAGCTTGTGCATTTTTATGAATTTGTTCATTGATGAATATGGGACTATCCGTACTATCAAATTGCATTCCATTTTCTACTATCTCCCATATACTTGGATGGAGAGAGAACAAGTGGCTACACATTTTGTGACTCCAAAATCCGTAGTCCTCTCCATCAAAGTGAGGAGGTTTACCGAGGGGAATGGAAAGCAAATGAGCATTGGAACTTTGCGGAATACGAGAATAATCAAAGGAAAAGTTCGAATTAACCATCTTCTTTTTCTCGTAGTTGTCGTCGTCGTCCTTTTGGGAAGAAGAAGACTCGTAGTAGACAATCTTCTTGATGCGTCTTTTCTTCTTCCCGTCCTTCTTTTTATGACTTGAGCCCGAGTCAGTGGGCTTGTCATCTTTCGGCTCATTAATGAAGGACTCCTTCTCCTTGTCATTGTTGATCACCATCCCCTTGCCCTTAGGATCCATCTCTTCGGGCGATTAGTCCCTTTTGCGAAGAGAACGACTCTGATACCAATTGAGAGCACCTAGAGGGGGGTGAATAGGTGATCCTGTAAAAACTTAAACTCAAAGCCACAAACTTGATTAAGTGTTAGCGCAATGAAGCCAAGTGGCTAGAGATGAGTTCTTGCAAAACACAATAACCACAAAGAGATCAACACAGAGAGGCACAGTGGTTTATCCCGTGGTTCGGCCAAGTCCAACACTTGCCTACTCCATGTTGTGGCATCCCAACGGACGAGGGTTGCACTCAACCCTTTTCAAGCGGTCCAAAGACCCACTTGAATACCACGGTGTTTTGCTTTCGTTTCACTATATCCCGCTTGCGAGGAATCTCCACAACTTGGAGCCTCTCGCCCTTACAATTTGATTATCACAAAGAATCACGGAAGTAAGGTTGGGATGAGCAACACACACAAGACACAAAAACAAGGCAACAATACATACACAAGTCACAACACGAGCTCTCAACACAACTCGAAGAGTTCTCTACTCAAATGGAGCTCTAGTTGCTATCACAAAGAATCAAATGCGCGGAAATGAAGTCTTGGTGCTTAGGAATGCTCAAGGGATGCTTGATGTGCTTCTCCATGCGCCTAGGGGTCCCTTTTATAGCCCCAAGGCAGCTAGGAGCCGTTGAGAGCAATCTAGGAAGGCAATTCTTGCCTTCTGTCGACTGGCGCACCGGACAGTCCGGTGCACCACTGGACACTGTCCGGTGTGGATTTCTTTCCTATTCTGGCGTAGCCGACCGTTGGAGACTTGGAGCCGTTGGCGCACCGGACACTGTCTGGTGCACACCGGACAGTCCGGTGCCCCCATCCGACCGTTGGCTCGGCCACGCGTCACAGGCGGATTGCGCGGCCGACCGTTGGCGCGCCCGACCGTTGGCTCACCGGACAGTCCGGTGACTCACCGGACAGTCCGGTGAATTATAGCCGTATGTTGTTGAATTGGTTCCCGAGAGCGGCGACTTCGCCGTAGCCGACTCACCGGACACTGTCCGGTGCACCACCGGACAGTCCGGTCAATTATAGTCGTACGCCGCCGTCGAGACCTGAGAGCAGCCAGTTGATCAGATGCCAGCCTGGCGCACCGGACACTGTCCGGTGCACCACCGGACAGTCCGGTGCACCCAGACTGAGCAGAGTCTTGGCTGCTCGAGCCAAGTCTTTTCCAATTGTATTTTCTCTGATTCTAGCACTTAGACAAATATGTTAGTACACAAAAACCAATGTACTAAGTCTAGAATCATACCTTTGTGTTGACTTTGCACTTCTTCCACCATTTGGCATAGTTTCACATTAAACCATTTGTGTTGGCACTTGATCACCAAAATACTTAGAAATGGCCCAAGGGCACATTTCCCTTTCAATAGGACCTGCAGGATTTAGTCTGGGAAGCCAAGCCATATGCCCGGATCCCTTGGATCACAGTTCCAAATACTAGGACGCCTGTCGTAGAGTGGTGGAGCGTGCAGGCTTAGGGTACGGGACCATGCTAAGCGGCTACACAGCTCCGGACCACCCCAGGAGACGTGTGTTCATTCTCTAGAACCAGACCCTAGGTTGCCAGACCCACAGGACTACAGTTCCAAATACTAGGGTGCCCGTCCTAGAGTGGTGGAGCATGCAGGCTTAGGGTACGGAACCAAGCTAAGCGCCTACACAGCTCCGGACCACCCCAGGGAGAGAGCTCCCATTCTCTAGAACTAGCCCCCAGGCTGCCAGACCCCCTGCCTTTGTAGAGGGGTCCTAAACTGCAAACCTGGCTACTCAATTCGGATGTCATCATACCAGCAAGGGTGGGAAACTATATGGGTGGGTTAGATAAAAAGTAACGGTTGCAAACTGAAGCAGAATAAAACCATCACAAAAGCTCCTCTGGGGGGTAAATTCTTCCCTTATAACTTGATATACGTGGGTGCAGGCCAACAGGCCGGGCTTACGAGGGTGGACCTCACCAGATTGACATACACATATGCACAACCTAGTTACGAAGGAAAAAAACTCAACCCCCTAGTTTCGCTTCTATGGGAAGAACTTACGGAGATGCTCTATGTTCCAGGGGTTGGGAAGAGGCACTCCTTTAGTTGTGGCAAGGCGGACACATCCAGGTCGGCATACTTCCGTCACCTTGAAGGGTCCTTCCCAACTGGGGGAGAGTTTGTGGAGCCCTTCTCGGTTCAGTACTCGCCTTAGGACTAGGTCCCCGACCCTGAGCTCCCTACTATGCATGAACCGTTGGTGGTAGCGCCTGAGCGCTTGGTTGTACCGTGCATTTCGGATTGCCGCTCGCCATCTATGCTCGTCGATGAAGTCCACATCCTCACGCCGTAACTGTTCCTGCATAGACTCATCAAACGACTGGACCCGTGGGGAGCCCATAAGGATTTCCGGGGGAAGGCAGGCTTCGGCCTCATAGACCAGGAAGAACGGGGTCTCCCCGGTAGCTCGGCTGGGTGTGGTCCGGTTCCCCCATAGCACAGACGAAAGTTCATTGACCCAATTCGCACCATGCTTTTTCAAGCAGTCATAGGTGCGTTTCTTGAGTCCCCTGAGGATTTCTGCGTTTGCCCTCTCCACCTGGCCGTTGCTCTTGGGATGAGCCACAGACGCAAAGCAGAGCTAGGTGCCAATGCCCTCACAATACTCCTGGAAGAGCCGACTTCTGAACTGGGTCCCGTTGTCCATAATAATACGGCTTGGGACCCCAAATCTGCAGACGATTGACTTGAGGAAGGCAACAGCAGCACCCTGGGTGATGCTAACCACAGGGGTGGCCTCAGGCCACTTCGTGAACTTGTCGATGGCGACGAAGAGGAATCGGTACCTGCCGACGGCCCTAGGGAATGGTCCCAGGATATCCACCCCCCATACGGCAAATGGCCAGGAGGGTGGAATCATCTGCAGAGCTTGAGCTCGTGTGTGTATTTGCTTTGCATGGAACTGACATGCCTTGCAGGACTTTACCATCTCAGCTGCATCCTGGAGAGAGGTTGGCCAGTAGAAGCCGTGCCGGAAGGCCTTACCGACCAGTGTGTGGGATGACAAATGACTTCCGCACTCACCTCCATGGATCTCCGCGAGCAACTCGCGGCCCTCCCCCTGGGTGATGCACCGCATGAGAATGCCGTTGGTGCCATGGCGGTAGAGATCCCCTTCCACCACCGCGTATCGTTTAGCCAACCGCACTATGCGCTCTACGGACACATGATCTTCAGAAAGGATATTTTCCTTCAGGTAGTCCTAGATCTCAGAGATCCATGCATCTGGACCACTCTAAGCTATTGGCTGTGGCGCTAAGAGGTTGGCAGGACCCCCTATAGCACACACAGTCTTCGGTGGGTTCTGTAGATGGTACGCCACCGGGACTGCTAGCTTCGAGGTGCTAGTCTCGCCCCCTTCGCTCAATTCGGCAGGCTAGGCGGTGGGTCTCAGCAGCCGTCTTTCGAAGATGCCCTCGGGCGCGGGTGCCCAAGTTGTTGCCCTCTTGGAGAGTTCATCTGCCGTCGAGTTGTCAGCCTGAGAAACATGTTGCAGTTCAAGGGCCATGAAGTCTTTTTCTAGCTTCCTTACGTGGAGGAGGTAAGCTGCGAGCCTGGGCTCGTTGTAGCTACATTCCCCGCGGGCCTGCTTGATGATCAGCTGGGAGTCCCCCTTCACGAGGAGCTGGCGGATCCCTAGGGATAGGGCCGCCGACAAGCCGAAGATCAGTGCTTCGTACTCCGCCATGTTGTTGGCGGCCTTGAACTCAAGGTGCACCATGTACTTCACTTGATCTACACTTGGATCGATGAGGACCACTCCGGCTCCACCACCCTGCTGATGGCTGGATCCATCGAAGAAGAGTGTCCAGTGGGGCTCGGTGAAGACCAGACCCCTGGGCTCTGCAGGTGTGGGGTCCGAATCAGGATCCGGACCCCCAAGGGCGCTCGGGGGAGGTGTCCACTCCATGATGAAGTTAGCCAGTTCCTGGCTCTTGACGGCGTGGTGAGGCTGGAAGTCCAGCTAGAACTCAGCGAGCTCCACGGCCCACTTGGCGATGTTGTCTGTGGCGTTAGAGTTGTGGTGGATGGCCCTTAACGGAAAGGAGGTCACAACCACGACTCTGTGTGCCTGGAAATAGTGGCGCAGCTTCTTGGACGCAATAAGCACAACATAGAGAAGTTTGTGCGTCTCAAGGTACCTAGCCTTTGCTTCATGGAGGACCTCGCTGATGTAGTAGACCGGCCTCTGAACGGTCCAGACCCTTATAGCCGGTCCTGAGCCCTCAGGTTCCTGGCCTTCTTGTGCCGTCCTTTCGATGACCAGCACCATGCTCACCGCTTCTGCAGCCGCCGTGATGTATAAATACAACGGCTCCCCAAGTTCTAGAGCTACCAGTATTGGTAGGGACACCAGGTGCTGCTTCAACTCTTGAAAGGCTTATTCCGCCTCTTCGGTCCAAGAGAATGGGCCGGTCTTCCGCAATAGCTTGAAGAAGGGCAGCGCCCTCTCAGCCAGCCTTGAAATGAAGCGGCTAAGGGCGACTAGTGACCCCGTAAGCTTCTGGACATCCTTGATACGGGCCGGAGGCCTCATCGCCTCAATCGCTTTGATCTTCTCCGGGTTTGCTTCAATGCCCCGGTGCGAAACCAGGAACCTCAGCAACTTTCCTGCGGAGACACCAAAGACACACTTGTCCGGGTTCAGCTTCGTGCATGTTGCCCACAGCTTGTCAAAGACCAGGGTTAAGTCTTCCACTAGGGTCGACCCTCTCTTAGTCTTGACTATAATGTCATCGACGTACACTTCCACCTTGTCCCTAATCAGGTCCCCGAAAGTCTTACTCATCGCCCGCACAAATGTTGGCAAGGCGTTTTTCAGACCGTAAGGCATTACGACATAGCAGTAAAGCCCATCCACTGTTACAAAAGCGGTATGCTTCCTATCTTCCCTAGACATCTGGATTTGATGGAAACCAAAGTAAGCATCTAAGAAGGACAAGAGGTCGCACCCAGAGGTAGAATCCATGATTTAATCTATACATGGAAGTGGATACAGGTCCTTGGGACAAGCTTTATTAAGGCTGGTGTAGTCGATGCATATCCAAAGCTTCCCGTTTGCCTTTGGAACGATGACTGGATTGGCCAGCCACACTGGGTGATGAACCTCTTCGATGAAGCCGGCGTCGAGCAGCTTCTGGACCTCCTTTCGGATGAAGTTCTACCGCTCAACGGACTATCTCTGACGCTTCTGACTCACCGGTTTGGCATCAGGGTGGATCTTCAGATGGTGCTCGATCACCTCCCTAGGGATCCCAGGCATCTGTGACGGCTCCCATATGAACACGTCTGCATTTGCCTGGAGGAAGGCGACGAGCGTGAGTTCCTATTTTTCCTCCAAATCACCCGCAATGCGAGTGGTCTGGGGGGAATCCGCGCTGAGCTGGATGACCTTGACAGGGACGTCGTCTGCTCCAGATGGCCACACCTTTGGCACCTTGGTAGGCACCTTGGTACCGGAGGTCGAGGGGTCCCTCCCTTCGTCGTCCGGGTGAGCAGTTTCTGCCGCCAGGGCATGCAGCTTCTCCACATTCGCAAGCGCAGCGGTATGGTCGCCCTACACGGTGAGGACCCTAGCTGGAGACGGCATCTTGAGGACCAAATACCTATAATGGGCAATGGCCATGAACCGGTACAGGGCTGGCCTGCCAATGATGGCATTGAACGAGAGGTTAACCTCCGCAACGTCAAACTGGACGTTCTCTGTGCGGAAGTTTTCCTCTGTCCCGAATGTAACCGGGAGCGTGATGCTCCCAAGGGGATACACTAGTTGAGCGCCCACTTCGGAGAATGGACGAGAGGGTCCCAATCGAGACCCTGGGATCTGCAGCTGCCTGAACGCAGCGTGGCTGATGACGTTGAGCCCAGCCCCACCGTCAATCAGATCATGATGTAGCTTGATGTTGGCAATGACAGGGGCGGTGATGAGCGGCAGTATGCCAGCCCCTACCATGTTCTCGGGGCAGTCGGATGCCCTGAAGGAGATAGTGGTGCTCCGCCACCGCTAGTGTGGGGCTGCCCTCGGGACCCCTAGGGTCACCGACAGGACCTCGCGACACAGGGACTTCACGTTCCTGTGGGAGGTGAGTTCCTAGCTTCCATCGTACATCAGGTACAGCTTCTTGCGACGGTCGTTATCATCACCGGAGTCAGAGTCTCCACTGAGGATGTCCTTGAGGACCTGCTCGGGGGACTGATACCCGAGGTCCCATTCTCCCGTGGCCACATCACCGTCATCGACCCTCTCCTTGCCAGGCCGGTGATGAGGTGGGGAGCCATCCTTGGAAGTCTATTCGCGTCACTCGCTAACGCGCTTCGCGAGCTTGATGATCTCACGGCACTCCGAGGCACTGTGGCGACTGTTGGGGTGCATAGGGCATGAGCCGCTGTTGCCTCCTTGTGGCCGTGGGCGCTTGTTGCGCTCGTTTCGGCCCCCAGTCGCAGTTGCGACGACCGAAGCAGCAGTCTGCGGCCTCTCGTGGCCGTGGTTCTTCTTCTTTTTCTTTTTGCCGTCCTGGGTGACGGCACCTGTCAGAGAGGAAATCTCCCCGGCCGGGTGGCGGATTGCACCCGCCCTAAATCCTAAAAGAGGAGGGGCCTAAGCGTTTTGCTTGTCACGAGACTGGTGGATCAACACACGGGAGCACGCAAGGATTTAGAGTGGTTCGGGCCGCCGGAGCGTAATACCCTACTCCACTGTGTGATGTATTGCTCAGGAGCTTGTATGAACTTGTGAGTGTCTGCCTAAGATTGGGTCTGTCTTATAACGCAGCATGCCTCCCCTTTTATAGCCGAAGGGGGGCATGCACAAAGGTACTGAGCCCCGACATGTGGGCTCAGGGACATAACGAATATCGTACTTGGAGCTACAAATGTGTGCTGCTGGGGCACTCTTCTTGGGCCCCGACATCCGAGATCTGCGTATCCTTGGCGTGCAAGGGAAGCTTCTTGTAGAAGGGGTGATGAGTACGATGCGCCGCTTGGCATGGGCACACTGTTTGCCAACAGACTGGTCAGGCGCGCCATCTGCTGGATGACCCTGACGTCGTCTGCCAGTGGATTGGAGAGGACATATTTAATGCTGAGAGGGCACACCGCCCGTTAGCGTGGTGGCAGGCGGCGCGTCCTTTCCACAATAAATGCAGAGACTGCACGGCTTTGTGGGCTTTACATTAGGCTCGGTCCGTCGACATACGTCACGGGCCTCAAGCCAGGTAGTAATAGTGGGGAGCACAGGGAAGGCCTGGACACATGTCAGCACCGGGCCCCTACTCATGGTCGGGTCCTTCTCGTCCCGGGACCTTGCCAAGGCTCAGACCTCTCCTGGAGGGGGATTGGGATCCTTCCAAGGGGCCCGGCGTGCCTTCTTGGGGGCTCCGGACTTGTGTGCAAAGGGTTCCGGCGTCCCTCCGAGGAGGTCTGGACCCAACATTGAATACCTGCAATACACTTCCTTTCCTTGCCACGTGGTGCCCTTGGACCTACCCATGTGGTAGGATTGGGTGCCATTCTCCGCGTGCCTTGAGGTGTTGCATGGGTGCGGCGCCTTCATGCTATAGAAGAGGGTACCCCTGATCCAGGGTACTGATAGTGGCCCCCGGGCCCACCGCAAGGGAGGATGTGAACCTACAGGCGGGGCCTGAGTCTGATTAGCGCTCCTATGCGCCTGTTGACGTATTTACTCCCGGCCTTCTTATGGTCATGCCGACTGCCGCGCCTATTGCCACGGTTGACTGGCCCACGACCTTCACTGCTGAGCCATGCGGGATTCCTCGAGTCGTTGCACTGGCTCTGAAAACTTATTTTTTTAGTCTGCTGTGACGGTCCCGAGAAGACGCGGTATTGGCGCAAGCGGTGGTGCGATTTTTCGCACCCGGTAACCGGTGCGTCGGTTGTATAACATGTGGGTCTGGGCCCCCACGTTGGAACGCCAGTTGCAGTGAAGCTGAGGCGATGCATAACCGCGGGGCGGTTGCACGCTTCCTGCGTGGTGGTTCCCCCTTTCGACCGCTGGTTTCGGCGAAGACGAGGGAGCGCTTAATCGCGGGGTGGTTGCATGCTCCTTGTGCGGCGGTTCACCTTCCTGACCGCTAGTTGCTCCGAAGATGAAGGGGCGTATAACTGCGGGGCAGTTGCATGCTCCTTGTGCGGTGGTTTGCCTTCTTCGTGCTTCGGGTCAGTCTGTATGACATGTGGGGGCCTGGCCCCCATGCCATAGGGTAGGAACCCTGGAGACCGTCGGGGGAGACTTTGCCCGTGACGCTTTGGGGCGTGAGTGGGGAGATCTGCCTTTAAAAAGGGACCGTTCTCTCGGGTAGTAGCCATGCCTTGCTCCTCTCACATTCCTTGCGCCCTTCCGCCTCTCGGGCCTTTGGATGGGGTGCGCTGGTGTCTTCTGGAGAGATTCGCGTCAGGGACGTTCCCTCAGGCGATCTCACCGCCGGAGAGTTCAAGCTCGTGGTGGTGCCGGCGGTCCTGTTTTCTTCTTGCTGCTGTTAGAGGAGCGCAACCCTGTGGGGGTTGGTGCTCTTCCACCATTGCTCGGCTTCAAGGATTTTCATCATGCAGCCCGGCTGTAGTCCCCCGCCGGTGGTCACCCAGAAGGATGACCACCAGCCTCGCGGTGGGGAGAAGCAAGCCGGGCTGCGGCTTCCCCCCCCCCTAGCTTCAACTTCAAGGATGTTCATCATCCTCGCTGGAGTGGAGGGCCCTGCCTTCTGCGTGGGTTGGAGACCCGCTTCTTCCTACAACATTCGGAGGAGAAGGGTGTTCACCAGCCTTGCGGAGGAGACGAACCTCGGCTACGTGGGGCCGGCTGGCTATAGGCTGTCAGCTACAGCGTGTCCGGCCCTTTGGGCTGGATGGCTTCGGCGCCGCCTCCGACGCTGCCTCCTACCGCTCTGGCCGGGGCATGGCTGTCCGTCCACCGCACGGGCAACGGCCGCGCCGTGCGCGGGTCTGGCACATCCACCCCTTCTCCTGCCTACCGGCCGCACTAGGGGGATCGTACAAGACATCATACGCCACGGCGGTGGCGGCAGTGTTCTTGGATGGTCTTGTCCTCACTCCCGTTGGTCAGACGGGAGTGAGGACCCCTTTTGCGTGCTGAGGCAGCCGTCGCCCACCGGTGCAGAGGTGGTCGCCGCCGCTGGTGAGGCTACCCCTTGCAGAGGTGGTTGCCTCCACTGGCGAGGGCATCAGAGCCATCTGTCGCTGAGTCCTCGACTCTTTGGCTTTAATGGCCTCGTTGTCGCCCCCGTAGGAGGACGGGGGCGAGGACCTTTTGGCAGCGGCGCTCACCCTGAGGTGGTCCCTGTTGCTGGCAAGCCGCACAGAGTGGAGGTCGTTGTCGCTGCTGGTGCAGAGGTGGTTGCTGTCGCCGGTGATCCGTCGATGCAGAGGTGGTCGCCACCATTGGTGGGGCTGTCCAGGGTCAGCTTCCATCGCGACTCCTGTTGATGCAGCGTAATCCATTCATGCAGACATGGAGCTAGGGTCCCACTTGTAAGGGAATGTAGCAAATATGTCTGCATTTAAATGCAGAATGTAATAACATATGTACGCAGGGTTTTGTCCTAGGGAGCCAAGTTGTGTGTCCGGACCCCCTGGATGGTGGTTCTAGGTACTAGGACACCTGTCGTAGGGTGGTGGAGTGTGCAAGCTCACGGTACGGGACCCCGGGAGACAAGCATCGCTTCTCTAGTTCTGGACCCCAAGTTTTCGGGCGCATAGGGCTTATAGTTCCAAATACTAGGGCACCCGTCACGGAGTGATGGAGTGTGCAGGATTTCGGGTACGGAAATAGGCTAACCGACCACATAGACTTCGGACCACCCCATGGAACAGGCATCCGTTCTTTAGAACCGGCCCCCAGGCTTTTTCCTGTTTTTGTAAGGTACTCCTAAGTATTATTTATAAAGCAGTGTTAATACTTATCTGTGTATCGCTCGCTCCTGTTGTTGACTTCCCTTGGTACCTGGCCCCCCTCCTAGGGTGCAGACTCGATGTGTCAAGGTTGGGCACTAGCGTATATGAAATAATTGTCAATGGCCTTCAGGAGGCAGCCTCGCCGAGACCTAGATCTGTACACAGCTTTAGCTTAAAGAGCGTTAGTGATACACCCGTAGGTCCCGTCATCTGGCATTATTCATCCTTTGATTCATGCTCGGGATTTGCAGTGTTTAGACTGAGGGAACCAAGTTGTGTGTCCGGACCCCCTGGATGGTGGTTCTAGGTATTAGGACACTTGTCATAGGGTGGTGGAGTGTGCAGGCTCATGGTACGGGACCAGGTTGAGCGGCTACACTGCTCCGGACTACCCCCAGAGACAAGTGTCTCTTTTCTAGTTCCGGACCCCAGGTTATCGGACCCACAGAACTTATAGCTCCGAGTACTAGGGCACTCATCATAGAGTGGTGGAGTGCGTGGGGTTTCGGGTACGAAACCAGGCTAACCGGCCGCACAAGCTCTGGACCACCCCATGGAACGGGCACTCGTTCTTCAGAGCCGGCCCCTAGGTTGTCGGGCCTTCCTGCTTTTGCATAGAGGTCCTAAACTGCAAACCTGGCTGTTCAGTCCAGATGTCATTATGCCTGATGGGATGGGAGCTGGTCGGGTGGGTTAGATAAAACTCAATCGGAAACTGCAGGGTAAGACCATGGAGCAGTAGGATATTGCTATCATAGAGGTACATCTGAGAGGGTAGTTTTCCTTTATAGCTAATCATGCATGGGTGTGGACCAACAGGCCGGGCTTATGGGGACAGACCCCACCGGGTTGGCGTACACGTATGTGCTACCTAGTTACAAAAGGGAAAAACTTCGACCCCTCAGACTTGCTCTATAGACAAAACTTACAGAGATATTCCAGCACCAAGGGAGGCACTCCTTCAGTCGTAGCTAGATAGTTGCCCTCGGGTTGGGGGATTCCCATTACCATGAAGGGTCCTTCCCAGCTGGGGGAGTGTTACGGAGCCCAAGTTTGGTCTGGTACTTTCGTAAGATCAGGTCCCGACCCTGGGTCCCCATCTGCGTTTGACGAAGGAGGCCTCGCCTTTGGCTGTGGTCATTCCTGGATGAACCTGTCAGAAATCTGGACCCGTGGGGAGTCCAGATGGGTTTTCGGAGGAAGGCGGGCTTCAGCTCTGTAGGCCGGGGGACATGGGGTCCTGCCGGTGATCCGTCTAGTCGTCGCCATCAGAGTGGGAGTCTTTTGCGAAGACGTCCTTCAGGTCCCCTTCAGGTGACTAATACCCGAGGTCCTATTCAGCCGCAGCCACCTCGCCGGCGCCGACCTTTTCCTTTCCAGGACGACGGTGAGGCAGGGAGCCATCCTTGGAAGACTGCTCACATCGCTCGCTGGCGCGTTCGCTGACGCGCTTTGCGAGATCAATGATCTCGTGACACTCCGCGGCATTGTGGCGACCGTTGGGGTGTATAGGGCACGTGCTGCTGTTACCCCTTTGTGGCCGTGGGCGTTTGTTGCGGTCGCCCCGTCCCCCGGTCGTAGCTGCGACGACCAGCGCGGTAGATTGTGGCCTCTTATAGCCACGGCCCTTCTTTTTCTTTCTGCTGTCCCGGGGGATGGCACCCGAACCACCCATCTGGGTGGTCCCAGTTTGTGGGGCCGAGTGCCATGCCCGACCTTCAGCGGCTCTGGCACACTTGTCCGCCAGGGCGAAGAGCGTGGGGACGGTCTCCATGTCATGTGTGGCCAGCTTCTCCAACATCTTCTTATCACGTACCCCCTGACGGAAGGCCGTGATGATGGAGGCATCAGAAATACGAGGTATAGTTCCTCGTACCTTGGTGAAGCGGGAAATAAACGTCCGGAGGGTCTCCCCGGGTTCCTGCCTTACAGCATGGAGGTGGGCCTCCACACCATGCTGTTGGTAAGCGCTGGCGAAATTCGCAACGATCCGTGCGCAGAGCTCTTCCCAGGTGTAGATCGATCCTGGGGCGAGGTTCATGAGCCAAGTCCGGGCGGGTCCAGACAAGGCGACATGAAAATATGTTGCCATCACACCGGTGTTTCCACCTGCTGCCGTGATGGCGGTGACATACACCTGCAGGAACTCCGATGGGTTCGATGTCCCATCGTATTTTTCCGGTAGGTGCGGCTGGAACTTGGGTGGCCATGATGCCGTGCGAAGATGGTCTGCGAGGGTGGCATAGCCCACGCCGGCCAAGGGGACACCCGTTTGGGACCGGGCGCCCATTGGTGTCTATGGTGCTTCCGCAGCGAAATCTCAGTCGAGGTTGCGACCCTCGATATTCTGTCGGCACTCACGCGCCCTTTCCAAAGAGATCCGGGCGTCCTCTCTCGTACGCCTATGGTTGAGTTCTGCCCAGAGGTTGTCGTTCTGTGCACCCCTTACGGAGGGCGAGCGCACAGACGCCGTCGCCTCGCGTTGGCGCTGGGATGACCGAGGCCTCGATCTGGTCGAAGTAGAATGTGCCATGCCGAGTAGTCGGTCGACGTCGTCACGCCACTGCTTCATGGCCCCCGACGAGGCCGTGGAGCTTGGGGGTGGCGCAGCAACTCCCTGGCTGCCGACAACGCCGTAGGCGCTGCCCTCGACGGAGTTCAGGATGCTTGTGCAGGCGTGTGTTGCTGCATGACGTGTACAGGAGCAGTCCCAGTGTCAGGGCGGTCGGGTACTCGCGACACAGAGGATGCAACTTCTTGCTCTATTGCAAAATCCTCTGAAGTTTTGGCGCGGTGCTCGATGATCTGCACCATCATGGTGAGCGAGAAAACAAGCAAAAACTTGAAGCCCAGGCCCCTACCTAGCGCGCCAAATGTCAGAGAGGAAATCTCCCCGGCCGGGTGGAGGATTGCACCCGCCCTAAATCCTAAAAATAGGAGAGGCCTAAGCGTTTTGCTTGTCACGAGACTGGTGGATCAACACACGGGAGCACACAAGGATTTAGAGTGGTTCGGGCCGCGGAGTGTAATACCCAACTCCACTGTGTGATGTATTGCTCAAGAGCTTGTATGAACTAGTGAGTGTCTGCCTAAGATTGGGTCTGTCTTATAACGCTGCATGCCTCCCCTTTTATAACCGATGGGGGGCATGCACAAAGGTACTGAGCCCTGACATGTGGGCTCAGGGACATAACAAATATCGTACTTGGAGCTACAAATGTGTGCTGCTGGGGCACTCTTCTTGGGCCCCGACATCCGAGATCTGCATATCCTTGGCTTGTAAGGGAAGCTTCTTGTAGAAGGGGTGATGAGTACGGTGCGCTGCTCGGCACGGGCGCACTGTTTGCCAACAGACTGGTCAAGCGCGCCATCTGCTGGATGACCCTGACATCCTCTGCCAGTGGATTGGACAGGACGTATTTAATGCTGGGAGGGCACGCCGCCCGTTAGCGCGGTGGCAGGCGGCGCGTCCTCTCCGCAATAAATGCAGAGACTGCACGGCTTCATGGGCTTTACGTCAGGCTCGGCCCATCGGCTTACGTCATGGGCCTCAAGCCAGGCAGTAATAGTGGGGAGCACAGGGAAGGCCTGGACACGTGTCAGCACCGGGCCCCTACTCATGGTCGGGTCCTTCTCGTCCCGAGACCTTGCCAAGGCTCGGACCTCTCCTGGAGGGGGATTGGGATCCTCCCAAGGGGCCCGGCGTGCCTTCTTGGGGGCTCCGGACTTGTATGCAAAGGGGTCCGGCGTCCCTCCGAGGAGGTCCGGACCCAACGTTGAATACCTGGAATACACTTCCTTTCCTTGCCACGTGGCACCCTTGGACCTGCCCATGTGGTAGGATTGGGTGCCATTCTCCGCGTGCCTTGAGGTGTTGCACAGGTGCGGCGCCTTCATGTTGTAGAAGAGGGTACCCCTGATCCAGGGTACCGACAGCACCTGAGCCACCCGTCTGGGCAACTCCGGTCTGTGGTGCCGAGTGCCATGCACGGCCCTCGGCAGCTCTGGCACACTTGTCAGCCAGAGCGAAGAGCGTGGTGACAGTTTCCACGTCATGCGTGGCCAACTTCTCCAGCATCTTCTCATCACGTACCCCCTGGCGGAAAGCGGTGATGATGGAAGCATCGGAAATACGAGGTATAGTCCCTCGTACCTTAGTGAAGCAGGAGATGAAAGCCCGGAGAGTTTCCCCAGGTTCCTGCCTCACTGCATGGAGGTGAGCCTCCACGCCATGCTGCTGATAAGCACTAGCGAAGTTCGCTGTGAACCGCACACAGAGCTCTTCCCAGGAGTAGATCGATCCTGGGGTGAGGTTCATGAGCCAAGTCCGGGCCGGCCCAGACAAGGCTACATGGAAGTATGTTGCCATTACAGCAGTGTCTCCACCTACTGCCGTAATAGCGGTGACGTATACCTGCAAGAATTCCGACGGGTTTGACGTACCGTCGTACTTTTCCGGCAGGTGTGGCCGGAACTTGGATGGCCAAGTCGTCATGCGGAGATGATCCGCCAGTGCGACGCAGCCCACGGCGGCCAACGGGACACCTGCCTGAATTCAGGCACCCCTTGGAGTTTGCGGTGCGACCGCAGTGAAGTCTTGATCGAGGTTGCGACCCTCGAAGTTTAGTCGGCGCTCACGCACCCTCTCCAGAGAGACTCGTGCGTCCTCACCCGCGCGCCTGCGGTTGAGTTTTGTCCGCAGGTCATCAGGCCTCTCCAGAGAAATTGGGGCATCCTCACCCGCACGCTGGCGGTTGAGCTCCGCCCGCAGGTCCTCAGTCGGTGCGGCCTTCACTGAAGGTGAGCGCACCAATGCCGACGTCTCATGTTGACGCCGGAATGACCGAGGCCTGGGCCTGGCTGAGCCAGAATGCGCCATGCCGAGCAGACAGTCGACATCGTCACGCCACTGCTTCATGGCCCTCGGCGAGGCCATGGAGACTAGGAGGGTGGCGTAGCAACTCCATGGCAGCAGACAAGGCCAGGTACAGCCCTTGACGTTCTGGATGTCTGTGCAGGAGTGTGCTGCCGTGCAGAGCGCACAACAGCAACACCAGGCACAGGGCGGTTGGAGGCCCATGGCATGGAAGACGCAGCCTCTTCCTCCATCGGGAAGTCCTTGGGAACAAAGTCATGGTGCTCGACGATCTGGACCATAGTGTCGAGCAGGAAAACAGGCGAAAACCTAATGCCAAAGCCCCCTACCTGGCGTGCCAAATTTCAGAGAGGAAAATCTCCGGCCGGGTGGCAGAACGCACCTGCCCTAAATCCTAAGATGAGGAGGGGGCCTAAGCGTTTTCCCTGTCTGCTAGCTGGTCGATGAACACGAGAGCACACAAGGGTTTAGAGTGGTTCAGGCCGCCCGTAATACCCTACTCCACTGTCTGTGTGTTGTATTGAGTCTGTGATCTTGAGAGCTTGTGAGCCTGTCTGAGGGTCCGTGTGAACTTGCCTTTAACATTGTGTGCCTACCCTTTTATAGCTCAAGGGAGGCACATACAAGGATGCTGAGCCCCGACATGTGGGCTCAGGAGCATAATGGAAGGAATACATTATAGGAGTAACTAATGCAAGTAACGCCTGAGCAATCTCCGGGCGCCATGATGTCCGCAGTCCACGCAGTATAGATACGCGGCGGCTGCTTCCTTGGTAACGTGCGAGTAATGATGAGCGTAGTGCACGCGGCAGTATGGGCATGCCGCCTGCCAGTGGAATGAACAGGCATGCCGAATGGACAGGTCGCTGCCTGCCAGAGGAATGGACAGGTGTCACACCCGGTTTTAGAAGGTAAACCGAATGCGAACCATGTACGTGCCAGGATCAGTTATTCACGTACACAGCAGTTGCATAACATGGACATCATCACACAGTGCTCAAAATAGTACTAAAAAGGGAAATAGTAGTCGATTACACCATATGTCTGAGACGTCCATATAGTCTTTACAATAAATCAAAGTGCGGAAAAGAAACGTAGATAACCGCGGCCTTCACAGGCAGCCGACTGGGGGGTTGCCGCTAACCCACGCCTAGAACTCGTCGTAGTCTTGGAACTCCTGGAAGTCTCCTTCCACAGCTTCATCTTCTCTCGAGCAGTGGTTGCAATGCTGACAACCTGGGGATGGGGGGGGGTTTGGTGTGTAGAGCAAGGGTGAGTACACATCAACATACTCAGCAAGTATCCTATTTGGCTGTAGTGGACTACCTTTATGTGGGGGATAAGTCAAGCAGTTGCTTTTAGTTGGTCAGATTATTATTTACTAGTAGAAAGCCAGGTTTTAGCATTAACCCAAGTTATTAGCCCGATGTACCCTTTCCAAACGGAAAGAATACCACTTACCAGCACCATAGTCATAACCAAAACCATCAGTCTCATCGCCACCTGTAAACCAAAGTGTCTCCGATCAAGTACCACTAATCACTGGAGCTCCCTTGGCCGCTCATAACCGCGAGCACGGCTGATATATCAGTTTTCAAACACTCTGCAGAGGTTGTGCACTTTACCCATAAGCCGTGATTCCCTCTTGCCTCGGGCCGATCAAACCCTTAAACACTACCGAGGTGAACAGGTAGGGTCTCACTACGTAGCCTTTACAAAGATTCCCCGGGGCTGTAGCCGCCCATTAGGTTTCCTAAATGTACCGCACTCCTCCCCAAGTGACGAATCCACCTTGGCAGAGCGAGCCGCATACACCGAGCCCCATTGACGGCACGACGGCGAAGCAAACTACACCCCGGATCCTCTAATTATTCAGCTAAGGGCACCCCATTCCACCCTCATGGTTGCACTGTTTTCCCGGGCGGTCATCCATAGAACAGGTCCTTACGGAGAGGCACTCGAGAAACCGCTCGAGCCCCCTTAAAGGCCACAAGTACAACATCATAATAAGAGAAGGGAAAACAGCGTATCATATATGATCTCATCATGTTCATTGATTAGAGTAGAGCAATAACATAAAGCTAAACAATAATAATCCAACCCAAATAGGTAAGCAAGGACATGAATAACAAAGCTAGTCAATCCTTAGGCATAAATGTATAAAGCGGGAGGTGAATTAAAGAATGAATAGGACAGAGATAGGTCAAAGGACACTTGCCTCCACCAACCGACTGCTGCTCAGGGGCTTCTCCTGCGAGTTCCTCGGGCTCTTCGACCGGATCGTTCTCTATGCGATTGCAAGCATACATACATCCATCCATTCAAATTAGGGAACAAACAGTACACCATACAAGAGAACAAATGAAGTAAATATGCATAGAATATCACATACGATAATGAACTTACCATGGTTAGAAAGAAATGAGAAAAGGTCTCGCGAGAGTTAAAGCTTATGCCCGAGACGCACTATGGGTTGATGAATAACTAGACGTCACGTGTTCTAATTCTAATTGGTCTTAACAAAAGAATTAGCTACATGCACTAATGTAAACGTGACCACTTTTAGTAGATTAACATTAAATGAGTTAGGCAATTAGCTATACAAATTAACTAACGTAACCAATTTCCAAATTGAGACTCCTATCTTATTAATATAAACACGTGATTAGCGCGCATAGGACACGGGGGGGGGGGGGGGGGGGGGGGGGGGTAGACGGGGCGTCTGGGGGTAGACGGGGCACGACGGGTCGTGCCAAGGCACGCGCACTATGCAAGCACGCGCGCGAGACCGCACGCACACGCCACGAACTAGCCGTGCGCACGCCGGGGCCGCGCGCCAGCCGAGCTCAAGGCCGTGCGCCCTAGGCACGCTGGGCCGAGCTCGAGGCCACGCTAGGGCCGTCACGACGCGAGCAAGGCACGGCGGGGCGAGCGGGCAAGCGCGCTGGGGCAAGCGAGCACGGGCGAGCGAGGACGCGGCCGGGCGAGGACACGGCCGGGCGAGGCCGGGCGCGGGGGCGGGTGGCCGAGCCGGGGCGCGACGGGAGCGGCCGAGCCGGGGCATGGGGCAGGGCCGAGCGGGCGCGGGGCTTGCCGGAGGCGAGGCGGCCGAGGGCAGGGCGGACGGGGGCGGCCGGACGCGAGGGGCCGAGCGGGGCTCGTGCGGGAGCGGCCGAGCCGGGGCAGCCGGGGCGTGGCGAGGGGCGGGCTCGCCGGAGCGAGGCGCGCCGGGGCCGAGGGTGGCCGAGGCGGAGCGGCGGCAAGGGGCGGGTGGCCAAGCGGGCGGCCGGGCGCGAGGGGCCGAGGGCGGCCGAGCCAGGGGTGGCCGGGGCCAGGGCCGAGCTCGCCGAGCCGGGGGCGGCCGGGCCGGGGACGGCCGGGGGCGGCGCGGGGAGGGCGGCCGAGCGCGGGGCGGCCGAGGGCGACCGGGCGCGGGCGAGGCCGGGGCGGCCAGGGCCGGGGCCGAGCTCACCGGAGCGGCCGAGCTCGCCGGGGCCGAGGCGGGCGCGCCCATGGCGCGGGGGAGGGAGACGCCGGCGGGAGGGAAGGAGGAGGGAGGGGAGGAGAGGAGGGAGGGAGGAGGGAGAAACCTCACCGGAGAGGGAGGCCGGCGCGGCGGCGTGGGGGCGGGACGGGGGCGACGACGGCTAGGGTTAGGGTGAGGGAGAGAGAGAGAGAGGGGATGACGAGCGGGGCCCGCGGGGAGGGGATTTTTGGAAAAAAGAAAAGGGGAGGGGGGCAGTTGGGCCGGCTGGGCCCAAAGGGGGTGGGGGCGCGCGGCTGGGCCGCCAGGCGGCCCACGGCGGGAAGGGAAGGGGGGCGGCTGGGCCGCCGCGAGGCCCACGCGGCGGGGGGGGGGGGGGAGGGGGGGCTGGGCTGAAAATGGGGAAGGAGGGGGGAGAGGAGATGGAAAAGGTTTTCTTTTTCTAAAATCTATTTTCCTCTAGATGAATGCATTCACATTTTTAAACAATCAAAAGGTATGCATGGTTCGGCATGGTGCATCACACAAAATAAAATATTTTAGGGTTTTGCTTTACATGGGACCTCAAGCCGAATCCCGCTATACTTTGGAAAAGATCAAGGTTTAGCGAGGGGAAAAACGGAAAAGGAAAGGGTAACGCCTGAATTTGGTGAGGGAAAAGAAGAAAAAAAATCTACCCCCAAATTCAGGTTGTTACAAACCTATCCCCCTTAAAAGAATCTCGCCCTCGAGATTCAGGGTTGGCTAGCAAAGAGCTCAGGGTATTTAGCCATCAGATCATCTTCACGCTCCCAGGTTGCTTCTTCCTCAGAGTGATAATTCCATCTGACTTTGCACATTCTGATGGTCTTCCTTCAGGTGACTCTGTCTGCAACCTCAAGGATCTGCGCTGGCTTCTCAACATAGGTCAAGTTCTCCTGGACTTCAAGACCTTCCACTGGCAGCTGCTCTTCTGGCACACGCAAGCACTTCTTCAACTGAGACACATGAAAGACATCATGCACAGCAGACAAATTCTCTGGCAGACTGAGCTGATAGGCCACTTCTCCACGCCTTGAGAGAATTTGGTACGGACCAATGTAGCGGGGTGCTAGCTTGCCTTTGACTCCGAACCTTCTGACTCCTCTGATCGGTGACACTTTCAGATAGACGAAGTCTCCGACTTCGAAACTCAGCTCTCTTCTTCTTGTATCTGCATAGCTTCACTGCCTCGATTGCGCTATCTTCAGATTCTCTCGGACCATCTTGATGTTCTCTTCAGCTTCAAGCAGAATGTCTGGCCCAAACACCTGCTTTTCTCCAGGCTGATCCCATTGCAACGAAGTTCTACAACTCCTTCCATAAAGCGCCTGAAATGGTGACATCTTCAAACTGGCCTGGTAACTATTGTTATAGGAGAACTCTGCATAAGGCAATCGCTTATCCCATCCGGACTGATCTTGCAACGCACAGGCTCTCAACATGTCTTCAAGAATTTGATTGGTCCTTTCGGTCTGACCATCTGTCTGCGGATGATAAGCTGAACTGAAATTCAGATGTGTACCCAAGGCTTCATGCAACTGCTGCCAGAAATGAGAGGTGAACTGTGTTCCTCTGTCTGACACTATCTTCTTTGGCACACCATGAAGACAAACGATCCGAGACATATACAATTCTGCCAACACTGCACTGTTGTAGTTGGTCTTGACAGGTATGAAGTGGGCTGACTTGGTCAAACGGTCCACTACTACCCAAATAGAATCATAGCTGGCTCGAGTGCGAGGCAATCCGACTATGAAATCCATACCGATTTCGTCCATTTCCACTGAGGAATTTGCAACGGTTGCAACAATCCAGCTGGTCTCTGGTGCTCTGCCTTAATCCTTCGACAACTATCGCACATAGCCACATGCTCTGCGATTTCCCTCTTCATTCCGTACCACCAGAATTTCTTGTTCAGATCCTAATACATCTTCTCACTGCCAGGGTGAATCGAATAGGCTGTCTCATGAGCTTCCTTAAGAATCAACTCCCGAATAGACTGAACATTAGGAACACACAAGCGGTCTTTGAACCATATCACACCTTCTGCATCTTCTCAAAAATCTTTGCCTTTGCCTTCTAGAATCAGTCGCCGGATCTCATTGATCTTCTCATCATTCTTCTGCGCTTCTTTGATTTCCCGCTCCAGGGTAGGTTCCAACTCAACTGTGACTCCTCGCGAATTGTTCAGAAACCCGAGACTCAACCTGTCAAACTCCTTGGCCAACTCATAAGGCATCGGACGAGCGACCATCAGATTGACTTGACTCTTTCTGCTCAAAGCATCTGCCACTACGTTTGCTTTACCTGGATGGTAATGGATCTCCAACTCATAGTCTTTGATCAACTCTAACCATCTTCGCTGCCTCATATTCAACTCTGACTGAGTGAATATGTACTTCAGACTCTTGTGGTCTGTGTAAACATCACATTTCTGTCCATACAGATAGTGCCTCCATGTCTTCAGCGCGTGAACCACTGCTGCCAACTCTAGGTCATGGATTGGGTAATTCTGCTCATGAACCTTCAGCTGTCGAGACGAGTAAGCCACAACTCTTCCCTCTTGCATCAATACGCATCCCAAACCTATGTAACAAGCATCACAATACACCGAGAAGGGCTTGTGCACATCAGGCAAGACTAGGACAGGCGCCGTAGTCAACTTCTCTTTCAGCGCTTCGAAAGCCTCTTGACATTTCTGGGTCCACTTGAACTCAACTTTGTTGCCTAGCAACGCTGTCATTGGTTTCGCAATCTTCGAAAACCCTTCAATGAATCGCCGATAATATTCGACCATTCCAATGAAACTTTTGATTCCTCGAGCATCTGTTGGCGCTTTCCAGTTCAGAATGTCAACCACTTTCTTCGAATCCACAGCCAATCCTTCTTTGTTGATTATGTGACCCAAGAACAGGACTTCATTGATCCAGAATTCACACTTGCTCAACTTTGCATACAACTGGTGCTCTCGCAATCTCTGCAATACCATCCTCAAATGATCTGCATGTTCTTCTTCGCTTTGAGAATAAACTAGAATGTCATCAATGAATACCACCACAAACTTATCAAGGTAATCCATGAATACACTGTTCATCAAGTTCATGAAGAACGCTGGTGCATTGGTTAGACCGAAAGACATCACAGTGAACTCATACAAACCATACTTGGTAATGAATGTTCTCTTTGGAATGTCTGAAGGTCGGATCCTGAGCTGATGATAACCTGACCTCAGATCAATCTTGGAGAACACACTGGCTCCTCTCAACTGGTCGAACAGATCTTCTATTCTGGGCAAAGGGTACTTGTTCTTGATCGTGACTTCATTCAGAGCTCGATAATCGATACACATCCTCTTGGTGCCATATTTCTTTTCCACAAACAAGACAGGAGCGGCCCAAGGCGAGGTGCTTGGCCGGATGTAACCTTTCTCTGACAGCTCATCAATCTGCTTCTTAAGCTCAACCAACTCTGGTCCAGATATTCTGTAAGCTCTCTTAAAGATGGGGGCGGTTCCAGGAAGAAGCTCTATGGCAAACTCAACTTTCCGCTCTGGTGGCATACCCGGTAAGTCCTTCGGAAACACATCTGGGAACTCAGACACAACCTTGATACTCTCAATTGGGTCTGCTTCACTGCTATCGACAGCTATCTGGTAACAACTTCCTTTCTTTGGCTCAGGCGGGACTAACTCAGTCACCACTTCCTCTCCTAGTGGGGACACTAACTTGATTGTCCAATTATCACAACTGATAACTGCCTGATACTTATCTAGCCAATTCATCCCTAGGATGACATCTATTCCCTGAGTACCCATTACTATAAGGTTAGCGGGAAACGCTATCCCCCTTATTTCCACACTTACATTCAAACAGATGCTATCAGCTCGAATTCTACCACCGGCTGAGTCAATTTGAATGGGGGTTGACATGGTAGTAATTGGAAGATTATGTGCTTCTACCCATGATGCAGTAATGAAAGAATGTGTTGCTCCAGTATCAAATAACACTTCTGCAATATGGGAGTCGACTGGGAACATACCTACTATCATGTTGGGGGTCTCCTGAACTGCTTCAGCCTCCAAGTGGTTCAATCTCCCATGATTATAGCGCGGTTGAGAGCGGTTGCCTGCTCCAGGCTGAGACACATTCTGCTTTGCTGGGGCATTGGGGCCCGACTGCTGCTGGGCTGCCTTCTTCGGACATTGCATCACCAGTGGCCTTGCTCTCCACAGTGGAAACATGCCCTGTTTCCAACCTGAGCTGGTGCTGCCTGATTGTTCTGCTGGTTTGCTGGGGTAGGAAGACGAGGTGCCTGCTGATTCTGCCTCTGAAACTGACCTCCTGACTGATTGCTCTGACGGTTTTGATACTGGTGCTGAGGATACTGCCTTTGGAACTGCTGATGCTGCTGAGGTGGACGCTGGTTCTGCCTGAACTGCTGAGGTTGATTGCCTGAGAAACGAGGACGACTGCTGCTTCCAGGCTGGGGTCCACTGATCTTGTGCTTACGATCCTCCATCTCCTTACGCTTCCTTTCTGTCATGATTGCTCTGTCAATCAGGTGCTGGAATGTCGGGAAGGTATGATTCATCAGTTGGTAGTGCAGAGGGTCGACCAAGCCTCTCAAGAAACGGTACTGTCGCTTGGCGTCGGTGTTGACATCTTCAGGAGCATAGCGAGACAACTGTAGAAACCTGTCTCGATACTCACTGACTGACATCGACCCTTGCTTGAGGGCCAGGAACTCCTCCTTCTTCACTGTCATCAGACCTGCCGGAACATGGTATTGACGAAAGCTTCCTCTGAACTCTTCCCAGGTGATGGCGTCGGGGTGGGCATGGGTGGCGAGGTAAGACTCCCACCATGACTGAGCTGCTTCTCTCAACAGACGGGGACCATACAAGACTTTCTCCCTGTCATCGCACTGAGCGGTATGCAACTCCCGCTCCACAGTGTGCAGCCAATCTTCAGCATCCATGGGGTCAGAAGAGTGAGCAAACGTTGGTGGATGACCTCTCATGAATTCAGCACGCTTGTCTCTGGGCATCTGAGGCATCTGAGGCTGAGGTGGTGCTTGCTGCTGTTGCTGCTGCTGCTGAATGGCGGCCAGAGTCTGACCGATGGCTTGAACTGCCTGAGTCTGCATCAGAAACATCTACTCGATCGACATCGGGGGCGGGGGCGGCAGGTGCTGTTGCTGGGGCACCGCATCCTGCTGAGCGGCTCGCTCCTGCTGAGCACGCCTTCCTCCTCTGCGCCTGTTCTCTGACATCTGCAGAATGCAACCACACATCAGAACTGACCTGGCAAATCTTGCAGCACAAGAAAAGAGTATAGAATTCTTCAACAACACTGAACAGATGAGCATCTTCACTGATCTCCAACACAGACCACACAGCTTCTCAGATAAAGAGGAAAGTGGAATAAAAGGTTTCCCAACTATATAGCTAACTCCATTAACATATAACAGGTAAACCAAAATGCAGGGGATACCCACACTCTGGTGACAGTCATTACAAAGATCCAAACCAAACATAGTTCATCATGACAAACATAAATGCACAGGATATAGCAAACTACCCTGTCTAACTAATACTAACTAAGAGCGAGACTAGCGCTAAGACTGTAGCTTCTACGTATATATTTTGTATTAATTACAAGATCCAACTCTAACGATCTATGGTTCTAGATTTATCTTGGTCTTGCAGTCGGGGTTGCCATAAGGCTGGTGTCCACGCCGAGGTGAGCGGTACGGGTGCTGAGTCCCGACGGGAGCGGGGGAACCATCATCCAAGTGACGACGTTCCGCGCGCTCAGCCCGCAGCAGGGCGATCTCAGCACGAGCCCTACTCAGCTCGTCTAGTGCATGGTCCAGCTCCGTGTTTAGCACGGCGGCTAGGTTGACTGTGCTGCTCAACCTAGGATTGTCCTCACCAGCAGGTGAAACAATCACGCCTCCTGTGCTGCCAGATGGACGGCGGGGGTAATACTTTAGGTCGAGACCGTCAGCTACCCCACCGAGAACTGAGCAGTAGTGCGAAAGCGCACGCCGTGCGGCATCTTGCATGGCCGCCTCAGCTGAGTCCCGCTCAGAGATAGAATAGTGCTCTGAGTAGGCCTCCGCGCCCTGGAGACTGTTCTCCGGACGGCGCACTAAGCAGGTCGCCTCCCAGCGGTCCAGGTAGACCCCGCGACTATGCTGGTAGACCACACAGCGATACTCGATGGACCAAGTACGCCGGTCAAGTGCCCGACGTAGCAGGGTGTCGAGCGCGTCGTGGAAGTGACACCCGCGAGCAGCGTCGCGAGTGATGGGTCGAGCAACCCATCCTTCCGGCTCCTGGTTAGCAGGGAAGTCGGTGTCGTGGCTCGAGCTGTCGTTGCCACCTCCGTCATTTGGGTCTCCTCCAGCGGCTACTCCAGAGGCTGGGGCGCCCAATGGTGGTGCAGGGGGCGCCTCTAGGGGAAGCACAGGAGAGCAGCTCCTCACAGACTCTATCTCCTGCTGGAGCGAGAAGGAAGAACCCTACTGCTCCTGTCGTCGACGTTCCTGCTCCTCATGCAGGCGGTGGTGCAGTCTCTCCAAGTGGCTGGACTGTCCGGCCACGGGACGGCGAAGCGGACGCTCAGCAAGGCGGGAGGGTAAGAAGGGGATGACGGACTTTCGCGCAGTGTGTCTAAGTCGAGCCATCTACAAAAGACATCGCAAGCAAAAGGGTGAGAACAGAATTAATATGACCAGCAAATAATGAATCATGAATAAATGAAGGATTAGAATAAAACACAATTTTCAGCAAGGTATAATATATAGTAGAATATAGGTTTGGTCGGTATGACCAACTATTGAAGGGATACCAAAGTCAAGGCAAGGACAGAGGTCTATAGTCCTTAGAACGACCATTCTACTCTAGGTTAGCGGTCCTACAGTCAGCACGGTTCTGATACCACTTATGTCACACCCGGTTTTAGAAGGTAAACCGAATGCGAACCATGTACGTGCCAGGATCAGTTATTCACGTACACAGCAGTTACATAACATGGACATCATCACACAGTGCTCAAAATAGTATTAAAAAGGGAAATAGTAGTCGATTACACCATACGTCTGAGACGTCCATATAGTCTTTACAATAAATCAAAGTGCGGAAAAGAAACGTAGATAACCGCGGCCTTCACAGGCAGCCGACTGGGGGGTTGCCGCTAACCCACGCCTAGAACTCGTCGTAGTCTTGGAACTCCTGGAAGTCTCCTTCCACAGCTTCATCTTCTCCCGAGCAGTGGTTGCAATGCTGACAACCTGGGGATGGGGGGTTTGGTGTGTAGAGCAAGGGTGAGTACACATCAACATACTCAGCAAGTATCCTGTTTGGCTGTAGTGGACTAGCTTTATGTGGGGGATAAGTCAAGCAGTTGCTTTTAGTTGGTCAGATTATTATTTACTAGTAGAAAGCCAGGTTTTAGCATTAACCCAAGTTATTAGCCCGATGTACCCTTTCCAAACGGAAAGAATACCACTTACCAGCACCATAGTCATAACCAAAACCATCAGTCTTGTCGGGGACCATAATTAGGGGTACCCTCAAGACGCCTAATTCTCAGCTGGTAACCCCCATCAGCATAAAGCTGCAAAGGCCTGATGGGTTTGATTAAGTCAGGGACCAGTCCATACGAGTGACTTGACCACGCCACGCCCGAGCCTAGCCTCGGGCGAGGGCAGCCGACCCTAGGATGACTCCGTCTCGCCTGAGGCCTCCTCTTTCACGGCAGACGCATCTCCGGCTCGCCCTAGGCCCCGCCTTCGATAAGAAGAAACCCTGACTAAATCACCGCGCCAACCGACCGAGTCACCGGGGCGTTTTAACGCAAAAGGTAAGACCGACGGGGGACCAGACTTCGCCAGAAGTGCCGTAGGAGGCTCCGCCCGACCCAGGGCTCGGACTCGGGCTAAGGCCCCGGAAGACGGCGAACTCCGCTCCGCCTAAGGGCTCGGACTCGGGCTAAGGCCCCGGAAGACGGCGAACTCCGCTCCGCCTAAGGGCTCGGACTCGGGCTAAGGCCCCGGAAGACGGCGAACTCCGCTCCGCCTAAGGGCTCGGACTCGGGCTAAGGCCCTGGAAGACGACGAACTCCGCCTCGCCCGACCCAGGGCTCGGACTCCGCCTCGGCCTCTGCCTAACGATCTCCGCCTCGCCCGACCCAGGGCTCGGACTCTGCCTCTGTCTTGCAGGACGGACTCGCCCTCGGCTTCGGAGGAGCCTCCACGACGCCCGACCTAGGACACGAGACCGCCACGTCAACAGGGAGCGTCATCATCACCCTGCCCTGAGCCGACTCAGGTCGCAGAGAACAAGACCGGCGTCCCATCTGGCCAGCCACGCCAGACAGGCAAATGATGGCGCCCCACTGGACCATGACGATGGCGACTCTCAGCTCCCTTACGAAAGCAGGAGGACGTCAGCAAGGGCCCAGCCACTCCGACAGCTGTCTCCCCGTCCGGCTCCGTTACTCCTCCAACAGCCACGACGCCACACCAACAGGGTGCCAAGATCTCTCCGGCTGCCACCTGGGCATGTACATAGGGCGCTAGCTCTCCCTCGCTAGACACGTAGCACCTTGCTACACCCCCATCTTGTACACCTGGACCCTCTCCTTACGACTATAAAAGGAAGGGCCAGGGCCTTCTTAGAGAAGGTTGGCCTCACGGGGACGAAGGGCAGGGGTAGGCGCTCTCTCGGGGCCGCTCTCTCCCCTCACCTCGTGCGGACGCTTGTAACCCCCTACTGCAAGCGCACCCGACCTGGGCGCGGGACAAACACGAAGGCCGTGGGAATTTCTCCGACTCCCTCACGACTCGGCTCCGGCCACCGACCTCTCTCTCTCCGTTCCCCCCTTCGCGCTCGCTCCACGTGCTCGAACCATCTGGGCTGGGGCACGCGGCACTCTCACTCGTCGGCTCGGGGACCCCCCGGTCTCGGAACGCCGACAGTTGGCGCGCCAGGTAGGGGCTGCGCTGCGTGTTGACGTTCGATTTCCCGTCAAGCTCCAGATGGGCAGTCTCCAACGACCTCTTCAACCCGGAACGGTGCTCCGTTTCGGGAACCTCGAGTTCATGTCTCTCGACGGCGACTACGACATGATACTCCTTCCACCGCCTCGCGACAGCGACAATGGTGGCGGACAGCCCGCCCGCCGGCGGCGGAATCGACGACGTCTTTCCCGCGTGGGGGAAGGACAACTTTCGAGCTCGCCCCATCCTCTCCCTCGCCATCGGAGGAGGAGGAGGCGGGGCAACCGGGGCCGAGCGGGAGATCGCGCTCCGACGGCTGTCGAGCAAATCGACATCCCCGGCGCCTCGACGGAGGACACGCCAAGCGTCGCCCTCACGTTCAAGGCAAACGCGAGCGCCATCCCCCCGCAACACGTCGACTCCGAGCAAGTGGACGACGCCAGCACGCTCACGGAAGGCCTGCAGGACGTCGCCCTCGTACCCAAGACGACGGCGCGGTCAGCCCCCGACGTGACTTCATCGCCCCTCGTCGACAAAAAGGTACCGACTGCTCCCCCTCTTTCGTCATTTCGACTCGGCCTCAGCCCGCCTGGCGACCTCGCTTTGGCAGGCGCTCACATTGAGGCGAGTGCAACCTCTCTGGGGTTTCGTGTGCGGTCGCCTTGGGACCGATTGACGGGTGTCTCGACCTACGGACCCTCTGGGTCCGAGGAAGATGACGACCCCAGCATCTGCTGGGATTTCTCCGGATCTGGCAACCCTAGTGCCATGCGGGACTTCATGACCGCATGTGACTACTGCCTCTCCGACTGTTCCGACGGCAGCCGCAGCCTTGGCGACAAGGACTGTGGCCCGAGTCGCGAATGTTTCCACATCGAGTTAGGGGATCCCTCCGGAGGCGGCTGTCTCGGCGCGCCGGAGGATGGTGATCCCCCTAGGCCAGCGCCTCGCGCCGACATCCCGCGGGAGCTAGCTGTGGTCCCCGTTCCGGCGGGGGGTCACGACCCACAGCTCGAGCAAGTCCGCGGGGCGCAGGCCGGGCTCGATGAGGGAGCAGGAGCGCTCGAGGCAATCCGCCAGAACATCGGGCAGGTATGGGCAAGCCAGCCCCCGGCCGGAGGAATACGTCACCTGCCCCAAGGTCTCCAGCACCGCATCGCCAACGATGCCAGGGACAGGCCGCCTCCCGCATCCGGCGGAACCGGTCAGGACCTGGCCGCTGCAGCGATGCTCCTCCGCGCAATGCCGGAGTCATCAACCACCGAGGGTCGGCGAATCCAGGGAGAACTTAAGCATCTCCTGGAAGGCGCTGCGGCCCGGCGGGCCGAGAGCTCTGCCTCCCGAAGGCAGGGATACCCCTCGGAACCTCGTGCCGCGACTTCCCGACTCACGCGGGAAGCCTCGGTCTTCACCGGGCGCACGCGCAACACCGCGCCTGCGGCCCCGGGCCACCTCGGCGACGAGCACCCTCATCGTGACCGTCGGGCACGCCTCGACGAAAGGGTGCGCCGAGGCTACCACCCCAGGCGTGGGGGACGCTACGACAGCGGGGAGGATCGGAGTCCCTCGCCCGAACCACCCGGTCCACAGGTCTTTAGCCGAGCCATTCGGCGGGCGCCGTTTCCGCCCCGATTCCGACCCCCGACTACTATCACAAAGTACTCGGGGGAGACGAGACCGGAATTGTGGCTTGCGGACTACCGCCTGGCCTGTCAACTGGGTGGGACGAACGATGACAACCTCATCATCCGAAACCTCCCCCTGTTTCTCTCCGACACCGCTCGTGCCTGGTTGGAACACCTGCCCCCGGGGCAGATTTCCAACTGGGAGGATCTGGTCCAGGCTTTCGCCGGGAACTTCCAGGGCACGTACGTGCGCCCCGGGAATTCCTGGGACCTCCGAAGCTGTCGGCAACTGCCGGGAGAGTCTCTCCGAGACTACATCCGGCGGTTCTCGAAGCAGCGCACCGAGTTGCCTAACATCACCGACTCCGATGTCATCGGCGCGTTCCTCGCCGGCACCACCTGCCGCGACCTGGTGAGCAAGCTGGGCCGCAAGACCCCCACCAGGGCGAGCGAGCTGATGGACATCGCCACCAAGTTCGCTTCCGGCCAGGAGGCGGTAGAGGCCATCTTCCGAAAGGACAAGCAGCCCCAGGGCCGCCCGTTGGAAGATGCTCCCGAGGCGTCAACTCCGCGCGGCGCCAAGAAGAAAGGCAGGAGGAAGTCGCAAGCGAAACGCGACGTTCCCGATGCAGATCTTGTCGCCGCCGCCGAGCGCAAGAACCCTCGGAAGCCCCCCGGAGGTGCTAACCTCTTCGACAAAGCACTCAAGGAGACGTGCCCCTACCATCAGGGGCCCGTCAAGCACACCCTCAAAGAGTGCGTCATGCTACGGCGTCACTTCCATCGGGCCGGGCCACCCGCGGAGGGTGGCAGGGCTCACGACGACGACAAAGGGGAGGATCGCCAAGCAGGAGAGTTCCCAGAGGTCCGCGATTGCTTCATGATCTACGGAGGGCATACGGCAAACGCCTCGGCTCGGCATCGTAAGCAAGAGCGTCGGGAGGTCTGCTCGGTGAAGGTGGCGGCGCCAGTCTACCTAGACTGGTCCGACAAGCCCATCACCTTCGACCGGGACGACCACCCCGACCACGTGCCGAGCCCGGGGAAGTACCCGCTCGTCGTCGATCCCGTCATCCGCGACGTCAGGCTCACCAAGGTCCTGATGGATGGAGGCAGCTGCCTCAACATCATCTACGCCGAGACCCTCAGGCTCCTGCGCGTCGACCTGTCATCCGTCCGAGCAGGCGCTGCGCCCTTCCACGGGATCATTCCCGGGAAGCGTGTCCAGCCCCTCGGACAGCTCGACCTCCCTGTCTGCTTCGGAACACCCTCCAACTTCCGAAGAGAGACCTTGACGTTCGAGGTGGTCGGATTCCGAGGAACCTACCACGCAGTATTGGGAAGGCCATGTTACGCGAAGTTCATGGCCATCCCCAACTACACTTACCTGAAGCTCAAGATGCCGGGCCCCAACGGGGTCATCACCGTCGGCCCCACGTACAAACACGCCTTCGAATGCGATGTGGAGTGCGTGGAGTACGCCGAGGCCCTCGCCAAGTCCGAGGCCCTCATAGCCGACCTGGAAAGCCTCTCCCGAGAGGTGCCGGACGTGAAGCGGCATGCCGGCAACTTCGAGCCAGCGGAGACGGTTAAGGCCGTCCCTCTCGACCCCAGTGGCGACACCTCCAAGCAGATCCGGATCGGTTCCGGGCTCGACCCCAAATAGGAAGCAGTGCTCGTCGACTTTCTCCGCGCAAACGCCGACGTTTTCGCGTGGAGTCCCTCGGACATGCCCGGCATACCGAGGGAAGTCGCCGAGCACTCGCTGGATACTCGGGCCGGGGCCCGGCCGGTCAGACAGCCTCTGCGCCGATTCGACGAGGAAAGGCGCAGGGTGATAGGCGAGGAGGTCCACAAGCTGATGGCAGCAGGGTTCATTAAAGAAGTATTCCATCCCGAATGGCTTGCCAACCCTGTGCTTGTGAGGAAAAAAGGGGGGAAGTGGCGGATGTGTGTAGACTACACTGGTCTCAACAAAGCATGTCCGAAGGTCCCCTACCCTCTACCTCGCATCGATCAAATCGTGGACTCCACTGTAGGGTGCGAAACCCTGTCTTTCCTCGATGCCTACTCAGGGTATCATCAAATCAAGATGAAAGAGTCCGACCAGCTCGCGACTTCTTTCATCACGCCCTTCGGCATGTACTATTATGTCACAATGCCGTTCGGTTTGAGGAACGCGGGTGCAACTTACCAGCGGTGCATGAACCATGTGTTCGGCGAACACATTGGTCGCACGGTCGAGGCCTACATCGATGACATCGTAGTCAAGACGAGGAAAGCCTCTGACCTTCTCTCCGACCTCGAACTGACATTCCGGTGTCTCAAGGCGAAGGGCGTCAAGCTCAATCCCGAGAAGTGCGTCTTCGGGGTGCCCTGAGGCATGCTCTTGGGGTTCATCGTCTCCGAGCGAGGCATCGAAGCCAACCCGGAGAAGATCGCAGCGATCACAAACATGGGGCCCATCAAGGACTTAAAAGGCGTACAGAGGGTCATGGGATGCCTCGCGGCCTTGAGCCGCTTCATCTCGCGCCTCGGCGAAAGAGGCCTGCCCCTGTACCGCCTCTTAAGGAAGGCCGAGTGCTTCACTTGGACTCCCGAGGCCGAGGAAGCCCTCGGGAACCTGAAAGCGCTCCTCACCCAGGCGCCCATCTTGGTACCCCCAGCTGATGGAGAAACCCTCCTGGTCTACGTCGCCGCCACCACTCAGGTGGTCAGCGCCGCGATCGTAGTCGAAAGGCAGGAAGAGGGGCATGCTTTGCCCATTCAGAGGCCAGTCTACTTCGTCAGCGAAGTACTGTCCGAAACCAAGATCTGCTACCCACAAGTCCAGAAGCTGCTATATGCAGTGATCCTGACGAGGCGAAAGCTGCGACATTACTTCGAGTCCCATCCGGTGACTGTGGTGTCATCCTTCCCCCTGGGGGAGATCATCCAGTGCCGAGAAGCCTCAGGACGGATCGCAAAGTGGGCGGTGGAAATCATGGGCGAGGCAATCTCGTTTGCCCCTCGGAAGGCCATCAAGTCCCAGGTACTGGCGGATTTCGTAGCCGAATGGGTCGATACCCAGTTACCAACGGCTCCGATCCAACCAGAGCTCTGGACCATGTTTTTCGACGGGTCGCTGATGAAGACGGGAGCTGGCGCGGGCCTGCTTTTCGTCTCGCCCCTCGGGAAACACCTGCGCTATGTGCTCCGCCTCCATTTCCCGGCGTCCAACAATGTGGCTGAGTACGAGGCTCTGATCAACGGATTGCGAATCGCCATCGAGCTAGGGGTCCGACGCCTCGATGCACGCGGCGACTCGCAGCTCGTCATCGACCAGGTCATGAAGAACTCCCTCTGCCGCGACCCGAAGATGGAGGCCTACTGTGAGGAGGTTCGACGCCTGGAAGACAAGTTCTACGGGCTCGAGCTTAACCACATCGCCCGGCGCTACAACGAGACTGCGGACGAGCTGGCGAAGATAGCCTCGGGGCGAACGACGGTTCCCCCGGACGTCTTCTCCCGAGATCTGCACCAACCCTCCGTCAAGATAGATGACGCACCCAAGCCCGAGGCACCCTCGGCCTCGTCCGAGGTGACCTCGGCCCAGCCCGAGCCATCCTCGGCTCACCTCGAGGAACCCTCGGAGCCCGAGGGCGAAGCACTGCGCGTCGAGGAGGAGCAGAACGGGGTCGTGCCAGATCAAGATTGGCAAACCCCGTACCTGCAGTATCTCCGCCAAGGAAAACTGCCCCTCGACCGCGCCGAGGCTCGGCGGGTAGCGCGACGTGCCAAATCGTTCGTCTTGCTGGGCGATGAGAAGGAACTCTACCACCGCAGCCCCTCGGGCATCCTCCAGCGATGTATTTCCATCGCCGAGGGTCAGGACCTCCTGCAGGAAATACACTCGGGGGCTTGCGGTCATCATGCAGCACCCTGAACCCTCGTCGGGAACGCTTTCCGCCAAGGCTTCTACTGGCCAACGGCGGTGGCTGACGCCACTAGAGTTGTCCGCGCCTGCGAAGGGTGCCAATTCTATGCGAAGCAGACCCACCTGCCCGCTCAGGCTCTGCAGACGATACCCATCACCTGGCCCTTCGCTGTGTGGGGTCTGGACCTCGTCGGCCCTCTGCAGAAGGCGCCCGGGGGCTACACGCACCTGCTGGTCGCCATCGACAAATTCTCCAAGTGGATCGAGGCCCGACCCCTGAACAGCATCAGGTCCGAGCAGGCGGTGGCATTCTTCACCAATATCATCCATCGCTTCGGGGTCCCGAACTCCATCATCACCGACAATGGCACCCAGTTCACCGGCAAAAAATTCTTGGATTTTTGCGACGATCACAACATCCGGGTGGACTGGGCCGCCGTAGCCCACCCCATGTCGAACGGGCAAGTGGAACGTGCCAATGGCATGATTCTACAAGGGCTCAAGCCTCGGATTTACAACAGTCTCAACAAGTTCGGCAAGCGGTGGATGAAGGAACTCCCCTCGGTGGTCTGGAGCCTGAGGACGACGCCAAGCCGAGCCACAGGTTTCACGCCGTTCTTCCTGGTCTACGGGGCCGAGGCCATCCTGCCCACGGACCTGGAATACGGCTCCCCGAGGACGAGGGCCTACAACGAAGAAAGCAACCAAGCCAGCCGAGAAGACTCGCTGGACCAGCTGGACGAGGCTCGGGACAGGGCCTTACTACACTCAGCGCGGTATCAGCAGTCCCTGCGACGCTACCACGCCCGAGGGGTCCGACCCCGAGATCTCCAGGTGGGCGATCTGGTGCTTCGGCTGCGGCAGGACGCTCGAGGGAGGCACAAGCTCACGCCCCCCTGGGAGGGGCCGTTCATCATCGCCAAAGTACTGAAGCCCGGAACGTACAAGCTGGCCAACAGTCAAGGCGAGGTCTACGCCAACGCTTGGAACATCCAACAGCTACGTCGCTTCTACCCTTAAGATGTTTCCAAGTTGTTCATATACCCCGCACCCACGCAAAGTTTAGTCAACAAGGAAGGGTCGGCCTCGCCTCGGCAGAGCCCGACCCTCCCTCGGGGGCTAAAAGGGGGAAACCCCCTCTGCGTCAAAATTTTCCTCAAACAAAAAATCCCTTTTACCAGAACATCTTTCGTGCTTTTTGACTACTTCGAAAAGCGGGTCCTGGAAACGACGGGGTACACGTAAGCAGTCAAGGCTGACCGAGCCGAGGGACTCCTACGCCTCCGGGATACGGATACCTCACTCATCACCTTCTGCGATAAGTAACTCGCGCTCGGATAAAGCGAATCCGCGGATCGAACGAGTCTTTACGTACGGGAGCTCTTCTGTCGAAGCGATTCTTCGAGCCTTCTCGGCCGAGTCGGTGACAGGGCTTCATGGGCGGGTAAAAGTACGCGTAAGCGGCAAGGCCGACCGAGCCGAGGGACTCCCACGCCTCCGGGATACGGATACCTCACTCATCACCTTCCGCGAGAAGCAACTCTTGCTCGCACTAACATCCCTGCTACCGACAAAAAGTCCAGATACTCGGAACGAGAGGAAAAGAGACGCAGCTTTACAACGCAACAAGGGTATGTGTTCTGGCCTCAACGGCCGCGCAAGGCCCACGCTACAAGACGATTTGACCCTGCAGGCTTGGATCTTGACGCTGGAAGAGGGCGACGACACCCTCGGCATCGACAGCACCTTCGGCAAGGCCCGACCTAGCCTCGGGCGGCGACGCGGTCCGAGGGCCTCCGCTCCGAAGGGCGACGTCATCACCACGCTCGAGCAATCTCTGCCCGAGACTCCTCCGAGAACCCGGCCCGAGCGGACGGCTCGGCCGGCCGCCTCCGAGGCCTCGGCCGACCACCTTCCGAGGGCGCCAGCTCGGTTCGAAGCCTCGGCTGAGCAACTCCGACGGCGATCCTGTCAACAAACAACCCGGCTAGGCTCCGGCCAACCAGGTTTCATTTCCGAGCCGACAACGCCTCTGCTTATGCTGATATCGCTACCCCTGGCCTCGGCTCGTCGAAGAGCGGCCGAGGGGTCTCTTTAACTAAGCTAGAGGAGCCTCGGACAACAGGTCTGACCGAGCCGAGGGATTCCTACGCCTCCGGGATACGGATACCTCACTCGTCACCTTGACACGGGGCGACTCATGCTTGGTGAAGCGGTTCAGGCAAACAACAGGCGAGTCTTAGTGCTCAGAAATGAGGAAAAAACACGGCTCTGTGCCGAAGTTACATACATGTTCAGGCCCCGAAAGCCGAAATGAACAAAAAACCCGGCACCCGAAGTGCCACTACAAGCGGAACTCCGGTTCCTCCCTCTGCGGCGGCGCAGGCCTCAGGGGAAGGCACAGCTGCTGTCTTGCCCTCGCCCATAACGCCACCCGAGGGGCGAGGACAAGTGCAAAGAGCCGAAGGCCCAAAGCGCCGATGGTGGCGGTGATCCCGTCGCTGACGGGGACTTCTCGAGCCGCCTCCACCTCGGCACTGACGCCAGGGGCCGCCAGCCTACCGCCAGATCCCCACTCAAATCCTCCCCGATGAATGGGGCACCGGCCTCCGCGCAAAGCCGCCGCCCTGGTGCAAAAGCAGGGCCACCCCAGAACACGAGCGCCGCCCTAGCAGCGTGCGGTGTCTAGGGTGGACCTCCCGTGTACACGGCGCGGCAGCCGCCCCCCGACAAAAGGGCCCGCCGGAGCCGAGCTAGCGGACCCGACACGCTGGAGGTGACGGCGTTCGCCGCCGATCCATCCCGCGTTGTCGAAGTCCGCGCCGCCCGCAGGGCCAGTGAGCGCCTTCTCCCTCGAATATCGTGGGAAAGGATGACCCACGAACCCGTGCGGGAGGTGGAGCGCCGGCTCAGTCCGGCACCCACCCCAGCGAGGATGATGAACATCCTTGAAGCTGAGGGTGGGACCAAGATCGCAGTCCGGTTTGCTCCTCCCCACCCAGGAGCTGGTGGTCACCGTCTCGGGTGACCCCCAGCCGAGGGGGGCAACCGGGCTGCCTGATGAAAATCCTTGAAGCCGAACGATGGCTGAAAGGTACCAACTCCCACGGAGTTGCGCTCCTCCAGCGGCGGAGCGAGAAGACGGCAGTTTTCCCCCATCCGGGGGCTCAGAAGATGGAGGGACACAATGCATTGGGGAGGAAGGAGACATGGTCACCTTACGAAGGGGGTCGCCCTCCTTTTAAAGGCAACTCCCCCTGCTTGCGCCCTCAACCGTCACGGGCTGAGTCTTCTCCAACACGCCTCCAAAGCCTTTCCCTGCGGCGCGGGGGCTGGGGCCCGCCTGTCATGCAGACCGGCTCTAAGCAGAAGAAGTCGAACCGCCGCGCACGACGCACGCGACCACCCAGCGGTTACAAGTAACCCTCCACTTTTGCCCAGACCAGCGGGCAAAGGGGGGAAGCGGCCATGCAGGTGGCATGCAACCGCGCCAAGTGGACGCGCCTCTCCGACTCCTGACAAGGCCAGCGCGACGGCTCAAGCCCACGCGTCGTTCAACTGGCGCGCCGGGCGCTGCATGCGAACCGCTGCGCCTCTCGCTCCACCACCGCACCTCCTCGATTGCGGAACCAATACCGCGACTCGAGGCCACCCAGCCTACGATCCAGCGGCGCCAGCCTGGCGCAGCGGTCAAACGCGGTCAAAAATGGGCCGGCAGTAATGACGGTGGCAGGCGCGCGAGAGCAGCAGTCACGCCATCGGCCAGGCTCACGTCCCATCCGGAGGCAGCAAGAGAACCCCCTCTCACGGCGTGAAGACGACGCGCCCGTGACCCGTACCTCGAACGGCTCGCGCACGCAACGGCAGCCTCGCCGACCGCCTACCCCGGCGCATTAACTCCGCGGCGAAACAGGTAACGTTTCTGGCAGGGGCAGCTGGCGACGCTTCGCCTCCGCCAAAACGACCACGCGGAAAAAGGTACGCCACGACGTTCAATTTCGAATCCTTTTTCCCTTTTCCTTCTTTCTCTATCTCTTGCAACAGGGACCGAGAAGGGGGATAACCCCAAAGGGATCCTTCCCCGTGAAGGAACTAGGCTCCGAGCCTCCCTACTGATCAGGGGTTCGAAGGCTGGCCCCCCCGAGGGGTTCAACAGCCGCCCCAGATCGCGTGGGCCCGACACCCACTACTGGTCAGGGGTTCGAAGGTCGGCCTCCCGAAAGGTTCCATGACCGCCTCAGGCTACTCGGGCTCCGTGCCCCCTACTGATCAGGGGTTCGAAGGCTGGCCTGTCGAAGGGTTCACAGCCGCCTCAGACGCCGAGCGAGGGATGACCAGGGGTACGTTCGATACATAACCAAGGCTCGGGCTGCGCTCCCGAGGTACCCTAGGACATTTCCGAGACCAGCGGGAACGACTCTGTAACGGAATCCCATCGGAGGGAGGCAACGAGCCCTCGGACCCCGTCGCTAGGGGACCGGGTCCGGCAGATCACCCGCAGGTACTTTTGGGCGTGCCTCCGGGCCCCTAGCCGACCCCCAATGAACGGGGCACGGACGTCCACTCGGATTACCCGATTGCAGCTCACCGGAGACACCATGTTCGGTGCCCATCGAGGGTAACATGGCGCACTCCCCCCCTCCTCCTTGCGGAAAGGCGACGTAGGGGCGTATATAAAAAGTCGAGTCTGTCCCTGATCGTCCTCTCGCTCCGTGCGAAGGCTCGGGGGCTGCTCTCGCAAACCTGGCTCCGGCCGAACCGTTGACAGCGTCAACATACCAGCCCGAGAACTTGGGCCCCGGCAGTGCACCTGGGTTACGCCCTGCTCGCATGAGGGAACCACCAGACCAGCCGAAGCATTGCGCAAGGCATTAAGACCTCGAAGGAGTGAAACCACTCCTCCGAGGCCTCGGGGGCTACACCCGGCGGGTGCGCTCGCGCGCACCCACCGGAACAAAGTACCTCCGAGAAAGGCTGGTCCCCTTGCAAAAAAGTGCGATGCAAGCCTCCAAGCGAGTGTTAACACTCTCTTCGAGGCTCGGGGGCTACTGTCGGGGACCATAATTAGGGGTACCCTCAAGACGCCTAATTCTCAGCTGGTAACCCCCATCAGCATAAAGCTGCAAAGGCCTGATGGGTTTGATTAAGTCAGGGACCAGTCCATACGAGTGACTTGACCACGCCACGCCCGAGCCTAGCCTCGGGCGAGGGCAGCCGACCCTAGGATGACTCCGTCTCGCCTGAGGCCTCCTCTTTCACGGCAGACGCATCTCCGGCTCGCCCTAGGCCCCGCCTTCGATAAGAAGAAACCCTGACTAAATCACCGCGCCAACCGACCGAGTCACCGGGGCGTTTTAACGCAAAAGGTAAGACCGACGGGGGACCAGACTTCGCCAGAAGTGCCGTAGGAGGCTCCGCCCGACCCAGGGCTCGGACTCGGGCTAAGGCCCCGGAAGACGGCGAACTCCGCTCCGCCTAAGGGCTCGGACTCGGGCTAAGGCCCCGGAAGACGGCGAACTCCGCTCCGCCTAAGGGCTCGGACTCGGGCTAAGGCCCCGGAAGACGGCGAACTCCGCTCCGCCTAAGGGCTCGGACTCGGGCTAAGGCCCCGGAAGACGGCGAACTCCGCTCCGCCTAAGGGCTCGGACTCGGGCTAAGGCCCCGGAAGACGGCGAACTCCGCTCCGCCTAAGGGCTCGGACTCGGGCTAAGGCCCCGGAAGACGGCGAACTCCGCTCCGCCTAAGGGCTCGGACTCGGGCTAAGGCCCCGGAAGACGACGAACTCCGCCTCGCCCGACCCAGGGCTCGGACTCCGCCTCGGCCTCTGCCTAACGATCTCCGCCTCGCCCGACCCAGGGCTCGGACTCTGCCTCTGTCTTGCAGGACGGACTCGCCCTCGGCTTCGGAGGAGCCTCCACGACGCCCGACCTAGGACACGAGACCGCCACGTCAACAGGGAGCGTCATCATCACCCTGCCCTGAGCCGACTCAGGTCGCAGAGAACAAGACCGGCGTCCCATCTGGCCAGCCACGCCAGACAGGCAAATGATGGCGCCCCGCTGGACCATGACGATGGCGACTCTCAGCTCCCTTACGAAAGCAGGAGGACGTCAGCAAGGGCCCAGCCACTCCGACAGCTGTCTCCCCGTCCGGCTCCGTTACTCCTCCAACAGCCACGACGCCACACCAACAGGGTGCCAAGATCTCTCCGGCTGCCACCTGGGCATGTACATAGGGCGCTAGCTCTCCCTCGCTAGACACGTAGCACCTTGCTACACCCCCATCTTGTACACCTGGACCCTCTCCTTACGACTATAAAAGGAAGGGCCAGGGCCTTCTTAGAGAAGGTTGGCCTCACGGGGACGAAGGGCAGGGGTAGGCGCTCTCTCGGGGCCGCTCTCTCCCCTCACCTCGTGCGGACGCTTGTAACCCCCTACTGCAAGCGCACCCGACCTGGGCGCGGGACGAACACGAAGGCCGTGGGAATTTCTCCGACTCCCTCACGACTCGGCTCCGGCCACCGACCTCTCTCTCTCCGTTCCCCCCTTCGCGCTCGCTCCACGCGCTCGACCCATCTGGGCTGGGGCACGCGGCACTCTCACTCGTCGGCTCGGGGACCCCCCGGTCTCGGAACGCCGACAAGTCTCATCGCCACCTGTAAACCAAAGTGTCTCCGATCAAGTACCACTAATCACTGGAGCTCCCTTGGCCGCTCATAACCGCGAGCACGGCTGATATATCAGTTTTCAAACACTCTGCAGAGGTTGTGCACTTTACCCATAAGCCGTGATTCCCTCTTGCCTCGGACCGATCAAACCCTTAAACACTACCGAGGTGAACAGGCAGGGTCTCACTACGTAGCCTTTAGAAAGATTCCCCGGGGCTGTAGCCGCCCGTTAGGTTTCCTAAATGTACCGCACTCCTCCCCAAGGGACGAATCCACCTTGGCAGAGCGAGCCGCATACACCGAGCCCCATTGACGGCACGACGGCAAAGCGAACTACACCCCGGATCCTCTAATTATTCAGCTAAGGTCACCCCATTTCACCCTCATGGTTGCACTGTTTTCCCGGGCGATCATCCATAGAACAGGTCCTTACGGAGAGGCACTCGAGAAACCGCTCGAGCCCCCTTAAAGGCCACAAGTACAACATCATAATAAGAGAAGGGAAAACAGTGTATCATATATGATCTCATCATGTTCATTGATTAGAGTTGAGCAATAGCATAAAGCTAAACAATAATAATCCAACCCAAATAGGTAAGCAAGGACATGAATAACAAAGCTAGTCAATCCTTAGGCATAAATGTATAAAGCGGGAGGTGAATTAAAGAATGAATAGGACAGAGATAGGTCAAAGGACACTTGCCTCCACCAACCGACTGCTGCTCAGGGGCTTCTCCTGCGAGTTCCTCGGGCTCTTCGACCGGATCGTTCTCTATGCGATTGCAAGCATACATACATCCATCCATTCAAATTAGGGAACAAACAGTACACCATACAAGAGAACAAATGAAGTAAATATGCATAGAATATCACATATGATAATGAACTTACCATGGTTAGAAAGAAATGAGAAAAGGTCTCGCGAGAGTTAAAGCTTATGCCCGAGACGCACTATGGGTTGATGAATAACTAGACGTCACGTGTTCTAATTCCAATTGGTCTTAACAAAAGAATTAGCTACATGCACTAATGTAAACGTGACCACTTTTAGTAGATTAACATTAAATGAGTTAGGCAATTAGCTATACAAATTAACTAACGTAACCAATTTCCAAATTGAGACTCCTATCTTATTAATATAAGCGCGCATGGGACACGGGGGGGTAGACGGGGCACGACGGGTCGTGCCAAGGCACGCGCACTACGCGAGCACGCGCGCGAGACCGCATGCACACGCCACGAACTAGCCGTGCGCACGCCGGGGCCGCGCGCCAGCCGAGCTCAAGGCCGCGCGCCCTAGGCACACTGGGCCTAGCTCGAGGCCACGCCGGGGCCGTCACGACGAGAGCAAGGCACGGCGGGGCGAGCGGGCAAGCGCGCCGGGGCAAGCGAGCACGGGCGAGCGAGGACGCGGCCGGGCGAGGACACGGCCGGGCGAGGCCGGGCGAGGGGGCGGATGGCCGAGCCGGGGCGCGACGGGAGCGGCCGAGCCGGGGCACGGGGCGGGGCTGAGCGGGCGCGGGGCTCGCCGGAGGCGAGGCGGCCAAGGGTGGGGCGGCCAGACGTGAGGGGCTGAGCGGGGCTCGCGCGGGGGCAGCCGAGCCGGGGCAGCCGGGGGCGGCGAGGGGCAGGCTCGCCGGAGCGAGGCGCGCCGGGGCCGGGGGTGGCCGAGGCGGGGCGGCCGAGCGGCGGCGAGGGGCGGGCGGCCAAGCGGGCGGCCGGGCGCGAGGGGCCGAGGGCGGCCGAGCCGGGGGTGGCCGAGGCCGAGCTCGCCGAGCCGGGGGCGGCCGGGCCGGGGACGGCCGAGGGCGGCGCGGGGAGAGCGGCCGAGCGCGGGGCGGCCGAGGGCGACCGGGCGCGGGGCCGACTGGGCGCGTGCGAGGCCGGGGCGGCCAGGGCCGACGCCGAGCTCGCTGGAGCGGCCGAGCTCGCCGGGGCCGAGGCGGGCGCGCCCATGGAGCGGGGCGGGAGACGCCGGCGGGAGGGAAGGAGGAGGGAGGGGAGGAGAGGAGGGAGGGGGAGGGAGAAACCTCACCGAAGAGGGAGGCCGGCTCGCGTTCGTCTACATCGAGACGTCTTCCGCTGCTCTGCGCGTCTAGTGGTAATTCCATGACCTATAACCGCAGTAGTTCTTGGTATTATGGGGATGAAAATTTTGTTTTGCGCTAGCGTAGCCTCCCCGTAATCCTACAGTGGTATCAGAGGCAGGTTTTGCGTAGTTTTAGGTCTGGATCTAGGTTCATGAGATGGATCTACTTGATGCACGGTTTGATTAGATCAATTGGTTATAAAGGGTTGAAGTAGATTACATCGGATATGACTGGAGAGATCAGTTCGTCCTTCTCTGTTATGTGCGCGACTTGCCCCTACCGGCTGGAATCACCATCGGGGCTAACTGCGTACACAACTAGCAGATTGATGTAACAGATCAACGTCATGAGTGTAATCTTCTTCGGGTCGAAAGTCTCGGATTTGGGTTGATTTGATCAACCGCATGAGATTTCTAGTGGAATTTCCATACATACGATGCATGGAATCCTGTGAGTATAGTTCTTAGCATGATGAATGTATAATTACAGAATCAACCTTAGTTGATTCACACCTTCTATAGGTTGCACTCTTACTACCCGGTCTTTAAGATAAACTCTTCAGAATACTTAGGTAAGAAGGGAAGAGAGTTTCTAGATAAGACTTTTAGAAAAATCCTTTTGAAGATGCCTCATAATATCTGCAAAGAAGGGCTACGCTCCGATACCAGCTGTGACGGAACCTCCCAAGTAATTAGGCCCACCTACAGTTGTCCTTGTCCAACGGACCTCAGACAACCCTATAGGTGCCCCTGAACTACTTGACAAGTTCGGTATCTTTCCTTACCTTTCCAGGAACGTCTCACCCGTCTTGCAGACATTACAGAACATCGGAGATAAAGAAATGCGGAAGCGATTACATAAACTTACATTTATTAAAAAGTAAGATCAAGTTGGTTATTACAGACCAGAAATATAAGCGAGTGCAGAGTAGTATTATTACACATACCAAGGGAGGCAAAAACTCCTCCCAAAAGTTTTTAAGCAAAAGTTCTATATGGAGGACTAAGTCCTCCCGCATCTTCACTCTTGTTTCTCCTCATGGGGAACCACCTTAGCATAGAAGCAATAGAAATCTGCTACTTCCTCACCTAAACAACGAAGGGATAAACCCTGAGTATGGGATTACTCAGCAAGTCTTACCCAACTAAGGAAAAGACTCTCAAGGGTATGCTGGATAAATAGGAGTCAAGGAGAGGCTTTAGCAAACATCAACTTATACTTTTGCAGAAGTAGCTTACTAAAGTGAGTCCTTACTTTCAATCTTTTAACGCCATATTAAGTATTAATAGACTCTATTTGCATCTAGTCTAATTTCACCATCTCATCAATACAACATCATTTTTTTTATCCATAGTGTTCATATCCTGACTTAGGTTGCAGGGAAGTGACCAAGTCTTCATAACCGCGAAGGTACGGCGATCCGAATCGATTATACTCAGCTGAGGATCTCCAATCACACGACATATGTAGCACTTAACCCTTGCATATGTCAACCCACCACCGGGGTTCTTAAGACCAGATCAGGTTCACGCAAACCGAGAGCACAGATACACCACCGTCCAGCCTCTTTCCACGGAGGGTACACGCTACTCTCGCCACCGCTCCACGCCCATTTCGTGTTATCTTATTCTGGCCTTAGTCTGCCCGAGGCAAGGCTTACCCATGACGAGGCATGTGACCAGTTAAAGGGTCCTCGATCAGCACGCCTACATACACATTCAATCCTTAATCAACCTAGGTAGAACATCACCTGTTCCTAACCCAAGTTTCGATTTAAGTACTTCCATCCTTAGGATTGTTTCTGTTCCTTAGGATGAAAAGAGCATCACAGGGAACTTTGCAGTAAGATCCCACCATTGCTCCAAATGAAAATATTCTTGCAGGTAGAAGCCATCCTTTCTCGAGCTAGGCTAAGCACAACCTCTATCCATAAGATCTAAGTAGGGCTAAGCATTTTTGTAAATCATATTTTGATACTTCATCAGAAGTATCTATAAAGGTATGGATATCAAGGAAGGCAATGCATCAAAGGGTTTCAAGCAACTCCTATAAACCTAATGCACATTTCACTAGACTTAAGTGTGCGAAAAGTATTTAAAAACACAAGGAAAGGGGTTGCATGCACTGGGACTTGCCTTTGTTAGTAGGTGAGTCAGGCTCGGACTCGCAGATGTCGAAGTAGAGCCAAGTCTCTGCCTGAGATTCCAAAGGTGGTGGTGTCTTCTCTTGAGTCACTTCACTCTCTTCTTCGTTTTCTAAATATAACCATATAGGTATATATATATATAAGAATGAATGCCATGTAATGCTCATGAGAGTGCGAAGATAATAAAGATTTATTATCTAAGTCTTGAATACAACTTTCCTTCACGGAACTCCGAGAACTTAGGGTTTCCGGAGTCAGTAAAGGAGTTCAAAGGGCAGGGGTAGGGGTTTTAGGTTCTAAGTATCAAACAAGGTCCAAATCAACCCAAATTCTACCCAAGGCTTCTAAATAATGCATAGAGCTTATGTAAAAAGTTTGAGCAATTTTGGGATTATTATCTATTTTCTAAAAATCTAGAACTAAGACTTTAAACTACTTAAAATGCCTTAAATTTCCTTATTTAAACTAAAATTCATGAAACTATTTTTATTAAATTCTATGGAAAATAAGAAGCCTAGGAAAATTGGTCTCATATTTTTAGGATTTGTCTGTAATTTTCTACATATTTCTAAAGCTTCACTAAAAAAGAAAAGGAAAACGAGTAAATAGTGTTGGGCTGAATCTGGCCCAGTCGGCCCAACAGCACAATGAACAGGGGGCGCCCACGCGCGCTCGCGTGCGCTCTGGCGGATTTGCGAAAACGCCCTCTGGGTTTTCACTAACTTGCAAAACGTTCTACAGAATTTGCTAAGAGTCACTGACATCTTACACCGAGGTCCCTGGAACCTTGCTTCTTCCCCAAATACGTCCCTGACCACGGCGCGCTCGCCGTCGACTATCCCGCTGCTCGGTCCGGCCAAAAACTACGGCGGATACCCAAACCAGCTGCTGGGTGAGCATCACCGACCCGAGGCAACCATAGAACAAGCTCCAATGTGACTAACCCGGACCAGGATGTGCTTGACCACGGTGATGGCGGACACCAAGCATCGATCAATACGTTCCAGTTGCATACGTAAGGTAAAGCTCCCTGGGTTGCATGGACAACAATCCCGAGCACATGAGGGCGCTAAAACACGAGCAACAAGGGCGAGGACAGACCTGAAATCAGCTGGCCGCAAGTAGGCGGTTCACGGCGACGCAGTCGACCGAATTAGGGGAAAACGGCATTACGGCGGCTCTGGGTGAAATTGGGGGCAGGGATTGAGGCTACACGGCCGTCAGAGACTATAGTTTTACCGTGCACCATCAATTTGGGAAGAGGTGGAGAAGGCCGTGTGAATTTCTGGTTGTACTCAAGCTTGCTTGAAGAACAGCAAGCACCTCGCCGAGGACCCAATGGCTATTTATAGCCGTGGCGGTCCGACGATCACTTCGCGGCCACGGACAGCATCACTAGCGCATGCCGACCACGTCGGTAGGAGGTACAGTGCGGGAGAACTTCGGCATGAGCGCCACTGCGGCGGAATTCACTGGTCTCGGTGGCCGCCGGAGAAGTCTCCGGCTAGACTCAGGGAACGGTGCCACGTATGCGCCGTTTAACTTCGACTCCATCCATTTCCTATCGCGCACGAACCCGGACGGCGGCGGCACGAATTTTGGCGCAAAGAGGTCGCTGGCGGTGAACATTTTGCGCTGGTGGTCTGATCTGCACGAGCACTGTACCATGGCCAACTCCATCAGACAGCGTGACAGAGCATTTTGGAGCTTCATTTTCTCCCAGATTCAAATGGCAACTCTACTAAAGCTCTGCAGCAAAATTGTAGAGCTATAAACCAGCTACAACATAGCTATATTGTACTGCCACAAAAAGTCAATGGAGCCTGCTTGAAATGAAGCTTGAAGTTCTTGTCAGTTCACTGTTAGTCTGAAAATTCAGACTTAGTAACCTAACAGCCCAACTTCAGCCTTATTTATCTCTAGATTCTCTTTAACAACTATGCTTACACTCTTAAGCAAAGTTGTTCTCCTATGATTGAGCTACAACTTTGATGTGGTGACCTAGGGCAACAACCCTAGAATTTGAAATATACAAGGCTCCAAAGTTCAGCCAATATCACTGAAATCAGACTTAGGCATTTGAGAAAGAGTGTGGCTCTTTTGCACTGAGGTCCAAATCTCAGGGTTTAACTTGCAAACTCACATATTTGTGACCCAAATGACTTAAGATACTTATTTAACTTGGTTTTTGCACTTTAGTCCAAAAGTGGACTAATTTTGCACATAAGCCCCTAGGGTTTGGTTTTAGGGTTTTCTAGGGTTCCAATTAGGGTTTCTGGTATCCCAGGGGTATAAATGTGATTCAACTTTATTTTTGGGGATATTTTATAACTATTTCCCTAAAGCCTTTAGGTTTTCTCTACTTGGGTTAGGTTTTACCCCTTTAATCCCTATTTAGGGTTAAGTTTCCTATCCAGGGTTCTATTTGCAAAAACACTTAAACAATACAACTTGTTTGAAATTTTTGCCTAGTGAATGCACTCTAGGTGTATCAAACATATGCAATGCTAATGCTTATGATGCCATGCTCAAGTTTTAGTTACAGTAACACCAAGGGTGTTACATCCTTTCCCCCATAAAAGAATCTCGTCCCGAGATTAAAATTCCTAGGGTAAGTAATGGAAAAGGAAACGTGGCATACTTTTATTTCCTTATTTCTGGTACAAGGCAGGGGTGGTTTATGAATTTATTCCTTTATTACACAGTTATACAGGCTTTACAATTTTCAAGAGGCTAAAAAGCCTGGGAAATTCTTATCTAAAGAGTCTTGAGTTTCCCATGTAGCCTCATCTTCAGAATATTGGTTCCACTGTATCTTATAAAACTTGAGAGTTTTTCTCCGGGTAACCCTGTCCATTTGATCCAAGACTCGAATAGGGTGCTCGGAATAAGTCAAGTCTGGTTCAAGGACAATATCTGTCACGTCAACGGTTCGATCAGGAACCCGAAGACACTTCTTTAATTGGGACACGTGGAACACACTATGTATAGCAGACAATGTTTCGGGGAGCTGAAGTCGATATGCCACTGGTCCATATTGCTCAAGTATAGGGAATGGACCAATGTACCTAGGTGCAAGCTTTCCTTTAACCCCGAAACGCAATACTCCCTTCATTGGTGAAACCTTTAGGTAGACATAGTCTCCCACAAGGAAGTATAAGGGCATTCGTCGTTTGTCTGCATAACTCTTTTAATGAGCTTGAGCTTTCTTCATATTATGAATTATTTTCTGAACCTTTTCTTCAGTCTCTTTCACCGTATCAGGCCTGAAGAAGTACCTTTCACCAGGTTCAGGCCAATTTAGCGGAGTACGACATCGTCGTCCATATAAAGCTTCACAGGGTGCCATCTTAATGCTTTCTTGATAGCTATTATTATATGAGAACTCCGCTAACGGCAACCATTCATTCCATTTTTGTGGAAATTCCAGAACACATGCCCGCAGCATATCTTCAAGTATTTGGTTCACTCTCTCAGTTTGTCCACTGGTTTGAGGACGATAGGTCGAATTGTGGAGCAATTTAGTACCCAGGGATTTATGAAGTTCTTCCCAAAGCTTGGATACAAATTGAGGTCCACGATCCGACACTATGGTTTTTTTTGGAACACCATGCAGACTAAGAATACGAGCAACGTATAATTGGGTATAAACAGTAACCGGGTGATCTGTCTTGACTGGCAGAAAATGTGCAATTTCCGTAAGTCGATCAATTATAACCCAGATAGAATCATACCCTTTTGTAGTCCTGGGTAATCCCATAATGAAGTCCATACTAATATCTTCCCATTTCCATGTTGGGATTGGCAAGGATTGTAATGGACCAGCAGTCTTCATGTATATGGCCTTGATATGTTTACAAGTGTCACATCTAGCCACATAACGTGAAATTTCAATTTTCATCTTTGCCCACATAAGGTTCCATGTGTGCAATTTGCTTCTTCTGATGACACTGTACTATCTGAGTCTGTTGGGCGAGCGGTAATTATGCAATTTTACCCAAACAGAATCAGATGCACCATCTTGGGTAAAACACACAGAAAGAGGTTTACCAACAAGTGGTTACAGTAAGTTCATAGCACACGAGACGGGTGTGAATGTCGAATAACATCACAGTTAACTCGTGCTAGCCAAGGAATCCAAGTCCACAAAAGGTGAGATAGATTCAGGAAAAATCACCAGCGGAGGGATCTATAAATGCGGACTTTGCAACCAGTCCATTTTATCCAGCACTAGTCATGAATCGGCATGATCACCCATGCACGCGTGAGGCGGTCGAGGCGCGACTAGAGCGATAATTAGGTGGTTACTGGTCGACTTAATTTGATTTTGATAAGTACTTTCCCTTAGGGTGGGTTGAACCAAAGTGAGTTTAGACAACTCGATAAAACGATCTCTAAACTCAGCCTTCGTTCAACGAGCAGTTACAAGTTAGTCAAAACCAACTTGTTGAACTACTTTTGACATTAAGCAAATCCTCTCAGTACCATTGGTAAGCCAAGGGTTGAGAGTTCACTCTTTGTTAACAAGAGGTTATGTATGTGGGTAAAAATCTATTTGGTCAAGTTGTTCATCCGTTTCTTCATGCAAGATGAAGAGACTTGGTTAGGGAATATATGGATTAAATAAGGGAGCGAATGAACAAACTCTTGCATCTCAGTAGCAGGGGAAATCCAATCTCAAGTTTGAGAGCTAATCAGATGTTTTCCAGCACTAAAAAGCTCCAAGGATTCACCTTTACACAAAGGATGCAAAGGGAACTTGTACGAGTAGTTACTACCAAGATCAAAAGAAATAAGACCACACATAAAAGTGGTATGCCCCTTTTGATCCAATGGAAATGACAGACGTTGCTTGATCTCTTTCACAAACAACATAGAAATTGTTTCAAGGAAAGGTCAATGGAAGATAACACATCAGTGTAATTTCATAATGGATCATGACTAGAGACCTCGATACCGGCATGCGCCAAGCAGCAAAATCCTGTGTGCACATTTACAGGAGGCTCTCAGTTTCGCCGCAGTACCATAAGTCCTTAACCATGACACCATTACAAAACTAACACCGATAATGAATCTCACGGGGTAAATATAATTTGTGTAGAGATAACATACCAATATAGTCTTATAATGGATTATGACTACTAACTGTGATACTAGCGCGTGCCAAGTAGCGCAACCATGTGTGTGCACCCACAGGAGGCCCTCGGTTTCAGCGCGGTGTCACCGATTTTAGTCATAACACCATTACCAGACATAACCAATAAGAAATCTCACGCAACACCAATGGATTGAGCAAGGGTGACTATATACAAAGAATTACTCCACTTGTAAAAATGGTTACAAGTAGAGAGCCAAATAGATCATGGCCCAAGGCATGGCCATAATCTAACTTGACGAAAGAAGTACGATGGGAGACTGTTAATTTAGCCCCAGGCATATTTCTATGCCCATCATAGAGATCACAAGGTCAAGGATTAAGTTGGTATGCCAAAGGCATCAAATTCAAGAAAATGGTCGGACATGTCTTTCCTAGGTTGGGTTAATAAAGCAACATGGCGATCCGCAAGGAGAGGCCAACTATACTAGAGACTACAACCTGCAGCAACCGAATAGGAGAATGGTGCAAAAGGAGACATGACTTGAGATCCTTGTTTGAAGTCCATGTATACTTTAGGTCCGACAAAGAAATTATCTAGGAATTTATTTGTATGGGTGTGATCATGGAGTAATAACGAAAAGTTCAACTTTGGGTCGGGTCATGGTTCACTAATTACGAATACAGCCTAATCTTGGGTTTAGGCAATCAAGTTACCAACTCTCGATTGGCCATAACTCAACCTGATGGTTCTCAGATCAGGGTTGAGAATTACTTTATGCTGGGCTAACCAGTTTATGCCCAAGATGACATCCATGTCTTGGCCTTTCAGAACGATCATATTAGTAGGAAAGTTCCGTCCGGCCAATGTTACGGGCACCTGGTAAGCCATTTCTTTTCACTTTTGGTAGCTTTACTGTCGGGCGTAGGAGACCATTCGTCGACCAACTTTATAGAGGGAGGGGCCTGAAAAGGTCCAGTTCCCCATCAAGTGCTTCTCCCGCTACATGGGAAGGTCCGGCTTCCATCCCGACAGGATCCGCAGGGACGTTCGGGTGCAGTTGTGAATACAACACATGAACTTCTTCATGTAGTATATTACAACAGACCTGCAAGTTATCCATGGCTGAGCTAAGCTCCTCCATGCGGGCTCGAGCTTTGGCTTCCTTAGCCCAGGCGAGTGGACGAGAGTTAATCGCCCAATCGAGCGCTAGATCTCGTTTTTGCGAGTTGGTCTTGCAAGTAGCGGATGGCTGCATCCGCGACCCATAGATCATTCCTGTGACGGAGTTCTGATTGAAGCAGTTCGACTTGTGCTTCCAGATCCCCGATAGGATCGTTGCTACCACTGCTACTTTCTTCATGTCTTGAGGTAAGTTAATGGCGGGTATGCCAATGGGTCTAGCAGATTTGCGCACGGTCTTTCTGGTGCGCGACAGCATTTCTCTAAGGGGGAAATCTTATTAGTATAGTTCTTAGCATGATGAATGTATAATTACAGAATCAACCTTAGTTGATTCACACCTTCTATAGGTTGCACTCTTACTACCTGGTCTTTAAGATAAACTCTTCAGAATACTTAGGTAAGAAGGGAAGAGAGTTTCTAGATAAGACTTTTAGAAAAATCCTTTTGAAGATGCCTCATAATATCTGCAAAGAAGGGCTACGCTCCGATACCAGCTGTGACGGAACCTCCCAAGTAATTAGGCCCACCTACAGTTGTCCTTGTCCAACGGACCTCAGACAACCCTATAGGTGCCCCTGAACTACTTGACAAGTTCGGTATCTTTCCTTACCTTTCCAGGAACGTCTCACCCGTCTTGCAGACATTACAGAACATCGGAGATAAAGAAATGCGGAAGCGATTACATAAACTTACATTTATTAAAAAGTAAGATCAAGTTGGTTATTACAGACCAGAAATATAAGCGAGTGCAGAGTAGTATTATTACACATACCAAGGGAGGCAAAAACTCCTCCCAAAAGTTTTTAAGCAAAAGTTCTATATGGAGGACTAAGTCCTCCCGCATCTTCACTCTTGTTTCTCCTCATGGGGAACCACCTTAGCACAGAAGCAACAGAAATCTGCTACTTCCTCACCTAAACAACGAAGGGATAAACCCTGAGTATGGGATTACTCAGCAAGTCTTACCCGACTAAGGAAAAGACTCTCAAGGGTATGCTGGATAAATAGGAGTCAAGGAGAGGCTTTAGCAAACATCAACTTATACTTTTGCAGAAGTAGCTTACTAAAGTGAGTCCTTACTTTCAATCTTTTAACGCCATATTAAGTATTAATAGACTCTATTTGTATCTAGTCTAATTTCACCATCTCATCAATACAACATCATTTTTTTATCCATAGTGTTCATATCCTGACTTAGGTTGCAGGGAAGTGACCAAGTCTTCATAACCGCGAAGGTACGGCGATCCGAATCGATTATACTCAGCTGAGGATCTCCAATCACACGACATATGTAGCACTTAACCCTTGCATATGTCAACCCGCCACCGGGGTTCTTAAGACCAGATCAGGTTCACGCAAACCGAGAGCACAGATACACCACCGTCCAGCCTCTTGCCACGGAGGGTACACGCTACTCTCTCCACCGCTCCACGCCCATTTCGTGTTATCTTATTCTGGCCTTAGTCTGTCCGAGGCAAGGCATACCCATGACGAGGCATGTCACTACACGACGGTTCACTTACAGCGACCTACGGTTGGTTGCTAAAACGGCTTTCAGCGACCTACGGTTGGTTGCTAAAAACTTTTAGCGACCCATAAGGATGGTCGCTGTAAGTGCCGTCGCTAAAGGCTTTAGCGACCGACATCTTTTTAGCGACCGACCGTCCGTTGCTAATATTGTATATTTAGCGACCAACCGTGGGTTGCTGTACTATAGATTTAGCGACCAACCGTAAGTCGACATACTATACATTTAGCAACCAACAGAAAGTCGCCCTTTTTACAGTTGTTATTAATAATAATATACATTTAATTAAGCACCACAAATCACATATTTTTATACACAAATCATAAAGACATACACAGTTAATCAGTATACCACAGTCATAGATCCATCACATAAACACAAAAGCACCACAATTATATATTCACAAAAGCATCACAATTATAATATCATTCACAATTAGACCATTTACAGATAGCTAGCTAGATCATTCACAAAAGCTCCAGAGATGATCATTCACAAAAATATCTTGTACCAGAAGTTACAAAATAGCAAAGATCAGCCACCCCATCTCATTTTTCATCTAACAAAATGGAGGTACACGCTATTAGTGACGACAATTCTTCTTGTGTTGCAGATCCAGAGCCTTGCCATCTTATTCTTCCCAGGCCATCAACCAGATATATGTATCTGCAGTTCAAGAGTACACCTACCTTATATTGACAAGAAAAAACTACTTTTAGTATTTATGAAATGATCAAAGAGAGTATTTATGAAAAAACTACCTTAATTAATGATTGTTAGATTTCCTCATCGCCTTGAGAAATGCTCGTCTCATAGGACTCAATGATAATACCCAAGAATCTATAAATGAGACCTGGAACATAACATTAAAGCATCTTAGCCATTATCAATGATGTGAAAAGGCAAAAAAAAAAGGATAATGAATTGCACGGTTACAGGGTAACATCAGTGCCGTCCAAAATGGTATTCTCATTCTTAATTTTCTGCAACATAGTTCCAATAGCAAACTTCCAAAACAGGCACACAAAAGTACTTCACAGCAGCCAATTCTTTCTCCCTGGTGAAAAAGAAATCAAGGTAGAATTTTAATAGATCAAGGTAGAATTTTAGTACTTTTCCTAATTTCGTATCTACACGGTAGTAATACGGTAGAATTTTAGCCTTGTCATGACATTACTAGCATTGCTATCTAATAAGGTAGTAATAAAATTTCTTTAAGTGAAGTCAACCTCATGTCACTTATTAATGTCACAAGTAAAGAATGTTAAACCCTATACCAGACCCGTGCTTGCTATTTCCAAGAAATGCAGACAACAGCCAGTGGCGGAGGACGGAAAAAAAATTAGGTATGGCTCTACACAACTTACAAGCTTACTCGTGCTTGTGGTAATGAAACACCGCACGAGTTTTCTCAAGCATTAGCTTGTAGAAGAAAAGAAGTCACGAAGAATAAGAAGTGCAGGTACCTCGTAGTCGTCGGGCTCCTCGGACGGCGAAGCCGGAAGGCACAGCGGCTCGCCCTCGACGGACGGAGCACGGAGGGACAGGGACAGGCCACAGGCCCGCGGCCCGCAGGCGGACAGCAGCTCGACGCCTCAGCCTAGGCGGACGGAGGCACAGGGGCGGAGCCACGGAGGGATAGAGACAGGCCCCAGCCGGACAGGCGGACAGCGGCTCGGCATCGAGCCGTCGGCGGACGGGGACAGCGGTGGACGGCTGGACGGGGACAGCGGCGTCGGCTAACGGAGGAAGGCTGGCCGCTAGTGGAAGGCACTGGCAGTCTGGCACTGTGGCACAGCGGCGGGCGGCGGCTGACCGAGAATCGTGAGGGGCTGAGAGCTGAGGGTTAGCGACGCTGACCAGGCTGGGCGCGTGGGCCGGCGGACGAACGCATCGCCGGGGACAGAGAGGAGCGAGACGAGGGGTAGGGTCGGCATCGGACGCGCGGGGCACGGAGCTTGGCTCGGCCTGGCGTCCTGTGCGCGCGCAAGAGAGAGGAAAGGAGGAGAGAGGTGAGAGAAGCGAGGGGAGAGAGAGCCGCTTGGGAGAGGGAACCAGGGCGACGGCGGCGGCTAGGGACCAGGGGCAGGGCGTGGTTAGGTCAAAGGGAGGAGCGGCGGCTGCTTCCTGATGGGCCCTAGTAGGCTTTAGGTTAGTTAGGTTTTTCTCTTTTTCTTTTCTAATTCCTTTCTAATTTCAAAATATAATTTTAAATAACCATAAAATTCATAATGATTAAACCAAAATTATTTATAAATAAAATATTAATTTTTGACCAATAATTATTATATTATTTATTTAGTTTTTCATTATAGAAGAAATGATATTCAATATTCAAAATCAATCATGAGCATTCAAAAATCATGCCAAATACAAATAAATAACAAACACTTAAAAAAATATTACCATAATTACCATTAATAACTAAATGTATTATTTTTATTTAATGATTTTTATGGTGTTACAGAAGGGAGAGATAGAGGCGATTACCATAATTACTCAGATATTGCATCATCTTCTGTAGGATGCTCGCTAAACTCATCATCATTGTTACCATGATTCACCACGCAATTTAGCGATCAATGTTTACTTGTTTTAATTAATTTTTAGTCACTAACATCTACATGTACGTTCAGGCTATAAGATTTGATAGTGATCCTTGCTCTATAGCGACCCACCGCTAGTCCCCGACGACATCTATAGCGACCAACCATAAGTTGTTAAATTTCTAGACTTTTAGCGACCAACCGACCGTTGCTACAAAAGGATTTAGCGACTGACCGTCGGTCCCTAACCTTTAGCAACCAACAGTTGGTGCCTAATAAGGGTCGCTAAAGATCAACCGTCGTGTAGTGTGTGACCAGTTAAAGGGTCCTCGATCAGCACGCCTACATACACATTCAATCCTTAATCAACCTGGGTAGAACATCACCTGTTCCTAACCCAAGTTTCGATTTAAGTACTTCCATCCTTAGGATTGTTTCTGTTCCTTAGTATGAAAAGAGCATCATAGGGAACTGTGCAGTAAGATCCCACCATTGCTCCAAATGAAAATATTCTTGCAGGTAGAAGCCATCCTTTCTCGAGCTAGGCTAAGGACAACCTCTATCCACAAGATCTAAGCAGGGCTAAGCATTTTTGTAAATCATATTTTGATACTTCATCAGAAGTATCTATAAAGGTATGGATATCAAGGAAGGCAATGCATCAAAGGGTTTCAAGCAACTCCTATAAACCTAATGCACATTTCACTAGACTTAAGTGTGCGAAAAGTATTTAAAAACACAAGGAAAGGGGTTGCATGCACCGGGGCTTGCCTTTGTTAGTAGGTGAGTCAGGCTCGGACTCGCAGATGTCGAAGTAGAGCCAAGTCACTGCCTGAGATTCCAAAGGTGGTGGTGTCTTCTCTTGAGTCACTTCACTCTCTTCTTCGTTTTCTAAATATAACCATATAGGTATATATATATAAGAATGAATGCCATGTAATGCTCATGAGAGTGCAAAGATAATAAAGATTTATTATCTAAGTCTTGAATACAACTTTCCTTCACGGAACTCCGAGAACTTAGGGTTTCCGGGGTCAGTAAAGGAGTTCAAAGGGCAGGGGTAGGGGTTTTAGGTTCTAAGTATCAAACAAGGTCCAAATCAACCCAAATTCTACCCAAGGCTTCTAAATATTGCGTAGAGCTTATGTAAAAAGTTTGAGCAATTTTGGGATTATTATCTATTTTCTAAAAATCTAGAACTAAGACTTTAAACTACTTAAAATGCCTTAAAATTCCTTATTTAAACTAAAATTCATGAAACTATTTTTATTAAATTCTATGGAAAATAAGAAGCCTAGGAAAATTGGTCTCATATTTTTAGGATTTTTCTGTAATTTTCTACATATTTCTAAAGCTTCACTGAAAAAGAAAAGGAAAAAGAGTAAATAGTGTTGGGCTGAATCTGGCCCAGTCGGCCCAACAGCACAACGAACAGGGGGCGCCCACGCGCGCCCGCGTGCGCTCTGGCGGATTTGCGAAAACGCCCTCCGGGTTTTCACTAACTTGCAAAACGTTCTACAGAATTTGCTAAGAGTCACTGACATCTTACACCGAGGTCCCTGGAACCTTGCTTCTTCCCCAAATACGTCCCTGACCATGGCGCGCTCGCCGTCGACTATCCCGCTGCTCGGTCCGGCCAAAAACTACGGCGGATACCCAAACCAGCTGCTGGGTGAGCATCACCGACCCGAGGCAACCATAGAACAAGCTCCAATGTGACTAACCCGGACCAGGATGTGCTTGACCACGGTGATGGCGGACACCAAGCATCGATCAATACGTTCCGGTTGCATACGTAAGGTAAAGCTCCCTGGGTGGCATGGACAACAATCCCGAGCACATGAGGGCGCTAAAACACAAGCAACAAGGGCGAGGACGGACCTGAAATCAGCTGGCCGCAAGTAGGCGGTTCACGGCGACGCAGTCGACCGAATTAGGGGAAAACAGCGTTACGGCGGCTCTGGGTGAAATTGGGGGCGGGGATTGAGGCTACACGGCCGTCAGAGACTGTAGTTTCACCGTGCACCATCAATTTGGGAAGAGGTGGAGAAGGCCGTGTGAATTTCTCGTTGTACTCAAGCTTGCTTGAAGAACAGCAAGCACCTCGCCGAGGACCCAATGGCTATTTATAGCCGTGGCGGTCCGGCGATCACTTCACGGCCACGGACAGCATCACTAGCGCATGCTGACCACGTCGGTAGGAGGTACAGTGCGGGAGAACTTCGGCATGAGCGCCACCGCGGCGGAATTCACTGGTCTCGGTGGCCGCCGGTGAAGTCTCCGGCTGGACTTAGGGAACGGTGCCACGTATGCGCCGTTTAACTTTGACTCCATCCATTTCCTATCGCGCACGAACCCAGACGGTGGCGGCACGAATTTTGGCGCAAAGAGGTCGCCGGCGGTGAACATTTTGCGCTGGTGGTCTGATCTGCATGAGCACTGTACCATGGCCAACTCCATCAGACAGCCTGACAGAGCATTTTGGAGCTTCATTTTCTCCCAGATTCAAATGGCAACTCTACTAAAGCTCTGCAGCAAAATTGTAGAGCTATAAACCAGCTACAACATTGCTATATTGTACTGCCACAAAAAGTCAATGGAGCCTGCTTGAAATGAAGCTTGAAGTTCTTGTCAGTTCACTGTTAGTCTGAAAATTCAGACTTAGTAACCTAACAGCCCAACTTCAGCCTTATTTATCTCTAGATTCTCTTTAACAACTATGCTTACACTCTTAAGCAAAGTTGTTCTCCTATGATTGAGCTACAACTTTGATGTGGTGACCTAGGGCAACAACCCTAGAATTTGAAATATACAAGGCTCCAAAGTTCAGCCAATATCACTGAAATCAGACTTAGGCATTTGAGAAAGAGTGTGGCTCTTTTGCACTGAGGTCCAAATCTCAGGGTTTAACTTGCAAACTCACATATTTGTGACCCAAATGACTTAAGATACTTATTTAACTTGGTTTTTGCACTTTAGTCCAAAAGTGGACTAATTTTGCACATAAGCCCCTAGGGTTTGGTTTTAGGGTTTTCTAGGGTTCCAATTAGGGTTTCTGGTATCCCAGGGGTATAAATGTGATTCAACTTTATTTTTGGGGATATTTTATAACTATTTCCCTAAAGCCTTTAGGTTTTCTCTACTTGGGTTAGGTTTTACCCCTTTAATCCCTATTTAGGGTTAAGTTTCCTATCCAGGGTTCTATTTGCAAAAACACTTAAACAATACAACTTGTTTGAAATTTTTGCCTAGTGAATGCACTCTAGGTGTATCAAACATATGCAATGCTAATGCTTATGATGCCATGCTCAAATTTTAGTTACAGTAACACCAAGGGTGTTACAGAGGAGAAGGAAAAGGTTTTCTTTTTCTAAAATCTATTTTCCTCTAGATGAATGCATTCACATTTTTAAACAATCAAAAGGTATGCTTGGTTCGGCATGGTGCATCACACAAAATAAAATATTTTAGGGTTTTGCTTTACATGGGACCTCAAGCCGAATCCCGCTATACTTTGGAAAAGATCAAGGTTTAGCGAGGGGAAAAAGGGAAAAGGAAAGGGTAACGCCTGAATTTGGTGAGGGAAAAGAAGAAAAAAATCTACCCCCAAATTCAGGGTGTTACAACAGGTCGCCGCCTGCCAAAGGAATGGACAGGTCTCAATAAATGCAGAGGCGGCACACCGCCTGCCAGTGGAATGGATAGGCGGCGCGCCTTATCCTCAATAAATGCAGAGGCCGCGTAGCGCAGAGGCCTTACGTCAGGCTCCACCCGTTGGCTTACATCACGTGCAGTAGGCCATGTGGCAGCATCGGGTCTCCGCCTAGGCGGGGAGCAGAAGCATATACGATAAGGTCCGGACACGTGTCGGCTCCGGACCCCCGCCTGGCCTTGATTAAGGCCTGGGTATTCTCTGTCCCAGAATCTCGGGACTCTGCTGTGAGCGGCCTGGACCCCACACAGAGGGGTCTGGATCCCATCCTAGGGGTCCGGTTTGCGCCCGTGGAGGTCCTGGACCCAGAGGCCCAGTCTGTATATACAGGGGTCCGGCACCTCCGCATGGGGTTTGGGCCCGCTGGTGATGCCCTAGAGTGTGCAGCTCTCTGGACACGTGGCGGTACCGGACCTGCCTAGGTGGTGAGGTCGGTGCTGTTGCTGGCCTAGAGTAGTCGCCCGACGCTTGGGCGAGTCATGACCTGGTCCCACGTACAGCCTTTTTACCACGTGGCTAAAGGTAGCCGCGTGGGTACTGCATATTCATACAGTAGTAAGGGGTATCTTAGTTTTAGGGTACCGACAATATCCAAAAGGCTCTTTATTTTTGGCTCCCTATTTGACTCTTTATTTATATTTTTATAAAGATCACACTTTATATATAGCATTTCACTCTAATAGACTATCTATCTATTTTGGCTAGTCATGTTTGGCTATTGAGGGAGTCAATTTGAAGAGTCAGATAGTTTGACAAGTCAGATAGCTAGTCTGTTAGAGAGTTATTTTGCAGTTGATTAGCCAAAATTTAGCTGATGAGTCATTTAACTAGTCTCTTGGAGGGCAACGACTAATATGCAAGTAATTATTAGGTGCAAGCGTGCAAACAGCTTTCTTGATCTGTTGAATCTAGTAACAAACGTATGTATAATCGTGGTTTGTTATGAGCTTTTTTATAAAGCTATACGAGTAAGTGGTGAGAGGATTTAAATGTTAAATATAGCATACGGTTAGATCTAGATCTAACAGACTAAAATAATTGCTTACACTTTTGCTTATAATAGCTGTTTGCGTATTAGTCGTTGGAGATGCTAGTTTGCATATAATAGCTGCTTGGGTATTAGTCGTTGGAGATGCTTTTAGACTTATCGCACAGCCTTCCACAAAAGTCGTTGCCGATATTTCTTCCCAACTTAGAGCATCTCCAACAACGTGACCTATAAAAATGTCTTATAATTTAAAAATAATTAAATTTTATAGAATTTAGGGCACCAACAAAATATCCCGCTCCAACAGTAAAGTCCCAAATCTACATTATAGGACAGCCAACTACGGTGTAGTATATTTGAGGCACTTGAGAGGATGTCCTATAGTTTTTTGACAAAATTTGTTAAATTGAGGCACTGTTGGAGTTGTTTTTCCTGTGTAGAGCCCTATATTTCAATTTGAGGCATTAGTTTGAGACATTGTTGGAGATGCTGTTAGCAGTAGCAATTCAAAGGTTCCAAGCCCCGATGACGTCGCGCGCAGAAACCAATCCAAATAAAAATCCCGGAGCCATCGGCCGCCGGCAGCCACAGCAGTCGCTTCCCTGATCTGCCAAGCAATGGAGACGCGTCTCTTCCTCCTCTGTGCTGCTACTGCCGCCATCGCTCTCGTCTCCCTTTTGCTGGTCCTCGTCGCCCGCGGCCGCAAGCCCAGCGCCGGCCGCCTCCCGCCGGGCCCGCCGGCGCTGCTCTTCCTCGCCAAGTTCCTTGCGCTGCGGCGCTCCATCTTCGACCTGGCTCCGCTGCTCCGCGACCTGCACGCGCGCTACGGCCCCGTCATCTCGGTCCGCCTCGCCCGCACGCTCGTCTTCGTCGCCGACCGCCGCCTCGCGCATCGCCTCCTCGTCCAGGGCGGCGCCACCTTCGCGGACCGCCCGCCACCCGTTGACCCAAACAGCCTCTTCAGCGCCGGCGGCCGCGATGTCAGCTCCTCGCCCTACGGCGCATACTGGCGCCTCGTGCGCCGCAACCTCGCGGGCGAGGCGCTGCAGCCCGCCCGCGTCGCCCTCTTCGCGCCCGCCAGGCGGTGGGCGTGCGACGGCCTCGTCGACAACCTCCTCCGTCGCAGTCGTCGGAGCGACGCTGGCGCTGGCGCTGCCGGAGACGACGCCACTACCGTCACGCTGAGGCCGTTCCTCCGCCGCGCCATGTTCGAGCTGCTAGTGTACATGTGCTTCGGCGTGCGGCTGGGCCAGGACACGCTCGACGAGATCGAGGGGCTGCAGCACCGGGCGCTCCTGACGCTCACCACCTTCCCGATCTTCGCCTTCTTTCCCGCGGTCACCAAACGGCTCTTCCGCAGCCGGTGGGAGGCCAACGTCGCGGTGCGGCGGAGGCAGGACGAGCTGTTCGTCCCTCTCATCCACACCAAGGCCACGCGCGGGAACGACGACGGCGACACCAGCGCCAGCCCGCCGAGCTACGCGGACTCGCTCCGCGCGCTGCGAGTGCCCGAGGAGGGCGACCGCCCGCTCACGGACGCCGAGATGGTCAGCCTCTGCTCCGAGTTCCTCAACGGCGGGACGGACACGACGGTGACGCTGGTGGAGTGGATCATGGCGGAGCTCGTCAACCACCCGGACGTGCAGGCCAAGGTGCACGAGGAGGTCATCAGGTCGCCGTCGTCGTCCAAGCTGGCAGACCACGGCGGCGATGACATCCAGGTCGGCCAGGCGATGCCGTACCTCAAGGCCGTGGTGCTGGAGGGCCTTCGCCTGCACCCGCCGGGCCACTTCGTGCTCCCGCACGGCGTGCAGACCGACGGCGCCGACGTCGGCGGCTACACGGTGCCCAGGGGTGCGGAGCTGAACTTCCTGGTGGCAGAGATCGGGCGTGACGAGACGGTGTGGACAAAGGCGCGGGAGTTCCGGCCGGACCGGTTCCTGGACGGCGGGGAGGGCTGCGGCGTCGACATCACCGGCAGCCGGGAGATCAAGATGATGCCTTTCGGCGCCGGGCGGCGCATGTGCCCCGGCTACTCGCTCGGCGTCCACCACGCCGAGTACTTCGTGGCGAGGATGGTGCGGGACTTGGAGTGGCGCCCGCCGGTGGACGGCGTGGCGGTGGAAATGGCGGAAGCGCTGGAATTCACCGTCGTCATGAAGCAGCCGCTCCGTGCACGCATCATCGCCAGATATTAGCTCCATGCGTGGTATTCTGCTGGGGATAAGATAAGCTAGTATTGTGTTACATCAGTATCCCTTCGTGGATGTACTACTAATCTGTTGGCGATGCTTGATGCTTCCAAGAGCTGGAGTAGAATACATGTAGCTACACCGTTTACTAATTACCCTACTAATATATACAACTACACCGTTTACCAATTATAATATACTTAGTGCTTATATTATATACATATCACTATAATACTATCATTACATCAGGAACGAGATGTGCACCACGTATGATGGCTCTCCGTCTGTGAAAAGATAGAATTAGCTGGAGTAGAATACATGTAGCTACACCGTTTACTAATTACCCTACTAATATATACAACTACACCGTTTACCAATTATAATATACTTAGTGCTTATATTATATACATATCACTATAATACTATCATTACATCAGGAACGAGATGTGCACCACGTATGATGGCTCTCCGTCTGTGAAAAGATAGAATTAGCTGGAGTAGAATACATGTAGCTACACCGTTTACTAATTACCCTACTAATATATACAACTACACCGTTTACCAATTATAATATACTTAGTGCTTATATTATATACATATCACTATAATACTATCATTACATCAGGAACGAGATGTGCACCACGTATGATGGCTCTCCGTCTGTGAAAAGATAGAATTAGCTGGAGTAGAATACATGTAGCTACACCGTTTACTAATTACCCTACTAATATATACAACTACACCGTTTACCAATTATAATATACTTAGTGCTTATATTATATACATATCACTATAATACTATCATTACATCAGGAACGAGATGTGCACCACGTATGATGGCTCTCCGTCTGTGAAAAGATAGAATTAGCTGGAGTAGAATACATGTAGCTACACCGTTTACTAATTACCCTACTAATATATACAACTACACCGTTTACCAATTATAATATACTTAGTGCTTATATTATATACATATCACTATAATACTATCATTACATCAGGAACGAGATGTGCACCACGTATGATGGCTCTCCGTCTGTGAAAAGATAGAATTAGCTATGTTAGTGGTGTTTGAATGCAGTATTAACTAATAGTTAATGCATAAAATTAGTTGAAACATTCAAACACTCTGGCTAATAGTTCAGCTATTAACTATTTTTTTATAAATTAGTTAATATTTAGGTAGTTATTTGTTAGCTAGCTAATTCCACTAACAATTTTTAGTTCTAGTGTATTCAAACACTCTCTAGGTAGTGTCTACTGTTCAGTAGGCCGATTCCTATCCCTCTCTCGTCGACTTCACTCTCGCTCCTGTCGCTCTAGTGTACAGAATGCAGCAGGCTACAACCTCAGCCTATAGCCACATCAGCTTTTTCTATTCCGGAATTAAGTAATTCACACAAATTTTTTTCAATGCTTAGAAATCACACAACATAATATTTTTTATTGAATTAAAAATTATGAAGTACATGATAATTAAAATAAAATTACATAACTCTAATCGAACTCCACGATCTCATCCTCATTTTCCTCCTCTTCACGCTCCGCTTCCAATTCCTCTTCTTCATTGTCTACCATACCAAGTTCTTTTTCGACCATCTTTACGACCCTGGTATGGGTACGTATTTCAGCCGAGTCTATATCTCTAGTTGATCGGCCCTTAGGATGTTTCATTACTTCAAAAGCTTGGCCTTCACAAATCCACCCCACAAGTTCTTCATTTTGAATGCTTCACTTGTTGATCCGCTGCTCGTGGCTTCCTTCTCTTTCCCATTCGTGTTTGTCTTTCGTGCAACCGCCTTTGTCCTATCGCGCCCCACTGGTCGGGGCACTTCCTCTTCGGTATCTTTGATGCCTTCAGAACTATATTCACTAGAGACTCCGAGTCAGGTTCTCTTATTCGCAGTCGCATCAGATCCACTACCAAGACCATGTTTTGCTGACCACTTGGGCTCATGGCGCGAAACTTGCAACCAGCGATGGAGCTTAAATGGATGCCCCATTTTACCCTCGAACCTCGCCGTTGCTGCCTCCATGGCCATTGCACCGTCTGCTCCACTCTGACGCAACCTTTTTTTATTAGAGGTAGTATCCATTGAACTTGGTCACCTCCGGTTATAGGTTCCCTAATGATCTTTAAGTTGCTTGGCGGTTCGATGCCAACGAGGGTCGGAGGTGGAGTTATATGTTGCCGTTATTTGGCCCTAGAAACTTGATCCACTCTTATTGTTGCCGGAGATGGGATCATTAGAATGCATAATCCAAGCATTAACCTACAATAAAACCTATAATATAAGTAAACTAAAAAATCAAGATTAAATAAATGAGAAATGATTCACTCACCATCTTTTCCTCGTCGACAGTCATCCAGTCTAAGCCTTTTCGTACACTTTTCCTTCGGCACGAGATTTTCCTCAGGTTGGTTTTCAGATCCAACAGATAAAGGTGCAATTGGAGGAGGTGCTCCATATGGAGGTGGAGTAAATGGATGAGGTGCTCCATATGGAGGTGAGGAGGGGCATACAGAGGTACCTAGAAAGAAGCTTGACTTCCATCCGCAGTAGGTGGGGGAGGGGCATACAGACGTACCGGGAATGAAGCTTGAATTCTGGCTTGGGAAGTTGGAGGTCGACCATATGAAGACGGTGGGTATGGATACAAATAATAAGAATAAGGGTATGGTGGTGGACGCGCAGCTGGAAATAGTACACGAGGGACTAAGGCTGAAACATCGTATTGACGATGCAGTGGAGAAGACTCATCAAATGGAAAGGTTGTAGGTGACCCATTGGACTGCAAGAGATCCGTGAAGGTGTTCAAATTTGGTGACCAACCCGACATTGTTTGAAGAGAAGGGAGTTTGGAAGAGAAAAATGAGATGAAATGGTGTGTGGAATGAGGTCCACACAGGTAGGAGTATTTATAGAGGGTTTGAGGATAAAATTTGTGATTTTTGCATTTTTGAATTTTTTGGACTCTGGACGATAAAAATGGCTAGTTATAATGGCTAGCACACGTGGCACCATGTGGACCAATCAGATCATGCCAACTCACTCTCACCCGCGCTCTCGCCTGCACGTGACCCACGCCAACATGTCGCCCGCCTGTCGCCTCACTCTTGCCTGGGCGCGCGCTCCAGCGCAAGCGAGGTGATATCGCCCGCTCTCATCGAGTGTGAGCAACATCACCCGGGGATCGCCTCTTTCCCTTCTCTCGCCCAAGCCAGGGTGACAGCGGCATCGTGCCACCCGGGCTCTCGCCCGCGTTGGCACCAGCCGTAGAATGTAACTTCTCCTATTTTCCTATAAAGCATAGTAGTATAGCAACATAGAATATATACCAGCTTTAGGCATGCTGACGAGTACATCACTGCCATTGGTACAACCACAGTGACAACCCTTCACAAGTTATTACTAAGCAAGGACACACGCGCGTGCACGTAAACTTAATTATCAGGTGAACTCGTTGCTTGCTGTTGAAGTTAATCCTTATTTAAATGAGGTACTAAAGCATGGCGATAACTTTATTATGCTTAGGTGTTTGGGAGTTGAACCATATTGGAGTGAAGAAGGCAACTAGATAATAAAAGCTGTTGGAATCGAAGGGATTTCGTAACTGCACCAAGCACAAGATTAAATGAAGCATAACTTTCCACTCCCAAGGTCATTTAATGCAAATAAGTACTTGTTGGAAAGTTCTCTTTGTCTACTTTCTAGTGGATCAAGAATCAATGAGAGACCATACACTAAGTGTCCAAGAATTGCCAAGTGAACTCCTACTCTACCCAAGTCAATTTCGTAACTACAACATGCACCAGATTAAATGGAGCATATCTTTCAACTCCCAAGGTTGTTTAATGCAAATAAGTACTTGTTCGAAAGCTCTCTTCCTCTTCTTTCTGGTGGATCAAGAATTAATGCGAGATACCAACCGAGGCGTCCAGAAACTGGCGAGAGAGCTTCATTACTCCACTAGAACTCCTTATTTCTATTATTGGTCACTTGTTCTTAAATGCTATAGATCAGGAACAAGGCAACACAATTGTTAATAGTTAAAGACCTTCGTCCTTCGAAGCATTACTTTCTTTTGAATATAATGATCTTCAAACAAAGGTCATGAAGGACATACCTTCATCATTTTAACATAGGAATATGAATAATTAAACAATAGAACATAAAGAAATAAAGATCATAATTATGAATCAATAATGTATTCGCATTTATATTCTATGAATATGAATAAATATCAGTAATATTCTTATTACATTGTTACCTTCGGCTTGACGAAAGGTAAGGATGCGAGAATGATGCGAGAGTGATTACAATCTAGTGTGTACAATACAGGGGTACTGTTCATCTATTTATAGGCATGGGTGATAGTCGCCTAGAGGGGGGTGAATAGGGCGAAACTGAAATTTACAAAAAATAATCACAACTACAAGCGGGGGTTAGCGTTAGAAATATAAACGAGTCCGCGAGAGAGGGCGCAAAACAAATCGCAAGCGAATAAGAGTGTGACACGCGGATTTGTTTTACCGAGGTTCGGTTCTCGCAAACCTACTCCCCGTTGAGGAGGCCACAAAGGCCGGGTCTCTTTCAACCCTTCCCTCTCTCAAACGATCCCACGGATCGAGTGAGCTTTCTCTTCTTCTCAATCAACCGAGAACAAAACTTCCCCGCAAGGGCCACCACACAATTGGTGCCTCTTGCCTTGGTTACAATTGAGTGATGATCACAAGAACAAGTGAGAAAGAAAAGAATGCGATCCAAGCGCAAGAGCTCGAAAGAACACAAGCAAATCACTCTCTCTAGTCACTATGGTGTTGTGTGGAATTTGGAGAGGACTTGATCTATTTGGTGTGTCTAGAATTGAATGCTAGAGCTCTTGTAGTAGTTGAGAAGTGGAAAACTTGGATGGCAATGAATGTGGGGTGGTTGGGGTATTTATAGCCCCAACCACCAAAAGTGACCGTTGCTGGAACCTGTCTGTTCGATGGCGCACCGGACAGTCCGGTGCACACCGGACAGTCCGGTGCCCCTGCCACGTCACCATTGCCGTTGGATTCTGACCGTTGGAGCTTCTGACTTCTGGGCCCGCCTGGGTGTCCGGTGCACACCGGACATGTACTGTTTGATGTCCGGTGCACCGGTATGGGCGATCCTGACGTCTGCGCGCGCTGCGCGCGCATTAAATGCACCGCAGGGAGTCGTTGGCGCCGCAGAGAGCCGTTGCTCCGCTGGCACACCGGACAGTCCGGTGCACACCGGACAGTCCGGTGAATTTTAGCGGAGCGGCTGCCGCGCGAACCCGAGGCTGGCGAGTTCCGGAGACCGCGGTTCCTTGGAGCACCAGACATGTCCGGTGCACACCGGACAGTCCGGTGAATTATAGCGCGCCGGCTTCCGAGAATTCCCGAGAGAGAAGAGTTGGAGTTGGAGTCCTCTGGGCGCACCGGACACTGTCCGGTGCACACCGGACAGTCCGGTGCCTTCAGCCAGAGGTGCCTTCGGTTGCCTCGTTGCTCCATTGTTGAATCCAAAACTTGGTCTTTATATTGGCTAAGTGTGAACCTTTTGCACCTGTATAACTTGAGTACTAGAGCAAACTAGTTAGTCCAATATATTTGTGTTGGGCAATTCAACCACCAAAATTATTTAGGAACTAGGGGTAAGCCTAATTCCCTTTCAATCTCCCCCTTTTTGGTGATTGATGCCAACACAAACCAAAGCAAATATAGAAGTGCATAATTGAACTAGTTTGCATGATGTAAGTGCAAAAGTTGCTTGGAATTGAGCCAATAAATATTTATATGATGCGCAAGGATTGTTTTCTTTGTTTTTGACATATTGGACCACATTTGCACCAAGAGTTTTGTTTTTGCAAATTCTTTTGTAAATTCTTTTCAAAGTCATTTTGCAAGATAGTCAAAGGTAAATGAATAAGATTTTGCAAAGCATTTTTAAGTTTTGAAAGTTTCTTCCTTTGTTCCAAAATGCTTTCCCTTTGACTAAACAAAACTCCCCCTAAATGAGATTCTCCTCTTAGGGTTCAAGAGGGTTTTGATTTAACATTTTGAAAAACTACTTCCTCCCCCTTTAGAACATAATAAGATACCAATTTTGAAATTGACCAATTTGAAAATCTCCAAAATTTTAAAATTTTAAGTGGTGGTGCAGTCCTTTTGCTTTGGGCTCATATTTTCTCCCCCTTTGGCATGAATCGCCAAAAACGGAATCATTAGAGCCCAAGTGAAGTACTTTCTCCCCCTTTGGCCATGAAATGAATGAGTGAAGATTATACCAAAGTTGGAGAGATGATGCGGAGCGACGGCGAAGGATGAGTAGTGGAGTGGAGTGGAAGCCTTGTCTTCGCCGAAGACTCCAATTCCCTTTCAATATACCTATGACTTGGTTTGAAGTACACTTGAAAACACATGAGTCATAGCATATATAAAAGAGACATGATCAAAGGTACATTTATGAGCTATGTGTGCAAGACTAGCAAAAGAAATTCCTAGAATCAAGAATATTGAGCTCATGCCTAAGTCTGGTAAAAGATTGCTCATCAAGTGGCTTGGTAAAGATATCGGCTAATTGATCTTTAGTGTTAATGTAAGAAATCTCGATATCCCCCTTTTGTTGGTGATCCCGAAGAAAATGATACCGAATGGCTATGTGCTTAGTGCGGCTGTGCTCGACGGGATTGTCGGCCATTTTGATTGCACTCTCATTGTCACATAGCAAAGGGACTTTGGTTAATTTGTAACCATAGTCCCGCAGGGTTTGCCTCATCCAAAGCAATTGCGTGCAACAATGGCCTGCGGCAATATATTTGGCTTCGGCGGTAGAAAGAGCGACCGAATTTTGCTTCTTTGAAGCCCATGACACCAAGGATCTTCCCAAGAACTGGCAAGTCCCCGATGTGCTCTTCCTGTTAATCTTACACCCTGCCCAATCGGCATCCGAATAACCAATCAAATCAAAAGTGGATCCCCGAGGGTACCAAAGCCCAAACTTAGGAGTATAAGCTAAATATCTCAAGATTCGTTTTACGGCCGTAAGGTGTGATTCCTTAGGGTCGGCTTGGAATCTTGCACACATGCATACGGAAAGCATAATGTCTGGTCGAGATGCACATAGATAAAGCAATGAACCAATCATCGACCGGTATACCTTTTGATCCACGGACTTACCTCCCGTGTCGAGGTCGAGATGCCCATTTGTTCCCATGGGTGTCTTGATGGGCTTGGCATCCTTCATTCCAAATTTGCTTAGGATATCTTGAGTATACTTCGTTTGGCTAATGAAGGTGCCCTCATGGAGTTGCTTGACTTGGAATCCTAGAAAATACTTCAACTCCCCCATCATTGACATCTCGAATTTTTGTGTCATGATCCTACTAAATTCTTCACATGTAGATTTGTTAGTAGACCCAAATATAATATCATCAACATAAATTTGGCATACAAACAAATCATTGTCAAGAGTTTTAGTGAACAAAGTAGGATCGGCTTTGTCGACTTTGAAGCCATTTGCAATAAGGAAATCTCTAAGGCATTCATACCATGCTCTTGGGGCTTGCTTGAGCCCATAAAGCGCCTTAGAGAGCCTATAAACATGGTTAGGGTACTCACTGTCTTCAAAGCCGGGAGGTTGCTCAACATAGACCTCTTCCTTGATTGGTCCATTGAGGAAGGCACTCTTCACGTCCATTTGATAAAGCTTGAAGCCATGGTAAGTAGCATAGGCCAATAATATACGAATTGACTCAAGCCTAGCTACGGGTGCATAGGTTTCACCAAAATCCAAACCTTCGACTTGTGAATACCCCTTGGCCACGAGTCGAGCTTTGTTCCTAGTCACCACACCATGCTCGTCTTGCTTGTTGCGGAAGACCCACTTGGTTCCTACAACATTTTGATTAGGACGTGGAACTAAATGCCATACCTCGTTCCTTGTGAAGTTGTTGAGCTCCTCTTGCATCGCCATCACCCAATCCGAATCTTGAAGTGCTTCCTCTACCCTGTGTGGCTCAATAGAGGAAACAAACGAGTAATGTTCACAAAAATGTGCAACACGAGATCGAGTAGTTACCCCCTTATGAATATCGCCGAGGATGGTGTCGACGGGGTGATCTCGTTGTATTGCTTGGTGGACTCTTGGGTGTGGCGGTCTTGGTTGTTCATCCTCCTTGTCTTCATCATTTGTATCTCCCCCTTGATTATTGCCGTCATTTTGAGGTGGCTCATCTTCTTGATCTTCTTGTTCAATATTTTGAGCCTCATCCTCAACTTGAGTTGGTGGAGATGCTTGCATGGAGGAGGATGGTTGATCTCGTGCATGTGAAGGCTCTTCGGATTCCTTTGGACACACATCCCCAATGGACATGTTCCTTAGCGCTATGCATGGAGCCTGTTCTTCACCTATATCATCAAGATCAACTTGCTCTACTTGAGAGCCGTTAGTCTCATCAAACACAACGTCACAAGAAACTTCAACAAGTCCTGAGGACTTATTAAAGACTCTATATGCCCTTGTGTTTGAGTCATATCCTAGTAAAAAGCCTTCTACAGTTTTAGGAGCAAATTTAGATTTTCTACTTCTCTTAACAAGAATAAAACATTTGCTACCAAAAACTCTAAAATATGAAATATTGGGCTTTTTACCGGTTAGGAGTTCATAAGATGTCTTCTTGAGGATTCGATGAAGATATAATCGGTTGATGGCGTAGCAGGCGGTGTTGACCGCCTCGGCCCAAAACCGATCCGGTGTCTTATACTCATCAAGCATGGTTCTTGCCATGTCTAATAGAGTTCGATTCTTTCTCTCCACTACACCATTTTGTTGTGGAGTGTAGGGAGAAGAGAACTCATGCTTGATGCCCTCCTCCTCAAGAAAGCCTTCAATTTGAGAGTTCTTGAACTCCGTCCCATTGTCGCTTCTAATTTTCTTGATCCTTAAGCCGAACTCATTTTGAGCCCGTCTCAAGAATCCCTTTAAGGTCTCTTGGGTATAAGATTTGTCCTGTAAAAAGAACACCCAAGTGAAGCGAGAATAATCATCCACAATTACAAGACAATACTTACTACCGCCGATGCTTATGTAAGCGATCGGGCCGAATAAATCCATGTGAAGGAGCTCCAGTGGCCTATCGGTAGTCATGATGTTTTTGTGTGGATGATGGACACCAACTTGCTTCCCGGCTTGGCATGCGCTACAAATCCTGTCTTTCTCAAAATGAACATCGGTTAGTCCTAAAATGTGTTCTCCCTTTAGAAGCTTGTGAAGATTCTTCATTCCAACATGGGCTAGTCGGCGGTGCCAGAGCCAACCCAAGTTAGTCTTAGCAACTAAGCAAGTGTTGAGTTCAGCTCTATCAAAATCTACCAAGTATAGCTGACCCTCTAACACTCCCTTAAATGCTACTGAATCATCACTTCTTCTAAAGACAGTAACACCTGTATCAGTAAAAAGACAGTTGTAGCCCATGTTACATAATTGAGATATGGAAAGCAAATTGTAATCTAAAGAATCTACAAGAAAAACATTGGAAATAGTATGGTCAGGTGATATAGCAATTTTACCCAAACCTTTGACCAAACCTTGATTTCCATCCCCGAATGTGATAGCTCGTTGGGGATCTTGGTTTTTCTCATAGGAGGAGAACATCCTTTTCTCCCCTGTCATATGGTTTGTGCACCCGCTATCGAGTATCCAACTTGAGCCCCCGGATGCATAAACCTACAAAACAAGTTTAGTTCTTTGTTTTAGGTACCCAAACGGTTTTGGGTCCTTTAGCATTAGATACAAGAACTTTGGGTACCCAAACACAAGTCTTGGAGCCCTTGTGTTTGCCCCCAACAATCTTGGCAACTACCTTGCCGGATTTGTTAGTCAAAACATAGGATGCATCAAAAGTTTTAAATGAAATGCTATGATCATTTGATGCATTAGTAGTTTTCTTTCTAGGCAACTTGGCATGGGTTGGTTGCCTAGATCTAGATGTCTCACCCTTATACATAAAAGCATAATTAGGGCCAGAGTGAGACTTCCTAGAATGAATTTTCCTAATCTTGCTCTCAGGATAACCGGCAGGGTACAAAATATAACCCTCGTTATCCTGAGGCATGGGAGCCTTTCCCTTAACAAAGTTAGATAAGTTCTTTGGAGGGGCATTAATTTTGACATTGTCTCCCTTTTGGAAGCCAATGCCGTCCTTAATGCCAGGGCGTCTCCCATTATAGAGCATGCTTCTAGCCAATTTAAATTTTTCATTTTCTAAGTCATGCTCTCTAATTTTAGCATTAAGTTGTGCTATGTGATCATTTTGTTTTTTAATTAAGGCTAGGTGATCATGGATAGCATCAACATTAATATCTCTACATCTAGTACAAATGGAAATATGCTCAACATTAGATGTAGAGGGTTTGCAAGATTTTAATTCAATAACCTTAGCATGCAACATATCATTTTTAGTTCTAAGGTCGGAAATAGTAGCATTGCAAACATCAAAATCCTTAGCCTTAGCAATTAGTTTTTCATTCTCATTTCTAAGGCTAGTGACAGAAACATTCAACTCATCAATCCTAGCAAGTAAATCAACATTATCATTTCTAGGATCAATGCAAACATGAGAATCAACCTTAGCAATTAGTTTAGCATTTTCATTTCTAAGGTTGTCTAAAGTCTCATGGCAAGTGCTTAGCTCACTAGACAATTTTTCACATTTTTCTCTTTCTAGAGCATAAGCATTTTTAACCTTAACATGCTTCTTATTTTCTTTAATAAGGAAGTCCTCTTGAGAATCCAAGAGTTCATCCTTCTCATGTATAGCACTAATTAATTCATTTAATTTTTCCTTTTGTTGCATGTTGAGGTTAGCAAAGAGAGTACGCAAGTTTTCCTCCTCATTTTTATCATCATCCTCATCACTAGATGTTTCATATTTAGTGGAGGACCTTGACTTTACCTTCTTTTTGCCGTCCTTGGCCATGAGACACTTGTGGCCGACGTTGGGGAAGAGGAGGCCCTTGGTGACGGCGATGTTGGCGGCGTCCTCGTCGTCGGAGGAGTCGCTTGAGCTTTCGTCGGAGTCCCACTCCCGACAAACATGGGCATCGCCGCCCTTCTTCTTGTAGTATTTCTTCTTCTCCTTCCTCTTGCCCTTCTTGTCGTCGCCCCTGTCACTATCACTAGACATAGGACATTTTGCAATAAAATGACCGGGCTTACCACACTTGTAGCAAACCTTCTTGGAACGGGATTTGTAATCCTTCCCCTTCCGTTGCTTGAGGATTTGCCGAAAGCTCTTGATGATTAGGGCCATCTCCTCGTTGTCGAGCTTGGAGGCGTCAATTGGTTGTCTACTTGGTGTAGACTCTTCCTTCTTCTCCTCCGTCGCCTTGAAGGCCACCGGTTGCGCCTCGGATGTGGAAGGCTCGTCAAGCTCGTTGATTTTCTTCGAGCCCTTAATCATGCATTCAAAGCTTACAAAATTCCCGATAACTTCCTCGGGAGTCATTAGCGGATATCTAGGATTACCACGAATTAATTGAACTTGTGTGGGGTTAAGGAAAATAAGGGCTCTTAGAATAACCTTAACCACTTCGTGGTCATCCCATTTTGCGCTCCCGAGGTTGCGCACTTGGTTCACCAAGGTCTTGAGCCGGTTGTACATGTCTTGTGGCTCCTCCCCTTGGCGAAGACGAAAGCGACCGAGCTCCCCCTCGATCGTTTCGCGCTTGGTGATCTTGGTGAGTTCATCACCTTCGTGCGCCGTCTTGAGTAGGTCCCAAATCTCCTTGGCGTTCTTCAACCCTTGTACTTTGTTGTATTCCTCCTTGCTTAGAGAGGCAAGGAGGATGGTTGCGGCTTGGGAGTTGAAGTGCTCGATTTGGGCTACTTCGTCCGTGTCGTAGTCCTCATCCCCTACGGATGGTACCTGTACACCATACTCAACAACATCCCATATACTCTTGTGGAGAGAGGTTAGATGAAATCGCATTAAATTACTCCACATAGCATAATCTTCACCATTAAAAGTTGGTGGTTTGCCTAATGGGACGGAAAGTAAAGGTGTATGTTTAGGAATGCGAGGGTAGCGTAGGGGAATCTTACTATACTTCTTACGCTCTTGGCGTTTAGAAGTGACGGACGCCGCGTCGGAGCCGGAGGTAGATGTCGATGAAGTGTCGGTCTCATAGTAGACCACCTTTCTCATCCTCTTGTGCTTGTCCCCACTCCGATGCGGCTTGTGAGAAGAAGATTTTTCCTTCTTCTCCTTGTGGTGAGAAGAGGAAGATCTTTTCTCCTTCCGCTTGGAGGAGTTCTTCTTCTTCTCCCTTCTCTTGGTGCGGGACTCTTCCGATGAAGTGCTCCCTTGGCTTGTAGTGGGCTTGTCGCCGGTCTCCATCTCCTTCTTGGCGTGATCTCCCGACATCACTTCGAGCGGTTAGGCTCTAATGAAGCACCGGGCTCTGATACCAATTGATAGTCGCCTAGAGGGGGGGTGAATAGGGCGAAACTGAAATTTACAAAAAATAATCACAACTACAAGCGGGGGTTAGCGTTAGAAATATAAACGAGTCCGCGAGAGAGGGCGCAAAACAAATCGCAAGCGAATAAGAGTGTGACACGCGGATTTGTTTTACCGAGGTTCGGTTCTCGCAAACCTACTCCCCGTTGAGGAGGCCACAAAGGCCGGGTCTCTTTCAACCCTTCCCTCTCTCAAACGATCCCACGGATCGAGTGAGCTTTCTCTTCTTCTCAATCAACCGGGAACAAAACTTCCCCGCAAGGGCCACCACACAATTGGTGCCTCTTGCCTTGGTTACAATTGAGTGATGATCACAAGAACAAGTGAGAAAGAAAAGAATGCGATCCAAGCGCAAGAGCTCGAAAGAACACAAGCAAATCACCCTCTCTAGTCACTATGGTGTTGTGTGGAATTTGGAGAGGACTTGATCTATTTGGTGTGTCTAGAATTGAATGCTAGAGCTCTTGTAGTAGTTGAGAAGTGGAAAACTTGGATGGCAATGAATGTGGGGTGGTTGGGGTATTTATAGCCCCAACCACCAAAAGTGACCGTTGCTGGAACCTGTCTGTTCGATGGCGCACCGGACAGTCCGGTGCACACCGGACAGTCCGGTGCCCCTGCCACGTCACCATTGCCGTTGGATTCTGACCGTTGGAGCTTCTGACTTCTGGGCCCGCCTGGGTGTCCGGTGCACACCGGACATGTACTGTTTGATGTCCGGTGCACCGGTATGGGCGATCCTGACGTCTGCGCGCGCTGCGCGCGCATTAAATGCACCGCAGGGAGCCGTTGGCGCCGCAGAGAGCCGTTGCTCCGCTGGCACACCGGACAGTCCGGTGCACACCGGACAGTCCGGTGAATTTTAGCGGAGCGGCTGCCGCGCGAACCCGAGGCTGGCGAGTTCCGGAGACCGTGGTTCCTTGGAGCACCGGACATGTCCGGTGCACACCGGACAGTCCGGTGAATTATAGCGCGCCGGCTTCCGAGAATTCCCGAGAGAGAAGAGTTGGAGTTGGAGTCCTCTGGGCGCACCGGACACTGTCCGGTGCACACCGGACAGTCCGGTGCCTTCAGCCAGAGGTGCCTTCGGTTGCCTCGTTGCTCCATTGTTGAATCCAAAACTTGGTCTTTATATTGGCTAAGTGTGAACCTTTTGCACCTGTATAACTTGAGTACTAGAGCAAACTAGTTAGTCCAATATATTTGTGTTGGGCAATTCAACCACCAAAATTATTTAGGAACTAGGGGTAAGCCTAATTCCCTTTCAATGGGACATAGACTGGGTACAATTACATTAATGCCCTCGAACATTTGTTTATAAGTAATTAAAACCAATAAGGTCTATCTAGTCCTTTTTCCTTCTTTGCTTGGTCTGGACCAAAGCTATTGACCTTCAGTATCTTACACTATCGTCAAAGCGCTTGAGCTTCGTCTTGAGGAGTTGAGCCGAGGCTGAAGATAACTTCGGCAAGCTTTTGTATCATTTTGTCGAAGATGTTTTTGACTTGAGGACCTTCGGCGGAGAAGAAGACCCCTAACAGTAGCCCCTTCGTGGTGCTAGATCATTTTTCGTAATGAGCTTGATCCGCGAAAAACACGAAGGTTTCGGAATGCCGAAGGTCAGAAAAACACCTTCCTTGAGCTCGTTGCTTAGAAACGATTAAAATATTCCGCATCTCGTGTGGTCCACCGTTCAGCCAGTGTAAGCGGTATGGCGGTTCACCTTCTTCCCCTGCAGCACTATATAAACAGACGGGTTGGTGAGGAGTTACTACAACATTCATTGCCATCGCACTGTTGTGCCATAAAAAATTTTAACCATAGCCAAAGCTTTCTGTATTGCATTTTTGAACAAGCGCTTCGTCACTTGAGATCAGCTTCGTCTTAAAAACCATGAACACTGAAATGGCCAGAGTACGATTCACTTCTAGGGTGTCTCGTGAGGGGGACGAGGCCAAAGCGACCGAAACAACACCAATATCAGAAGTGATGAGGCGATCGGGTCTTGTTGTGCTAGAGGAGGCTATTGCCGAAGGTACCTCCACTGCTTAAGCTGAACAGATCGTGGCTGAAGGAGGAAGTGAGAACGAAGGTGAGGAGGACAAGACTATTCTGAGCTCAATGAAACCTAGCCACATTAAATTTGGTAAATCTACTGTGACGGCAGACGACATGGTTATGATGAAAAAATTGGGCTACTTTGGGGAAGCCGAGAGCAAGCTTGTCCGGTTCACCGGGGAGGAGGTGATTCCATAGCCAAGGGAGGATGAAGTCGTTGTTTTTAAGAGCTTGTTCAGGGCAGGGCTTCGACTCCCTCTACATGAGATGATTGGAGAAGTATTAAAGAATTTTGATATATACTTTCATCAATTGACACCCAATGCAATCGTTAGACTTAGTGTCTACATATGGGCTCTCCGAAGCCAGGGTATGAGTCCTAATGCCGAAGCTTTCTGCCGGGTGCATGTGCTGCACTATCAAATGAAGGCTAGAGTGGATGGTCTTCATAAGAACTTCAGCTGCTATAACTTCACGTATCGGAAAGATACGAAGGCCCCGATAATTGGCTATCGTACCAAGTGGCCAACCGGTTGGACAAGCGAATGGTTTTACATAAAAGAGGACGAGAAGAGAAGGGAGAAGCTAATGACTATGGTCATGAGTCCATTGAAATTAAGTTTCGGGATGACAAGGCCCTTGTGCCACATGCATCTTGGCTCCCCATGCCAGCTAGCAGAAGTAGAATTCAGAGTGGTAGCAGCCGAAATCAGCACCAGAGATCTAGTACAAGAGTACTTGGCAAATAGAATATTTCCAACCTCTAGTGGCAGGGGGATGCCTAAGAAAAAAGAGGGGGGGCAAAAAGTATGAACTTGTTCGGCTCCCTTACCAATTTAAATTTGAGAAGCAATTCAAGAAGCCATGCAAAGAGTGGCTAGAAATGATCAAAACAATGTGCAACGAAATTCTTAGCAACTACACCAAGAAGGAAGACCAATTAATGACTGCTGCCTTCGGCACTCGGCCGAAACGAAGGCTGAATCGGGTGATGGACGCATTAAACTTCGAATACCCGGATTACGAGAGGCTTGACAAAGGGGCCAAAGGGGTGAAAAGGAAAAGAATTGTCAGCATCCTGAGTAGGCAAGCTGCTCGATTAGTGAAGGAAGATGAAAAAGTTTAGGAGAAAACAAAGATAGCTCCCAAGCCGAAGGCGATAATCTCTAAAAAGCGAAAGCTTGACACAGCACCCTCTTCTGAACCGAAGGTAGATGAGATAGGAGAAGAAGCTCCTTTGGCGCCCTCTGCCACCGAAGCAGCCGAAATTCTGAAGGTAATGACTGAATCCCCGCCCTTCAAGCTGCTAAATCCTCTAGGATCAGAACTGACAAAATTTTTACAGAGGAAATAACAGCCTTCGGCTATAGAGGAGAAAGTTAAAGAACAAAAGAAGCGATGAATTGTAAATGTAATGAAAGCAATTGAACAAACACCGCCCTCAGCTTCGGCGGCTAAAGTAGCGATTCCTGCGGATGCCGAAGCTGAAGCTGAAGGTGTTGCCAAAGCCAAAGATGCTGATGGAGCCAAAACAACAATGTCAGATATTGATAGGCTTGTGTCAGACGTATTTGCAGATGTGACTGTGGAGACAAATGTGGCTACAGAAGAAACCATGGCCACAGTGCCAGATAAAGGAAAAGAAATTGATAAAACTCCTTTGGACGAAGGGGACTTTGACCTTCGGCACCTGGGTGGTTAGGAGCTGTCCGAGGAAGATAGGGAGGAGTTGAAAGAATATGCAATGTCTTGCTATTACCAGCCAAGATCTTTTCTCTTCGGTGGGGTTGATGAAGAAATTCTCGGATGTATACGCAACCGCGCCGGGGCGAAGATAATCTGCACTTTATCTAAGAGTGTCAGATTCCTGAAGCTGGAGGCCGACATCAGTGGTTACTAACGACAACACATTGTCAGTAGCCTATTTTATTCTAATTTTAAGGTGATATCTTTATCTAGATTTTTGTTACCTTCGTGATAAATTGAGCGCTCTAACTTTGTTTTGTTTTTGTAGAGCATGCTGTTAAGCAAAGCATTGAAAATGCAGCAAGATACCGAGGACAGGAAAAATGAAGTCATAATTAAGGGCTTGGAGGATAAGATAAAAGAACTTTAATCATTTCTGAAAGAAAAAGACATCCTGTTGCAGACAGCCGAAGGTTCACTTGCGGAATTACGATCCAAAATTCTAAGTTAAGCAAGGAATTGAGCAAACTCGGACGATTTTGGATGAAAGTTCACGGCGCTTCGACCAAGAGATGAAAGATCTTAAAACAAGGGTCGAAGCCGAAGCTGAAAAGAATACAAGGTTGCACGAGTCTATTAAGGATCTTTGGAAAAAGTGTGTAGACTTTGCCACCCGGTGTGTAGACCGGCTTAAGGGGATATTTAACTCAGTTGGAGCTGCTTCTGAAAAATTTACCCCTTCGGCCGAAGACATCCCCGGGGCCTTTAATCACATTGAAAACGAAGTTGAAGCCCTCGACGAAGTTATAAGCGGGCACGGAGATTTCTGTGCCCTGGTAGGTTCTCGAGGTACATCTGCTGCATTTATGAAGGCTGGATGCACTCACGCCAAGACGGTTAACAAACCAACTTTCAATCTTTCAACGTCAGATATAGTGGATATCCCAGCCGAAGCCCGAAGTATAGGGAACAAATTCATTACACAAATTTGGGCTAAGGACAAGCGTGAGTTGGCTGGGGATGAAGCTAGGAAACTGCTCAATTCAGTATGAATCTTTTACCTGTCTTTTTACCTTGGTTTTCCTTTATTAAATTTCTGATTACCTTATACCTTCATCTGTCTGCAGGAAGGTGGCACCGAAGGTTGTTGAGCCGAAGCTTGTTCCGAAGGCCTGAAGACTCTTATGACTTTCTTTTGTAACTATCTGTAGAAAACTTAGGGTCTCTTTGCATTATTTGGCAAAGAATTGTAATTGTTAGCTAAACAAAATATTGTACTAATTTGTGAATATCTTATAATATAATTTTACCTTTTTGTTCCTGTATGAATTGCTTTGATATAGACAAAACCAACTCTTGCAATTTTTGAGCCGAAGGCAAAAAACACCTTCCCTTATTTTCGTTCACATCGAAGCATTTTTTATTAAAGACGAATCACCTCCATACGCCATGAAGTTTTATCTAAGACGAAGCATCTTCATTTTCAACGAAGCATTTTATCACCGAAGACACACATCTTCTGTCTTCTCCTGTTAGTACTTTATGTCATGATGATGATGATCCTACGAATGGCTAATGAATGCTTGTATGAATGCAATAAATGATGTAATGAGCTATGCAAATGCATACCAAAAACACACCAAGACTCTGCATCCCCTTAGGAACGACTTTGGAGTGTCTTCACCTTTTACTTAGGTGGTATTTCAGCTCTGCATCCCCTTAGGAACGACTTTGGAGCTAAGCTCTACATCCCCTTAGGAACGACTTTGGAGATTCTTCACCTTTTACTTAGGTGGCATTCAAGCTTTGCATCCCCTTAGGAACGACTTTTGAGCTTCTTCACCTTTTACTTTGGTGGCATCTTAGGTCTGCATTTCCTTAGGAACGACTTTTGAGTTTCAAAACTTACTCTTCGCTCCCTTAGGAACGACTTTGTAGCTTCTTCACCTCTCAGGTGATATTTTAGCTCTGCATCCCCTTAGGGACTACTTTTGAGCTTCTCCCTATCCCTTTTTGCACTCGAAGGTGCGAATCTAGATGTTACAATTTACATATGGGGGAATTTTTCCTTTATATTGCATAGGCCTAAACAAAGAATGAAAATTACAACCTATGGCCCCGTTAAAAACCTTTCTCCCCACTTGAAAGGAAAAGGGTGCCATAGGGAAATAATAAGAAAATTACATTGTTTACACATAATATCTTCGAAGCTCATCTGCATTCCAAGACCTTGGAATGTCATTTCCGTCCATGTCTTTCAACCTGTAAGAGCCAGGTCTTGACGAAGATACAACCAGAAAGGGTCCTTCCCTCTTAAGCTGAAGCTTCCCCACTGTATCAGGGTTGGCCACCCTTCGAAGCACCAAATGACCTGGCTTGATGTTTTTCAATCTTACTTTTCTATCACACCATTTGACTGTTTCGGCCTGGTATTTATTAATGTGCTCTATGGCTTGAAGCCTGGTCCCTTCTATGGTATCCTTCGTTACTTGGCAGTCACCTTCGTCCTCTGTCGAAGCTAAAGTTCTTATTGAACCCGTTCTTGCTTCTTCCGGTGTAATTGCTTCATCACCGAACAGAAGTTTGAACAGAGTAAATCCTATCGACCTTGATACAACAGTGTTGTGGTTCCAAACCACTTTTATTAATTCATCCGGCCACTTTCCCTTGGGCTAATTGAAGATTGACTTCATTATTCCTGTTATTATAATTCCATTTGCCCTTCTACCAATCCATTTGACTCTGGATGCCTCACTGATGCGAAGTGTATTTTTGTACCGATTTGGCTACAAAAGGTTTTGAAAGTTTTGGCATCGAACTGAGTTCCATTATCGACGGTGATAGCCTCCGGCACGCCAAAGCGACAAATGATGTTTTGTTAGAAGAATTTTTGTATTGTGGCCGAAGTTATTGTAGCCAAAGGCTTTGCTTCAATTCACTTAGAAAAATATTCCACCGCCACCACAACATATTTCAAGTTGCCTTGTGCCGGTGGGAGTGTCCTAACAGATCCAAACCCCATCTTTGTAGTGGCCAAGTTGGTTGTATTATTTGAGTCAAAGACGAAGGTTGCTTCTAGTCTCTGGCGCATCTTTGGCAATTTTCACATTTCTGTACTAATTCTGCTACATCCGAAGCTGAATTCGGCCAGTAGAAACCTTGCCTAAAAACCTTCCCTAGCAGGGGCCTAGATCCAATGTGGGCCCCACATAGTCCTGCATGTATCTCCTTCATTAATTCTTGCCCTTCGGTTCTGGATAAACACTTGAGCAATGGAGAGCAAACTCCGTGCTTGTATAACTCCCCTTCTATTATTACATATGGTCTTGTCCTTGCCTCCATTCTTTATTATAACCTTCATCATCCGAAAGATAGTTGCCTTGGAGGAAAGATACAATCTCAGCCCTCCAATCTTCACTATGTACCGGTGAAATTGTGAGCACCGCTCTTTCCATGAGCTCAATTGAAGGTGCTTTTATTGTTTCCAAAAACACCTCCGAAGGTAGCAGAAGCCCCTGTGCCGCTGATTTGGGCAATAAGTCTACATGTTCATTCTCTCCCCTTGGGATATTCTTTACAGAAAAACCTTCAAAAGAGACTTCCAACCTTCGGACTACATCTAAATATTTTCAAGCTTCGAATCTCTTGCCTTGCTACTTTTGTCTACATGACCTGATATAACTTGTGAATCAGTCTTGAGAACCGCCATTCTTATAACCATTGCCTTAAGTTTCCGAAGCCCCAAGAGGAGGGCTTCGTACTCTGCAATATTATTTGTGCAGCTGAAATCCAATCTTCTGCATAACAAGTTCTGACTTTGGATGGTGCTACTAGAACAGCAGCTGCCCCTACACCGAAGGTTCCCCAGGACCCATCACAGAATACCGTTCAAGCTTTGGCATCATTTATTCTTTCTTCATCCTGAGCCCCTGGCGTCCAATCGGTAATGAAGTCTGCCAACACCTGAGATTGAATCGAAGACCTATGTACATAATCAATGGTGGATTCATTGAGTTCCACGGCCCATTTTCCGACCCTTCCTGTGGCTTCTCTGTTCCTCATTATGTCCTTTAGGGGTTGTGATGAATGCACTATTATATGATATGCTTGGAAGTAGTGTCGAAGCTTTCTGAAGGCCATCAATACAGCATACAGTACCTTCTCCAATTCTGTGTAATTCTTCTTTGATGGGCTGAGTACTTCGGAGACGAAGTATATCGGTGCTTGCTTTTTTATCTAGCCATCTTGTTTCTCTTGTACAAGTGTCGCACTGACCGCAGCATGAGAAGTAGCCCTATATAGAAGCAATGGGGTTCCTGATGAAGGTGGAGTTGGAGTTGTTAGATCTATAAATACTTCTTCAGCTCTTCGAAGGCTTTTTGTTGGGCTGGACCCCATTGGAAGACTTCGGTTGATTTCAATATTTCAAAGAAAGGCAGATTCCTCTTTACTAATCTTGAAATGAATCCGTTCAATGATGTCATCCTTCATGCTAACCTTTGAGCCCCCTTTTTTGAATTTGGCGGCTCCATCCGAAGGATAGCCTTGATTTTGCTTGGGTTAGCTTCAATACCCTTTATTGACACCAAGCAGCCAAGAAACTTGCCCTTCTTTACTCCGAAGACACATTTTTCTAGATTTAACTTAATACCAGCTTGTCTAAAATTAGTAAATATCTCTTGCAAATCAGCAACATGGTTCTCTTGTTTTGTGCTTTTTACTATGATGTCATCGACATATGTTAGCACATTTCTACCAATTTGAAAGTGAAGAACTTTAGCAGTCATTCTGCTGAAGCTTCCTCCAGCATTCTTGAGCCCCTCAGGCATTCGAAGATAACAATAAGTGCCACTAGGAGTTATGAAGCTTGTCTTCAGCTCATCGTCCTTTTTCATCCAGATTTGATGGCAGCCTGAGTAGCAATCCAATAAGCTCATGAGTTCCGAAGTGGCTGCTGCATCCACTAGAGAATTTATTCTTGGCAATGGGAATTCATCCTTCGGACATGCCTTGTTGAGATTTGTAAAATCAATACGCATTCTCCATTTTCCGTTAGCTTTCTTCACCATGACAGTATTGGCCAACCACTCTGGGTATGTTACTCCTCTAATAACGTCGGCACTTAGAAGTCTTTTTACTTCATTTCGTGCACCTTCGGCTTTATCATCAGACATTTTCCGAAGCCTCTGCTTTCTTGGTCTAAAGGACGGGTCCACATTGAGTGAGTGTTCAATGATGTCTCTATTGACACCACAGAGATCATTGGCTGTCCAAGCAAAAACATCTTTGTTGTTAAACAAAAATCTTAGCAAGGTCTTTTCTTGTTCATCAGATAGTTGAGATCCCAGCAGTACTTTTTGCTCGGCTATGTCTTCACACAAAAGCATAGGCTTTGGTTGGTCTGCCGAAGCTGCCTTTTCTCTTTTGTGCTTATACTGCTGATAAGCTTCGGCTTCATCTATATTATGAATAGCCTTTGAATCCATCCAACTTCCTTCGGCTCTCCTGGCAGCTTCTTGACTCCCATGTACAGCAATGGGCCCTTGTTCCGAAGGTATCTTCATGCAGAGGTATGCTGGGTGGAGTATTGCTTCGAAGGCATTGAGCGTCCCTCGACCAATGATTGCATTGTATGGATACTCCATATCAATAATATCAAAGACAACTTGCTCTGTCCTTGTATTGTTAACATAGCCGAAGATGACTGGCATTGTTATCTTGCTAAGTGCCTCTATCTGTCTCCCTCCGAAACCACAAAGAGGGTGTGTTGCATCATGTATCTTATCATCTTTCTCTTGCATTTGCCTGAAGGCCTTCGCAAAGATGATATCTGCTGCACTACATGTGTCCACTAAGACATTATGGACCAAAAATCCCTTGATGACATAAGATATGACCATTGCATCGTTGTGAGATAATCTTTAAGCTGAAGGTCTTCCTGAGAAAAGGTGATTGGAATATGAGACCACTTAGATATGATGAAGGGTCCTTGTACTCCAACATGCTGTACCCTTCTCTGTGCTTCCTTCTTCTATTTCTTGTTGGCTGGCTCAGAACTTGAGCCGCCTGTTATTGGGAACACCAGCTTCGTGGCCGAAGATGCTACAGCTTGGTTGCTTTGCAAAGCCATCGTCGCAGTTATGGAAGTGAGTTCACCGGAGGTGGGTGCCAATGTTGGTCACTTGTTCTCAAATGCTATAGATCAAGAACAAGGCAACACAATTGTTAATAGTTAAAGACCTTCGTCCTTCGAAGCATTACTTCCTTTTGGATATAATGATCTTCAGACGAAGATCATGAAGGACATACCTTCATCATTTTTACATAGGAATATGAATAATTAAACAATAGAACATAAAGAAATAAAGATCATAAATATGAATCAATAATGTATTCGCATTTATATTCTATGAATATGAATAAATATCAGTAATATTCTTATTACATTGTTACCTTCGGCTTGATGGAAGGTAAGTATGCGAGAATGACGCGAGAGTGATTACAATCCAGTGTGTACAGTATGGGGGTACTGTTCATCTATTTATAGACATGGGATGCAGTCCGGGTACAATTACATTCATGCCCTCGAAAATTTGTTTATAAGTAATTAAAACCAATAAGGTCTATCTAGTCCTTTTTCCTTCTTTGCTAGGTCTAGGCCGAAGCTATTGACCTTCGGCATCTTGCACTATCGTCAAAGCCCTTAGCTTCGTCTTGAGGAGTTGAGCCAAGGCTGAAGATAACTTCGGCAAGCTTTTGTATCATTTTGTCGAAGGTGTTTTTGCCTTGAGGACCTTCGGCGGAGAAGAAGACCCCCAACATCTATACCTCTATTTAAGCAACTAGCAGCCACCAAAGAACTTGGGTTTTTGTTTGATTGATGTTTAGCCTTTGCTACTTCCTTGTAAACGTGTGTGTCGGCTAGACCATTCAGTTACTTGAAACATGAAAGGGAAATAGGATTAACCTTTTCCTACAATTAATTTTGGTGGTTGGATGCCCAACACAAATATATGGACTAACTAGTTTGCTCTAGAATACATGTTCTACAGGTGCATAAAGGTTCAACACAAACCAATAAATATTCAAGTTAGGGATCAAATTCAAAGGAGCAAAAGAAACCGAGTGTGATGTGGTCTGGCGCACCGAACTGTCCGGTGTGCCATCGGACAGTGTCCGGTGCACCAGGTCCGTACAGGGCTGAACTAGACACTCTCAAGTTTCAGCAGGTGCACTTCGCTAAAAATCACCAGACTGTCCGGTGTGCCATCGGACTGTCCAGTGCACTAGCGGAGCAACGACTACTTCATGCAATGGTCGACTGCAAAAGCTGATGATCAGATGAACAGTGCACAATAGTGCATGGCAGAGTCAGAGCGCAGAGTCAGTGGCGCAACGGACAATGAACAAGGGCTATCTGGTGCGGCACCAGACTGTCCGGTGTGACAAGAACTCAACGGCACCAATGATTGACTGCTCCCGAACCCTAACGATTGGGTGACGTGGTTGCGCACCGGACAACCTACAGTGCCTGTCCGGTGGCGCACCGGACTGTCCGGTGCGCCCATCAACAACAGCCATCTCCAACGACCATTTGGTGGTTGAGGGCTATAAATACCCCCAACCACCACCACTCCAAGCACCCAAGCATTCTGAACATTGCATTCAATACAAAAGCAATAGACTTCACTCCAAGACACAATCAAAGCGATCGATCCACTCAAAGTCCCCAAATCAACTCTAGTGCATTAGGACTTGTGAGAGGACCTCTTGTGTTCCTTTGTTGCTCTTGTTTGCTTGCCTTGGCCTTCTTTTTCTTTTCATCTCTTACTCTCAAGTGCTTTGTAAGCAAGGCAAGAGACACTAATTGTGTGGTGGTCCTTGCGGGGTCTAAGTGACCCGTGAGATTAAGGAGGAAGGCTCACTCGGTCTAAGTGACCGTTTGAGAGAGGGAAAGGGTTGAAAGAGACCCGGTCTTTGTGACCACCTCAACGGGGACTAGGTTCTTTAGAACCGACCTCAGTAAAACAAATCACCATGTTCACTCGCTTTATTTCTTGGTTGATTTGTTTTCCCTCTCTTTCGGACTTGGCTTTAGTTCTAACGCTAACCCCCGCTTGTAGTTTGTGCTTAAGTTTATAAAATTTAGGTTTCGCCTATCCACCCCCTCTAGGTGACTTTCAATTGGTATCAGAGCCCGATGCTTCATTCAGAGTCTAACAACTCAAAGTGATGTCAGGAGATCACGCCAAGAGGGAGATCGTGACCGACGACAAGCCCGCAAGCTCGGGGAGGACTCTCTCAAGGGAGTCCGGCAACAAGCACAAGGAGGAATCCTCTTCCTCCATCAAGTCCCATCGAAGAGGTGATAAGAAAAAGAAGATGAAGAAAGTGGTCTACTACGAGACCGGCTCATCGTCGCCCTCCACATCAAGCTTCGAGTCATCCATCGCTTCTAAGCGCCATGAGCGCAAGAAGTATAGTAAGATGCCTCTTCGCTATCCCCGTATTTCAAAGCGCGCTCCTTTACTTTCCATTCCATTAGGCAAGTCACCATATTTTGATGGTGAAGATTATTCTATGTGGAGTGATAAAATGAGGCATCATCTAACCTCACTCCATGAAAGCATATGGAACATTGTTGAGTTTGGAGCGCATATACCTAAGGCGGGAGATGAGGGCTACGACTCGGATGAGGTCGCCCAAATTAGACACTTTAACTCCCAAGCCACAACTATACTCCTCACCTCCTTGTGTCGAGAGGAGTATAATAAGGTGCAAGGGTTAAAGACCGCCAAGGAAATTTGGGCCGTCCTCAAGACGGCGCACAAAGGGGACAAGGTGACCAAGATCACCAAGCGCGAAACGATCGAGGGAGAACTCAGTTGATTCGTCCTCAACAAGGGAGAGGAGCCAAAAGCAATGTACAACCGGCTCAAGACCTTGGTGAACCAAGTGCGCAACCTCGGGAGCACAAAATGGGATGACCATGAAATGGTCATGGTTATTCTAAGATCCCTTGTTTTTCGCAATTCTACTCAAGTGCAATTAATAAGTGGGGATCCTAGATACAAATTAATGTCTCCCGAGGAAGTGATAGGCAAGTTTATGAGCTTTGATCTAATGATCAAAGACTCCAAACACATCGTCAACTTGGAGCAAGGCGCCACCTCCACACCTGAGGTGCAACCCGTCGCATTAAAAGCGACGGAGGAGAAGAAAGAGGAGTCTACATCAAGTAGGCTTCCCATCGATGCCTCCAAGCTCGACAACGAGGAAATGGCGCTCATCATCAAGAGCTTCCGCCAAATCCTCAAGCAAAGGAGGGGAAGGACTACAAACCCCGCTCCAAGAGGGTGTGCTACAAATGTGGTAAGCCCGATCATTTTATTGCTGAATGTCCAATGTCTAGTGATAGTGGCAGGGGCGACGACAAGAAGGGGAAGAAGGAGAAGAAGAGGTATTACAAGAAGAAGGGCGGCGATGCCCATGTGTGTCGGGAATGGGACTCGGATGAGAGCTCCACCGACTCCTCCTCCAACGAGGACGCCGCCAACATCGCCGTCCACAAAGGCCTCCTCTTCCCCAACGTCGGCCACAAGTGCTTCATGGCAAAGGATGGCAAAAAGAAGAAGGTACAATCTAGAACCACACCCAAGTATACTACATCTAGTGATGAGGGTAGTTATAGTGATGATGAAGATGATTTGCTTACTCTTTTTTCCAACATTAACATGCAACAAAAGGAAAAATTAAATGAATTGATAGGATCCATTCATGAGAAGGATGAACTTTTGGATAGCCAAGAGGAATTCCTTATTAAAGAAAACAAAAAACATGTTAAGGTAAAGAATGCTTATGCTCAGGAAGTAGAGAAATGTGAAAATTTGACTAAGGAGCTTAGCATTTGCCATGATTCAATTATCAGTCTTAGAAAAAATGCTAGTCTAAATGCCAAGATTGATGAATTGAATGATACAATTTCTAGCCTTAGAAATGGAAATGCTAGCTTAATTTCTAGGGTTAAAGATTTAAATGTTTGCAATGATTCTATTTCATGTCTTAGAAATGAAAATGCCATGTTAAAATCTAAGATAGATGAATTAAATGTTTGCAAACCCTCTACATCTACTGTTGATCATGTTTCTATTTGTATTATATGTAGAGATGTTAATGTTGATGCTATAAATGATCACCTTGCCATAATTAAACAACAAAATGATCATATAGCCAAATTAACTGCTAAAATCAAAGAGCATGAAATTGAAAATGAAAAATTTAAAATTGCTAGAAGCATGCTCTATAATGGGAGACGCCCTGGCATTAAGGATGGCATTGGTTTCCAACAGGGAAGCTATGTCAAGCTTAATGCCCCTAAAAGGTTATCTAATTTTGTTAAGGGCAAAGCTCCCATGGTTTAGGATAATGATGGCTATATTTTATGTCCTGCTAATTATCCTGAGCACAAAATTAAGATAATTCATGCTAGGAAACCTCATAATGTTTCTCACCATGCTTTTATGTATAAGAATGAGGCTTCTAGCTCTAGGCATTCTACTCATGCTAAAATGCCTAAAAAGAAAACTCTTGCTGCATCAAATGAGCATAATATTTCATTTAAGACTTTTGATGCATCATATGTTTTAACTAACAAATCAGGCAAAGTAGTTGCCAAATATGTTGGGGGCAAACACAAGGGTTCAAAGACTTGTGTTTGGGTACCCAAGGTGCTTGTTTCTAACATCAAAGGACCCAAGACTGTTTGGGTACCTAAGAACAAGGCCTAAATTGTTTTGCAGGTTTATGCATCCGGGGGTTCAAGCTGGATAATTGATAGCAGATGCACAAACCACATGACAGGGGAGAAAAGAATGTTCTCCTCCTACGAGAAAAACGAAGATCCCCAATGAGCTATCACATTCGGGGATAAAAATCAAGGTTTGGTCAAAGGATTGGGTAAAATAGCTATATCTCCTGACCATTCTATTTCTATTGTTTTCTTGTAGATTCTTTAGATTACAATTTGCTTTCTGTATCTCAATTATGCAAAATGGGCTACAACTAACTTTTTAGTGATATTGGTGTTACTGTCTTTAGAAGAAGTGATGATTCAATAGCATTTAAGGGAGTGTTAGAGGGTCAGCTATATTTAGTTGATTTTAATGATAACAAAGCTGAACTCAACACTTGCTTAATTGTTAAGACTAATGTGGGTTGGCGCTGGCATCGCCGACTAGCCCATGTTGGGATGAAGAATCTTCACAAGCTTCTAAAGGGAGAGCACATTTTAGGACTAACCAATGTTGATTTTGAGAAAGACAGGGTTTGTAGCTCATGTCAAGCAGGAAAGCAAGTTGGCGACCATCATCCACACAAGAACATCATGACAACGGATAGGCCGCTTGAGCTCCTCCACATGGATTTATTCAGCCCGATAGCTTACATAAGCATCGGTGGGAGTAAGTACTGTCTAGTTATTGTGGATGATTATTCTCGCTTCACTTGGGTATTCTTTTTGCAGGAAAAATCACAAACCCAAGAGACCTTAAAGGGATTTTTGAGATAGGCTCAAAATGAGTTCGGATTGAGGATCAAAAAGATAAGAAGCGACAATAGGATGGAGTTCAAGAACTCTCAAATCGAAGGCTTTCTTGAGGAAGAGGGCATCAAGCATGAGTTCTCTTCTCCCTACACACCTTAACAAAATGGTGTAGTGGAGAGGAAGAATAGAACTCTACTGGATATGGCAAGGACCATGCTTGATGAATACAAGACACCGGACCGGTTTTGGGCCGAGGCAATTAACACCGCCTACTACTCCATCAACCGGCTCTACCTTCACCGAATCCTCAAGAAGACATCATATAAACTCCTCACCGGTAAAAAGCCTAATGTTTCATATTTTAGAGTCTTTGGGAGTAAATGCTTTATTTTTGTTAAAAGAGGTAGAAAATCTAAATTTGCTCCCAAAGCTGTAGAAGGCTTTTTACTTGGTTATGACTAAAACACAAGGGCATATAGAGTCTTCAACAAGTCCACTAGACTAGTTGAAGTTTCTTGTGACATTGTGTTTGATGAGACTAATGGCTCCCAAGTGGAGCAAGTTGATCTTGATGAGCTAGATGATGAAGAAGCTTCGTCCGTCGCGTTAAGGAACATGCCCATTGGGGATATGTGTCCTAAGGAATCCGAAGAGCCTCCATAAGCATAAGATCAACCATCACCTTCCAATCAAGCATCTCCACCCACTCAAGATGAGGATCAGGCTCAAGACAATGAAGATGAAGATCAAGAGGATGAGCCACCTCAAGAGGAGGACAATGATCAAGGGGGAGATGAAGAAAATAAAGACAAGGAAGATGAGCAAGAGATACAGGGTCAAAGACCGCCACACCCACGAGTCCACCAAGCAATTCAACGAGATCACCCCGTCAACTCCATCCTTGGTGACATTCATAAGGGGGTAACCACTAGATCTCGGGTTGCACATTTTTGTGAACATTACTCTTTTGTTTCCTCTATTGAGCCTTACAGGGTAGAGGATACACTAAGAGATTCAGATTGGGTGCTGGCAATGCAAGAGGAGCTCAACAACTTCACGAGGAATGAGGTATGGCATTTAGTTCCACGTCCTAATCAAAATGTTGTAGGTACCAAATGGGTATTTCGCAACAAGCAAGATGAGCATGGTGTGGTGATAAGGAACAAAGCCAGACTTATGGCCAAGGGTTATTCACAAGTCGAAGGTTTGGATTTCGATGAAACTTATGCACCCGTAGCTAGGCTTAAGTCATTTCACATATTACTTGCCTATGCTACTTACCATGGCTTCAAGCTTTACCAAATGGATGTGAAAAGTGCCTTCCTCAATGGACCAATCAAAGAAGAGGTCTATGTTGAGCAACCTCCCGGCTTTGAAGATAGTGAGTATCCTAACCATGTATATAAACTCTCAAAGGCGCTTTATGGGCTAAAGCAAGCCCCAAGAGCATGGTATGAATGCCTGCGAGATTTTCTTATCACTAATAGCTTCAAAGTCGGTAAGGCCGATCCTACTCTCTTTACTACTATTGCAAATGATTTGTTTGTATGCCAAATTTATGTTGATGATATTATATTGTAACACCCGGTTTTAAAGGACAAGCCGGGTGCATCTCATACATGCGCCAAGAAGACAACATATATAATAACAGAGTGTATAGAGATAAATGTCATAAAACATCAGAGTATTTATTACATAGCGGAAGACTTATTACAAAATAAAGATAAATATAAAACGAACTAAGGATCAACGGCGCCAATGTCGACTGGGAAACGCCACCTAGATCAAATTGAATGCCTCAGTGTTAGGCAGCTCCTCTTCGACCACCTGTTCTTCTCCTGTGGGGGGGTGTGAGACAGCAAGAGTGAGCTCACATACGTTCATAGCTCAACAAGTCGTGGGGAATAATGTGGCATGAACTCACCAAAGGTGGGAGTTCATGTAGTGTAAGGCTGATCAATGAAATAAAGGCTGAAGCTGAGCATTGCTTTTATAAGTTGGTCAAAATTTTATTAGCAATTACTAAGTGTAAGTAAATACCAAACCTTAATAATAATAAAGAACAATAATAGTAAAATAATCCCAAATGCGATGCAAATGTCAAATTAAATTTAAGTTCCATAAATTAATCATGTGAGGGTCCGAGCCGCTCATGACCGTGAGCACGGCTAGTATACTAGTTTTACACTCTGCAGAGGTTGCGCATCTTTACCCACAAGCCGTGTTACCCATCTGCCAAGGGGTCATGAATCCCATACACCTCTACCAAGGAAGCGAGGCAGGGTAACACTACGAGGCCTTTACAAAGTTCCACTAGCTTCAGACTACCCGCTACAGTTTATAGGAAGCTCCAGTGCAGGGTTCTTGCCTGACCGCCATCGCAGCAAAATCAAACAAGGACCTCCCTACACTGACCACTCCCCTACTGCCCTTGCCCCTTTTGGGTAAGGTAGCCCTCCACTAGCTTTCCTAGTTAATCAGCCAAGGGCGTCCCATTAAACCCTTGTGGTAGCACTGTTTTCCCGGGTGGTCGCTCCATGTTCCCATTAATTTAATGATCTTAACATGAACAGTAATAATAACAAGATAATAACAGAATAATCATGAATAGTGTAACTCCATACCCAATCCACATAAAGCAATAGCAAGTACTACCCAAAAATATTTCAGGGGTGAACAAGGTATAGAGGTAATCAAAACTGGGGTAACATAAAGGCTCCCATCAAAATTAACCTATGCAGATCATTAAAATTAATAAGAACATGGCTGGGAAAAGTAAGTGATCAAGGGCACAACTTGCCTTCAATGAGCTCCTGCTCAGCTACTTCTACTTGTTGAACCTCAGTTTCCACAGTGGCTTGCTCGTCTACTCGCATCATCACAATACATGCATAGTATAGCCAAAATCAACATCACACCAAACATGTAAATAAACTATACAGTAAAAATCTACACAATAAAATGAGATCATAGGAACTGGAATCACTAAATTTGGAGTTATAGATTTCAAGTTATGGATTTCCTAATGTTTAATGTGATTAAAATAGGATTAACTGATAAACTAATTTCCTAACAGAGTTCATGTCAAAACAGTGACTCTAAGTGTTAAAGAATAATATTACAAAATTTTAGAAATTGGAATGGCTCAATTTGGAGTTAAAATGAATTTTCTATGCATTTTACAAGTTCCTAGATTTGTTTTTGTATTAAAATGAATTTCTATAAATATTTCTCTGTTTTTAAACACCTCTGGACTCGGCCTCATTTTCTAGAAAACTCAGGGGTCACGGTGCAAATATTCCTAAGACTCTGAGCGCCACTGGTGAGGACAGCGGGTTCTAAATCCTAAAAACCTAAGGTCTCTTTTGTAAAGTGTACCCGCGAAGGGGTACGCAGAGATCCTGGCCGTCCGATCGACTGTGAACGACCACGATTAGATCAAACCATTTTAAACCCTCACTCTCACCAGACACCATCGGATTCCTAATGTATGGCCCAGATCTAAAGTGCTTACTCTGATCCGCTACCGTCCGATCAGAATCGGACGACGCACGATTACCCAACCGAAGCGGTACGTTTGAATCTAATCACAAACATAGATACCAGATCCAACGGCGCACGCAGGTCATCCCCAACCTGCGCCCAGGCGGCGGCAAATCACACCTCCACCTCGGTGAGGCTCACCGGCGAGGTGACTAATCCGCGCGTACACGCCCCAATCGTGACCCGCCTGGCTCCCAAAACCTCGGGCAAAGCATGACGAACTTGTTCCTACCCTCAATTTCTACAGTTGGACACCACCCGTCACAGGCCACGCCATCGTGCGGCCATGGGATGTCGGAGTATCCCCGGTGACAAATTCGCGGCCCCTGATGAACCGATTCCGCAAAATGTAGGTGCGGTAGATACTAGACAAGGAGCTAAGTGCGATAGTTGCAAACATACCGCAACAGATGTAGCAGGTCATCCCGGCGGCGTTCGACGACGGATTCGCTGGCACGATGACGAAATTCTGGCCACCCGCGGAACACCGCGTTCGAGCACTTGGTCGCGAGGTTTTGCGAACCCAGAGACGACTCCCCGATGATAGGTTGAGGTCGGTGCAGCGCGCGTGGATGCCGGTCGACTACGGCAGGACCTGGCGAAGCTCTTCAGCCGCACGCACGATTTCTACGACGGTGGTGGCTCCAAGGGAAATTGGCAAGGGTGAGTAAGGAGAGAGGATGCCTGGGACCTGTTTATATCCTGGCCACGCCCCACGCCCACCAGAACGAGCCGGTTTTCCGGCGGTCAGTGCGCCATGCGCGGAAGCCGTTCGGTGGAGAGGGTAACTCTGCCAAGCGGGCCCCACGTGTTAGCGAGCGTCGGTTAGCGAAGGCCACTGTCCCGTGGGGTCTGGGTGTCGGCGCCAGCCTGTGAATGGAGGTGGGCCGCGCGGAGGGAATGGCATAGCGGGCCGAAATTAGGTACTGTCGGCCCAGGTATGCTTTTTATTCTTTTTCTTTTTATTTTTCTGTTTTCTTTCTTCTTCTCTTCTAGGTTCAAATTTGAATTTGAATTTGGTTTCAAACCTTGTGCAAATTTGTTATCAATTCATGTTATGGAATGTAAATTACAAATTTTAGGAATATATTTATATTACTTTTATTTTCATATCTTTTCTCTTCTTACTTTCAAACCCTAATTTTCAATTTAGGGTTTAATCCAATTTCTAGTTTTTTTATATTATTATTATTTTTTATTTAATGCACAAACATAAAACTCCAACAAGATGTGCTTTATTTTATTTTAGAATCATTTGTTTGGATTAAATCCTCTTAATTACATGTATGCTCTTTTCATGATGCAAATATGACACATAAAATAAGGATATCACCATATAACCCTTTTATACACTTTTGAGTATTACATATATTTGGGTCTACTAACAAATCTACTTGTGAAAAGTTTAGTAGGATCATGGTTCAAAAATTCGAGATGTCAATGATGGGGGAGTTGAGATATTTCTTAGGATTTCAAATCAAGCAACTCTAGGATGGCACCTTCATCAACCAAACCAAGTACATTCAAGACATTCTTAAGAAGTTTGGAATGAAGGATGCCTAACCCATCAAGACACCAATGGAAACAAATGGGCATCTCGACCTCGACACGGGAGGTAAATCCGTAGATCAAAAGGTATACCGGTCGATGATAGGATCTTTACTCTATTTATGTGCATCTCGACTGGATATTATGCTTTGTATATGCATGTGTGCAGGATTTCAGGTCGATCCTAAGGAAGTTCACCTTAGGGTCGTGAAGAGAATCATGAGATATTTAGTTTACACTCCTAAGTTTGGGCTTTGGTATCCCAAGGGATCCACCTTTTGATTTAATAGGTTATTCCGATGTCGATTGGGTAGGGTGTAAAATTGATAGGAAGAGCACATCAAGGACTTGTCAGTTTCTGGGGAGATCCCTGGTGTCTTGGGCTTGAAAGAAACAAAACTCTGTAGCTCTTTCTACCGCCGAAGCCGAGTATATTACCGCAGGCAATTGTTGTGCGCAATTACTTTGGATGAGGCAAACCCTCAGGGACTATGGCTACAAATTGAACAAAGTTCCTCTCCTATGTGATAATGAGAGTGCAATCTGCATGACGGATAATCCCGTTGAACACAATCGCACTAAGCACATAGACATTCGGTATCACCTTTTGAGAGATCACCAACAAAGGGGGGATATCGAAATAGCTTATGTAAACACCAAAGATCAGTTAGCCGATATCTTCACCAAGCCACTAGATGAGAAAACCTTTAGCAAACTTAGGAAAGAGATAAATATACTTAATTCTCGGAATTTTGATTGAAACATTGCACACATAGCTCATTTATATACCTTCATATCTCTTTCATTTGGTACATATACATATTTCTTATCATTTTTGTGCCAAGGCTAAGACTAATGTGTTTTCAAAGTATATTTGTATCCTTAGTCTTAGATTGAAAGGGAAATGGAGTATTCGGCAAAGACAACGCTTCCACTCAACTCTAACAGTATTATCTACCCTTTGCCAGTATTCTGCCATCTCTCCAATTGGTATAATCTTTCACTCATATTTATTTTATCAATGGGGGAGAAAATGTAAATAAGGGCTCCAAAGGTCTCTGTTTTGGCAATTAATGCTAAAGGGGGAGAAAATATTAAGCCCAAAGCAAAAGGACTGCACCACCATTTCAAAATTTTCGAAATGAAGATTTAATTGGTTTGCACAAATGTTTGTTTTTCAATTGATATCAATTGGTATCTATGATTATGAAAATAAGATTTCAAATTAGTATCCATTTAAAAACCCTCTTGAAAGCTAAGGGGAGAATTCCATTCAGGGGAGTTTTTATGTAGTCAAAGGAAAAGCATTTGAAACAGGGGGAGAAATTTCAAATCTTGAAAATGCTTCTCGCAATCGTATTCACATACCTTTGACTATTTGCAAAAGATTTTGAAAAGATTTTCCAAACGGATTTGCAAAAACAAAACAAGTGGTGCAAAAGTGGTCCAAAATCTCTACTAATCCTTAAGGCAATAGTGTAGACTAGGCACAACCATGCCCCCGCCTCCATCTCGACCGTCCAATTGCCGGATCAACCCCGCCTCTATCGCAACCGTCCGATTGCCTCGCTCCTGCTCCCGCTCCCGCACCCGAACCCGCCGCCATACGCGTAGCCGCCCCCGGCCATGCGCTCCCGCTCCCACCCGCCGCCATGCGAGCAGCCGCCCCCGGCCATGCGCTCCCGCTCCCAGCTCCAACCTCGACAACACACGCCATCCCCCCTCCGCTGGATCTGGTGGCCTCTACACCGGCCGCTCCAACCGTGCCCCGCTACCCCCGCTCCAACCTCAGCAACAGCACGCCATCCTCCCCTCCACCGGATCTACCGCCTCCCCATTGCCCAATAGCCATGGTCCTCAATTCCTCATCCTCCACGTGCCAGTAACCATGCCCCATTCCCGCACGCCATCCTCCCCTCCGCTAGATCCGGCCACGCGCCAGTAACCATGCCCCATCCCCGCACGCCATCCTCCCCTCCACCGGATCCGGTGCCTGCCGGTCCTCATCCCTATCGCCCAACAGCCATGCCTCATTTCACGCGTACGAGGCACACTCCCCATCCCCTCCGCTAGATCCGCCAATAGGCACACAACATCCACATCTGCGGTCCCCAACAACCACCCCCTCCATGCGCGGCAAGCCGCGAATGAGGCGGGGAATGTTGTGTGGGCACTATAACTATGTGGATGGCGTTGCCAAGGACAAATTGTTCCTACCACGGCACAAGTTCTTCCAACCGCGACTGCTGAGGACTACAACATGAACCTCGGTTAGTACTGCTCTAATTGACTTTAGGATAGTAGAGATTCCATTCTTGCTCCATTGTCCAATATACCAGCTAGAAGGTTCTAAGCATCTTTTTGGATATGCATTGAGTAGTCAAGTAATGAAGAAAAGAAAATTCCCACTGTCTACCTACACATGATTTTGAGCATTTAGGAGAAGTTGAGGAAGGAGCCGAGAAAGGAGGAGCAATCCCCGCCAAGGAGAACCCACCCAAGAAAACCTTTTCATTTCAGGTGTGTATTGATGCTACTTGCCCTCAACTGTTCCGATTCATGTTATAGTCCTAAATGTATAATTAGATTCAACTTCACCAAATGGATAAATATGTAGCAATTCAAGAGTAAACCAATTTGAGAAATGGCACACTTACTATCAGATTTTTGCCTTCATTGTTTTCTGATTATGACCTATCATGTGATTTAATCACCGTGAAAAAGCATTATGATTATACAAGCTGATTATGACCTATCTTGTGTGATGCAAATACATTATGATTATATCATCGACACACCCTTTTGAAGATGTTGGTCAGCATATAAATATTGAGATGCAAATACAGTAGGCGTTGGGGCACTGGAACACAAATACATTTTAATGGGGTGTAGCGACCAATAGTCGTACACACATTTTACATTTTTTGGATATATATATGATGGCATGGAACACAAATACACTATCAGGCTATAAAGTGGTATACTCTCTATCTTAGTTGATTTAATTCTATTGTTTTGATTGCATCTCAATATCAAACAATTCAATCTGAATACACATGAACACACATATATTGCAGTATGATTATAGCATTGGCAAATTGTATGGATGTCAGGTCACTGTTCTAGATATTTATTTACTGACAATGTATTATTGTTGCTGATTTCTTGGGGTGTCCTTGAATTTGTCCTATTTCTACTGGGGAGAGTTTATCAGATGCCCTGTAACCTTCCGATTCAAGGAGTGGATGTGCACGTTCATCTTCAAAATCACCAACACTTCAGTTTAGAATATTGAACATAACTAGGACCTGTCTATCCCATTGTGGCTTGGTGGAAGATTTCATATGATGTTGAAACTTACACAAGTTTACTATACTTGATTGCAGGATTCCATGGAGCTGTCCCTTCCTTCAAAGTACAATAATTTGATACGACTGGCGCAGACGACACATTTGTTGGTGCTCTGTTCTGAAGGATCATTAAAGATCTGTCATCGCTACAAGTAAGTCGTCTGAAATCTGTTTATTGATCTAAAACTATTGGGTTCTACATGCCAAGGTGGTCCTTCAGTTTTCAGTTGTATTGTGTGATTTGAGATTTGGTATATGGTTTGACTGTACAACACGAGAAGAAGCTTGTGGAGTCTATTAAATTCGCTATAGACTAATTTTGACTATCTAGCTTGTTCAAACGACTGAGCTTCTGAATTTATGACATTAGTGCAAGTGTGTAAAGCTAAATATTAAATGTTCTCCTCTGGTTTATGAATAATATTAACTCGAACAAAGGATTCTATTGTTGTCAAATGCCATTTTTTACATGTATGCAAGGAGTAGTTGCTAGAATAATATAATTGGTAATTGGTATATAAACATCAGTTCCCTTATTGTAATTATTTGCATTGTTTACGACATATCTTTTCTAGACGTCATTTCTATTTATTGTGAGACATTCTCTTGCAGATTCCTAGACCAAGTCCTACAATATTGTCCTTTATTTTGTCTCAAATTCATTGAAGAAAGGATCGCTATTGTAGCATTTTCCCAATGGTGACGATGATTTTTGAAATAGCAGGTTAAAACTTATTCCATTTGTTCCAAAGGTATGCCCCAGTGTGAAATCCGTAGCGATTGACTGGTTTAAGGACACCAATCCTACCATGAAGCTGGGACTGGTCACTCTTGGAGATCAAGGATGCAAGTACTATGCCAGGGTATGCTTTATACCTTTGTGATTGCTGCTGTCCTATGGAAATACAAATATATATGCTAATTATTCATGGGCTGCTTATATTGAACTTAAATAGGACCTGTCTATCCCATTGTGGCTTGGTGGAAGACTTCATATGATGCTGAGACTTACACAAGTTTACTATACTTGATTGCAGGATTCCACGGAGCTGTCCCTTCCTTCAAAGTACAACAATTTGATACGACTGGCGCAGATGACGCATTTGTTGGTGCTCTGTTTCGAAGGATCGTTAAAGATCCGTAATCGCTACAAGTAAGTCGCCTAAAATTTGTTTATTGATCTTAAACTGTTGGGTTCTACATACCAAGCTGGTCCTTCGGTTTTCAGTTTTATCGTGTGATTTGATACTTGGTATATGGTTTGACTGTACAACACGAGAAGAAGCTTGTGGAGTCTATTAAATTCGCTAACGCGTGTGGAGCAATCACCACCACGAAGAAGGGTGCAATCCCATCTTTGCCCACCGAAACCAATGTCTTGCAGGTAATAGAGAATACATAGATAGATCATCGTATTTGCTTTGGTTTTCACTGGCTTCCACTTCTGCAAATTGTATTGTATGCTGATCTGGAACATAAGAAGCGGGTTCTCCATCTTACCTGCCCTTTTTGCTCACCCTAGCTCCCCTTGTGAAAGGTTGTTTTGTTTTAGAACTCTACTTGCAATAAACAGTTCACTGGTCTGCCACATACAACAAACCAGTCAACCTTCGAATTCATCAGTGCCATAACTATAATTTGTTAAGATTTTAAGGCCGGACCACATAACCTAGGATAGTAAAATTTTTACAAAATGATCATGTGTCTGCTTTGCTGAGTTAATCCACTATGACATTCGAGTTTTCTTTATGAAGTTTCACTACGACAGTGTAACATCCGGCCCACTTGTGAAGTGGTGACACCGCAGCCCAGTCCATGGCCCAAGTCGAGATGCTAATACAAAAGGACATTCAGAACACGAGAGGGGCATCAAAGAGAATATCCAGAACAATTTTCCAATCGTCTTCAAGCGGCAAGGCGAGTTTGTCGGAGTCTCACGCCCCGTTCCTCGTCGACGGCGGCCACGGGACGTGACAGACAGCAACCGTACTGGACACCAAAAGGAAAACCATAGCAAGGGACCCCAATGGGAGGGCTGCAACACCGTTTGACTTTGGCTCAGGTTTTATGGATCTCATCAAAGCTCTCAGCCCAGGGATCATCTTCGATACACATCCTGAAGAGTACAAGTCATTCTTATGTGCCATAAGCCGCGATGACCACTCCGACACTCCGTGCTAATTACCGGAGACAATAGTAGCTGCACCCACAGAGCCTCCTCTTCTGCCACTGCTCTGAACTACTCATCGATCACCATTCTGTATCTGAAGCAGAGCTATTTGGTGATGCGAACAATGACTAATGTGGGCAATCCAAGGAGTACTTACCATGCTGTGGTGTCAGCTCCGCTAGGAATTAGCGTGAGAGTGACACCTGAAGTCATAAATTTCAAGAACTCTTAATGGGGTCTTCTTGTGTCTGCTTTGCTGAGTTAATCCACTACGACATTCTGAGTTTTCTTTATGGAGTTTCACTATGACATTCTACGATCATCAGTGGCACATCACCCAACTACTTGTAATCATCCCACTGTGGTGCTATATTCGGTGCTTAATTCAATTGACAATTCCTACCAAGTCGCTAATCTTTATGGAGTTCCATCCACATTTCACTATGATTTTTGGAGTTTTCTGCTCAGCTAAGGAAAACCAGAGCCATCAGAATGTTGGCCGTTTCAGATCCCTGTCTCAGATCCCTATCTGTTAGGCTGCCTTTTGCTCAAGGGTAATCCTTTGTTTTCTTTCAACGCAAATGTCTATCTACGAAATGTGGTGACAAATTCTTATTTGAACTCGGATTATGCAATTGAATATCTCAAATCATCACATCATTTCTCTGCCAAAATCATTTATGTGTTCTTTTTAAAATTCTGAATGCTTACTGAAACTCAATTGCTCAATTGCTCTGTACCGAATTTGAGACACATCTATAACTTTCGCATCTATAACTTTTGTGTTCTTTTTAAAATTCTGAATGCTTACTGAAATTCAATTGCTCAATTGCTCTGTACCGAATTTGAGACACATCTATAACTTCCGCATCTATAACTTTATCCTGCTCAATTGCTCTGTACCGAATTTGCTTTGTACCGATGGTGGTGATGAATTTGCTCTGTATCGAATTTGAAACTCAATTGCCAAAATCACATCTAGCGGAAGTTATAGACTTGATCTGAAACTCAATTGCTCTGTACCGTTTTACATTGCTTCATGATATGTTAATGAAAGCAAAAAGCAAAGGCGTTCACACTCCATTGGTGCCATCCGCTCGAACTCAAACTATCCCCTTGCCAGGTGGGTAATCCTCATTGTGCCTATCCCCTTCCCTCCCTATCCCTTTTCCGCGCCTGGCGCAAACCAAACAACAAGGAATGTGGGATCCACGCCCTCCTGGACCTTCCCCTTGTATGACCATAAATAAAGGCGCTCACTAGGATGCTATATTTTATCTACATGACCTGAGGAAGATGCGAGTACGCCACCGTGAGCCACTCACCAACATTGCCAAATACAAAGAGGGAGAGAACCTGTCGGCGGTGAATCACAACAGCAGCATAGCACCATCTCCAAAGATAAAGTGCTCGATTCACTTGGCACTACATTCGACCGCAATGACCTCACTGACTCGATGAGTTTACACAAACTAAACAATTACTAATATATCTCATTAACTTATCGCAACATATGATTCTATGTTTTACTAAATATAAACATATTGTTAAAAAGATTAGATTAGTGTACAAGGAGTCAACATATTTGCTTATGATTAAGCATTATATATTTACTCTTTAGAAATTATTTGTGCGATTTCATTTTAATCTATTTGGGTAGACATATTTATATTGTTCTGTATCTATGTTTAATCATAGATTTTGCCGTCACTATTGTACTTACGCCGTCCGTCGCCAGGGCCCTAAGTCCATTGGAGGGTCACAATTTGTGTTCCGTGGCATCGCACGGGCACGTTCTTAGTGTTAAATAAAAGAAAGCAATCCATTCACTCTTATTCGTATGTAATAAGACTTTCAATTGGTTTTAATTCCAAGTAACCTATGCACTTACCATATGCAAACTAGTTCATTTTTGCACTTTATATATTTGCTTTGATTTGTGTTGGCATCAATCACCAAAAAGGGGGAGATTGAAAGGGAAATAGGATTAACCTTTTCCTACAATTAATTTTGGTGGTTGAATGCCCAACACAAATATATGGACTAACTAGTTTTCTCTAGAATACTTGTTATACAGGTGCATAAAGGTTCAACACAAACCAATAAATATTCAAGTTAGGGATCAAATTCAAAGGAGAAAAAGAAACCAAGTGTGCTGTGGTCTGGCGCACCAGACTGTCTGGTGTGCCACCGGACAGTGTCCGGTGCACCAGGTCCATATAGGGCTGAACTAGCCACTCTCGGGTTTCAGCAGGCGCACTTCGCTAAAAATCACCGGACTGTCCGGTGCACCAGCGGAGAACGACTACTTCCCGCAACAATCGACTGCAAAAGCTGATGATCAGATGAATAGTGCGCAACAGTGCACGGCAGAGTCAGAGCGCAGAGTAAGTGGCGCACCAGACAATGAACAGGGCCTGTCTGGTGCGGCACCGGACTGTCCGGTGTGACAAGAACTCAACGGCACCAACGGTCGACTGCTCCCAAACCCTAACGGTTGGGTGACGTGGCGGCGCACCGGACAGCCTACAGTGCCTGTCCGGTGGTGCACCAGACCGTTCGGTGCGCCCATCGACAGCAGCCATCCCCAACGACCATATGGTGGTTGAGGGCTATAAATACCTGTGGGGGACAAATATCCCCCGGGTCCACTGGAAGGATAAAAGACCTCACGAAAGGCCCAAGGGTCCAATAAGTCGTAAGGTCATCCCTTCGTGGGCCTGGGGAGAAACGACCAGTGAAGCAGATCGACATAAGGCTAGGTCGGAACAAGCTCAGACGGCCCAATGATCTCGAGCGAGTAATCACAACAGAGACCCGATCTTCCCGCACTGGAGGACCGTACAACGAACCAAGTGAAGATGAGTCGGCGGAATTGTAGGAAGATAGACTCAATTGGTTTACTATTTCTTAGGTGCACGTGATTATCATATCTGCATGTATTGCCCCACGGTCGAGTATATAAGGCCTAGGGGGCACCCCTTCAAAAGAGATCGAACCCACCACTTAGCCATCCACCCCAGCCTCATACGCATTAGAGAATCACCTTGTAACCCACCGTATATAACACTCTCGCCAGGACGTAGGGTATTACGCACATCAAAGCAGCCCGAACCTGTAAATCATTGTCTATCGTCTCTCGTGCAACTAGCACGAACTATTGGGCTACAGTTGACAACACCGTCCTACTCCTAAAAAGCACCTTGAGGGGCAGCCCCAGGTGTGCGGTCGGACCCAAAACACCGACAGCTGGCGCGCCAGGTAGGGGGTGTGTCGTCAATCCAAGCTAGTTCAATGGCTGTCACTTTCCTGCACAAGATCACCTTCCGCTTCGGATCCAAGTTCTGCTTCGGAGCCATCTCAGCTGTAGCAGATGAGGAGGGAACTCTGCATCGCATTGCAGACCCAACGGAGAGAAGATCTTCCTCAAAAATCTCCATGGAAATCGGGGAAAAGCAGGAAAAGGCGCAACCTCCAATGCTCCGAGAAAGGATCGCCTCTGGCAGGATAGAGGCTCGAGGCCCGCCAACCTGGAGAACCCCATTGTCTACCTCTCCGACGGAAGAATGGACACAAGTCACAAGAAAGAAAGAAACAAATAAAATCAGGAGGAAGCAAGTTGTTCTTTCTGCGCCTCCACCCTCAAAGGAGAACAGAAAGAAGATCGTCACGGCAGCTACGCCATTCTACCCCAACATCCTCTTCATCGGGAGAGCGGAGTCGCCCCCCATCTCCGACGATGAGCCGACTGTACCCGGAGAGGAACCTCCTCAGCGGGAATCTCGCCGATGAAGGAACCGACGTCGAAATATCCGGAGACATCACGAGGCCGAAGAGCGGGACCTGGTGCAGCCCATGTTGCGAGACGAGGCTTCAGAGATGGGAGAAACCCCGGAAGAGCATGTCTTCTGGGAAAGGAGGAATTCCCGACGACGCGATCGCCGGCGAGCTCAAGAACAGGCCGAACAGGAAACTAAGCAGCATCGGGAAAACCCTCTCTTCGGGCGCAACCTGAACCCCGACTTCGCCCGAGCCTTAAATACGCCAAGTGAAGTCGGTGGAGTACTGGCTCGGATAGCCGACGGTATCCCTCGGACTCCCAATGCCGAGGGCTACCGGCGACTGTTCACTCGAGCAGCCAACCATCTTCTACCTCTCGCGCATCCGCCGAATGATCTACGACATACCATCAATAGTCGGTGGGACGCACGGAGCTCCATCAACGCTTCACGCGAACGACGACATGAGAGCGAGATCCGTCACCGGGAAGAATATGACAGGGATCACGGCATCCCAACCCGGAGTTAGGCCACCAGGACCGAGTCGGCAACGGCTTCGACTGGCGGCACCACCTGGGGACGGTCGAAGCACCATGACAACCACTCCCCTCCCCGGGGCAGACATTATCCTCGACGACAAGAAGATACGTGCGGGGTGTCGGCACTCACTCCGCACCTCAGAGCCATTGAATGGCCTCCTAACTTCAAGGTATCCAACGTTGACAAATATGAGCCTAAGCAGGATCCAGGAGGCTGCCTGGCCGTCTACACCACCGCTGCCCGGGCCGCCGGAGCAACCGAGGATGTGATGACCCCGTACTTGCCCATTCTCCTCGGGCAAGACGCACTGCAATGGCTGCGTCACCTACCACGACACTGCATCGATGACTGGAGTGATTTCTGTCGATGCTTCATCGCCAACTTCCAGTCCCTCTCCGACAAGCCGGCACAACCATGGGACCTAAAATCCATCAAGCGCCGAGGGGACGAAACTCTTAGGTCATACCTCAAAAGGTTCCAGACCATGAGAAATCGTATCCCCGAGGTTGCGGAGGCAACAGTAATCGAGGACTTCTACAGAGGCTCCGATGACGCGGCCTTCATCCGCGCCATATTACAGAAAGCACCAACTACCTCCGAGCAGCTGTTCAGGGAAGCCAACCTCTACATCACCGCTGACGAATGAGCTCGAGACCTCATCGGAGGAGCGAAGCCAGCACCGGCAGCACCACGACGCGACACGAACCAGCAGCTCGACAAGCGTTGGGAGAAGAGGACTCACGAAGAAGTTCACGCCGCCGGACCACCCGCCTCTCGCGCCCGAGGAGGACCTCGTGGAGGCGAACGCACGCTGGACGACATCCTCGACACCCAGTGCCCGTACCACAAGGACATGCGCCACACCCTTCGGAACTGCAGGGACTTCAAGCACTCCGTTGGGCACAGCCGACCTTTCCAGCCTCTACCTCCTCCTCCGCCGCGGGGAGGACCAGAACCACGACAACCCCAACAACAGGAGGGGGGAGGAGATGGAGCCTTCCCGCGCATCGACAGAGAGGTCAACGTCATCTTCGGCGGACATGGATCCCAGGAGAACAAGAGACAACAAAAGCTCAATGATCGCCAAATATTGGTAGCGACCACCGGTCCTCCCGCTCCGTACCAATGGTTGGAGCACCCGATCACTTTCACTTGGGCAGATCAGTGGCTCAACTTCGACCACCCGGGCAAATACCCGCTCCTCATCGATCCGGTGATCCGAGAGAGCCGGGTGAAGAAGGTACTAATGGACGGGGAGAGCAGCATCAACGTCACCTTCCCCCGGACGCTTCAAGGCTTGTGAGTTCACCTCAAAGAGCTCCACGAGTCCGATACTCCTTTCTTCGGCATCGTGCCGACCGAGGGAGAATACCCGCTGGGCCACATCTACATGCCGGTCACCTTCGGAACCTCGGAAAACTACAGAACCGAGTTCCTGAGGTTCGAAGTGGCAAACTTTGACTGTGGGTACAACGCCATCATCGGGAGGCCTGGACTGGCGAAATTCATGGCCATTCCACATTACACCTACATGATACTGAAGATGCCAGGGCCGCAGGGGATCATAACTGTGCGCGCTGATTTCCAAGGCGCCGTAGAATGTTTCCGAATGGCCATCCAAGCGGCCCTCACCACCAAACCGCCGGCGACTTCTTCTATGCAGGCAAACTCTAAGCCTGAGGAAGACCTCGTGGTACCTACGAACGAGGCTCAAGCTACGACCTCTATGCGGCCGACTGAAGAAACTAAAAGGATCAACCTCGGGTTCGCTGATGAATGCAAGACTGCCATCATCAGCTCCAGCCTGGATGACAAATAGGAAAACGCGCTCGTCCGGTTCCTGCAAGATAACCGAGATGTATTCGCATGGCAACCTGCGGATATGCTGGGAGTCCCGAGAGAACTGGCCGAGCACAAACTGAAGGTCTACCCCCAAGCGAGGCCGATCCGGCAAAAGTTACGTCGTTTCACGCCCGACAAGAGAGAGGCCATTCGCGCTGAGCTGGCTCGCTTGGTCGCGGCTGGGTTTATTAGAGAAGTATTACATCCCGAGTGGCTGGCTAACCCTATTCTTGTACTCAAAAAGAATAAGGTGGATTGGCGCATGTGCGTCGACTATACAGATCTCAACAAACACTGTCCAAAGGACCCCTTTGGGCTCCCTAGGATAGATCAGGTGGTAGATTCCACCGCTGGATGTTCTATGCTGTCTTTCCTGGATTTCTACTCTGGATATCACCAGATTAGCCTGGCGAAAGAGGACGAGGAAAAGACGGCGTTCATCACTCCATTCGGTGCTTTCTGCTATACCTCCATGCCGTTCGGCCTCAAGAACACTGGAGCGACTTATCAGAGAGATATTCAAACATGCTTAGCCGATCACTGGGGCAAGCGTGTGGAAGCGTATGTGGACGACGTGGTAATCAAAACAGAAAATTCAGAAAATTTCATCGAAGATTTACAACTGGTTTTCAACAGTCTACGGCGATATCGATGGAAGCTCAATCCCGAAAAATGTGTCTTCGGGGTACCAACAGGGAAGTTACTTGGGTTCATTGTCAGCCACCGAGGAATCGAGGCCAACCCAAAAAAAATCGAGGCTATTATGAGGATGGAGGCACCACGGTCGCAGAAGAAAGTGCAAAGACTCACGGGATGCATGGCGGCTTTGAGCAGATTCATATCGAGGCTGGGAGAAAAAGGCTTGCCGTTTTATAAGTTGCTCAAGAAGGTGGACAAATTTCAGTGGACTTCAGAGGCACAGGAGGCTCTAGAGGCACTGAAAAAATTCTTGACAACACCACCGGTGCTGAAACCGCCACGCCGAGCCACGCCGACTCAACCAGTTGAAGATTTACTGCTATATATCTCTTGCACGACTCACGTGGTGAGCACCGCGTTAGTAGTCGAGCGAGCAGACGAAGGACATGCTTATCCAGTGCAACATCCTGTTTATTTCATCAGCGAAGTTCTGGGTCCCTCGAAGAAAAAATACCCCCAAGTTCAGAAACTATTATATGCAGTACTTCTAACTGCGCGCAAGCTCCGTCACTACTTCGACGACCACAAAGTCGTAGTAGTTACCAGTTTTCCAATAGGGGACATTCTTCACAACAAAGAAGCCATCAGAAGAATAGCCAAATGGGCCTGCGAGCTGGGATCTCACGACATTGAATTTCGACCTCGCACTGCCATCAAAACTCAAGCACTGGTTAACTTTGTGTCGGAGTGGACCGAACAACAAGTACTAGATAACCCAGAAACTATAGAAGTATGACGAATGTATTTTGATGGCTCATTAAAGCTGTAGGGAGCAGGCACAGGGATCCTCTTTACTACACCCGGAGGCGAACACCTCAGATATGCTCTACAGTTGCTGTTTCCAGCCTCTAACAATGCAGTGGAATATGAAGCTTTGATTCACGGACTGAACATTGCCATATCATTGGGCATCAAAAGATTGATGGTATACGGAGATTCTATGGTAGTCATAAGTCAGATAAACAAAGAATGGGATTGCTCGAACGATTCCATGGGAAAATACTGCACGGCCATCCGGAAATTAGAAGATAAATTTGAAGGTCTGGAATTTCACCATGTGGAGAGAGATCGAAACACGGCGGCTGACATGTTGTCCAAGCTAGGATCCAGTCGGACTCAAGTCCCACCTGGAGTCTTTGTCCAAGAGATATCACACCCAAGCATCTCACCCGGTCAGGTAGAAGAATGCAATACTTTGAGCCAACCAGAGTCAGATTCTGACGACTGGAGGAGGCCGATCATCAGGTATATAAAAAATGAGGAGCCAGACGACAAGAATGCAGCCGAGCGCATCGCAAGGCAATCGGCTCACTATACACTCATTGGGGAAACACTATACAGAAGGGGCGCATCAGGAGTCCTCATGAAGTGCATTCTCTCAACTACTGGAAAGCAACTTCTGGACGAGGTCCATGCTGGGCAGTGCGGAGTGCATGCAGCGTCCAGAACCCTGGTTGGGAAGGTCTTCAGGTCAGGTTTCTATTGGCCAACAGCGAAGAGCGGCGCAGCCGAGTTAGTCCAGAGGTGCGAAGCCTGCAAGTACATGTCAAGGCAGCAACGTCTACCAGCACAGCAACAGCAAACGATACCCATAACTTGGTCGTTCGTGTGTTGGGGACTGGACATGATTGGGCCTTTCAAGAAAGCTCAGGGAGGATACACTCATGTGCTGGTGGCTATCGACAAATTCACTAAATGGATAGAGTTCAAACCCATTGCTTCCTTAACTTCAGCCAAGGCGGTGGAGTTCATACAAGACATAATATTCAGATTTGGAATACCGAATAGTATCATAACTGACTTGGGATCCAACTTCACAAGTTCAGAGTTCTTTGATTTCTGCGAGCAGAAAAACATTTAGATCAAATACGCTTCGGTGGCACACCCGAGAGCCAACGGGCAGGTTGAAAGAGCTAACGGGATGATATTAGAGGCCCTCAGGAAAAAAGTCTTCGATAAAAATGAAAAGTTTGCAGGGAAATGGATAAGGGAGTTACCCTATGTCGTTTGGAGCTTGAGAACTCAACCCAGTCGAGCCCTGCATGGAAATACCCCTTTCTTCATGGTCTATGGTTCAGAGGCTGTGTTACCTGCTGATCTCAAGTTTGGGGCGCCAAGGTTGATCTTCAAAAACATAGCAGAGGCCGAGGCTACTAGGCTGGAGGACATTGATGTACTCGAAGAAGAACGGCTGAACACGGTAATTCAATCAGCACGGTACCAGCAAACCCTGAGGCGCTATCACGATAAGACCATGAGACATCGATCCTTCGCAATGGGAGATCTCGTCCTCCGCTGAATTCTAACGGGGGAGGGACGGCACAAGTTGTCACCTCTATGGGAAGGACCATTCATAGTAGCAGAAGTCACTCGGCCGGGATCATATCGTCTCACTCAGATGGATGGCACGGAAATCGGGAACTCATGGAACATAGAGCACCTCAGGAAGTTTTACCCCTAGCTGTATTCCAAAAGCTATTGGGACGACAATGTATTCTGTAAACTGGGAAATATGTCATCAATAAGAAGACTTCAAGAGCACTCAAATTGTTCATTGTTGATCTGCATTCTTACTTAACTCAGGGTGACCACTATGCCCTGCTAATGGAGCAATCGGCTTAAGTCGACAACGACTTAAGGCGGGGCAACATGCTCACGCTTACTTAACTCAGGGTGACCACTATGCCCTGCTAACGGAGCAATCGGCTTAAGTCGGCAACGACTTAAGACGGTGCAACATGCTCACGCTTACTTAACTCAGGGTGACCACTATGCCCTGCTAATGGAGCAATCGGCTTAAGTCGGCAACGACTTAAGGCGGTGCAACATGCTCACGCTTACTTAACTCAGGGTGACCACTATGCCCTGCTAACGGAGCAATCGGCTTAAGTCGGCAACGACTTAAGACGGTGCAACATGCTCACGCTTACTTAACTTAGGGTGACCACTATGCCCTGCTAACGGAGCAATCGGCTTAAGTCGGCAACGACTTAAGGCGGTGCAACATGCTCACGCTTACTTAACTCAGGGTGACCACTATGCCCTGCTAACGGAGCAATCGGCTTAAGTCGGCAATGACTTAAGGCGGTGCAACATGCTCACGCTTACTTAACTCAGGGTGACCACTATGCCCTGCTAACAGAGCAATCGACTTAAGTCGGCAACGACTTAAGGCGGTGCAACATGCTCGTGCTTGCTTAACTCAGGGTGGCCACTAAACCACACTAACAGAGCAATCGGATTAAGTCGGCAACGACTTAAGGCGGTGCAACATGCTCGCGCTTGCTTAACTCAGGGTGACCACTATGCCCTGCTAACAGAGCAATCGACTTAAGTCGGCAACGACTTAAGGCGGTGCAACATGCTCGCGCTTGCTTAACTCAGGGTGGCCACTAAACCACACTAACAGAGCGATTGGTTTGAGCTAATACTAACTTAAAGTGGCGCAACGCACTCAGCGCGTACACGGTTACTCATTCAGGGGCAGCCTCTATGTCCCATAAAGAAGTCTCAAAACCATTACGCTACATTTTACCTCTACAAGTGTAGATACTGTTGAATTCTAAAACAATAGGAGAACAATAGTAGCATTCAGTACTAAAAGGTGTCCTCTAACAAAACATCCGAGCACATTAACCACGCGCTCGAAGCATGCAATGTTTTTCTATTTTTCGACATTTTTCTCAGGAGAAACTGACGAAGACGGGCGACTCGAGGAATCGGGAGCAGCGTTCACATCCGCCACTATGTCGTCTGGGACAATCACACCAGGTCTCCTCATCAGAATCCGCCCCGCGCGAATAGCTTTATCCATAGCTTTATCGCGCTGGGCCCTCAAAGTAGCAGAAGTCTCTTCAGCAACCTTGACAGCCAATTGAGCGGTCTCTAGCTCCTGGGCGACAGATTTCTTAGACACATGCAGATTCTTGATGACAACATCTTTGGCCGATATCAACTCCCTGAGGCGAATCACATCATCAAAGGATTCCTGTAGCTTATAATGAAGATTGTCTAACTCCTCCCTGGTGAAGCGATGACTCCTCTCCAAGATGGTCAACGAGTTGCTAGAATCACGATATAGCCTGTCAAGATTGTCACGAGAAGTGGCAAGGGCACGTTTTTCTTCCTGCAAGCAAGAATCAGCTTTTCAAACGTCAGGCTGGCAATTAAAGCACAGCAAAACAAAACCTGGATTCATATATCACCTTCTCAGAGTCAAGCTGAGCGCGGAGAGAAGAGTTCAGCGTGTTGGCATCATTCAGAGAAGCAAAGACCTGGGCCAGTTCTGTCTGACTTTGGGAATACTTTTCCTCAAGATCAGAACACCGCTGGACCAGTTCAGCTTGGTCTTGGGAGCGTTTTTCCTCAAGGGCAGAATACTGCCGAGTCATATCTAGCGAGAAGCAGTCAAGCAAAGGTGTTAAAATAAGAAGCGGTTTGATAAGGTAGCCAGAAGGAAGCACAAGAGCACTGACCAGCATTCGCCGCCTCTAAGTCAGAAACACGCCGCTGAAGCAGCACCGGATTCCAACGTGCCAGAGACAAAGCTCCTTCCGGAATAGAAGCACCCTGCAACCTCAGCCGACTAGACATCTCATCGACCAACGCCTGGCATTAAAAAGCAGACGATCATGAGAATAATTACCTGCTTGGGTAAAAGTGAGATCAGAAGAAACCAAAATACCTGGAAGTTGGAGAAGAAGGAAGCGACCCCCAAGTCGTGAGAGATCAACTGACGGCTCGGCAAAGGATCACCACTCGGAGCAACTTGCAACGATCCAGCAGGAACCAATTCAGTGACATTGACAGAACCCAAAGCCTTGTCATCAGGTGCGCTGGCCTCTAAAGCGACCTCCTGACCAAAGGTTTGGGCTGTTACCACGCAATCAGAGTGTGGAGGAGAGGACCCTACGTGAACATCCATGGAGGTGCAAGAGGGAGAACCCACTCGGACACCCTCGGGGGCTGGATCATGGCTTGCGCTACCCATCCGAGCCGGATCATCTCCGACAGCACCCTCGGGGGCTGGGTAGTAGCTGGCACTATCCATTTGAGCCGGATCATCTCTGGCAGCACCCTCGGGGGCTGTGTAAAGGCTAGCACCGTCATTGTGGGCCGAGTTCTCTGCAGCAGCCACTTCTAAGGCTGAGGGTCCCTCGGTCACTTCTATGGGAGCAGGGGAATCCAAACCAGCCTCTTGACCCTCAAGACCGCGCTCCAAGGTCGATGAGGCGCGGGACGCTGCTCGGGAGGACCCCAACCCGGTGTCGGGCACATCAACACAAACATCCATGGCGCCACCTTCTGCCGGTTTTAATAGCAGATCTTCTGGAATCATGTCCTCAAGAGCCTGATCAAAGTTAGCCAGAGATAATTCTTGCAGTCCAATGAGGGCAGACAAGGCTGGGGAGGGAACACCACTACTTTCCCCACTGGCAGTGTAATGGCAGCTGTTTTCCCGAATTAGGGGAATTTCATCTTCTTCTTCGCCGTTATCATCAGCAAGACGGACAATACACCCATTGGGGTCAGCGCCAGACGGGCTACACACATTGGGTTCAGCTTCAGTAAATTCAGGCACTGTCACTTCCTTAGCAACAGGAGCAGAAGGACCGGCACCTTGATCCAAGCTAGACACCAGACGAAGGCGTCTCTTCTTCTTTTTCTCCCCCTCGGCAGGAAAAGAGGTTTGGTCAACTCGGCGAGAATGTTTTGGGACGAACATTGACAGGCTTCTGAACGTCCAAGGCTTTATCAGCTTCAGGGTTGGGAACCACCACCAATGTTTCAGTAGGAGCAGCATCAGAAGAATCCCCAGCCAACATATCTAGCATGGCGCCTATCTCTGCATCACTAGGATCCAAAGGCACTTCAAAGTGGACCTGCCGTTCATCATCAGGAATTTCTCCAAACGAAGCAACCAAAGCACTAACTTCTTCGACAGAGGGTCGCACTCTAAGGCCCAAACCGCCATCAGCAGAAGGAGAATTTGACACAAAATGAGTAAAGGCTTTGGAAGAAGGCAGGCTCCAGGCCGAGTACGCAATAGGGGCGCCAATATTTGATACCTTGCCTCTAAGTATCATTTCAAGCCGGTTCACCAAGTCCACAGCAGGAATCCTTCTGTTGGTGACCCAGGTTGAGTCGGCTAGACCTCGATACAGATAGGCCGGGTATGCCCTATCTTTCAACGGCTGAATATTCTTGAAGACAAAGTCAGCTACCATAGCCTCAGCAGTCAGACCCCTCCCCTTCAGCAATCCAACTTCAGCTAGCAAAGCCCCTGCTTCAGCCACCTCCTGGTCTGTGGGGGACTCGATCCAACTCGGAGTACGAACATCCGGCTGTCTCCCTGACCGGAGTGGGAGGAAATTCCCATGATTTTCCACGATAAACCACTCCAAGCGCCATCCTTTGATGCTGTCTTTGAGTGGGATGTCAAGATAATCGGTTTTCCTCCCGTGCCGCATCTCCAAACTCGCGCCCCTACCAGTTGGTGCTGACCTCCAGCCATCCCAGGGCGACAGTGATACAAATATTTCCACAGACCAAAATGCGGCAGAACACCAAGAAAGGCCTCACATAAATGAACAAAGATAGAGACTTGCAGAATGGAATTGAGGTTCAGATGGGTCAAATTCAGGTGATAGAAATCAAGGAGACCGCGGAAAAAGGGAGAAATAGGAAGAGCAAGACCGCGGAGGAGGAACGGCACATAAATAACAGATTCATGGGTGTCCTCTGTTGGAACAGTGATCCCACAGCAGATCCGCCAGGAACAGAGTTCCTTCGGAGGAAGAACTCCAATGGACACAAGATGGAGAAGGTCAGACTCAGAAACAACAGACATATGGTTACCTGTGAAAGGCAACTGACTGTTGGGGTCGATGGGAGGAATAACAGCAGTAGACGAACTCGAAGCCTTCCGCTTAGGCGCCATCTTAACCTCGACGGCGAGCAGAGCGGAAGCAGAATTGCAAATCGGCAGAGAGGATCTGGAAGCAGGAAAGCAAGAACTAGGGCACGGAATGTGGAGACGCGGAACAGTGCAGTACATATAGGGTTTTCCGAGGCCAGATGCTGTTTCCAAAAGGTGCCCAGTCAGCGCCCATCGGTTATTTGTAAAACCGCTGGCGTGCCGCATCATCACCCAGCGGTTATTTCTAAAACCGCTGGCATGCCACGTCATCACTCAGCTGCTATTTCTAAAAAAGTCGGCGTGCCATGTCATCACTCGGCCGCTGATTCCAAAACGGCCAACGCGGCCCAAATTGACTCAGCCATGGTTTCTAAAAACACTGACTTCACTCGGCCGTTACTTCTAAAACGCCGACGTTGCCATCAGTCACTCGGCCGTTGCCTCTAAAACACCGATGCTGTCATAAGTCGCTCGGCTGTTACCTCTAAAATGTCGACGACGCCATCAGTCACTCGATCGTTGCCTCTATAACACCGACACTGCCGTCAGTCACTCGGTTGTTACTCCTATAACGATGGTATCAACGGTAACCACTCGGCCGTTAATTCTAAAAACACCAGCGTGGCCCCGCCATCATTCGGACACTATTTCAGAAGCGCCAATGTCGTCTATAATAGCTTGACCACTGTTTCTAAGACACCATCGTCGCAGGAAGCAAAGAAGTTAACACAGGGAAAGACCATATAATTCTTCATGAAAGGGAAGTTACAAGAACTCGCAAATCAACTCGTTATAAGTTGATACTTCCCTACTACTACTACTCCATTACCTTACACTATTCTATACTACTACTACTACGTTATTTCACTAATACTATTTCTACTACTAATCTATACTAACATCTAAAAAACCAGTGGCATTTAGCCACTGGCCTGGTTGCTGCCCCTGCTGCTGCCCCTGCCGCCGCTGTGGCCGCCCTCGCCGCTGCCGTTGCCGCCCTTGCCGCTGCCGTTGCCGCCTTTGCCACTGTCGTCGCCGCCGTCGCCGTCGCCTCCGTTGTCGTCGCTGCCTCCGCCATCGCCGCCGCTACCCTCCTCGGACGAGTCCGAGGAGTCCTCCTCGTCCGAGAAGTACTCCGACTCATCGGAGCCCTCGAGCCCGGCACACTCGACGGCCCGGATGTAGGTCCAGACCTCCGTGGCAATCCCCTGGGAGTCGTCTGAATCATCAGACGACGTCGGGGGAGAGGTGGGGGCCGGAGACCCCTCGGACTCGGAGGAGAACTGCTCCTTCGAGTACTCCGAATCGCCGAAGTCCTCCGAGGGAGGAGTCGGCTCACGCTTGCGCTTATCACCAGAGCGTGGCGAGGAACTGCTACCCTTCTTACTCTTGCCCATGGTGGAAAGGAAGGAGGAAGAAGAAAGCAAGCAGCAGAGAGCAATAAGAGATGTGAAAATGCCGGGGAAGCAAGAACATTATTTATAGAAGAAGGAGGCAACCGCTCACCTCCTACCATGGCTACTGAACAGTCACAAAAATTCAATATGCAATTCAAACCGTCTGAAGACATGTCAGGCGGCTGATGCCGTTTCACGCAACACAACACCCATTGGGACTCCAGTCAACTGCACGAGCGATATGATTACACCCGCGGTCACGTCAAGTTACTACTCAGAGGCAGTTTGCTAAAACACTCGGTGTACCAAGCCGTCCCTTGCCTACACCCATTGGGGGGGACGCCCAGGAAATACCAGTATATTTTTCAAAACTGTCACATCCGCGCAGCACGTGCAATGAATACTTCAAGACAAAAGTGAGATATCAACAAGGATCAAAGGAAGGCCAAATATAGCCAACAAGGTACAAGTTTACTCGGCAGAAGCATTGAAGCAAGAAGTAATAACAAAGACTAGCCAAGGGTCACCTGTCGAACATCCAATCAGTCACAGATCAAATAAATAGCACTGCCTAGAAAGATATGAGCAAGATTACGAACTCAGTCTCAAAGACAAAATATACGTCGATCTCTAAAGCATAATATCAATAACATAGTGCTGACCTCCAAGGCGTTCGGCAAAAAGGGAAGACGATCACTATAAAAAGGCATAAAATGAAGATCTTCGAGTGCATTATTTTCAAAAATCCACTCGAAGCTCGGAGCTACACCCATTGGGTGCACCTTCGGCGCACCCGACGAATCATTATCTCGGATCAAGACAATGCTGACCTCTAAAGCATAGGGTAAGATCAATGCAAGGTTAACCTCCAATAAAATACAAGTGGAAGATGAAGGTGACTTCTGATAATGCTCAAAGCGAAGACCTTCGAGTGGATTATTTTCAAAAATCCACTCGAAGCTCGGGGGCTACACCCATTGGGTGCACCTTCGGTGCACCCAATGAAATACGAAGTCCTGCAGGACGAAGTGCTAACCTCCGAAGCAAAAAGTCTAAGACAGAACACCAATTTTCAAGTGATGAAAGCAGAAGGAGACAATAAGAAATCGTTTTTACCAGATTACCCAGAGAGTACTACCTGTTACAAACAAAGACCGCAAGCTGGACTTAGGATCTCTGGGCCGATTATTTCAAAATCAGCCCAAAGATCGGGGGCTTGTGGGGGACAGATATCCCCCGGGTCCACTGGAAGGATAAAAGACTTCACGAAAGGCCCAAGGGTCCAATAAGTCGTAAGGTCATCCCTTCGTGGGCCTGGGGAGAAATGACCAGTGAAGCAGATCGACATAAGGCTGGGTCGGAACAAGCTCAGACGGCCCAATGATCTCGAGCGAGTAATCACAACAGAGACCTGATCTTCCCGCACTGGAGGACCGTACAACGAACCAAGTGAAGATGAGTCGGCGGAATTGTAGGAAGATAGACTCAATTGGTTTACTATTTCTTAGGTGCACGTGATTATCATATCTGCATGTATTGCCCCACAGTCGAGTATATAAGGCCTAGGGGGCACCCCTTCAAAAGAGATCGAACCCACCACTTAGCCATCCACCCCAGCCTCATACGCATTAGAGAATCACCTTGTAACCCACCGTATATAACACTCTCGCTAGGACGTAGGGTATTACGCACATCAAAGCGGCCCAAACCTGTAAATCATTGTCTGCCGTCTCTCGTGCAAATAGCACGAACCATTGGGCTACAGTTGACAACACCGTCCTACTCCTAAAAAGCACCTTGAGGGGCAGCCCCGGGTGTGCGGTCGGACCCAAAACACCGACAATACCCCCCAACCACCACCACTCCAAGCACCCAAGCATTCTAAACATTGCATTCAATACAAGAGCAATAGGCTTCACTCCAAGACACAATCAAAGCGATCGATCCACTCAAAGTCCCCAAATCAACTCTAGTGCATTAGGACTTGTGAGAGGACCTCTTGTGTTCTTTTGTTGCTCTTGTTTGCTTGGCTTGGCCTTCTTTTTATTTTCATCTCTTACTCTCAAGTGCTTTGTAAGCAAGGCAAGAGACACCAATTGTGTGGTGGTCCTTGCGGGGTCTAAGTGACCCGTGAGATTAAGGAAGAAGGCTCACTCGGTCTAAGTGACCATTTGGGAGAGGGAAAGGGTTGAAAGAGACCCGGTCTTTGTGACCACCTCAATGGGGACTAGGTTCTTTAGAACCGAACCTCAGTAAAACAAATCACCGTGTTCACTCGCTTTATTTCTTGGTTGATTTGTTTTCCCTCTCTTTCAGACTTGACTTTAATTCTAACGCTAACCCTCGCTTGTAGTGTGTGCTTAAGTTTATAAATTTCAGGTTTCGTCTATCCACCCCCTCTAGACGACTTTCAAAATAGGACCCCAACTTCATGAAATAAGTGAGTGTCTGCTTGTTATTTTGTTCTTGCTTGTTCTTGATTGCTTGCAGGTTCAAGGCTGTTCTTGGCATGGCAAGAGGAACAACAATAGGAGTCGGTGTAATTATCACTAAGGCGCAACACCCTTGTGGTTGTTGTAGTCGAATAGCACAACGTCGACCTCGACCCCAAATCGTAGTTATCATGAGATGGTGTACCTGTCGCTCAAGGCGGCACAACATCTTGGTTGTGGTAGTAGGGCATCCAACGTCATTCTCCAACCATTTTCCAACCATCATCAACTCTCATCGAAAGATTGGACTCCCTTCTACCCGTTGAGTTTATCAAGTGGTATCAAATTTCAGGTTGCTCAGTGCGAGATCTTCTCCTTTCTAGTTTATTTACCTACAGTCCACTTTTGCCCAAAGATAAATTCAGATCTAAAAATCACCTAAAACATTTTGAGCCTTTGCTTTGCTACTTAGTTCCCAACTTGTTGAATTCACGGTTGCTGCATTTGTGTCGAGTTGCTGGTCTAAAATTTTCTTACCACTAGAGTTTCGAGTTTGTAGCACCTTGTTTAGATCACCATTTTAGACCTCTAGATGCAATCAAAAACGAAAAAAGAGGAAGAAAAAGGCTAGTGCATAAAAAAGCCACACTAATTATAAAAAAGAGAGCACGTACAACAAAAAAAGAAAAATTGCAGCAAGATTATAGGATTAGATTTCAGATTGTTGTTTCCAAGTGCAACAAAACAAAAGGCAGTTTGTGTGCGTTCATTTTATAGTATTAGATTTCAGATTGTTGTTCTGAGCTTTTGGTGACACCATTTGTGTATCGGCCTGTGTCTCTAGCATGGTTTGGATTAGGACCAGCACAACACCATTGAGGAACGTTTATTCAACTTGCTGTGGCTAACGTGGTACAATATATTACTTGGAACTATTGTTTGAGTAGCCACCTATAAATCCACAATTTTTTCTACAACACCACTAGGTTGTGATAGCAGCCACCGTTGTTTTTGTTCTTGTTGTTTGTTGGTGCCTACCTGCATCGCGTGGTGAGAACTTGTAAAAACTTGTTTAACCAGTTCGAGAGTGAGAGATTACAACAATGATTCCTACTAGTTTATAGGATCAGAGATATTATTGTGTTTGTTTCTTGTCTTTATTAAACATGGTAGGTGATATGAAGATTTTTGAGCCAACCAAACATTATATTCAAGGCATCATTCAACACTTGCCTTCATATGGTCATAAATTCGATCCTCATGCATACATTGATTGGGAGTTCAGAGTAGATAAGCAATTTGATGAGCATGATCTATCTCAAAAACAAAAGATTTATATTGCCTCTAATATGTTAACTGAGTATGCATTGGTGGAATGGAAACACATTTGTAGGCACAACAAAGTTACACAGTCTTGGGAAGAATTCAAACTTCATTTTAGAGATGCATTCATTCCTGCATACTATGTTCATCACTTACTTTCTAAATTAGGCACCTTAAAGCAGGGTGCTAGGACTATGAAAGAATATTATCATTATTTTAAAATTTGTACCATATTTGTTGGTTTAGATGAATGCATGGAAGATATAATGATTAGGTTCATGAAAGGACTCAATTCTGAAATTCAGTCTATGGTCATGCATGAAGCTTATGGAGCCATTTCTCACTTGTTTTTGCTTGCATGTAAAGCTAAAACTGAGATTGCATTATACAATTATATAAGCACTGAACATGTGACCCATAGTTCTTCTTTTTCGTTTGCTCTACATGTTGATCAAGAACACAAAATAGTGAAATGTTGTTGTTTTTCTGTCATCACAAGAATAGTTGATTGTTGACACTTGTGATATTGAAGATTTGTGGGATAATAATTCAGTTTAACTCAAGCAACAACTATCAAATGAACATGTTAATTCTATTATTGAACCAAACATTTTTGTTTATAAGTAACATGTCATTCGCATTGCAAACGAAACCGAAGAACTGAAGTTGCTTTGTTCTTTAAATGCTTGGGCTATATTGAGTTTGATGATCTTTGTGAGCTCAGTAATTTGGACAATATTTTATTTGATAGATCAACTATGCCTTGTCCTTCTCATGCCATATTTTACTTTTTTGGCAAGTACAACTACACAGGACAATTTTTGGTGCATAGAGTTTATATTTCATCAATATATGGTGTTTCTTCACACTGTGCAAATAAGATATTGGCATGTTCTCAAGAAGAGAAGAAATTATTGTTTCCATTTACTTTAGTAGAAGTTTTAGGTTTATTTTTAGAAGACCATGATAAAATCTTAGTCATGAACATCAATCATGATGCAAAACCGAGGATGGTTTGCTGTCAAGAAGAAAAGAATGATGAGAACATAACCTGCTCAGATATGACCATGTTAATGGTTCCTGCTGTGAAGGTGAAACTCTTCCACATTGTAACTACCTTTGATATGTTTGAAGAATTGATATTGCGCCATAAAGTGTGTATACTTTTATTTGTAGAACTTGTTACATGGATTAAGCGATGTGTTAAGTGTACAAGGAAGGCATTGAGGAACAAAGAAGTTGATTGCAGGCCAGTAATGATATTTCCAACATCCTCGATCAGGCAACCACATCATCAAATTTGACCCCATACTTGGGTGAGGAGTACATTCTAGAGTCAAGGACGACTCTATTGCAAGAAGGAGAGGATGATGAGGACATCGTTGCCGTTGATACAACCACATCGACAACCCTTCACAAGTTATTACTAAGCAAGGACACGCACGCGTGCATGTAAACTTAATTATCAGGTGAACTCGTTGCTTGCTGTTGAAGTTAATTCTTATTTAAATGAGGTACTAAAGCATGGCGATAACTTAATTATGCTTAGGTGTTTGGGAGTTGAACCATCTTCGATTGGAGAAGGCAACAAGACAATAAAAGTTGTTGGACCCGAAGGGATTTCGTAACTGCAGTAACGTCGACCTCCACCCTAATCATAGTTATCAGGAGATGGTGTACCTATCACTCAAGGTGCCACATCTTCTTGGTTGTGGTAGTCGGGCAACCAACATCGTTCTCCAACCATTTTCCAACCATCATCAAATCTCATCGAAAGATCAGGATCTCTTCTACCTGTTGGGTTTATCACATACACACCACTTTAAAATGTTCCACAGAGCGAGACATTTAGAATTTATACTAAACTTCCATTAGAACCAAAGTAGAGAATAAGCTACTCAGACATCTAACTCAAATGTCATCTGATCGTTTAATCTCCACCTGCACTTTCATCAATTCAGCCACCACAAACTGTTACACTTTCACGCCCTGAACCTCTATAAACTGTTTGTGTGCTCATGTCAGTGTCACACCCGGTTCTAGAAGGCAAACCAAATGCGAACCATGTACGTGCCAGGATTAGAATTTCATGTACACAACGATTACATAACTGGACATCATCACATAGTGCTTAAATAATAACGTAAAGAGGTATTAATTTGATTACATCATGATGTCCAAGACATCCACATAGTCTTAAACATAGATCAAAGTGCGAATATGAAACGTAGTAATATAAGGCCTTCACAGGCAGCCGACTAGGGGTTCGCCGCTAACCCATACTTAGAACTCATCGTAGTCTTGAAACTCCTAGAAGTCCTCTACTATGCCTTCATCTTCTCCTGAGTAGGGGTTGCAATGCGGACAACCTGGTGTTTTGGTGTTTTAAGCAAGGGTGAGTACACATCAACATACTCAGTAAATGTCCCGTTTGGCTAAAGTGGACTAGTTGCATGTGGGGTGAAGCTTAGAGCAGTTGCTTTTAGTTGGTCAGGTAATTATTACTAGTAGAGTGCCAAGTTTTAGCAATAATCCCAAGTTATTAACCCAAAGGTACTCCCTCCAAAAGGAGAATTCCTAAATCTATAGTCATAATCATCACCATTAAAATCATCACCATGAGAACCATTATCCTCATCATCGTCTGCAATCATAGTATCTCTAATCAAAGGAGCTCCCAAGGTCGCTCATAACCATGAGCACGACTGATATATCAGTTTCTAACCCTCTACAGAGGTTGCACACTTTACCCATGAGCCGTGATTACCTCTCTAGCCCGGGTTTGCAAGACCCTTGTTCCCTCCCGAGGTGAGCTGCTAGGGAATCACTATGAAGCCTTTACAAAGATTCCCCGAAGATGTAGCCGCCCGTTAGGTTTCCTAAATGCACCACACTCCTCCCCAAGGGGCAAACCACCCTCGGTAGAGCGAGCCGCGTACACTGAGCCCCATTGACGGCACGGTGACAAAGAAAACTACATCTCAGTTCCTTTAATTAATTAGCTAAGGGCATCCCATTCCACCCTCATAGTTGTATTGTTATCTCGGGTGGTCATCCAATGAACAAGTCCTTATGGAGAGGCACTCGAGAAATAGCTCGAGCCCCCTTTAATATCACAATGCCATAATCTTATCCAAAAGTAAACATCATATCGTAAATAGTCTCATCATGTTCATTGATTATAGTAGAGCGCTAGCATAGAGCTAATCCAGAAATAATCCAACCCAAATAGGTGATCAAGGACAAGATAAATAAAAGACAAGTAAATCCTTAGGTATGAATTGTGTAAATGTGGGGGGGGGGTGGATGAATTATAAAATGAGTAGGACATATATAGGTTAGAGGACACTTGCCTTCACCAACCAGCTGCTGCTCAGGGTCTTCTCCTGCAACTTTCTCGGACTCTGCCAACGAACCGTTATCTATACGAGTGCAAACATACATTCCACATTCTTAAAATAGAAGGAAACAATACACCACACCATGAAATAGATCAATTAAATAGGCGCGTGGCGTAGAGCTCGCATTTACGACTATGCGAGAAAAGAACTACGACGGTCAAAGCTACGACCGAGAGACATAGCGATTACGTTAAGCGGCTATAGTTTAAAATATTTGTTTCGATATATCTATATTAATTTAAATTCATGCAATGCGTAAATAAAATTGTCACTTGGTCCTGATCAGTTCGGTTCTCGATTAACCTTCATTCCACTACGCACTTTAGTTAACATACGCGATTCTAGGTGGATCAAAAGATCGTCGCGCGGCAAAGCGCATGACACACAACCACAGTGTGCATGCTGCACGCGAAACAACACATGACCCAAGCAAAAATTAAAGCGTTACAGCACACGTGAAGCATGCCGAGGGCACACGCGCACTAGGGGTGCGTGCCGAGGCCGCGCCATGGCCACGCCATGGTCGTGCCACGACTGCACCAGGGCAGCTGGCCGTGAGTCGGGGAGGGGGAGGCCGCACCGGGCAGGGAGGAGGAGAGGGAGGGGGAGGAGAGGGACCTTACCACCGCGGACGCGATGAATGGCGGCAATTGCAGTCTTCCTGTGGTCCAAGCGAGGAACGAGGTAGGGAGAGTGGGAGAGGAGGAAGAGGGAGAAGGGGGCGGTTTCTCCTCTCCTAGATCATGGGTGCGCACGGGAGAGGGGAGGGGGCGGTTGGGCCGCGCCGGGGCTACGCGGGAGGGGGCGCGGGGCAGCGCATCGCGCCGCGGCTGGGCTGAGCAGAACGCTTTCTCCTCTTTCTTCCTTTAATCTTTCTCATTTGACTCATTTCATTCTAATTAAATCTATTCATAGGAACAAGCTCCGAATTCAATGGACTAACGCCCGAGCAAAGCATCAAACACAAAATATATGCAACCCAGCATGATGCAACCACAGATATTACCTTAGGGTTTTGCTTAAACATGGCATGGACATAAGCCTCTATATTACTTTGAAAATGGGAGGAAGGAGCAAAAATGAAAGAGAGAAAGAAGGTAACACATGAATTTGGTGAAGATTGGGAAAGAACTTTTATACCCCCAAATTCAAGGCGTTACAAACCTATCCCCCTTAAAAGATTCTCGCCCTCGAGATTTAGGGTTGGCTAGCAAAGAGCTCGGGATACTTGGCCATCAGATCATCTTCGCGTTCCCATGTTGCTTCTTCCTTAGAGTGATGACCCCATCTGACTTTGAACATTCTGATGGTGTTCCTCTAGGTGACCTTGTCTGCATTCTCCAGAATCTATGTTGGCTTCTCTATGTATGTCAAGTCTTCTTGGACCTCCAGGTCCTCTACTGGCAACTGCTCTTCTGGCACATGTAGACATTTCTTCAACTGAGACACATGGAAGACATCATGCACCACTGACAAGTTTTCTGGTAAACTGAGCTAATATGCCACTTCTCCACGCTTTGCGAGAATTTGGTACGGACCAACATATCGGGGTGCTAGCTTGCCTTTGACTTCGAACCTTCTGACTCCTTTGATAGGCTAGGTAGACAAAATCCCACACTTCAAAACTTAGCTCTCTTCTTCTTGTGTCTGCATAACTTCACTGCCTTGACTGCGCTATCTTCAGATTCTCCCGAACCATCTTGATATTCTCGACGGCTTTGAGCAAAATGTCAGGCCCAAACACTTGCTTCTCTCCTGGTTGATCCCAGTGCAACGGAGTTTTGCAACTCCTCCCTTAGAGTGCCTAAACGGTGATATCTTTAAACTGGCCTGGTAACTGTTGTTGTAGGAGAATTCTGCATAGGGTAATCTTTTATCCCATCCAGACTTATCTTGCAACACACAGGCTCTCAACATATCCTCTAGGATCTGATTAGTTCTTTCAATCTGACCGTCTGTCTGTGGGTGATAAGCTGAGCTGAAATTCAAATGTGTACCCAAGGCTTCATGCATCTACTGCCAGAAATGAGAGGTGAACTGTGTTCCTCGGTCTGACACTATCTTCTTTGGCACACCATGAAGACAAACAATCTGGGACATGTATAGCTCTGCTAATACTGCACTGTTGTAGCTGGTCTTGACAGGTATGAAGTGAGTTGACTTGGTTAAGCGGTCCACTACTACCCAAATGGAATCATAGCCAGCTCGAGTGCGCGGTAACCCAACTATGAAGTCCATCCCGATCTCGTCCCATTTCCATTGAGGAATTTGTAGCGGCTGCAACAGACCGGCTGGTCTTTGATGCTCTGCTTTGATTCTTTGACAACTGTCACATATAGCCACATGCTCTGCAATCTACCTTTTCGTTCCGCACCACCAAAATTTCTTCTTTAGATCTTGATACATCTTCTCGCTTCTAGGATGTATGGAATAGGCTACCTCATGAGCTTCCTTGAGGATTAGCTCCTGAATGGATTGGACATTAGGAACACACAGGCGGTCTTTGAACCATACCACACCTTCTGCATCTTCCCAAAAATCTTTCCCTCTTCCTTCTAGAATTAGCTGCCTAATTTCGTTGGTCTTCTCATCGTCCTTTTGCACTTCTTTGATTTACCGCTCTAGGGTGGGTTCTAATTTGACTGTTACTCCTTGCGTGTTGTTGAAAAATCCGAGGCTCAGTGTGTCAAATTCTTTCACCAACTCATAAGGCATTGGGTGAACAACCATCATGTTGACTTGACTTTTTCTTCTTAAAGCATCTGCCACCATGTTTGCTTTACTTGGATGATAGTGAATTTCCAATTCATAGTCTTTGATCAGCTCTAGCCATCTTTGCTGCCTCATATTCAAATCTGACTGGATGAATATGTACTTCAGACTCTTGTGGTATGTGTATACATCGCATTTTTATCCATACAAATAGTGCCTCCAAGTCTTCAGTGCATGAATCACTGCTGCTAATTCCAGGTCATGGATTAGATAATTCTTCTCATGAACTTTCAGCTGTCGGGACGAATATGCCACGACTCTTCCCTCTTGCATCAATACACATCCCAAGCTGGTGTAGGAAGCATCGCAATACACCAAGAATGGTTTGTGAACATCAAGCAGAATTAAGACAGGCGTTGTTGTCAACTTCTCCTTCAGCGCTTCAAAGGCCTCTTTGCATTTCTGGGTCCACTTGAACTCAACTTTATTTGCTAGCAGGGTTGTCATGGGTCTAGCAATCTTTGAAAAACCTTCAATGAATCGCTGATAATATTCAGCCATTCCAATGAAACTTTTGATTCCTTGAATATCTTTCAGTGCTTTCAAGTTCAGAATGTCTTCTAACTTCTTTGGATCCACAGCTAACCCATCTCTGTTTATAATGTGACCCATGAACAAGACTTCTTGAATCCAAAACTCACACTTGCTCATCTTTGCATATAATTGGTGCTCTCATAGCCTTTGCAATAACATCTTTGAAAGTCACCTAGAGGGGGAGTGAAAAGGCGTAATCTGAATTTTATAACTTAAAACACAAACTATAAGCCGGGGTTAGTGTTAGAATTAAATCCAAGTCTGGGAGAGAGGGGAAAACAAATCAACCAAGAAATAAGGCGGATGAACATGGTGATTTGTTTTACCGAGGTTTGGTTCTAAAGAACCTAGTCCCCGTTGAGGTGGTCACAAAGACCGGGTCTCTTTCAACCCTTTCCCTCTCTCAAACGGTCACTTAGACCGAGTGAGCTTTCTCCTTAATTCTCATGGGTCACTTAGACCCCGCAAGGATCACCACACAGTTGGTGTCTCTTGCCTTGCTTACAAAACACTTGGGAACAAGAATGAGGAAGGAAGAAAGCGATCCAAGCAACAAGAGCGCAAAGAACACGAGCAATCTCTCTCTCAAGTCACTAGGTGGTTGGAATGAATTTGGGACTTGGAGAGGCTTTGATTCTATTGAAAATGTGTCTTGGAGTGAATGCACTAGCTCTTGTATTGAATGTGAAGTGCTGGAAACTTGGATGCTTGGAGTGGTGGTGGTTGGGGGTATTTATAGCCCTCAACCACCACAAAGCCGTTGGGGCAGGCTGCTGTCGATGGGCGCACCGGACAGTCCGGTGCGCCTGCCACGTCACCCAACCGTTAGGGTTCTGGAGCATTTGACCGTTAGTGCGCTGACTTCTTGTCGCACCGGACAGTCTGGTGCCACACCAGACAGCTACTGTGTATTGTCCGGTGTGCCTCTGACTTCTGCTCTAACTTCTGCCGCACACTATAGCGCACTGTTCATCTGTTCGCACGCTTTTGCAGTCGACCATTGCGCGAAGGAGCCGTTGCTCCGCTGGTGCACCGGATAGTCCAGTGAATTATAGTGGAGCGAGTCTGGAGAAACCCGAGAGTGGCCAGTTCGTTCCTGTACGGCCTTGGTGCACCAGAAACTGTCCGGTGGCACACCGGACAGTCTGGTGCGCCAGACCAGAGCACACTCGGTTTCTTTGCTCCTTTGTATTTGAACCCTATCTTGGATATGTATTGGTTTGTGTTGAACCTTTATGCACCTGTAGAACATATATTCTAGAGCAAACTAGTTAGTCCATATATTGTGTTGGGTATTCAACCACCAAAATTAATTGTGGGAAAAGATTAACCCTATTTCCCTTTCAATCTCCCCCTTTTTGGTGATTGATGCTAACACAAACCAAAGCAAATATATAAAGTGTAGAAATGAACTAGTTTGCATAAGGTAAGTGCATAGGTTACTTGGAACTTAAACCAATATGAAAGTCTTATTACGTATGAATAAGAGTGAATGGATTGCTTTCTTTTATTAATATTTTGGACCACTTTTGCACCACATGTTTTTGTTTTTGCAAATCTTTTTCAAATTCTTTTCAAAATTCTTTTGCAAATAGCTAAAGGTATATGAATAAGATTGCAAGAAGCATTTTTCAAGATTTTTAAATTTCTCCCCCTATTTCAAATGCTTTTCTTTTGACAAAACAAAAGCTCCCCTTGAATGAAATTTCTCCCCTTAGCTTTCAAGAGGGTTTTGAAATAGATACCAATTTTGAAATCTTATTTTCATAAGCATAGATACTAATTTGAAATTGTCTTGAGTACTAATTGAAAAACAAACATTTATGAATACTAATAAAATCTTTCATTTCAAATTTTTTTGAAATGGTGGTGGTGCGGTCCTTTTGCTTTGGGCTTAATATTTTCTCTCCCTTTGGCATTAAGCGCCAAAAACGGAGAATGTTGGAGCCCTTTTTATATTTTCTCCCCATTGTTAAAATAAATATGAGTGAAAGATTATACCAAACGGAGAGATGGCGGAATACTGGCAAAGGGTAAGAAATACCGATGGAGTAGAGTGGAAGCGTTTTCTTTGCCGAATACTCCATTTCCCTTTCAATCTAAGACTAACATAAGAAATACTCATGGAAACATATTAGTCTTAGCCTTGGCACAAGAAGAATAAGAAATATGTATATGTACCAAATGAAAGAGATATGATCAAAGGTATGTAAATGAGCTATGAGTGCAATGTTTCAATCAAAATTCCGAGAATCAAGTATATTTAGCTCATTCCTAAGTTTGCTAAAGGTTTTCTCATCTAATGGCTTGGTAAATATATCGGCTAATTGATCTTTGGTGTTAACATAAGCTATTTTGATATCCCCCTTTGTTGGTGATCTCTCAAAAAGTGACACCGAATGTCTATGTGCTTAGTGCGGCTGTGTTCAACGGGATTATTCGCCATGCGGATTGCACTCTCATTATCACATAGGAGAGGGACTTTGCTCAATTTGTAGCCATAGTCCCTAAGGGTTTGCCTCATCCAAAGTAATTACACACAACAATGGCCTGCGGCAATATACTCGGCTTCGGCGGTGGAAAGAGCTACAGAGTTTTGTTTCTTTGAAGCCCAAGACACCTGGGATCTCCCTAGAAACTGACAAGTCCCTGATGTGCTCTTCCTATCAATTTTACACCCTACCCAATCGGCATCGGAATATCCTATCAAATCAATTGTGGATCCCTTGGGGTACCAAAGCCCAAACTTAGGAGTGTAAACTAAGTATCTCATGATTCTCTTCACGGCCCTAAGGTGAACTTCCTTAGGATCGGCCTGGAACCTTGCACACATGCATACAGAAAGCATAATATCTGGTCAAGATGCACATAAATAGAGTAAAGATGCTATCATCGACTGGTATACCTTTTGATCTACCGATTTACCTCTCGTGTCAAGGTCGAGATGCCCATTAGTTCCCATGGGTGTCTTGATGGGTTTTGCATCCTTCATTCCAAACTTCTTAAGTATGTCTTGAATGTACTTGGTTTGGCTGATGAAGGTGCCATCCTAGAGTTGCTTGATTTGAAATCCTAAGAAATATCTCAACTCCCCCATCATAGACATCTCGAATTTTTGAATCATGATCCTACTAAACTCTTCACAAGTAGACTTGTTAGTAGACCCAAATATAATATCATCAACATAAATTTGGCATATGAACAAGTCTTTTTCAACAGTTTTAGTAAAGAGTGTAGGATCGACTTTTCTGACTTTGAAGCCACTAGTGATAAGGAAATATCGCGGGCATTCATACCATGCTCTTGGGGCTTGCTTGAGCCCATAAAGCAACTTTGAGAGTTTGTAAACATGGTTAGGGTACTCACTATCTTCAAAACCGGGAGGTTGCTCAACATAGACCTCTTCCTTGATTGGTCCATTGAGGAAGGCATTTTTACGTCCATTTGATAAATCTTGAAGCCATGGTAAGTAGCATAGGTAGGTAATATGCGAATTGACTCAAGCCTAGCTACGGGTGCATAAGTTTCATTGAAATCCAAACCTTCGACTTGTGAATACCCCTTGGCCACAAGTCGGGCTTTGTTCCTTATCACCACACCATGCTCATCTTGCTTGTTGCGAAATACCCACTTGGTACCTACAACATTTTGATAAGGACGTGGAACTAAATGCCATACCTCATTCCTCGTGAAATTATTGAGCTCCTCTTGCATTGCCAGCACCCAATCAGAATCTCTTAGTGCATCCTCCACCCTGTATGGCTTAATAGAGGAGACAAAAGAGGAATGTTCATAGAAATGAGCACCACGAGATCTAGTTGCTACCCCCTTATGAATGTCACCAAGAATGGAGTTGACGGGGTGATCTCGTTGGATTGCTTGGTGGACTCTTGGGTGTAGCGGTCTTTGACCCTGCACTTCTTGCTCATCTTCCTTATCTTCATTGTCTTCATCTCCCTCTTGATCATTGACCTCTTCTTGAGGTGGCTCATCCTCTTGATCTTCATCTTCATTATCTTAAGCCTGATCGTCATCTTGAGTTGGTGGAGATGCTTGCATGGAAGATGACGGTTGATCTTGTGCTTGTGGAGGCTCTTTGGATTCCTTAGAACACACATCCCCAATGGACATATTCCTTAGCGCGACGCATGGAGCCTCTTCCTCATCTAGTTCATCAAGATCAACTTGCTCCACTTGGGAGCCATTAGTCTCATCAAACACAATGTCACAAGAAACTTCAACTAGTCCAGTGGACTTGTTAAAGACTCTATTTGCCCTTGTGTTTGAGTCATAACCAAGTAAAAAGCCTTCTACAGCTTTAGGAGCAAATTTAGATTTTCTACCTCTTTTAACAAGAATAAAGCATTTACCCCCAAAGACCCTAAAATATGAAACGTTGGGCTTTTTACTGGTAAAGAGTTCATAAGATGTCTTCTTGAGGATTCAGTGAACATATAACCGGTTGATGGAGTAGCAGGCGGTGTTAATCGCCTCAGCCCAAAACCAGTCCAGAGTCTTGTACTCATCAAGCATGGTCCTTGCCATGTCCAGTAGAGTTCTATTCTTCCTCTCCACTACACCATTTTGTTGAGGTGTGTAGGGAGAAGAGAACTCATGCTTGATGCCCTCATCCTCAAGAAAGCCTTCAATTTGAGAGTTCTTAAACTCCGTCCTGTTGTCGCTTCTTATCTTTTTGATTCTCAATCCGAACTCATTTTGAGCCCATCTTAAGAATCCCTTTAAGGTCTCTTGGGTTTGTGATTTTTCCTGCAAAAAGAACACCCAAGTGAAGCGAGAATAATCACCCACAATTACTAGACATTACTTACTCCGCCGATGCTTATGTAAGCGATCGGGCCGAATAGATCCATGTGGAGTAGCTCGAGCGCCCTGTCTGTTGTCATGATGTTCTTGTGTGGATGATGGGCGCCAACTTGCTTTCCGGCTTGACATGCGCTACAAACCCTGTCTTTCTCAAAATGAACATTTGTTAGTCCCAAAATGTGCTCTCCCTTTAGAAGTTTGTGGAGATTCTTCATCCCAACATGGGCTAGTCGGCGATGCTAGAGCCAACCCATATTAGTCTTAGCAATTAAACAAGTGTCGAGTTCAGCTTTGTTTTCATTAAAATCAACTAAGTATAGATGACCCTCTAACACTCCTTTAAATGCTACTGAATCATCACTCCTTCTTAAGATAGTAACACCTACATCTATAAATAGATAGTTGTAGCCCATATTGCATAATTGAGAAATAGAAAGCAAATTGTAATCTAAACAATCAACAAGAAAAACATTGGAAATAGAATGGTCAGGAGATATAGCAATTTTACCAAGTTCTTTGACCAAACCTTGATTTCCATCCCCGAATGTGATAGCTCGTTGGGGATACTCGTTTTTCTCATAGGAGAAGAACATCCTTTTCTCCCCAATCATGTGGTTTGTGCATCCGCTATCAATTATCCAGCTTGAGCCCCCGGATGCATAAACCTGCAAAACAATTTAGGCCTTGTTCTTAGGTACCCAAACAGTCTTAGGTCCTTTGATGTTAGAAACAAGCACCTTGGGTACCCAAACACAAGTCTTTGAACCGTTGTGTTTGCCCCCAACATATTTGGCAACTACTTTGCCTGATTTGTTAGTTAAAACATAAGAAGCATCAAAGGTCTTAAATGAAATGTTAGGTTCATTTGATGCAGCAGGAGTTTTCTTTTTAGGCATTTTAACATGAGTAGGATGCCTAGAGCTAGAAGCCTCATTTTTATACATAAAAGCATGGTGAGAAACATTATGAGATTTCTTAGCATGAATTCTCCTAATTTTGTGCTCAGGATAATTAGCAGGATATAAAATGTAACCCTTATTATCCTGAACCATGGGAGCCTTGCCCTTAACAAAGTTGGACAATCTCTTAGGGGCATTAGGCTTGACATTGGTTCCCTGTTGAAAACCAATGCCATCCTTAACGGCAGGGCATCTCCCATTATAGAGCATGCTTCTAGCAAATTTAAACTTCTCATTTTCAAGTTCATGCTCTTTAATTTCAGTAGTTAATTGAGCTATATGATCATTTTGTTGTTTAATTAAAGCAAGGTGATCATTAATAGCTTCAACATTAACATGTCTACATCTAGTGCAAATAGAAACATGATCAACAGTAGATGTAGGGGTTTGCAAATATTTAATTCATCTGTCTTAGATTTCAGCATGACATTTTCATCTCATGACAGGAAATAGAATCATTGCAAACATTTAACTCTCTAACCTTAGAAATTAAACTAGCATTTTCTTTTCTAAGGCTAGAAATTGAATCATTACAAGCATTTAATTTTTCAACCTTAGCAATTAAACTAACATTCTCAGTTCTAAGGTTTGAAATAGACTCATGGCAAATGCTAAGCTCCTTAGGCAAGTTTTCATTTTTCTCTACTTCCTGAGCATAAGCATCTTTTACTTTAACATGCTTCTTGTTTTCTTTAATAAGGAATTCCTCTTGGCTATCCATGCGTTCATCCTTCTCATGAATAGCTCCTATTAGTTCATTTAATTTTTCCTTTTGTTGCATGTTAAGGTTGGCAAAAAGAGTAAGCAAATCATCTTCATCATCACTAGAACTACCCTCATCACTAGATGTAGTATACTTGTGCTGGTTCTAGATTGTACCTTCTTCTTTTTGCTGTCCTTTACCATGAAGCACTTGTGGCCAATGTTGGGGAAGAGGAGGCCCTTATTGACGGCGATGTTGGCGGCGTCCTCGTCGGAGGAGTAGTCGGTGGAGCTCTCATCAGAGTCCCATTCCCGACACACATGGGCATCGCCGCCCTTCTTCTTGTAGTACCTCTTCTTCTCCTTCTTACCCTTCTTGTCATCGCCCCTGTCACTATCACTAGACATTGGACATTTAGCAATAAAATTACCGAGCTTACCACACTTGTAGCACACCCTCTTGGAGCGGGGTTTCTAGTCCTTCCCCCTCCTTTGCTTGAGGATATGGCGGAAGCTCTTGATGATGAGCGCCATTTCCTTGTTGTCGAGCTTGGAGGCGTCGATGGGAAGCCTACTTGGTGTAGACTCCTTCTTTTCTTCTTCCGTCGCCTTGAATGCGACGGGTTGCACCTCGGGTGTGGAGGTGGTGTCTTGCTCCAAGTTTACGAAGTGTTTGGAGTCTTTGACCATTTGTTCAAAGCTCACAAACTTTCCTATCACTTCCTCAGGAGACATTAATTTGTATCTAGGATCCCCACAAATTAATTGCACTTGAGTAGGATTGCAAAAAACAAGAGATCTTAGAATAACCTTGACTATTTCATGGTCATCCCACTTGGTGCTCCCGAGGTTGCGCACTTGATTGACCAAGGTCTTGAGCCGGTTGTACATGGCTTGTGGCTCCTCTCCTTGGTTGAGGATGAATCGACCGAGCTCTCCCTCGATCGTCTCCCGCTTGGTGATCTTGGTCACCTCATTCCCTTCGTGCGTCGTTTTGAGGACGTCCCAAATTTCCTTGGCGGTCTTTAACCCTTGCACCTTATTATACTCCTCTCGACACAAGGAGGCGAGGAGTATAGTTGTGGCTTGGGAATAAAGTGCCGAATTTGGTCGGCCTCGTCCGAATCATAGTCCTTGTCCCCTACCTTCGGTACCCGCGCTCCATACTCAACAATATCCCAAATACTTTTGTGGAGTGAGGTTAGATGATGCCCCATTTTATCACTCCACATGCAATAATCCTCACCATCAAAATATGGTGGTTTGCCTAAGGGAACGGAAAGTAATGGAGTGCGCTTAGAAATGCGAGGATAGCAGAGGGGCATCTTACTATACTTCTTGCGCTCATGGCGCTTAGAAGTAGTGGACGACGAGTCGGAGCCGGAGGTGGAGGGCGACGAAGAGTCGGTCTCGTAGTAGACCACCTTCTTCATCTTCTTTTTCTTGTTGCCTATCTGATGGGACTTGATGGAGGAAGAGGATTCCTCCTTGTGCTTGTTGCCGGACTTCCTTGAAAGAGTCCCCCTGAGCTTGTGGGCTTGTCGCCGGTCACGATCTCTCTCTTAGTATGATCTCCCGACATCACTTCGAGTTGTTAGACTCTAATGAAGCACTGGGCTTTGATACCAATTGAAAGTCGCCTAGAGGGGGGTGAATAGGCATAATCTGAATTTTATAACTTAAAACACAAACTACAAGCCGGGGTTAGTGTTAGAATTAAATCCGAGTTCGGGAGAGAGGAGGAAAACAAATCAACCAAGAAATAAGGTAGATGAACACGGTGATTTGTTTTACCGAGATTTGGTTCTAAAGAACCTAGTCCCCGTTGAGGTGGTCATAAAGACCGGGTCTCTTTCAACCCTTTTCCTCTCTCAAACAGTCACTTAGACCGAGTGAGCTTTCTCCTTAATTCTCATGGGCCACTTAGACCCCGCAAGGATCACCACACAATTGGTGTCTCTTGCCTTGCTTACAAAACACTTGGGAACAAGAATGAGGAAGGAAGAAAGCGATCCAAGCAACAAGAGCACAAAGAACACGAGCAAACTCTCTCTCAAGTCACTAGGTGGTTGGAATGAATTTGGGACTTGTTGAGGCTTTGATTCTATTGAAAATGTGCCTTAGAGTGAATGCACTAGCTCTTGTATTGAATGTGGAGTGCTGGAAACTTGGATGCTTAGAGTGGTGGTGGTTGGGGGGTATTTATAGCCCTCAACCACCACAAAGCCGTTGGGACAGGCTACTGTCGATGGGCGCACCGGACAGTCCGGTGCGCCACCGGACACCACTGGACTGTCCAGTGCGCCAGCCACATCACCAAACCGTTAGGGTTCTGGAGCATTTGACCATTGGCACGCTGACTTCTTGTCGCACTGGACAGTCCGGTGCCGCACTGGACAGCTACTGTGCATTGTCTGGTGCGCCTCTTACTTCTGCTCTGACTTCTGCCACGCACTGTAGCGCACTGTTCATCTATTCGCACGCTTTTGCAGTCGACCGTTGCGCGAAGGAGCCGTTCCTCCGCTGGTGCACCGGACAGTCCGGTGGCACACCGGACAGTCCGGTGAATTATAGCGGAGTGTGCCTGGAGAAATCCGAGAGTGGCCAGTTCGTTCCTGTACGGCCTTGGTGCACCGGACACTGTCCGGTGGCACACCGGACAGTCCGGTGCACCAGACCAGAGCACACTCGGTTTCTTTGCTCCTTTGTATTTGAACCCTATCTTGAATATGTATTGGTTTGTGTTGAACCTTTATGCACTTGTAGAACATATATTCTAGAGCAAACTAGTTAGTCCATATATTGTGTTGGGTATTCAACCACCAAAATTAATTTTGTGGGAAAAGATTAACCCTATTTCCCTTTCAATCTTCAAATGATCCACATGCTCTTCCTCACTTTGAGAATATATGAGAATGTCGTTGATAAACACCACCACAAACTTGTCTAGATAATCCATGAACACAATGTTCATCAGATTCATGAAGAAAGCTGGCGCATTCGTCAGACCAAAAGACATAATCATGTACTCATATAGACCATACTTGGTAATAAAAGTCGTCCTCAGTATATTCAAAGGTTGGATCCTGAGCTTATGATAACCTAACTTCAGATCTATCTTCGAGAACACGCTGACTCCTCTCACCTGGTCGAATAAATCTTCTATTTTGGGTAGGGGGTACTTGTTCTTGATTGTGACCTCGTTTAGAGCTCTATAGTCGATACACATCCTCTTAGTGCCATCCTTCTTTTCCACGAATAGGACAGGAGCGGCCCAAGGTGAGGTACTTGGTTTTATGTAGCCCTTCTTTGACAGCTCATCTATCTGCTTCTTGAGCTCCTCCAATTCTGGCCCAGATACCCTGTAAGCTCTTTTGGAAATGGGGGCGATGCTAGGAATAAGCTCTATGACAAACTCAACTTTCCGCTCAGGTGGCATACCTAGTAAATCTTTAGGGAACACATTCTGTGGTGGAACCGCCCGAATTATTCCAGCTTAAGTGCCCAGGTCACACCCCATGGGCCGTAACACACTTAAATCGGAATAACCCGTCAGTCCCTTAGATCTAGTCTGATAAAGCCACCTAACCAAGATCAAATTCCACAATCTCACTCGAAGGTGAGTCACAGAAGAAATACAATAAAGCAGGAAACCTCAAATTAAAGTACTGAATTATTACATAGGTCGGAGTTTTTCAAGTAGCAATTAAAAGTTCACAAAATGAAATGCAGCGAATAATCGATGTCGTCGATAGCGAGGAAATAGGCAAGGCCTAGCCCACTACTCCTCATGCTCCTCTCCTGCCGGAGCAGCATCCCACTCGACCGTACAACCCGGTGGTAGGGTGGTAGGCCAAGTCATACCTGTAACACCCCCAGGTGTTTATATTCCGCTCGACAATGAGTACGGATTTAAGCATGCAATATCAGTGGATAAAACGGATTTTTAAATTTTAATCATCCTCGCTTATCGCGATTTTAATATCGCATCTGTTCCGTTTGTCGCGAGTGCGACATCATTTTTACTTCTATTTATTTAGGCTCTTCCAAAATTTTCGTGATGTTCGGAACATCGTCGTTCCGAAAATCGATGCGTCCGATGAGTATTTAAAATCCATCGCTCGCGCGAATACGACTTCGGAAGCCCAAACTCACTCGGATGATTTTTATCCCGAGCAAATTAGTGTGAACTTGACGACTAAAATGTTCGGGGTAAAATAATCTGTATCGCGCATTGTCCGAGAAAAATCGTACGCAAAGTTATTACCCAATTCATTCTTCAGCACACTCTATAAGATAGTAAAATCAACTGTGCTTAGATAACGGATAAAATTTCTCGAATTTCAAAATTAACCAAACATTGTTCCAATATTCTCGTCAATCTCATTTTGGTCCATTTATACCTCCCTCGGTTCTAACCTTAAAATTATGCGATTTTTCTGCTGTCATCCTCATCCGCGTCGAACGGCACCAGGAAAAAAATCCCACCGCTCAGCAAATCTCTAGAATGCTCCCGTATGCAACTTTCTTTTCCCTTATCCTGAGATCGACCATATCCTTGGGATATTCTTATACGTCTTCTTTTATCTAGATAACGCTGGTTCCTGGAAGCTTCACTCGCCCACGTATATCATCCCTTCTGTCTGGATAGGTTCCTGGGATATTTCTCCACGTCTGTTCTAGCCACCACACCAGCGCTTAGGATATTATTCAACCGCTCGGCTTCTTGTGCTTCTATCTCACGTCGGTTGCTTGTTAGTGCTGCTGGTTTTTGCTCTCAGCGAAGCTCGTCGGCGCCCTCTGCCCTCGCTCACTTCCCAGGTCGTGCTCGGCTCCCAAGCAAATGGCTCCACTGTCTGGTATTCTTGCATCGCTCTCCACCCATCGCTTGGTGCAGTTGCTGCAGCACGTACGGAGCAACGCCCAGCTCCTGCTAGCCGCGGGTGCCATTCTATGCTCGCCGGTCTAGCTTGCTCCCTCCACGGCGCTCAGCCGATCAGTTCTCGGCGTAGCGCAGCTTCCCCAAGCAGCCACGCCTTCCCAGCCCATCCCGCCGCTATCCTTTTCTGAGGCTCCCTGCTCGCCCTCGCCGGGGCAGCACATGCCTTCTGGCCATGGTCAGCTCTGATCTTGGCCACCGTAGCGCCCGAGGTTTTGGCGCGTCCCTGCTCAGATCTACTCATCCGCTGGAGTCTCCTGCGCGCAGCCATGGTTCCTGTTCGCCCAGCCGCGGACGTCCATGGTCCTCCTCTGCTGCGTCTTCAGCTTGTCGTCGCGTCGTTTATCGTCGAGTCATCAAACACGTCATCCCCTGCTCGATCCCCACCTCACCAGCTTACTCCAGACTTCAATCGAAGGTCGTCAAGAAATCTCAAGAATCAAGTGAAGACGAGGCTAGAAACACGATACTCCCCAAGTGTTCAACAAATTGCTTGGATCGGAAAATCGCTACCGATCTTGCGGCTTTGAGTCAGCTGCTGAAACGGTAAGCTGATAAACTATTCAGAATAGTTCGATCATTGAATAAAATAATGTGTTAGGGCGAGGCTTATTAAGGTGCTCGATAAATTGCGTAAGTCACGAAACTATCGTCGACTTCGCAGTTCTTGCGATTATCGAGCCAGGTTCAGTTATAGCGAGTTATTTCGCTATTCCGATCAAGTAGTTAAATTAGTGTACCGAGTAGAATATGAGTAGTCATGTGTGTTAATAAAATATTTTAATCACTTATAAAGATGTAGTATAATTTATAAAGCAAGAGATAAGTTTAGAATTCAATTAATTAAGTAGCTGATAAGTCGTGTTTAGGCTAATCATGTTTAAAGTGTATGATGTGTTGTTCGTGATGTTTGCGTTAGGTTCGTTTAATCTAGAAAACCGTGATTATTAAGCTTAGTCATACGTCGATAGCTAGTGTTTTCGTATAAAATAGTACGACGCTTCGTCACTAAGTATTTAATTCTTGTCGGCGTAGCACTATTTAGGTTCGTAATATTTTCGTCTATATGCATTCATGTGCATAATGCATTTCATTCAGGTACGTTAATTAATCACGTGATGCGGAAGACGAGCCAAGTCGACCCCAAGCGTGGGCTTCTTCGCAAGGCGATGCTGATGGACAAACCTGAAGATGGTCGTCAAGTGCTCATCGACTAACAACACTAACCTAGTGTTACTCAGGCAAGCCCCGGTGCATTTGCCACCTCCCTTGATGTTTTTAAAATCTTTCTCACTTGCTTGCTGCATTAGGTGATAGGAGTTGATTGATTAAACAATTCCTGCATTATCTTCCTTGATCTTGATTACCCTCCTTGAAACCCTATTTTACAAAGAGGTTTTACTATGCTTAGTATTGCTTAGAAAAACAAAAGGATTTATTTTACAAAAGATGTTTGGCAAAGTGGGAGGGTTGTTTTCGAAAATAAAACTTGATGGTGAATCCATCACGGCCGTGATGGATTCAACACCGGAAAAGATGTACCTCTGTCAGGTACCAAGTTTTTGGGTTAAAAAGATTAAGCTGAGACCGGGCGGGTGACTTGCACGAGAAGAGAGTCTCGGTGTAGTGTCTCCGTCTGAGTCGATTAAGGACCGTCTCGATGTAGGCTTGATGATCGAGGACCCTTTAACTGGTCACATGCCTCGTCATGGGTAAGCCTTGCCTCGGGCAGACTAAGGCCAGAATAAGATAACACGAAATGGGCGTGGAGCGGTGGCGGGAGTAGCGTGTACCCTCCGTGGCAAGAGGCTGGACGGTGGTGTATCTGTGCTCTCGGTTTGCGTGAACCTGATCCGGTCTTAAGAACCTCGGTGGCGGGTTGACATATGCAAGGGTTAAGTGCTACATATGTCGTGTGATTGGAGATCCTCAGCTGAGTATAATCGATTCGGATCGCCGTACCTTCGCGGTTATGAAGACTTGGTCACTGACCTACACGTAGCATTCCACTAAAGATGATGGGTATTTGTTAAGAAATTGGCTAGTGCAGGACCAGTGATTGAACTAGGGTAGAAAGAACTCTAGTTGCAGGTAATTGAACTTAACTTGACAAATAAAATTTGATTTTTAAGGATCCACTTTAGTAAGCATTTCTGCAAAACAGAGTCTTTGATTATTGAAAAGCCTTACCTTGACTCCCTAAAAGCCAGCATACCCTTGAGAGTCTTTTCTTTAGTCGGGTAAGTCTTGCTGAGTAATTCCATACTCAGGGTTTTATTCCCTGTTGTTTTTCAGGTCCTAACTTTATGATGTTGTTGATGGTATTAAGTGCCGGTGGGCTCGGCCTTCTTATAAGTCTAAGTAACCCTTCTATACTTCTTATTGAGGATGATCCCTTGAGCTAGCATATATATTTCAAACTTATACTTTTGTAATCACTCCGATAAACTAATGTAAAATTTTTGTAACCTGTAAAATTTGGTAGTAAGATTTCCGCTGCAACAATATTGGTGTGTGTGATTTGTGTTACTTAATCCCGCGGTTCTGGATGAAAGTGGTTTATCCGATGTCCTTGGGGCAATCGGACAGATCCTGTTGAGTTATCTGGTGCACATGCATGGCTGTCTGAGGTCTTTGGGACAAGGACAGGTGCATGTGGGCCCAATAACTTGGAGGTTCTGCCACAGGCTGGTATCGGAGCTGGATTAAGTATATACGGTCACATACGTATTTTCAAAACAAAAGTTTTGGTTTTGAAAAACCTATTTTCAACTAAACACATTGTTTGGCTTTGAAAAACAGTTTGAAAAACTATAATGCTAGCGACATCCTCTATTAAGCCCTAAGTTAAGGACTATCAGGTGGCTTAGTTGAAAACCACAACCGGGTTGGTTTTGCATACATGTGTAATGTTATTTTTGAGGCCATTCAGTTTTGAATGGATCGACGCCCAAGGTAAGGTGAGATGTGAGAGCATGACCGAACAACCGTCGGTCTAGGGGAGTGTTTAAATGTGGCGTCCGATTATATACATGTTCTACATATGTATATATGAAGACTGCGATGTGGAGTATTTACTTTTCTGGGAATCAGTACCCCATGAATGTGTATGGGTATACAGACATGGGAATACTGAGAAATGTAATGTACTTGTAACGACGCACCTACGCTCAGGTAAGAAGGTGAGTTACCATAATGAGTTGCCCTATGGTTAAAGTGTGGCAACGGCGCCTATGCGTGGCTCGGCGCTTAATGATGAGCTGGCCTCCATATAGCAATATATGGAGTATAAACTGTGATAAACTGTCATGTGTGAACTGCATCATTGGGAAATTGGGCTGTGATGGATTTTCTGCAGGTACACTAACCTCGAAAACGTATGTGTAGCTGACGACTAGCAAAATACCGTGAGAGTCGTAAGTATGCCACCGATATAGAACGTTATTGCCACAGTATGTTGGCAAAACTCGTGAGGACGCATAGGACGAGCATGCATCCTGATTGTTGCATCATGTTTGTCACCTATACACCCAAAATGCTTCTCTCATCCTTATTCCAGTAACCATTGATTGTAGATAATATGGTGTAATGTTGAATTATGAACTTCGATGAAATAGGTGTCCTCCATTCTTTAGGTGACCTCTTAGGGTGCTTTATGTGTGCTCTTGTGTTAATGTGTCGATAGAAGGTTAGTGACTTGTTTGCCTAAACCCAAATCTAGGCCATGTTCTTAGTTGGTGAACCATGACCAAAGTTGATTTTTCTGTTACCCCTCCTTGACCCAAGCTTATACAAATAAATGCTTAGATAATTTCTTCGTTGGACAAAAAGGATACTTAAGCTTAAAATAAGAATCTCGACTCATATTTCCATCTTAGACCATGCCCTTGTTCGATTGGCACAAGTTGATGTCCCTTACCCAGTTGCCTGCTCTTAAGGATCGCCATGTTGCCTTATCAACCCAACCTAGGAAAGACATGTCCTATCACTTTCTTGAAGTTTGTTGCCTTTGGTTTCATCATATCTATCGAAGGCATACCAACTTAACCTTGTGATTGTTTCCCCTCCGTATCTAATCGGATACTAATCCTTGACCTTGTAATCTCTGCGATGGGCATAGAAATATGCTCGGGGCTGAATTAACAGTCTCTCATCGTACTCCCTCACCACCCAGTTTAGTTTATGGCCATGCCATGTTCATTTCATCGGGCCATAATCTATTTGGCTCTCTACTTGTAACTATTCATACAGGTGGATTATCTCTTTGTATATTATTACCCTTGCTTAGTCTAATTGTGCCACGTAAGGTTTCTTATTGGTTACGTCTAGTAATGGTGTTATGACTAAAACCGATGATGCCGCGACGAAACCGAGGGCCTCCTGTGAATGTACACACATGGTTGTGCTGCTCGGCACGCGCTGGTATCATGGTTAGTAGTTGTAATCAATTATGAGACTATATCAATGTGTTATCTTGGTACAATCTATTTTTGCTACGTGAGATTCATTATTGGTGCCAGTTCGGTGATGGTGTCATGATTAAGGACTTATGGTGCCGCAGCGAAACTGAGAGCCCCTTGTGAATGTACACGCAAGGTTTTGCTGCTTGGCGCATGCTGGTATCGAGGTCTCTAGTCATGATCCATTATGGAACTACACTGATGTGCTATCTTCCGTGGACCTTCCCTTAAAATAATTTCTATGTTGCTTGTCAAGTTATCAAGCAACATCTGTCATCTCCGTTGGATCAAACGAACATACCATTTTCATGTGTGGTCACTTTTCCCTTGACTTTGATAGTGACTGCACGCATACAAGTTCCATTTACGTCCTTTGTGTAAACGTGAAGTCTTGGAGCTTGTTAGTGTTGCAAGACAACTGATTAGCTCTCAAATTGGAGATTGGATTTCCCCTGCTGCTGAAATGCAGGAGTTTGTTCATTTGCTCTCCTATTTAATTCATGTATTCCTGGACCAAGTCGGTTCATCTCGTATAGAAGAAACGGATGAACGACCAAACCAAATGGATTCCTGCCCAAATGCATGACCAATTGTTAATATGAGTGAACTCTCAACCCTTGGCTTACCGATGGTACTGAGAGGACTTGCTCAATGTCAAAAGTAGTTCAACAAGTTGGTTTTACTAACTTGTAACTGCATTGTGAACAAAGGTTGAGTTTAGAGATCGTTTTATCGAGTTGTCTAAACTCACTTTTGTACAACCCCTCTTAAGGAAGTACCTTCAAGAATCGAGGTTAAGTTGACCGGAAACCACCTAGTTATCGTTCTAGTCATGCCTTGGTCGTCTCACGTGTGCTCTTCCAGCATGGGTGATCAAGTCGAGCCATGACTAGTGCTGGATAATATGGGCCGGTTATAAAGTCCGTATTTATAGACCCCTCCGCTGGTGATTCTCTTGAATCTATACCCTCTTTTGTGGACTTGAATTCTCGGGTTAGCCACATGTTAACCGCAACAGTATTCGACATCCACTCGTCTCGTGTGCTACGAACTCACTGTGACCACTTGTTGGTAAACCTCTTTCTGTGTGTTTTACCCAAGATGGTGCATCTGGTTCTGTTTGGGCAAAATCGCGTATTCACCGCTCGCTCAACAGACTCAGATAGTACAGTGTCATCAAAGAAAGCAAACTGCACACATGGAACCTTATGTGTTCTCATGGCAGACATCGTCTCTATTGATGGACATCTTTAAATTAGCTTGTGGCGATACATGCTATGTCCACTAGAGAAACGACATCCTGAGGCACTCGCCTTCGCTCAGAACTGTCTCACGATTATCGCTGATATGGATGTGGGTTACATGCTTCTCTACTCTTGAAAGTCTTTCGCTCCGAATCTCGGGACGAGATTCTTTTAAGTGGGGAGGGCTGTAACACCCCCAGGTGTTTATATTCCGCTCGACAACGAGTACGGATTTAAGCACGCAATATCAGTGGATAAAACGGATTTTTAAATTTTAATCATCCTCGCTTATCGCGATTTTAATATCGCATCTGTTCCGTTTGTCGCGAGTGCGACATCATTTTTACTTCTATTTATTTAGGCTCTTCCAAAATTTTCGTGATGTTCGGAACATCGTCGTTCTGAAAATCGATGCGTCCGATGAGTATTTAAAATCCATCGCTCGCGCGAATACGACTTCGGAAGCCCGAACTCACTCGGATGATTTTTATCCCGAGCAAATTAGTGTGAACTTGACGACTAAAATGTTCGGGGTAAAATAATCTGTATCGCGCATTGTCCGAGAAAAATCGTGCGCGAAGTTATTACCCAATTCATTCTTCAGCACACTCTATAAGATAGTAAAATCAACTGTGCTTAGATAACGGATAAAATTTCTCGAATTTCAAAATTAACCAAACATTGTTCCAATATTCTTGCCAATCTCATTTTGGTCCATTTATACCTCCCTCGGTTCTAACCTTAAAATTATGAGATTTTTCTGCTGTCATCCTCATCCGCGTCGAACGGCACCAGGAAAAAAATCCCACCGCTCAGCAAATCTCTAGAATGCTCCCGTATGCAACTTTCTTTTCCCTTATCCTGAGATCGACCATATCCTTGGGATATTCTTATACGTCTTCTTTTATCTAGATAACGCTGGTTCCTGGAAGCTTCACTCGCCCACGTATATCATCCCTTCTGTCTGGATAGGTTCCTGGGATATTTCTCCACGTCTGTTCTAGCCACCACACCAGCGCTTAGGATATTATTCAACCGCTCGGCTTCTTGTGCTTCTATCTCACGTCGGTTGCTTGTTAGTGCTGCTGGTTTTTGCTCTCAGCGAAGCTCGTCGGCGCCCTCTGCCCTCGCTCACTTCCCAGGCGTGCTCGGCTCCCAAGCAAATGGCTCCACTGTCTGGTATTCTTGCATCGCTCTCCACCCATCGCTTGGTGCAGTTGCTGCAGCACGTACGGAGCAACGCCCAGCTCCTGCTAGCCGCGGGTGCCATTCTATGCTCGCCGGTCTAGCTTGCTCCCTCCACGGCGCTCAGCCGATCAGTTCTCGGCGTAGCGCAGCTTCCCCAAGCAGCCACGCCTTCCCAGCCCATCCCGCCGCTATCCTTTTCTGAGGCTCCCTGCTCGCCCTCGCTGGGGCAGCACATGCCTTCTGGCCATGGTCAGCTCTGATCTTGGCCGCCGTAGCGCCCGAGGTTTTGGCGCGTCCCTGCTCAGATCTACTCATCCGCTGGAGTCTCTTGCGCGCAGCCATGGTTCCTGTTCGCCTAGCCGCGAACGTCCATGGTCCTCCTCTGCTGCGTCTTCAGCTTGTCGTCGCGTCGTTTACCGTCGAGTCATCAAACACGTCATCCCCTGCTCGATCCCCACCTCACCAACTTACTCCAGACTTCAATCGAAGGTTGTCAAGAAATCTCAAGAATCAAGTGAAGACGAGGCTAGCAACACGATACTCCCCAAGTGTTCAACAAATTGCTTGGATCGGAAAATCGCTACCGATCTTGCGGCTTTGAGTCAGCTGCTGAAACGGTAAGCTGATAAACTATTCAGAATAGTTCGATCATTAATAAAATAATGTGTTAGGGCGAGGCTTATTAAGGTGCTCGATAAATTGCGTAAGTCATGAAACTATCGTCGACTTCGCAGTTCTTGCGATTATCGAGCCAGGTTCAGTTATAGCGAGTTATTTCGCTATTCCGATCAAGTAGTTAAATTAGTGTACCGAGTAGAATATGAGTAGTCATGTGTGTTAACAAAATATTTTAATCACTTATAAAGATGTAGTATAATTTATAAAGCAAGAGATAAGTTTAGAATTCAATTAATTAAGTAGCTGATAAGTTGTGTTTAGGCTAATCATGTTTAAAGTGTATGATGTGTTGTTCGTGATGTTTGCGTTAGGTTCGTTTAATCTAGAAAACCGTGATTATTAAGCTTAGTCATACGTCGATAGCTAGTGTTTTCGTATAAAATAGTACGACGCTTCGTCACTAAGTATTTAATTCTTGTCGGCGTAGCACTATTTAGGTTCGTAATATTTTCGTCTATATGCATTCATGTGCATAATGCATTTCATTCAGGTACGTTAATTAATCGCGTGATGCGGAAGACGAGCCAAGTCGACCCTAAGCGTGGGCTTCTTCGCAAGGCGATGCTGATGGACAAACCTGAAGATGGTCGTCAAGTGCTCATCGACTAACAACACTAACCTAGTGTTACTCAGGCAAGCCCCGGTGCATTTGCCACCTCCCTTGATGTTTTTAAAATCTTTCTCACTTGCTTGCTGCATTAGGTGATAGGAGTTGATTGATTAAACAATTCCTGCATTATCTTCCTTGATCTTGATTACCCTCCTTGAAACCCTGTTTTACAAAGAGGTTTTACTATGCTTAGTATTGCTTAGAAAAACAAAAGGATTTATTTTACAAAAGATGTTTGGCAAAGTGGGAGGGTTGTTTTCGAAAATAAAACTTGATGGTGAATCCATCACGGCCGTGATGGATTCAACACCGGAAAAGATGTACCTCTGTCAGGTACCAAGTTTTTGGGTTAAAAAGATTAAGCTGAGACCGGGCGGGTGACTTGCACGAGAAGAGAGTCTCGGTGTAGTGTCTCCGTCTGAGTCGATTAAGGACCGTCTCGATGTAGGCTTGATGATCGAGGACCCTTTAACTGGTCACATGCCTCGTTATGGGTAAGCCTTGCCTCGGGCAGACTAAGGCCGGAATAAGATAACACGAAATGGGCGTGGAGCGGTGGCGGGAGTAGCGTGTACCCTCCGTGGCAAGAGGCTGGACGGTGGTGTATCTGTGCTCTCGGTTTGCGTGAACCTGATCCGGTCTTAAGAACCTCGGTGGCGGGTTGACATATGCAAGGGTTAAGTGCTACATATGTCATGTGATTGGAGATCCTCAGCTGAGTATAATCGATTCGGATCGCCGTACCTTCGCAGTTATGAAGACTTGGTCACTGACCTACACGTAGCATTCCACTAAAGATGATGGGTATTTGTTAAGAAATTGGATAGTGCAGGACCAGTGATTGAACTAGGGTAGAAAGAACTCTAGTTGCAGGTAATTGAACTTAACTTGACAAATAAAATTTGATTTTTAAGGATCCACTTTAGTAAGCATTTCTGCAAAACAGAGTCTTTGATTATTGAAAAGCCTTACCTTGACTCCCTAAAAGCCAGCATACCCTTGAGAGTCTTTTCTTTAGTCGGGTAAGTCTTGCTGAGTAATTCCATACTCAGGGTTTTATTCCCTGTTGTTTTTCAGGTCCTAACTTTATGATGTTGTTGATGGTATTAAGTGCCGGTGGGCTCGACCTTCTTATAAGTCTAAGTAACTCTTCTATACTTCTTATTGAGGATGATCCCTTGAGCTAGCATATATATTTCAAACTTATACTTTTGTAATCACTCCGATAAACTAATGTAAAATTTTTGTAACCTGTAAAATTTGGTAGTAAGATTTCCGCTGCAACAATATTGGTGTGTGTGATTTGTGTTACTTAATCCCGCGGTTCTGGATGAAAGTGGTTTATCCGATGTCCTTGGGGCAATCGGACAGATCCTGTTGAGTTATCTGGTGCACATGCATGGCTGTCTGAGGTCTTTGGGACAAGGACAGGTGCATGTGGGCCCAATAACTTGGAGGTTCTGCCACAATACCATCAACCATATCCTGAAGCGTACCTACAAAAATTATGCCACAACCAAGGCTGAGTATACTAATACTCAGCTAGACTTACCCGGTGTGAGGAATCTACTCCTCTACCTGTAGACCATGCAGCTGTTTGGCTGAGGGGTTTGGTTTGCTAAAAGCACTAGCTGAGTCTAAAAATCAGTCTTTTAGCTTTACAGTTTCTAGTGTCATTACCTTAGCTAAGTTTGCTCCTTCTAAACATACATGGTAGCAAGCATTTAGTGCAATCAACAAGTTTCTTATGTAAACCTCATTTCACTTCTTACTCGATGTAGTACAAGGGGTCATGCAGTCTCATTAGATGCGAGAAGCAGACGATTCGAATCGAGTTTTAACCTTGCAAGGTAAACCTAAACACACGACATGTAGGAGCACTCCGTCCCCACACATGTCAACCGTCCCCATCGATTCCCCGTTCGCATCCAGGCCTCACCGTCTTGGCATACAATGCTCCACTGACCTCGGCTGCCGCCGTGCAGTGACCACACTTGTATCCACCATAGCTAGCATGGGAGACCCAGTCTTAGGTCGCGTGAGGGATAAAGTCGCGCCCGGCTTCACTGAGGTACTAGGTTTATCGGTTACCATATTTCCCGACATGTGCTTAGTATGTTCAAAAGCTTGACTCGGGTATCCACACATTAATCCTTAATTCCTTTTCCCGTCTCCTAGACAAGGTATCCTCCCTGGATCCAAGTCCATAGACTAACATAGATCCTGTTATCAAGATAAATACAATCAATTCCTGACCTCGCGCGAGTGCTATAAAAATCACTCGACTTCTACCGAGATCCTGATTAGCATAGCAGCTACTCGACCTAGCATACTAGTATTCATCTCAAAAAGGAATCCTAAGTTCATGCAACTAAGGTTTCAAGCAACTCCTACACTTAAGTGCACATTGCAATCCTACAAACATTAAGTGTAGTAAAGTAGCATATAATAACACGGTTATGCATAAAACCGGGGCTTGCCTTCAATTGCTGGGGCTGCGGGGAGATCCTCGGTGATAGCCTCAGGAGCTTGCTCCTGGTCTTCCTCTTGGACAGCTCCTTGCTCGGGGATGAGCACGTACTCTCCGTCAGCGAGATTACAATCTAATGAATGCAATGAGTAAGATACATGCATGATATGATATGTGATTTAGCAATTAAACTTTGATGGTGACTAATCTACTTAAATCAGGTAAAGTTAAATCTTGGTACTGAAGGATTTTTGGTGGTATACTTAGTAATTTAGATCATACTTAGTTAAATGAAGTGGTAAGTCTGCTTTGGTGTTTCACTGATTTCCTTCTAATTTCTTAGTGAGGCTTTATCAAGACTTTTAGTTGAACCTTATTGGAGCGAGGTTCATTATTTTTCTTTCTTCTTTTATTTCCTTCATGCTTTTAAGGTGGGTTTGAACTATAAGTTGTCTTAATAAATTTCCAAAAATTCTGCAAAAATTATAGTGGCTTTTTACTGGTGTATAATTCTTTGTCTTAAAATTTGGGGTTTAAAAAGCAAGTGGTTCGCTCTGTATGAAATTATCAAATGCTAGGGCAGAAAGGTTGGTTTGAACTACTACTACCATTTAACAGTAGGAAATTTTCTAATACTTATTTTTGCTGGCATTTAGATGTTATAACATGACTTTGCACAAAGTTTTAGCCAGTAATACTCATTAGTTATTTTACCATGATTTTCCAAAGTTTCTAGCCACAGGGGTGCTTCCTACTACCACTATATTTGAAAAATATCAAACAACAGATTTCTAATTTTTCCTAGCTTTTTCTTTGCACAAGAGCAATCATTCTGAAGTTTGGCATCTTTTTGCTTAGGGGAAGGGGTGGTAGGAATTAATTGGATTAAATGGCCCTTTTCATGAAGTATTGGCAATAGGTGTTATTTTGAATCTTTCAAATGGGTTTGCATTTTTCTCTGGTGGCCTATCTCATTATTGATCTAGCAAAATTTTATTTGCCCATTATTGCATCATTTTTGGGTTGCTCATGATTTAATTGAAATATGCCTCATTATCAAGTTTTATTTGTTTATCCTACTTAAAATGATAGACTGAATGGGTATTATTTTTGTAGTGGGGTTCTGATGGTTACAAGTCCACTGTATTTTTATTAACAATTTTGAAATTGTTTCCATAATTCTAATAATTGTTTTCTAGTTGGAATAATGCTGAATAAAACATTTCACTTTAATTCTGTTCTGGACTAGTAGTCTTTTTATTTTTCCTAGGTTCTCTATTACTTAAGTAGGTTAGGAAAAATAATTGCACTCACTGTTCATTAATTCCTAATGCCTTTTTGATTTTCCTAAGTTTTGGGCAAAAATGGCTTTTAATAGATATCCCTACTTAGATTTTCAATACTGGGGTTCCCGCTATTTTTAAACAGTGTTTAAATGGGGTTTGAACATCTACAAATTTTCTTAGGTTCAGCACAGAAGCATAAATAATTTTCTTTAATTAAATAAGGTTTGGTTAGTTTCTGTTTTTAATTCTAAATTCTAAAATTTAGAACAGAAAGCATGGGGTTTAGTATTTTTAGTTAGTAGTCCATAATATTTAGAATCTAACAAAATCGGTTTGATAATTTTTGGTAAAGTATTTCTCAAGTTATGAATTACCTAAGTTCTCTGTTCATTAAAAAGATTAAAAAGAAATGATTAAAAGGAAAACTACTTTGCAACGGGGTCCCTGGCGGGTGTTTTCAAGTTTCCTTACAGACTAGTCCTTGGGCTACTATTCAAGTGAGTCGCTGATAGTTCAGAAAACCCCCTGAGTTTTTCTAATCCTAACCCGAGGTCCTTCCCCCAAATCAAACAGTACCCGCGGCGAAGGAAAGGGCGGAGGGGCTTACCGGCGGTGAGATTGCTCCGGTGAGGTGGCCGAGGGTGTAGGAGAGGTCCCGAGGGTCACGGCGATGTGCGGGTCACCGTCGGGGATGGTCGGAGTTGGCCGGTCTACATGCGCAGGCGGGGGAGCTCGTCGGCGGCGAGGAGTCCATCCTATCCTGGGCACAATTGACCAATCAAACAGGTCAGAGAGCTTCACCAGGGATCAAGGAGGGTGTCTGTGCGAGGAATTGAAGAACGGCTCACCGGATTGCTCGGTCTACGCGCGCAGGCGGGCGGCCGAAGTTTGGCGAAGACGATCTTGGCTTTCCGATGAAGTTCTGCCGGGTCCGAGAGCTTGGGGAGCTTCACAAGATATTGGCGAAGCTATCCAAGCGGCTGGTGTGGCTGGGGATCAATTGGAGTGGGCTGGCCACGGTGGCCGAGGCTCGGGTGGCAATGGCGGGCGAAAAAGAGCTCGCCAGAGCTAAGGAGGGGCGTCTGGCCAGCGAAGGTGAGCACGGGGTAAAGTGAGGCACTCCCGGGGAGGCTTTATAGGCGCGGGCGAGCACGGCCGAGGGCGGTGCTCTGACAAGTGCCCGAGGTGTGCGCGGGCGAACACCAGTGCGCGCTCTAGCGCCTGGCATGGTGTCGAGCACGAGGCAGCGCAGAGAGAGGTCAAGTTCAAGCACGGATTGGCTCCAAATCTTTGAGATTATGGCCATGATCTCGTTGAGAGATCTCTTCCTCTGACATTCCTTTGTCGTTTGTGTGTGGAGGCTTGCAGGTTTTGCTGACTGGATCAAGAGATAGAGAGGGAAGAAATCTGGTTTGTCTCACTACCGCGCACAGAGAGAAGATCGCGGGTTTGACGTGTCCAAGGCACGCGTCCCGATGCCATCTTCTGACATGAGATAGAGGGGTTAGTTAGGCACAATTTTGTCAATGGGGTCATTAGGATTTGAGCTAGGGATCAAGGTGAACACGCTCGGTCTTTAGCTCAAGGGCTGAAATTCAGAATTCTGAATTTCAGAAATTCCCATTTGAGAAGCTTGTTTGGAGATTTTATTAAACCATTTTGGACAAGCTTTCATAATCTTTATTGTAGCTTACTTAGTGTACTTCAATTTCTATATTTGGCCTAAGCCATGATTTTATATTTTTCATAGTCTTTTACCCCTTTTCTTCAATTCTACTTAATTAGCTCAATTAGGGTTGGTATTAGGGTTTCAACATTTTTCCCTTTGTGAAAATCTCATTTGCTTTGAACATGATTCCTTTAGATACGAACTTAGTGGATCTTTTATTCTTAAGTTAATTTGATGCTTCATGCTTAATTTGGCTCACATAAAATGTTAATTCTTGGGTTAGCACTTGAGAGAAACCGTAGGTGACACTAGGGTGTCACACATTCAAAAATTCTGACATAACCTTGATTTCCTCGAGTGGATCAGCCTCCTTGTTATCAATAGTCATCTGGTGGCAACCTCCTTTTCTTGACATGGGTAGGACTAGCTCAGTCACCACTTCTTCTCCTAGTGGGGACACCAACTTCACCGTTCTCTTATCACAACTGATAATTGCTTGATACTTATCTAGCCAATTTATCCCTAGGATAACATCTATTCCCTGGGTGCCCATCACTATCAGGTTAGCAGGGAACTCTATCCCCCTTATTTCCACTCTTACATCCAAGCATATTCTATCGATTCAGACTTTCCCACCAACCGAATCAATTTGTATCGGTGTTGTCATTGTGGTTATTGGGAGATTATGTGCCTCTACACATCATACAGTAATAAATAAATGTGTTGCTCCTAAAAGTGACCTAGAGAGGGGGTGAATAGGCGAAACCTAAAATTTATAAACTTTGAACACGCACTATACTCGGGTTAGGGTTAGAAATAAATAATCTTAAATTCGGAGTGTGGAAGAAAGTTCCTCTTGCTATGAGTTGCTCAATCAATGCAGATAAATTTGGGAGCAAACTCAAAACTATATAAGCAAGAGAACTTAAGAGAGAGGAGAGAGAAGAAACAAATCGAGTGAAGCTCAACACAAGTGAACACGACAATTTGTTTACCGAGGTTCGGTTCCAAAGAACCTAGTCCCCGTTGAGGAGACCACAAAGGCCGGGTCTATTCGACCCTTTCCCTCTCTCAATCAGTCACTTAGACCGGTCGAGTGCTTCTTCTTAATCACACGGCTCACTAAGACAAGGATCACCACACAATTAGGTGTCTCTTGCTAGCTTTACAAAGTACTTAGAAGAATTAGAGTGAGAAGAAGAAGGCAATCCAAGCAACAAGAGCAACAAAAGAAACACAAATGACCCTCTCTCAAGTCACTAAGCACTTGATTTGATTTTGGAACTTGGAGGGGATTGTATGCTTTGATTGTGTCTTTGGAGTGTATTCTTTGCTCTTGTATTGAATGATAAGTGTGGGAGGCTTGGATATGTCTACTATATGCCTTGATATGTTGCTTGGGCTCCCACACTTTGAAATGGCCGGTTGGGGTGGTATTTATAGGCCCCAATCACTCATATAGCTGTTGACCAAAAAGCAACAACTTTCTATCGACGAGCACACTGGACAGTTCGGTGCACACCGGACACGACACTATTCATTGTCCAGTGCCTACCACGTCAGCCGACCGTTGGGGTTTGTAGCAATCGACCATTGGGTCCGACTGCTACCTAGACCGTCCGGTGCACACCGGACAGTCCGATGACCTAGCCATGTCAGCCGACCGTTGAGGTCTGCGGCAGTCGACCATTGGATCCGACCGTTGCCAGACTGTTCGGTGCCATAGCCCAAGAGCACCCGTTGTGGGCCACTCTGCGCAGACTGGCCGGTGTCCCACTGAACAGTCTGTGCGCACCGGATAGGGCACTGTTCATTGTCCGGTGCACCACCAATGCGCTGGTTGACTATCCTTGGATTTATTCGCTGATTGTTTTGGGCTTCTTTTGTTCTTGAGTCTTGGACTTCTCTGCTTCTTTTTATGTCTTCTTTTGAGGTGTTGCATCCTCATTGCCTTAGTCCAATCCTCTTTGCATCCTGTGAACCCTATTTGGTTGGAACTGAACTGATTGTGACTTAGAAACTAAAATGTTGATCTTATGAACCTGTGAATCAGAGACTAGGCAAACTAGTTAGTCTGAATGGTTGTGAAGGTCATCAAGCACCAAAATATAAGAAATGGTTTAAGGCCATTTCCCTTTCAATCTCTCCCTTTTTGGTGATTGATGCCAACACAAACCAAAGCAAATATGAAGTATGAAATTGTAACTAGTTTTCAATTGGTCAAGTGTTCATAAGCTACTGAAATGAAAGCAGTTCTAAGTGAATATGAGTGATATTGACATGATTGTAATTTTGGACCACATTTGTACCACATGTAATGGTTTTTGCAAACTTTTGATAAAATCCTCAAAGTCATTTGCATATGGCCTAAGGAACAAGAATGAAATTTTAAGAGCATTTCTAAGATTTAAAGATTCTCTCCCCTTTTCAAATGCTTTTCCTTTGGTCATTTAAAAAACCTCCCTCTGATGAAATTCCCCCCTTCGGTGTAAAATAGTTTTCTCCTCTTAGTTGTCAAGAGGGTTTTTGCAAATGCAATAATACCAATTTGGAAGATAAAACATTTTCAGAAAATAGGGTGGTGGTGTGGTCCTTTTGCTTTGGCCTAATACTTTCTCCCCTTTGGCATTAAGCACCAAAAATGAAGAAACTTTGAGGCCTTTTCAACATATATGGAATTGAAGTACATGAGTTTGAGCAAGGGTGTTTGATACCGAACGAATGTGAAGTGGAAGTACTCCCTTTGCTCGAAACTCCATTTCCCTTTCAATTAGAGACTAAGCACAACATATACTTGTAAAATGGTTAGTCTTAAAGATTTAATGTGTAGAGAATTTCTACCCCTAAACTTGTGCATACAAGTGATGAATACTTGTAGATCAATGCACTTTAGGACATGTGAGGTCCGAGGATGCAAGTTCTACACATTGAACCTTGGTATAAGCAAAAATATGAATTAAGAGCAAGTACTAATTGAAAGAGATATATAAGATCAAAAGATATGTCAATTAAGCTTTATCATAGTTCTACAATATAGATCGCTCTCCCTAAGTATGTGCATAGAGAGGAATACATTTTTTGGCCTTAGATACCAAATGCACATAATGAGATCAATGAGAACATATCTATATCATAGAAATTGTGAAGTGCAATGTGTCATAATATAAACGTGATGTTCATGATACACTACGCACTTATGAAAGCATGTTATAAACATTTGATGCATTTACCCTTGAGGATTCAAAGAAACTAAAGGAACCTCCACCTTTGGAACAAAGGTAGCTTATCCTCGTTACAAGATAAGCTTTAAGCTCTTTGACAAGAATATTACTTCATCCAGTTTTAACAAAAATGCAACAAAGCAAGAATGAATTTTTAGAGGTTAAACTAGGTATGAAGCAAGGTTATGCATAGACATGCCTTTTCTTCCTCTTGTAACTTAAAGATATGCAATATATGTATAAGAGGAATATAGGTACAAGTGTAAATGTTAGTAAGTGGTTTACCCTTTTGTACCTTTACATGGAGACTCTCTCATCATTGTGCTTTGTCCTTAGTCTTGGTTACTTAAGTCCTATGCTCAAGACAATGTATAGAATTATTTTTGCACGAGAGAGAATTCTACAACTAGTTATCCTTTTCTTTAAACAAATCATTATTATCACATATCAAGTATATCACAAATTGCATAAATTTATCCTAAACTCTCCTTTTAACTTAGTGCATATACACGAGAGACATCAATTGATAGTACATGAAGCACTAAGCAACATAAGTATCAATTGAAGCTATTCAATGATCAAAAGTATAACAGATATGATCAAATCATATGCACTAGGTTATCAAATAAGCTTATAACAGGAGAATCTAGTGATTATGCTACTTGAATAATGAAAGTTGCAATCCTAGATAAAAGTGATACTTCTTTACCAAATTGGATTGAGTTGTAGTAGCATACTTCATGAGAAACTTATTCTCATACTTGAGACTACATAAGATTACTAAGAGAAAGTGTCAGTCTCAACATAATCAAGATATAGAAATGGCTCCCCCTAAAGATGTGCATCAAGTATTTGAATGACTTGGTTAGATGCACTCTCCTTTAAAGACAAATAGGGGAATGCATTGTTCATCTTGATCAAGGCATATAAAATTTGCAATAAACAACTTATGCATGGAATTCTCAAAATGAAAAAGGTTTAGAATACTTTCAACCACACCATTGATTAATTTGAAGATCTTACTGTCTAAGTAGGTGTTGTTATTCTTGATGTCTTCTTTTTCATTTGAGTGTCCTCCCTTTATAGTTGTCTCTTTTTGCTTTCAAACTTTTTGAAAATACTCGAAAAAGAGATATTAGCAGCACAAGGGAGTATATGACAAATGATGATTTCTTTAGATAAGAGATACAGACAAATCATCATCCACAAGTCACACAGACATGAAGTATAATCCTTAATATTAGTGCATAGCGTCAGAAAAGAGGAATATGCACCTTTTAACATTGATAATCAATCATAGGAAATTTACTTCTTCATATTGATGTTTCTTCACACATAATTAATTAACATAACTTAGAAGCATATTAATATGAGAACAGATATAGAAAAGGCATGAATTAGATTCTAATGAACTAGTGCACATGTCAAAGCAAGATTATATGCACTTCTAGCAGATTTAAGTCAAATAAGCAATCTAATCTCCACATTGGTAGATTATGATAGTTTAGAAGAAATACCAATTGATGGGAACTATCATTGATTGGATATTGATAAGGAGATGAGTTCCCATACCTTTGCTTTTACCTTTCTTCCTTTAGGTGAAGAGCAACCTTGAGGCTTGTGCCTTTTAATAAATTGAACATGCACTCACTCTCTTGTAGATTTTCATAAATGTGCTCAAGAGAGATGTCATTAGTAACACAAGCACTAGTTTCCTTTTTAGCAATCATTTTTTAGTAGGAATGACAGGTAGATTACTAAAACATGGAAACTTCATGACATGAACTAGATTATCCCATAAATAATATTATGCACCGTTTTAACTCATAAAACAAGCATAGTTAATCTTTCAAGATCACGGGAACAAATCTAATTCAAAACATGGAGAGCGATTAATATAGAAGAATCATATCCAATTTAAGCAAGAAGAAATATATCATATATCATTGGATTGATCTTCCTTTTATGTTTAGAGTATGCATTCCATAGAGAAACCCATTCCCTTGATGTAAGACTACTTAAGTCACTTAGACAAAAGCATTAGTTTCACGATTCTAGTCATAAAGAGAACTTTCCTTTTATAAGTATCCTAAGGATTTGAATTCCTTATATGACACCTTATTCTTTTAAGAACATGGAATATTTATCTCTATGTCTAGAACATGGCAACAATAGGATCACTAATGTAAAACATGCCATAAGGTATTTACAACAATTTAAAGCATGTTGATTGCCATAATATAGAAATGATGAATATGCAATCTACCATATGAGAGGAACTTTCTCCAAAGAATGGTGACATAATTTAACAACATTTTTAAGTGCTTCCTTTTTCGATGTGACTACACAAGACACAAGACAAATAATAATTGAAGATACTTGCACTTAAAGACATAAGTGTTACCATCCTTTGGTTTTCCTCCATGTTGTAGGCTTTGATTATCCACATAGGATAATCCTTTATTCCCTACAACATCAATATCTTGCTCGAGATGATATGAGTTTTAGATATTATAATTCAAAATAACTTTGGGTCAATCTTAGAGATATAAAACATTGTAAGATTCATAGCTTGAGTTAATAAGAATTAAATTAACCCGCTCAAGCACCTCCAAAGCTTCATATCATCTCCTTTCCCCTGCAAAGCTTGTCAAGCATATTTTGGTCCCCATCTCTTGATGGGTCCATCAAGGTTAGTCAACAAAGATCTAGGAATCCAAATGTCATTTGTGCTAACACTCGGTAAACTCATTACCTTTCTAGCACAAGTTGCAATTTTGGGTTGCCTAGTTACATATGAATCAATTGACAAGCTAGGAGCGGAATAGTTACCAATGGGACAATCTTTGCATAGATGTCCCTTCCTTCGGCATATGTAGCAAAGACGATCTCCACATTTTGAAGATTTCTTCTTTCCTTGTCTCTTGCTTCCTACATGGTTAGTAAATATTTTCTTTTCTAAAACTATGACTTTTTGTTTTACATAGGGACATGACTTAACCATATGTCCCTTCTCATAGCATCTAAAACATTTTTATCATCCTTGTTAATAACCACGCCATTTTCTTTAACATAGGGACATGACCTAATCAAGTCCCTCTTTTCAAAGCATTCACTACACTTCTTATTTTTCTTAGTGTGAAGAGTAACTTGATCATTACATTGGATATTACCTTGTATGGAGGCATGGTTGAGGCTTTTGGTAGAGGTATTGATTTTCTTCTTTTGTTCCTTCCTCTTGACATTCCTCAAGTCCTTGACACTTTCCTCGAGGGATTTTGTGCATGCCACGGTTGTTCCCGTCTCAAGCTTCTTCACCATGTCATCACAGTTATCTTGAGAATGTTGAGCAATGCACTTCCCTTTCAGTTGTGTCAAGCTCATTCCTAGCCTCTCATTTTCTTCCTTGAGCTCTTGATATACAACATTATTTATTCCTGGAAATTCAAGCTCAAAGAGGGATTTGCTTGCTGGCGAGCAACAAGCATTAGCACATGGCAATATAGTTTCAATTTGAACACATGTGCATGAGTGAGGTTGTTGAGATTTTAAGTTTTCTATCACAACCTCATGAGCAATATTTAACATGATATGATCATCCATAAGATTTTTATGAGAACATAGAAACATGCCATGTTTTTCTTGAAAAGCTAGATTTTCAATTTTTAGCCTTTCTACTTGGTCCTTAAGCAAGGTATTCCTATTTACTAATTGAGCGATACATAATAAGGAGTTGTCTTGCTCAATTGAAATAGTTTCATACCTTTGGACCAAATCAACATGAGAGCACTTTAGCTCCTCATGTTCTTTAGTCAACTCTTCCAAGCTTTGGATTTTTGTGATGAGGACATCTTCTAGCTTGTGAAGAGCTTTGCTTTGCTTTCTCGCGCTTTTTAAAAGTTTGAGCATGACCGCCTTATCTTCTAGGCTTAGATGAGCATAGAGTTGCATGAAGCTTCTTTCATCCTCCTCATCATCATTTGTGCTTCTGCTATTATTTTCATTAGCCACACAACATATGTGGGAATCGAGATGGGAAGACAAACCTTTTGGAGAGGTGGATTCATCGTTTGGTCTCCAACGTTCATTTTCTTCTTCTTCCTTTAAAGGGTTAGTTTCACAAGGACTAATGGAAGCAGAAGCATCATATGAACTAACATGTTTGGACTCATCAAATCTATTTTTAATTCTAGTCCAAATATCATGCGCCTCATGAATAGGTTCATCATATCTAATTATGAAGGCATGATAACCTTCTTTGCTAAGAGAATTACCTAAGATGTCAAAAGCAAGATAATTTAAGTGTAAACATCTTCGATCTTCCTCGGAAGCATTTTTCTTATCATAACTAGAAGGTATAATACTCTTATCTAAAATTTGTTCTAATTGTGGGTCTATGGTACTAAAAGCATTTATCACACTAGTAGACCATGAAGCATAATTAGAACAATCAAAAAGTAATATCTCAAAAGTTACCTCATTGTTCTCATTTGGTGGTGTCTTCTTGTTCTTTTCGGATTTTCTCCGAACCATCACTTCGAGTTGTTAGACTCAATATGAAGTGCCTAGCTTTGATACCAATTGAAAGTCGCCTAGAGGGGGGTTGAAATTCTCCTAGAGGGGGTTAATAGGTGAAACCTGAAATTTATAAACTTTAAACACGCACTATACCTGGGGTTAGGGTTAGAAATAAATAATCTTGAATTCGGAGTGTGGAAGATAGTTCCTCTTGCTATGAGTTGCTCAATCAATGCGGATAACTTTGGGAGCAAACTCAAAACAATATAAGCAAGAGAACTTGAGAGAGGAGAGGGAAGAAACAAATCGAGTGAAGATCAACACAAGTGAACACTATGATTTGTTTACCGAGGTTTGGTTCCAAAAAACCTAGTCCCCGTTGAGTGCTTCTTCTTAATCACACGGGTCACTAAGACCCCGCAAGGATCACCACACAATTAGGTGTCTCTTGCTAGCTTTACAACGTACTTAGTAGAATTAGAGTGAGATGAAGAAGGCAATCCAAGCAACAAGAGCAACAAAAGAAACACAAATGACCCTCTCTCAAGTCACTAAGCACTTGATTTGATTTTGGAACTTGGAGGGGATTGAATGCTTTGATTGTGTCTTTGGAGTGTATTCTTTGCTCTTGTATTGAATGAGAAGTGTGGGAGGCTTGGATATGTCTACTATATGCCTTGATATGTTGCTTGGGCCCCACACCTTTAAATGGCTGGTTGGGTGGTAGTTATAGGCCCCAACCACTCATATAGCCGTTGGAGCTTTCTGTCGACGGGCACACCGGACAGTCAGTGCACACTAGATAGGGCACTGTTTATTGTCTGGTGCCTGCCACGTCAGCCGACCATTGGGGTCTGTAGCAGTAGACCATTGGGTCTGACCACTACCTAGACTGTCCGCTGCACACCGAACAGTCCGCTGACCTAGCCACGTCAGCCGACCATTGAGGTCTACGACAGTCGACCGTTGGATCCGACCGTTGCCAGACTATCCGGTGCACACCGGACAGTCCGGTGCGACAGCCCGAGAGCGCCCGTTGTGGGCCTCTCTGCAGACTGCTCGGTGTCCCACCAGACAGTCCGGTGTGCACCGAGCAGCGCATTGTTCATTGTCCGGTACACCACTAGTGCGCTAGCTGACTGCCCTTTTCTTGGATTTCTTCGCTGATTCTTTTGGGCTTCTTTTGTTCTTGAGACTTGGACTTCTCTGCTTCTTTTTATGTCTTCTTTTGAGGTGTTGCATCCTCATTGCCTTAGTCCAATCCTCTTTGCATCCTGTGAACCCTATTTGGTTGGAACTGAGCTAATTGTGACTTAGAAACTAAAATGTTGATCTTATGAACGTGTGAATCAAAGACTAGGCTAACTAGTTAGTCTGAATGGTTGTGAAGGTCATCAAGCACCAAAATATAAGAAATGGTTTAAGGCCATTTCCCTTTCAGCTACAGTATTAAATAACACTTCTACAAGGTGGCATTTGACTGAGAACGTACCTACTATCATGCCTGGTGTTTCCTGGACAGCTTCGGCCTCCAAATGGTTCGGCCTCCCATGGTTGTAGTGCGTCTGACCGTGATTGTCTGCTCCCTGCTGAGGTACATTCTGTCTTGCTGGGGCATTGGGGGCTGGCTATTATTGAGCCATCTTCTTCGGACAATGCATCGCCTAGTGGCCCTGCTCGCCACAGTGGAAGCATCCTCTGCCTCCTCTTGCACTGGGGCTGCTTGACTATTCTGATTGCTTACTGAGGTAGGAAGACGAGTTGCCTGATTATTCTGCCTCTAAAACTGACTCCCTCTCGGATGAAGGTTTTGACGGTACTGCTTTTGATGCTGAGGGTACTTCCTCTAGAACTACTGTTGATGCAGACGATGGTTCTGCTGCTGATATCCCTGAGGGTGACTCTGCTTGAACTGCTGGGGTGGATTGCCTGAGAAACGGGGGCGATTGTTGCTCCTGGGCTGAGGTCCACCAATCTTGCACTTTCGGCCTTCCATCTCTTTGCGTGTTTTCTCAGTCATGATTGCTTTGTTGATCAAGTGCTGAAAGGTGGGGAGGTATGATTCATCAGTTGGTAGTGCAGGGGATCAACCAAGCCTCTCAGGAAACGGTACTACCTTTTGGCATCAGTGTTGACATCTTCAGGAGCATATCAGGACAGTTGTAGAAACCTATCTCTATACTCGCTGACTGACGTGGATCCTTGCTTTAGTGCCAGAAACTCCTCTTTCTTCACTATCAGCAGACCTTTTGGAACATGACACTGACAGAAGTTATCTCTGGATTCCTCCTAAGTAATGGCCTCAGGGTCAGCGTGGGTGGCGAGATAGGACTCCCACCAGGACTGAGCTACTCCCCTTAACAAACGGGGACCATACAAGACTTTCTCTCTATCATTGCATTGGATGGTGTGCAACTCCCGCTCCACGGTGCGCAGCCAGTCTTCGACGTCTATGGGGTCAACAAAGTGAGCGAACACAGGGAGATGACCTCTCATGAATTCCACATGTTTGTCTCTTGGCATCTACGACATCTGCACCTGTGGCTGAGGTTGATGTTGCACCTGCTGCATGGCTGCCAGGTCTGCCCAATTTCCTGAACTGCTTGAGTCTGCATGAGAAACATCTGCTCTATTGTCATCGGGGGTGGTGGTGGAGGCAACTGTGGCTGGGATGCCTCATCCTCTAGGGCATGTAGAGATGTCAGTGGGGAATTCCCCATCGGGTTATAGCATCCCATACTCATACCCATCATGTTTGATCTATCCCCATACCCATCATGGGTGCAAGACTCATCCCATACCCATCCCCATTCGGGTTCTGGGTCCCCAATGGGTCCCCATCCCCAATTAAGGGATAACTAGGTACAACAGGTAGCACAAACAATCTAGATTTTAGACATCACCACATCGGCAAGCACTCATCCATGAACCATGATCCATTCATCCATCCATCAGAAAAGAAATAAGTACTTTGGGACCGATAGAAGAAATGGTGGAATGAAGTTTGCTCCCCTTCCTTGGCCACCATCTGAGTTCGTTGGCGCCTAAGAATCCATGGTCATCACCATCGTCTGGGTAGGGTGTAGCATATGGCTGGTTATTTTAGGATTTTGTTTTCTGCTAGTCTGCTAGTTGCCTTGCTGTGTTGCCTTGTTGGGCTAGGACCTGGGGCCTAGTGCGCTACTATGCTGGGCTTGGTAGCCGGCTTGGCCTCAACTCATTCATACAAGCACGACAGGTGTACACGTATGAAATACCCATGGGTAATCGGGTTCGGATTATTGCTTCCCAAACCCATACCCGTTTACCCAATGGCTAGAGATTTTGTCCCATATCTATACCCATGGGGACAAATTTTGTCCCATACCTGTACCCTAATAGGGGAATTCTCCACGGGTTGGCTGGTATCGGGTCCCCATTGACATCTCTAGGGGCATGCTGCTCTTGCTGGGCACGTCTCCCACCTCTGCGCCTATGGTCAGACATCTATGGAAGGCAATCACACATCAAAACTAATCTTGCAAATCTTTCAGCATAAGAAAAGGGTATAGAGTTCTTCGCAACACTGAGTGAACAAGCATCTTCACTGACTCCCAACACAGCTAAACACAGCTTCTCAGATAAAGAGGAAAGTAGAGGTAAAAAGGCTTCTCAACTAAATAACTAATTTCATTAACATTAATGGCTAAACCAAACTACAAGGGGTACCCACATTCTGGTGACAGTCATTACAAAGATACAAATCCATCATAAGTTCATCATGACAAGCATAAAAACATAAGATAAGCAAACTATCCTGACTAACTAAGACATACTAAGACTAATCTCCTAACTTAAGCATTTATACAAATTCCAACGCTAGCGATCTATGGTTCCAAGTTTATCTGGGTCCTGCAGTCAGGGGTGCCGTAGGAATGGTGTGCACGCGAAGGCAAGAAGTACGGGTGCTTAGTCCCAACGGGGGCGGGAGAGCCATCCTCCTGGTGATGGCGCTCCACGCGCTCAGCCCGCAACTCGGCAACCTCAGCATGAGCCCTACTCAGCTCATCCAGGGCGTGGTCCAGCTCCATGTTGAGCATGGCGGCTAGGTTGACTATGATGCTCAACCTAGGATTGTCCTCACCAACAGGTGAGACAACCACACCTCCAGTAATACCAGTTGGACGGCGAGGGTAATACCTCAGGTTAAGACCGTTGACCACCCCACTAAACAGCGAGTAGTACTGAGAAAGCGTGCACTGTGCAACATCCTGCATTGCCGCCTCAGATGAGTCACACTCAGAGATAGAATAATGCTCTAAGCAGATCTCTACACCCCGGAGACCATCCTCCAGATGGCGCACCAAGCAAGTAGCCTCCCAACGGTCCGGATATACCCCGCGACTGTGCTAGTAGATCACACAGCGATACTCGATTGACCAAGTGTGTCGGTCAAGGGCCCGACATAGCAAGGTGTTGAGCGCATCGTGGAAGTGACACCTGCGAGCCTGTCACGAGTGATGGGTCGGGCGACCCATCCCTCCGGCTCCTGCTCCTCTGAGAGGTCGGTGCTATGTCTCGAGCTGCTATCGTCGTTGTCTCCATTGTCAGGGTCTCCTCTAGCAGCTACTCCGGCAGGCGAGGCGCCCAGTGGTGATGCAGGGGATGCCTCTAGCGGGGGCACAGGGGAGCGATGCCTTGCAGACTCTACCTCCTGCTGAGGTGGGGAGGAAGAGCCCTGCTGCTCTAGCTCCTGGCACCGACGTTCCTGCTCCTCATGCAGGAGATGATGCAACCTCTCCAAGTGGCTGGACTGGGCAGTCACTAGGTGACGAAGCGGGCGCTCCACAAGACAAGAGGGCAAGAAAGGGATTATTGACTTTCATGTTGTGTGTCTAAGACGAACGATCTACAAAAAACACCATAAGCATAAGAGTAAGAACATAACTAATATGACCAGCAAGTGAACCATAAAAAGAATGGAAAATAAAGTAAAATAAAACAAACTTTTAGCAAGGTACAATATATATATAGTAGAACATAGAGATGGTCGAGGTGACCGACTTTTGAAGTGACACCAAGGGTCAAGGTGAGAATATGTGTCTATAATCCTTAGAACGGTCATTCTACTCTAGGTTAGCGGTTCTACAGTCAGCGCGGCTTTGATACCACTTATGTGACACCCGGTTTTAGAAGACAAACCAAATGCGAACCACGTACGTGCCAGGATCAGAATTTCACGTACATAGTGATTACATAATTGGACATCATCACACAGTGCTCAAATAATAACATAAAGAGGTATTAATTTGATTACATTATGATGTCCGAGACATCCACATAGTCTTAAACATAGATCAAAGTGTGAATACAAAACGTAGTAATATAAGGCCTTCACAAGCAGCCGACTGGGGGTTCGCCGCTAACCCACACTTAGAACTCATCGTAGTCTTGAAACTCCTGGAAGTCCTTTGCTACGCCTTCATCTTCTCCTGAGCAAGGGTTGCAATGCAGATAACCTGGTGTTTTGGCGTTTTTAGTAAGGGTGAGTACACATCAACGTACTCAGCAAATGTCCCATTTAGCTAAAGTGGACTAGCTGTATGTGGGGTGCAGCTCAAAGCAGTTGCTTTTAGTTGGTCTAGTAATTATTACTAGTAGAGAGCCAAGTTTTAGCAATAATCCCAAGTTATTAATCCAAAGGTACTCCCTCAAAAAAAAGATACCAAAATCTATAGTCATAATCATCACCATTACACATCCATGGGGTACCGAATCCCAGAAAAGCAAATACTCCACATCGTAGCCTTCATATATACATATGTAGAACATGTATATTGTCAAGCGCTTTTTATACTCTTCCTTAGACCGACGTTTGTTCGTTCATGCTCTCATATCTCACCTTACCTTGAGCGTCGATCCATTCAAAACTGAATGGCCATAAAAATAACATTACACATGTATGCAATACCCTTCCCAAGTTGTGGGTTAGTATTTTAATCTAAGCCACCTGATAGTCCTTAATTTAGGGCTTAACAGAGGATGTCGCTAGCATTATAATTTTTAATCTGTTTTTCAAAACCAAACAAAGTGTTTAGTTGAAAACAGGTTTTCGAAACCAAAACTTTGTTTTAAAAATACGTATGTGACTGTATTATACTTAATCTTGCTCCGATACCAGCTGTCGTAGAACCTCCCAAGCTATTGGGCCCACATGCACCTGTCCTTATCTCAAAGACCTCAGACGACTATGCATGTGCACCAAACAACTTAACATGATCTGTCCAAGTGTCCCAAGGACCCTGGATAAACCACTTACCGCTAAGATCGCAGTATTAAGTAAATACAAATCACATACCAACATTTGTAGTGGAATTTTTTTACAAAATGGTTACAAGTTACAACATTTATAAGTTATAACAAGAGTACAATATGTATCATCAGAGTTGATTACAAAAGAAATTAATTCAAAAATATTACAATTTGAATGTATAAAACATTTATAAGTTTTAAAATACATGCTAGCTTAAGTGACAACCCTCGATAAAGAAGCTACAGATGGGATGTACTTATATAAGAAGGTCGAGCCCACCGGCACTTAGCACCATCCATAACAGAACAAAATTATAACCTGAAAAACAACAGGGAATAAACCCTGAGTATGCAATTACTCAGCAAGACTTACCCGACTAAAGAAAAGACTCTCAAGGGTATGCTGGTTTTAAAAGGATTCAAGGTAAGGCTCATCAAGTTTGAAAGACTCATTTTTGCAGAAAAGCTTACTAGTAGTGGATCCTTATGCCAAAATTTTACTTCACAAGTTAAGTACTTTTCCTGAATCTAGATTTGCCAAATCTAGAGCATTCACTTGTCCTACACTAGCTTCATTTTAGCAGCTTTAGTTTCACTTGTTATCTAAGATGAGGGTCGAAGATCTAGTCTTCATGTCCGAGAAGTTCGGCGATCTGAATCGATTAATACCGAGCCAGGGATCTCCAACCACATGACATATGTAGCACTTAACCCTTGCGTATGTCAACTTGCACCCGGGTTTCTCAAGACCAGAACAGGTTCACACGACCCGAGAGCACAATACCCCACCATCCAGCCACTTGCCAGGTGGGCACACGTTACTCTCGCCATCTCTCCACTCCCAGTGCGTGCGAGCTGTTCTGGTATTGGTCCGACCAAGGCAAAGCTTACCCATGACGAGGCATGTGGCCAGTTAAAGGGTCCTAGATCAGCAGGCCAACAATCGTTGCAGTCCTTAATTGACACATACAGACGACCTTTCCTGCTCAACATCTAGTCTCAAATTAACTATTTCTAAAAACCTAGTACCTGTCAGAGGTACCCTACTGAAATGATGAAGTCATCAAGGCCTTTGATACCTTCATCACTCCAGTTCCTTTTTCTTTGTAAAAACATGATTCATAGATCAAAACATTTTGTTCCTAATCTATATGCATACTAAGCACATCTAGCTTTTCAAATCAGGTATCAAGGATGATAATCAATAGTTCAAGGAAGTTATGCAGCAAAGGTTTAATCATTCAACTCCTACCACCTAATGCAGCATATAAGTGATAAAAGTTTTAAAACAGCAAGGAGGTGGCAAATGCACCGGGGCTTGCCTGGGATAAACACTACATTAGTTTTGTTAAATGACGACCACTTGATGAGCATCTTCCATCCTGGTACTTGATCAGATCATCCAATCTTTAGGTTCATTCATCAGCATCACCTTGAGATTAACTCAGCTCTTGTTCTCCACACTCCGTGATCAATTAACGTACCTAAATGATATGCAAAATGCACATGGATGAGCATCCAGAGGAATAGCACACTTTAACATAATACTACATAAAATAGAATTAAACACTTAAAACAAGGCATCACAACTCATATGTGCAGGCACTAGATACCTCACTCTACAAAAATCATGACCTTTCAGTTAATCAGACCTAACTAAATCATCCAACAACAATAGACTATATATAGGCCATGTCTTCCTTAGCTAAAGTATAACACCAAAACTAGCAATACTTTACTATCAACCTATGGTACCTAGGATTTGAAGTAACAAATAGTAGCATTTCAAGTTACTATAGACATACTACTCTAAACTAATATGCATAACATACCTACTAAACAAAACATTACACTAGTTGTTCTAACAAATAAAACATTAGCAAACAACATAGAGTTTTACAAGATCACATTTTAAATCTTAAGGACTTAAAGACACTAAGGTGTTATGCCCACTATGCAGTTTTTAGAATTTATCTGAAGTAGACCTACGACGATACCTGCTTCTAACTAATTAGAACAACAATGACCATTTATTCAGGGCAATTAACCTAAGCGATCAATCTACCTTTATGACATTTGATCCATAAACAAACATTGCACATGACAACTATTAGTTTACTTGTACTCACCCAAGCATTTACTTCCCTAAACTAGATGTGTAGTTAAAACTAGACATGCAGTCCAAATAGTAAGCATTAAACATGTTCTTTTAAGTCTAGCAATTGATTAACTAGATAGAAATGTCACATCGTCTGATTTAGTAAGTAGAAATCATCAAACATTTCACAACTCCACTCGACTACAACTTCAGAAGCAATAGACTTAAAGTGCCTAAAGGTTAAGAGTAAGCGGGCTAAAAAGACCATACTAGTAATATAAATTGTGTCACTAATGAACTCTACACTGCAAACATAGAACATGACAGTTACTAAAATAAGGCATCACTTCACCAATTAAGAATCAACTAAACTTACTTAACCAAACAAGAGTAACTTCAAGCCAACAAATTTAACACTTGCAGAATTTCTGGACAGCAGCACAGTAGTCAAATGTTTTGCTCATAACTCACAAAATATCCATCCAAAAATAGTAAACTAGGACTTTCTAGAAAGCTTATAAAGTCCTCTACATCTTTGGTATTACCATCCGAACAAGATTCGACATTTAGAAATGTCAAACAATGCTAAACGTACATTCTGTCCAGATTTGGACAGAATTCGACTACTCACTTCAAAAATTCATAACTGGAGTCTCAGGCATCCAAATCAGGTGATCCTAGACTTTTTAGAAAGCTAATAGAATTTTCTACAATTCATTTATAAACATCTCAGGTTAAATCAATGCGTAGCAAGGCCAGTTAACACAAACAGTCTTCTCTGTCCAGATTTGGACAGATTCAAACTACACATTTCAAACAGCTATAACTTGGCCTCTAGACAACCAAAAAGGGTGATCCAAGACATTTTGGAAAGCTTAAGGAAAGTACTACAATTCTTATATATTTACTAAGGTCTGATTCTCAGTTTAACTTGGGCAAACAATATCATCTTCGAAATTTGTACATAATTTGGACAGATTCTGAGACTGGATTTGGAAAAATCATAAATCCTAAACTACTAAACCTATGGTCAAGAAATTTTTACACAAGCAAGATATAGAAGTTAGGTACAACTTTTATATATAAAACTTATATAGAAAACATGATTTACTTCACTCAATTAGTTGCACAATCAAAACTGTACGTGCAGGTTCGAACAACTATACAGTCATCACTTATTTTAACCATAATCATGAATACAATCATGTCACTATCCACGAAGAGGTATTACCACTGATTCATGATTCATATATATATTCATCAAACATATCTATTCCATTCATCTAATAATTCAATCAATAGTAATAATGAATTAACTTACCAACACTAAATAGACTCGGATTTCGCAAGATCAACAAGGATCTTCGATTCATCCATTCTATCAAACACCTAGCACACGCCACATGGATTTCCTCTCTACGCAAAACCTGGGGTTCCTCTTCTCCAATATGCAGCAGATGGGGAGGGTGCCGACTGTGGAAGGGGCTAGAGCCAAGGCGAGCACCACAACTGGAAGGTGAGGGAGAGGGCGACATCCACACCATGGGAAGTGAGCAGGAGAGATGCAATGTAACACCCCTGGTGTTACTATTACTAAAACTTGAGCATAACATCATAAGCATGGGTATATCATGTGTTTGTCACACCTAGAGTGCATTCACTAGGCAAAAATTTCAAACAAGTTGTATTGATATGACACTTTGTGGATAAAACCCTAGAGTAGGGTACCTAACCCTAGATTGGCCTCAATGAAGCAAATAAGGCTTAAATAGGAGAAAACTTCAAAATTCAATTGAATTGACCATATAATGTCACATGAGTAGACATACATGATATTCAAACCCTAGAATCCCCAAAAACCCTAAAAAGAACCCTAGAAAACCCTAGAGTAAAACTCTAGGGGGCTAAGTGCAAAATTAGTGCACTTTTGGACTAAAGTGCAAAAACTATGAAATTAGGGCATCTTGAATCATATGGTTCACAAGTTTGTGGATTTGCAACTTAAACCCTAAGTTTTGGACTAATTTGCAAAATAACCGCACTTGTACACCAATGGCTAGGTCTGAATTTCAGTGTAATTAGCTCAACTTTGGAGCCCTATATCTGCCAAGTTATTAAGTTTTTACCCTAGGTCACCACATCAATTTTGTAGAGCTATGATGGGAGAACAAGTTTACTTAAGTGACTAAGCACTGGTACTGAACAGAAATTGGAAAAAAGTGTGCCCAAAGTTGGGCTGTCAGACTGTCTTAAGTGTAAGGAAAATGGACCCCGGGCCATTTGGCTAATTGAGTTTTGGTATTTGATGAACAACTCAATCTGTGAACTAATAAGTTTTCTAGTGTTTGTGTTTGTAGTTCACAGGATGCAAGATATACTTGGACTAAGGAATTGAGGAAAGCAACACCTCAAAAGAAGACATTAAGAAGATCCAAGAAAAGTCCAAGTGTGCTGCTACGGACTATCTGTGCGAAGGCACACCGGACTGTCCGGTGGCACATCGGACTGTCCGGTGCCCACATGCTGGACTGTCCGGTGCACCCGGGAACTCCAGCCCAACGGCTAGTTCTAGGTGGCACTCGAAGAGAAGACCACCGGACTGTCCGGTATGAGCACCAGACTGTCCGGTGTGGAAAAGCCTGCAGCGCGAACGGTCACCTGCTCTGACAGAGCAACGGCTAGGCGCACCAGACAGGCTATAGTGCGCTGTCCGGTGCACCACCGGACTATCTGGTGTGCCGCAGAGAACTGCAACTTTTCTCCAACGGCTAGAATTGAGTTGGGGCCTATATATACCTCACCCAACTGGCCATTTGAAAGTGTGGGAGCCCAAGCAACATACCAAGGCATATAGTGCACATTTCCAAGAGCTCAAACACCCAAGTGCTTAATAGAATCACTCGGTGATTAGCGTAGGTGCTTTGCGAAGTGCTTAGGTTAGTTAGACCGCTTTAGCGCTTGCTCTAGGTGAACCCTAGTTAGTTGAGTGAGTTTTGTAAAACCACACAACCCCTCGGCTCTTGTGTGAGTCATTGTAATTATACCGAGTGGGGCGAGAGTCTTGCGAGACCGTGACAACCGCGTTTGTGTCACGGTCGCCACCATGTACCGGAGGGAACGAGGCCCGCGGCGTTTCGGCCAGAAGCTCGATAGTGGAGACAGCGGGGAGCGTCCGAGAGGAGCCAGAAGCGGAGCACCACTTGCGCATGGAGAAGGCCCGCGGCTCTCTACGGAGTTACTCGACCGTGGTGCTTGGCCCTCGTGTGGGCTTCCCTTTGCGTAGGGGCACCAACGAGGATTAGTCGGGACCTTGCGTGGTTTCGGATACCTCGGTAAAAATACCGGCGTCATCCACGAGAGTTTGCTTCTCTACTTTGCTCTTTAAGTTTCCGCATTTATATTAAGCATTTAAGTTTCAATCTTGTATTCATACTTATTTAGTGTAGATTGAAACTTAGCCTTTGCGGTAGAGATAGCAACACTTAGACAAAACCTAGTTTGCACATTCTAGTTTGATTATTTGCATAGGTTTTGCTCTAGGGATTTATTTGTAGCCTAGTTTAGTAAAAGTTTTAGAAGTCCTAATTCACCCCCCCTTAGGCGTCACCCGTTTCCTACAAGTGGTATCAGAGCCCGGTTTGGCTCATTTGAAACGCTTTAGCTTCACCGCTAAAAGAGCCGACGCTTTTTAGAGGAAGGGATGGATACCCATAGGCAACCACACTTCGATGGCACTAACTTCCCATATTATAGTGCTAGAATGGCTTGTTACCTAGAGGCCGTTGATCTAGGTGTTTGGAGAGTCACTCGTGACGGGATGAAACCCCTTAAGAATCCCGAGAAACCCACCATGAGTGAGGAAAAAGAAATTCATTTAAATGCTAGAGCCAAAAATTGCTTGTATGAATCTCTTAGCATGGATATTTTTAATCAAGTATTTACCTTGAAAACTGCTAATGAGATTTGGCTAAAATTGCATGAGCTCCATGATGGCACATCCAATGTCCGTGAGCAAAAACATTGCCTAGTCTTAAATGAGTATAATTCTTTTGCTATGAAAGATGATGAGCTTGTTAGAGACATGTATTCTCATTTGAATCTAATTATCAAGGAGCTCAATTCTATTGGCATTAATAAGCTAGGTGATGCGGACATTGTGAGGAAGATTATCTCCCTGCTACCACAACAAAGATATGGGAGCATCATCACCATCCTTCACAACATGGAGGACTTGAGCAACATGACCCCGACCATTGTGATTGGGAAAATCGCGGCTTTTGAGATGTCGCGAAAAATGAGTTGGGGAGAGGAGCCAACTTCCTCAAGACCATATGCTTTTGCATGTGATGAAAGGAAGGGCAAAAAGAAGGCTCCCACTCCAAGTTCCTCAAGTGAAGAAGAGGAAGAAGAAGAAAGTGATGATGATGAGGATAATCAACCATGCACATCATCCTCCGAGGACGAAGAAACAATCCGACACGTCGGAAAGGTAATGGGGATGATCCGCAAGATTAATCTAATGGGTGTGCCCCTGGAGGTCGAGGATCTTCTCTTTAACATTGACAGGAAAAAGCAAAGAAGAGAGGATGCTTCGCATGTGGGGAGAAGGGCCACTTCAGGGACAACTGTCCAAATATGACCAAACCCAAAAAGGAGAGGAGCAAAGGCAAGGCGCTAACAAGTGTTAGAACTTGGGATGATTCTTCAAGTGAAGATGAACCTCCAAGAACGCGTAGCCATCGGTCTTCATCATGCTCATCATGGTCATCACACAGATGCCTTATGGCAAGAGGTAACAAAAGCATTCCATCCTCTAGTGATGATAGCAGTAGTGATGATGAAGGTGAGGGAAAGCCCTCCATAGATGAGCTTGCGAAAGCCGTTGAATTTTTCTAAGATGTTTGCACTAAACAAAAGGCTCAACTTAAAACTTTGAAAAATAAGTTGGTTAGCTCTCAAAATGATTACAAAGGTTTGCTAGAAAAATTTGAAACTTTTGCAAACTTAAATAGTGAGCTATCAACTAAAATTGAGCTATTAGAATCTAGTGCTCCATCCACTGCTACCGATGATAGCCTTATTAAAAGGAATGAAAAACTTAAGGTTAAGTTAGCTAGCTCCCAAGAAGCTATTGAAAATTTGCTAGAGAAAATGGAAATTCTTAGCATACAAAACAATGAGCTAACTACTAAGCTAGAAAACATTGGTAGCACCCCAGCAGCATCTTTAGTTGAAATACCTGAAATTATTAAGAAAAATGCTTCTACTTCATGCTTTGATTTAATTGATGATTCTAACCCCTGCAACCAAGTCGTTGTTGATAATATTGTTGTAGAGACATGTTCGGATGAGGTTGCAAAGGAAAATGAACAATTAAAGCAAGAAGTGGCTCGCCTTGGCAAGGCTTTGTATGACAAGAAAGGCATAGCCAAACAAATCTGACCTCCATAGGATAACACCACTGCGGGAGTGAACAAGCCTATGCAGGGAGAAATTGTGATTTGTAGGCTATGCCACAAGGAAGGCCACAAGTCTTTCCAATACAAGGCGATGACCGGGGATAAACAAAGGCAAAAGCTCAAGCAAAAGCCATCAAGCAAAATCTCTAACACCTACATCAAAAAGGTGAACAAAAAGGATGCTACACCATATTTGATCAAGAAGAAAAAGAATGGAAAGGTGATAGCAATCAAGGCCAACAAGCAAGCCAACAAAGGAAAGGGGGCCAAACGCATCTGGGTGCCAAAGGAAATCATTTCAACCATGAAAAGCACCAAGAAGGTTTGGATCCCGAAAGGGAAGTGAGTGGACCGAAGGTCATCGGAAAATTTGGAGACTTGGCAAATTTGGGATGTATATCATGGGATACATCATATTGGATCAAGTTTATTGCCAAGTGGGTTAGTGAAAATTTTGGACCCAAATTTCCCACCCATGACTAAGGTAACTAGATTTATTGTATCTCTTGTTTTAGATATGCGTATCTATTTACCTTTTATCTAGTTTACCTTTATTGCCTAGTATTACATTTGTTATTTACTTTTGTTTAAAATTATGCATACTAGGTAAATCACATGGTAGGATTGTTTGCTTTCAATTCATATACTTAAGCAAACCTACATGGCTTAAAATGTTTACTTAAGCACGGCACATAGCTTCTATATCACTTCATAGTAAATGATGCATCAATTGAAAATTTTGATTTCTACAAGTTGTACCATTTAACTTATATGTGCCAAAGTTCGGATTATAGATAATTTGCCCCTCTTGATATCAAATCAAAGTGCATGTCTCCTACAAGTATTCAAAACTTGTATGCACACCTTCAGGGGGAGGTTACTCTATAATCTAATACTTTGAGACTAACACCTTTTCAAGTCTATTTCATGTGATAGTATCATTGTAAGGAAAATGAGGTCCCCAGAGAAAGACAACAATCTTCCACTGCAAAATCTCCAAGAACTCTCATGTCTCACAAGCTCGCCATTGAATTTCAATCGGTATCTTTTGAGACTACATCTAGTATCATTTACATGTCTTCTCCAAAATTTGATTAGACTATATTTCATATCATATACTTCCATGTTGCTAAAAATGCATAAGTACTTAACTCATATTCTGTTACCTATGCATAAGGGAAGTTAGTCTTTTCAAATCATGTCTTGCACCTCTAATTTTCACATGCTTTTTCCTAAGAAGAGGATCTCTATCAGGGGGAGTATTTCTTCATCTCTAAAAGGGGGGAGAAAATTCTTTCTAAAGAGAACACTCGCTTAGGGGGAGTAATCCTTTCAACTGGTACCATTCATGTGGTTTAATTTAGTATCCTTCAAGTGGTATCATCTAATAAATTTCTTGATAAGGGCAAGCTTTTATTTACTTCCTATATGCTTTTAATGTCTTCCTTTTCGGTGGTTGATGCCAAAGGGGGAGAAGTTTAGGGACCAAAGCAATGAAAACTATATCAAACACCAAACACCACCAATTTCATATTTTCATTCAAATACTTGTATTATTTGCTTGCTTTGGTTGTGTTGTCATCAATCACCAAAAAGGGGGAGATTGTAAGGAAAATGGACCCCGGGCCATTTGGCTAATTGAGTTTTGGTGTTTGATGAACAACACAATCCGTGAACTAATAAGTTTTCTAGTGTTTGTGTTTGTAGTTCACAGGATGCAAGATATACTTGGACTAAGGAATTGAGGAAAGCAACACCTCAAAAGAAGACATTAAGAAGATCCAAGAAAAGTCCAAGTGTGCTGCTGCGGACTATCTGTGCGAAGGCGCACCGGACTGTCCGGTGGCACACCAGACTGTCCGGTGCCCACATGCCGGACTGTCTGGTGCACCCGGGAACTCCAGCCCAACGGCTAGTTCCAGGTGGCACTCGGAGAGAAGACCACCGGACTGTCCGGTGTGAGCACCCGACTGTCTGGTGTGGAAAAGCCTGCGGCGCCAACGGTCACCTGCTCTGATAGAGCAATGGCTAGGCGCACCGGACAGGCTACAGTGCGCTGTCGGGTGCACCACCAGACTGTCCGGTGTGCCGCAGAGAACTGCAGCTTTTCTCCAACGGCTAGAATTGAGTTGGGGCCTATATATACTGCACCCAACCGGCCATTTGAAGGTGTGGGAGCCCAAGCAACATACCAAGGCATATAGTGCACATTTCCAAGAGCTCAAACACCCAAGTGCTTAATAGAATCACTCGGTGATTAGCGTAGGTGCTTTGCGAAGTGCTTAGGTTAGTTAGACCACTTTAGCGCTTGCTCTAGGTGAACCCTAGTTAGTTGAGTGAGTTTTGTAAAACCACACAACCCCTCGGCTCTTGCGTGAGTCGTTGTAATTGTACCGAGTGGGGCGAGAGTCTTGCGAGACCGTGACAACCGTGTTTGTGTCACGGCCACCACTGTGTACCGGAGGGAACGAGGCCCGCGGCGTTTCGGCCGGAAGCTCGATAGTGGAGACGGCGGGGAGCATCCGAGAGGAGCCGGAAGCGGAGCACCACTTGCGCGTGGAGAAGGCCTGTGGCTCTCTACAGAGTTACTCGACCGTGGTGCTTGGCCCTCGCGTGGGCTTCCCTTTGCGTAGGGGCACCAACGAGGATTAGTCGGGACCTTGCGTGGTTCTGGATACCTCGGTAAAAATACCAGTGTCATCCACGAGAGTTTGCTTCTCTACTTTGCTCTTTAAGTTTCCGCATTTATATTAAGCATTTAAGTTTCAATCTTGTATTCATACTTATTTAGTGTAGATTGAAACTTAGCCTTTGCGGTAGAGATAGCAACACTTAGACAAAATCTAGTTTGCACATTCTAGTTTGATTATTAGCATAGGTTTTGCTCTAGGGATTTATTTGTGGCCTAGTTTAGTAAAAGTTTTAGAAGTCCTAATTCACCCCCCCTCTTAGGCGTCACCCGTTTCCTACATTAAGTCTGAATTCAGACTGACAGTGTGACTGAGCAAACTTTGAGCTCGGATTCAAGCATGATCCAGTGGGAATTTGACTAGAGATGCTATAGCAAAGGTGAAGATGGTTTATAGGTCTACAACTTTGGTGCAGAGGGAGGATGGAGTCGTCACATAAAATTTGGTGAAAATCTGCCCTGAATGTGCTCTGTAAGTCGTTCTGAAGAAATTAGGCGATGGTACAGTATCTCGATCAGGTTGCTAGCTCGGTCAGCTCGTCGTCGGCGATGCGCGTATCCGGATTTGCGCTAGCCGCCGTGATTCGTGCTTGGCACGCAGAGGATATCCACGGGAAGGTAAAAGATCTCCTGGGGAAATGGATTTGATCGCAGCTTGAAGGTTATCATCATGACTGTTGCCTTTGCGATGTGGCCGGACCGCCAACCTCGCCGTGGAAGCTCCGGTGACCTCGGTTGTGCCACGCCGTAGCTTGTTACTGTGCGGTTGTATTCCACCCCCTTAGGAGTATTTTCCTTGCATCGTTGCACCGGTGAGCGCCACGGACACAGCTACCCGTGTTCTTCCCTATCTCCGGCCGCCAGCACACCGTAGCCAAATTAAGCGCCACCGCCCCCGGAGCCTATAAATTGAGCTTGCCCTCGGCTCCGCCATGTAGTCAAGCGCTCAACGCACCCACCCGTGCCTCCAATTAGTCACCAGAGAACTCCAATTTGGGATTTCCCCCAAATTGGTCAAGAACACTGCAGAAAAGACCTCGCCGTGGCTACCTTGCTCCAGGTTAGTTCAAGCACTCTAATCGTTTGTTCTAGCATCCCTAAGTCCTCCTCAAGCTTCACGACCCCTCTGATTGAACTAGACTGCCCTGGGTCGCCGTGAACGCCCGTGTTCATCCGTTGTCCATACGGTCACCGTGGTCAGGGCGTTTTAGTGCGCCATTAGTGAAATTAATTTAGGGGAAACTTCGGTTGAGGTTTGAATTAGGTGCCAGTCGACGGAGAGTGCCGGTCTTTGTGTGATCCGGCCAGTCTAGGCTCGCCGGTGCTCGGACCCTCGCCGTGCGACGTCGTGGACGTATCACTGTGAAGAATTAGAAGTTCAGGGGTCTTACTTCAAGTGTCAGCGACTCACAGAAACAGTACTGCGACCCCGCTTCAGATTATTCAAATGGTTAGGGCCTTTCTGCAAAACCTACAGCGCGGGCGCGCGTGTAGGCACGCTTCTGCCCTAGCTGGGCCGGTTCGGGCTGGATTCAGCCCAGAACTGTTCATCCTTTTCCTTTTCCTTTTTCTATTAGACTTTGGAAATCTATAAGAAATTATAGAAAAATCCTAAAAATACCAGACCAAATTTGCTAGGCTTCTAATTTCCTATAGAATTTCATAAAAATAGTTTCATGATTTTTGGCCTAAATAGGAAATTATAGAGTATTTAAAATAGTCAAAAAATCTTGCTTCTGGATTTTTAGTAAATAAATAATAAATCCAAAATTTACTAAAATTTTAGGATAAACTCCAAATAATATTTAGAAGCCTTGGGTAAAATTTGGTATGATTTGGACCATGTTTGATACTTAGAACCCAAAACCCTAGCCTCCCCTGCCCTATGAACTTCACTATAGACTCCGAAAACCCTAATTTCTTGGAGATCCGTGAAGGAAAGTTGTATTCAAGATATTAGATAATAAACTTTTATTATCTTTGCACTCTAATGAGCATTACAACTGCTTTTATTTCGATATCTGCGGAATAGAGCCTGATTCACCAGTAACACAAGGCAAGCCCCGGTGCATTTGCCACTGCCTTGTTACTTTTAAAATTTTTCTCACTTGCTTGATGCATTAGGTGATAGGAGTTGGATGCTAAACCAATTCCTGCATTTCCTTCCTTAGATTTAATTACCTCTTAAATCCCTATTTTAAAAAAAGTTTTTCTTATGCTTAGCTTTGCTTTAGAAAAAAATGTTTTGTTTTCTCAAAAGATGGTATTGCAAAGTGGGAGGGATGTTTTCAAAAACAAAACTTGATGGTGAATCCATCATGGCCATTATGGGTTCAACATCAGAAAAGATGTACCTCTGCCAGGTACCAAACTTTGGGGTTTGAAATGATTAAGCTGAGACCGGGCGGGTGACTTGCACGAGAAGAGAGTCTCGGTGTAGTGTCTTCGTCTGAGTCGATTAAGGACCGTCTCGATGTAGGCCTGCTGACCGAGGACCCTTTAACTGGTCACGTGCCTCATCATGAGTAAGCTTTGCCTTAAGACCAGAATAAGATAACACGCAATGGGAGTGGAGAGATGGCGAGAGTAGCGTGTACCCTCCGTGGCAAGAGGCTGGACGGTGGTGTATTTGTGCTCTCGGTTGGCGTGAACCTGATCTGGTCTTAAGAACCCCGGTGGCGAGTTGACATATGCAAGGGTTAAGTGCTACATATGTCGTGTGATTGGAGATCCTCAGCTGAGTATAATCGATTCAGATCACCGTAACTTCGCGGTTATGAAGACTTGGTCACTGACTTACACGTAGCAATCCAGTGAAGATGAAGGGTTGTTAAGAAATTGGCTAGTATAGGTCAAGTGAATGAATTAGGACAGAAAGAATCCTAGTTGCAGGTAATTTTACTTAACCTGACAAGTAAAACTGGATTTTAAGGATCCACTATTAATAAGCATTTCTGCAAACAGAGTCATTGATTATTGATAAGCCTTACCTTGATTCCCTTAAAGCCAGCATATCCTTGAGAGTCTTTTACTTTGTCGGGTAGTCTTGCGAAAGTACACTTCGTACTCAGGGCTTTGTCCCATGTGGTTTTAGGTGAAGAAGCGGCAAACTTTTGCTGCTTTTGTTCAAAGGTGGTGCCCAAGGAGGAAAACCAGGAGTAAAGCTTCAGGAGGAAAGGATCCTCCGTTAAAAACTTTTTACTGCTTAGTCGGGAGGAGTTTTTGCCACCCATGTTTTGTAATAATAATACTCAGCACTCCTATATTTGTTTCTAGTCTGTAATAATCCAACTCTTTCTTACTTTTAATATAAGGCAAGTTATTATAATTGCTTCCGCATTTTCGTACCTTCGGATGTATTGTAATGTCTGCGTGATGGGTAAAACGCTCTTGAGAAAGGTAAGGAATTCAGATACCGAATTTGTCAAGTAATTAGGTGCACCTACAGGGTTGTCTGAGGTCCGTTGGACAAGGACAACTGTAGGTGGGCCTAATAACTTGGGAGGTTCCGTCACAGCTGGTATTGGAGCTAAGCCCATCTCTACAGATGTTATGAGGCATTTTCAAAAAGAATTTTCAAAGACTTATCTAGAAAATTTCTTTCTTTCTTATCTAACCACCTTTTGAGTACTTAATTGAAAGACCAGATAATTGAGTGCAATGTATAGAAGGTGTGAATCAACTAAGGTTGATTCTATAATTATACATGCATCATGCTAAAAACTATGTTAATAAGATTTTCCCCTCATGGAGATATGCCGCGGCACACGAGAAAGACTGCGCGCAAGTCTACCGGGCCAATCGGCGTACCTCGCCATCAACTAGCCCCACGGCACGAAGACAGTAGCAGTGGTAGCATTGATCCAATTGGGGATCTGGAAGCCCAAGTCGAATAGCTTCGATCAGAGCTCCATCGCAGGAACAATATATGGGTCGCGGATGGTGAGAGAATAAACGAATTAAGAACAGACATCCGCCACCTGCAAGACCAGCTTGCAGAACGAGATCTAGCGCTTGACTGGGCGGTTAACTCTCGTTCACTTGCTTGGGCAAAAGAAGCTAGAGCTCGAGCCCGCATGGAGGAGCTTAGCTCAGCCGTGGATAACTTGCAGGTCTATTGTAATACACTACACGAAGAAGTTCATGTATTGTATTCCCAATTGCACCCTAACGTACCTGAGGATCCTGTCGGGATGGAAGCCGGACCTTCTAGAGTAGCGGGAGAAGCACTTGGTGGTGAACTGGGCCTTTTCAGGCCCCCTCCCTCTATGAAGTTGGTTGATGAATGGTCTCCTACACCCGATAGTGAGGCTACCAAAAGTGACAAGAAACAAGAGTAGTGTAGTGTAGTGTAGAAGTAGTAGTAATGTATAATAGGTAATGTAATCCTGTTGTAAATTCGAGTCTGTATCATTACCCTTTTCAGTAATGTAAATGGATGGTTTTCTTTGGCATATTATATTTTTCAAATGCTCTTTGCCTCAGATGCCTTCCAAGACTCGTGCACAGGATGGAGCAGGGACCTCCCGTGGGAGGGAAACAACTCCGAACTCGCCCCCAGTAGCTCCAACGTTAGCTGAGGCCATCGCTGCCTTGGTTAACGCTACAGCTGATGACACCCGCTTTCTGCGGGAAATGGTGGGACAACAAATGCAGCAACAAGGCGGGCGAGCATATCAGCAAGGACCCCACGAAACGTCATATCTAGATTTCTCAGAGACACGTCCCCCATTGTTTGTCAAGGTGGAAGATCCTCTGGAAGCGGATGAGTGGATCCGCGTTATCGAACAGAAGTTCAGGCTTCTCCGATGCATGGAGATTCAAAAGCCCTTATTCGCAGCACAACAATTACGCGGCCCTGCCAGTACCTAGTGGGGAAATTATGTAGCCGTTCAACCGGCTGGTCATCAAATAACCTGGGATGAGTTCAAGTTGGCTTTCCGGGAGCACTACATTCCTGAGGGAGTGCTCTATATGAAACAGGAGGAATTTATGAAGCTGAAACAGGGTGGGGATACTGTCACTCAGTATCTCAACAAATTCTACCACTTGTCCCAATATGCTATCGATCAAGTCAACATGGGTTTAAAGAAGAGGAATTGTTTCATGAGAGGCCTTAATGATTGAATGCAACGAAAGATGGCCACCTGCATTGATCTTTCCTACGGAAGGGCTGTCAGTACTGCACTGGCAGTCGAAGCTAAATATGCAGGCTCGGGAAAATCAAAGGGTTACGGAGGCGACAGGCCCAGTCAAGGGTCTGAGAAAAGACAAAGGTTGGTAATCCGGCCTTTTAATCCGAATCGCTCTTCACCACGTCCACCCTCCTACCCTTTGAAACAACCAGTCTTCATTCGTCCCACCACTGCCCCAACCCCTACAAAATCAGCCGAGTGCCCCTGGTACTTGTTTCCCTGTCCTCCCAAGCTCTTCAACCGGCTGCTTTAACTGTGGAAAGTCCGGACACTTTATCAAGGACTGTCCATACCCGAAGCAGAATAGATCAAGTAATCAGCAGAGTTCTAGGAATTCCGCTCAAGGAAAGGGAAATGCGGCGAACAACACCGTGGGCAAGAATATGAGAAAAACGAGGTGGATTTATTATACTCAAGTGGCCACAACACCGGAAGGCGAACCGGTTATGATGGGTACGTTTCTAGTGGCCAATCACCCTGCAGTTATTCTCGTTGATTCTTGTGCTTCGCATACTTTCATAAGCAAGAAGTTTGTGGAAAAACATTGCATTCCATATACCGAATCAAGGGAGGGGTTTACTATTCATTCACCTGGGGGACAAATATTTACTAAAGAAGTGGCTTTCTAAGTGCCCGTAACATTGGCTGAACGGGACTTTCCTACTAATATGATTGTTCTGAAAGGCCAAAATATAGATGTAATTCTGGGCATGAATTGGTTGGCCCAACATAAAGCTATTCTCAACACTAATTTGAGAACTGTCAGATTGAGTTATGGCCAAGAAGAGGTTCTCTTGACCATCCCCGTAGCCATTCCAGCTAAACCAATTGGCAGAGTATATGAAACTATTATACTGGAGCTCCAAGATATTCCGGTAGTATGTGAGTTCCTAGACGTCTTTCCAGAAGATTTGCCTGGATTGCCTCCAGAAAGAGATGTAGAATTTGTGATTGAGTTGAAGCCCGGTACGGCTCCTATTTCTAGAAGGTCGTACCGAATGCCTCCCAATGAATTGACAGAGCTCAAGATCCAATTACAAGATCTACTGGAGAAGGGATTCATCCGACCAAGCTCATCACCATGGGGTTGTCCAGCCATCTTTGTTAAGAAGAAGGACCAAACATTACAGATGTGCGTGGATTATATACCCCTTAATGAGGTTACCATCAAAAATAAGTATCCTCTTCCCCGGATTGACATTTTATTTGATCAACTAACTGGAGCGAGGGTATTCTCTAAGATTGACCTCAGATCGGGCTATCATTAGATCTGTATCCGACCCAAAGATATACTGAAGACCGCATTCACTACGCGGTATGGTTTGTTTGAATATCTAGTTATGTCTTTCAGACTAACAAATGCTCCTGCCCACTTCACCTATCTTATGAACTCCGCATTCATGCCCGAGTGGGATAAGTTTGTGGTGGTATTCATTGATGATATCTTGATATATTCCAAGAATGAAGAGGAGCATGCTCGGCATTTACGGATCGTGTTAACGCGCTTGAGAGAGCATCAGTTATATGCTAAGTTCAGTAAATGCGTGTTCTGGCTGGAAGAAATCCAATTTCTGGGACATGTATTATCTGCCAAGGGGATTGCGGTGGATCTTAGCAAAGTCAAGGATATTTTGGAGTGGAAACCCCCAACCACTGTACATCAAGTCCGAAGTTTCCTTGGACTAGCTGGCTATTACCGCCGATTCATACCAGATTTTTCCAAGCTTGTGAAACCAATCACAAGTTTATTAAAGAATGATACTAAATTTATTTGGTCATCAAAGTGCAATGAAGCCTTTGAACAGTTGAAGGTATTATTAACCACTGCTCCGGTATTGGCTCAACCGGATATTGAAAAGCCTTTTGATGTGTATTGTGACGCATCAGGCAGTGGTCTCGGCTGTGTTCTAATGCAAGAAGGCCGAGTGATAGCTTATGCTTCAAGGCAGTTGTGCCGGCATGAGGAACATTATCCAACTCATGATCTGGAGTTAGCTGCGATGGTTCATGCCCTAAAAATCTGGCATCATTATCTGTTGGGGAATATCTGTCACATTTATACAGATCATATAAGCTTGAAGTATATCTTCACCCAGTCAGAGTTGAACATGAGACAGAGGCGATGGCTCGAGCTTATTAAGGACTATGAATTTGAAATTCATTATCACCCAGGCAAGGCCAATGTAGTGGCAGATGCACTTAGTTGTAAGGCTTTCTGTCACTGTCTTACGGTGAAGACCTCTGACAATACACTATACCAGGAGATGGAGAAGTTAAACCTGGGAATGATCCAACATGGAACCTTAAATCAACTAAAACTTGAGTCAGTCCTTTTGCAAAGGATAATTGATGCTCAAAAGAATGATGAGGGTATGAAACACATCCAAGAGAAGATAAAGGCTGGAAGAGCCACATGTTTCAAAAAAGACGATCAAGGCATTGTATGGTTCAACAACCGCATTGTTGTGCCAAAGAATGAAGAAATCCGCCAACAAATTTTGGATGAATCACATCTTAGTCGCAATTCTATTCATCCTGGAAGCACTAAGATGTATCATGATCTAAAACAGCATTATTGGTGAACAAAGATGAAAATCGAGATTGCACGCTATGTGGCACGATGTGACACCTGTAGACGTGTCAAAGCCATACATATGAAGGCTGCTAGTCCATTACAATCTTTACCTATCCCTACATGGAAATGGGAAGGTATAAGTATGTACTTCATTGTGGGATTGCCTAGAATAGCAAAAGGGTATGACTCTATTTGGGTTATAATTGATCGGCTTACGAAAATTGCTCATTTTCTGCCAGTCAAGACAGATCACCCAGTTGCTGTTTATGCCCAATTGTACATTGCTCGCATTCTCATTTTGCACGGTATTTCGAAGACTATAGTGTTGGATCGTGGACCTCAATTTGTATCCAAATTCTAGGAAGAACTTCACAAATCCTTGGGTACTAAGTTGCTCCACAGTTCGGCCTATCATCCCCAAACTAGTGGACAGACTAAGAGGGTAAATCAAATACTTGAGGACATGCTACGAGCTTGTGTTCTGGAGTTCCCACAGAAATGGGATGATTGTTTACCATTAGTGGAGTTCTCATACAATAATAGCTATCAAGAAAGCATCAAGATGGCACCCTTTGAAGCTTTGTATGGGCGGTGGTGTCGTACTCCGTTAAACTGGTCTGAACCAGGTGAGAGAAGTTTCTTTAGGCCAGATATGGTAAAGGAGACAGAAGAGAAAGTTCAACGAATAATTCATAATTTGAAGAAAGCTCAAGCTCGATAGAAGAGTTACGCAGACAAACACTGGATACCCTTGTACTTTCTAGTTGGAGACTATGTCTACCAGAAAGTTTCACCAATAAAGGGTGTATCACGTTTCGGGGTAAAAGGGAAACTTGCACCTCGATACATTGGTCCTTTTCTTATCCTCAAAAGATATGGACCAGTGGCATACCGACTTCAGCTACCCGAAACATTGTCTGCTGTACATAATGTGTTCCACATGTCTCAGTTGAAGAAGTGTCTTCGGGTTCCCGATCGAACCATTGAAGTGACGGATGTTGCCCTAGAACCAGACTTGACATATTCGGAGCATCCTATTCGAGTCTTGGATCAAAAGGACAGAATTACCCGAAGAAGAACTCTCAAATTTTACAAGATACAGTGGAACCAGCATTCAGAAGATGAGGCTACATGGGAAACTCAGGACTTTTTAGAAAAGAATTTTCCAGGCTTTTTAGCCTCATGTAATTTGTAAAGTGTATACAATTGTTGTAATAAAGGAGTGAACCCCAAACCACCCTTGCCTTGTACTAAGAATAAGGAAATAAAAGTGTGAAGCATTTCATTTTCCATTACTTGCCCTAAGACTTTTAATCTCGGGACGAGATTCTTTTATGGGGGGAAGGATGTAACACCCCTGGTGTTACTATTACTAAAACTTGAGCATAACATCATAAGCATGGGCATATCATGTGTTTGTCACACCTAGAGTGCATTCACTAGGCAAAAATTTCAAACAAGTTGTATTGATATGACACTTTGTGGATAAAACCCTAGAGTAGGGTACCTAACCCTAGATTGGGCTCAATAGAGCAAATAAGGCTTAAATAGGAGAAAACTTCAAAATTCAATTGAATTGACCATATAATGTCACATGAGTAGACATACATGATATTCAAACCCTAGAATCCCCAAAAACCCTAAAAAGAACCCTGGAAAACCCTAGAGTAAAACTCTAGGGGGCTAAGTGCAAAATTAGTGCACTTTTGGACTAAAGTGCAAAAACTATGAAATTAGGGCATCTTGAATCATATGGTTCACAAGTTTGTGGATTTGCAACTTAAACCCTAAGTTTTGGACTAATTTGCCAAATAACCACACTTGTACTCCAATAGCTAGGTCTGAATTTCAGTGTAATTAGCTCAACTTTGGAGCCCTATATCTGCCAAGTTATGAAGTTTTTACCCTAGGTCACCACATCAATTTTGTAGAGCTATGATGGGAGAACAAGTTTACTTAAGTGACTAAGCACTGGTACTGAACAGAAATTGGAAAAAAGTGTGCCCAAAGTTGGGCTGTCAGACTGTCTTAAGTCTCAATTCACACTGACAGTGTGACTGAGCAAACTTTGAGCTCGGATTCAAGCATGATCCAGTGGGAATTTGACTAGAGATTCTATAGCAAAGGTGCAGATGGTTTATAGGTCTACAACTTTGGTGCAAAGGGAGGATGGAGTCGTCACATAAAATTTGGTGAAAATCCGCCCTGAATGTGCTCTGTCAGTCGTTCTGAAGAAACTAGGCGATGGTACAGTATCCCGATCAGGTTGCTAGCTCGGTCAGCTCGTCGCCGGCGATGCGCGTATCTGGATTTGCGCTAGCCGCCGTGATTCATGCTTGGCACGCAGAGGATATCCATGGGAAGGTAAAAGATCTCCCGGGGAAATGGATTTGATCGCAGCTTGAAGGTTATCATCGTGACTCTTGCCTTTGCGATGTGTCCGGGCCGCCAGCGTCGCCGTGGAAGCTCCGGTGACCTCAGTTGTGCCACGTCGTAGCTTGTTACTGTGCGGCTGTATTCGTGGCCCCCTTAGGAGTATTTTCCTTGCGTCGTTGCACCGGTGAGCGCCACGGACACAGCTACCCGTGTTCTTCCCTATCTCCGACCGCCAGCACGCCGTAGCCAAATTAAGCGCCACCGCCCCTGGAGCCTATAAATTGAGCGTGCCCTCAGCTCCGCCATGTAGTCGAGCGCTCAACGCACCCACCCGTGCCTCCAATTAGTCATCAGAGAACTCCAATTTGGGATTTCCCCCAAATTGGTCAAGAACACCGCAGAAAAGACCTCACCGTGGCCAGCTTGCTCCGGGTTAGTTCAAGTGCTCTGATCGTTTGTTCTAGCATCCGTAAGTCCTCCTCAAGCTTCACGACACCTCTAATTGAACTAGACCGCCCTGGGTCGCCGTGAATGTCCGTGTTCATCCGTTGTCCATACTGTCACCGTGGTTAGGGCGTTTTAGTGCGCCATTAGTGAAATTAATTTAGGGGAATCTTCGGTTGAGGTTTGAATTAGGTGCCAGTCGATGGAGAGTGCCGATCTTTGCGTGATCCGGCCAGTCTAGGCTCGTCGGTGCTCGGACCCTCGCTGTTCGACGTCGTGGACGTATCGCTGTGAAGAATTAGAAGTTCAGGGGTCTTACTTCAAGTGTCAGCGACTCACAGAAATAGTACTGCGACCCCGCTTCAGATTATTCAAATGGTCATGGCCTTTCTGCAAAACCTACAGCGCGGGCGCGCGCGTAGGCGCGCTTCTGCTTTAGCTGGGCCGGTTCGGGCTGGATTCAGCCCAGAACTGTTCATCCTTTTCCTTTTTCTTTTTCTATTAGACTTTGGAAATCTATAAGAAATTGTAGAAAAATCCTAAAAATACCAGACCAATTTTGCTAGGCTTCTAATTTCCTATAGAATTTAATAAAAATAGTTTCATGATTTTTAGCCCAAATAGGAAATTATAGAGTATTTAAAATAGTAAAAAATCTTGCTTCTGGAATTTTAGTAAATAAATAATAAATCCAAAATTTACTAAATTTTTAGGATAAACTCCAAATAATATTTAGAAGCCTTGGGTAAAATTTGGTATGATTTGGACCATGTTTGATACTTAGAACCCAAAACCCTAGCCCCCCTGCCCTATGAACTTCACTATAGACTCCGGAAACCCTAATTTCTCGGAGATCCATGAAGGAAAGTTGTATTCAAGATATTAGATAATAAACTTTTATTATCTTTGCACTCTCATGAGCATTACATGGGCATTCATTATTATGTATGGCTATATCTAGAAAACGAAGAAAAAGTAGAAGTCGAAGAAGCGAAGACTTCACCACCACCACCTAAGGAACATCAGGCAGGCAACTATTTTTATTTCGATATCTGCGGAACAGAGCCTGATTCACCAGTAACACAAGGCAAGCCCCGGTACATTTGCCACCTCCTTGTTACTTTTAAAATTTTTCTTACTTGCTTGATGCATTAGGTGATAGGAGTTGGGTGCTAAACCAATTCCTGCATTTCCTTCCTTGGATTTAATTACCTCTTAAATCCCTGCTTTAAAAAAAGTTTTTCTTATGCTTAGCTTTGCTTTAGAAAAAAATCTTTTGTTTTCTCAAAAGATGATATTGCAAAGTGGGAGGGATGTTTTCAAAAACAAAACTTGATGGTGAATCCATCATGGCCATTATGGGTTCAACATTGGAAAAGATGTACCTCTGCCAGGTACCAAACTTTGGGGTTTGAAATGATTAAGCTGAGACCGGGCGGGTGACTTGCACGAGAAGAGAGTCTCGGTGTAGTGTCTCCGTCTGAGTCGATTAAGGACCGTCTCGATGTAGGCCTGCTGACCGAGGACCCTTTAACTGGTCACATGCCTCGTCATGGGTATGCTTTGCCTCGGACAGACTAAGACCAGAATAAGATAACACGCAATGGGAGTGGAGAGATGGCGAGAGTAGAGTGTACCCTCCGTGGCAAGAGGCCGGTGGTGTATCTGTGCTCTCGGTTGGCGTGAACCTGATCTAGTCTTAAGAACCCCGGTGGCGAGTTGACATATGCAAGGGTTAAGTGCTACATATGTCGTGTGATTGGAGATCCTCAGCTGAGTATAATCGATTCAGATCGCCGTAACTTCGCGGTTATGAAGACTTGGTCACTGGCTTACACGTAGCAATCCAGTGAAGATGAAGGGTTGTTAAGAAATTGGCTAGTATAGGTCAAGTGAATGAATTAGGATAGAAAGAATCCTAGTTGCAGGTAATTTTACTTAACCTGACAAGTAAAACTGGATTTTTAAGGATCCACTATTAGTAAGAATTTCTGCAAACAGAGTCATTGATTATTGATAAGCCTTACCTTGACTCCCTTAAAGCCAGCATATCCTTGAGAGTCTTTTACTTTGTTGGGTAAGTCTTGCGAAAGTACACTTCGTACTTAGGGCTTTGTCCCATGTGGTTTTAGGTGAAGAAGCGGCAAACTTTTGTTGCTTTTGTTCAAAGGTGGTGCCCAAGGAGGAAAACCAGGAGTAAAGCTTCGGGAGGAAAGGATCCTCCATTAAAAACTTTTTACTGCTTAGTCGGGAGGAGTTTTTGCCTCCCATGTTTTGTAATAATAATACTCAGCACTCCTATATTTGTTTCTGGTCTGTAATAATCCAACTCTTTCTTACTTTTAATATAAGGCAAGTTATTGTAATTGCTTCTACATTTTTGTACCTCCGGATGTATTGTAATGTCTGCGTGATGGGTAAAACGCTCTTGGGAAAGGTAAGGAATTCAGATACCAAACTTGTCAAGTAATCAGGTGCACCTACAGGGTTGTCTGAGGTCCGTTGGACAAGGACAACTGTAGGTGGACCTAATAACTTGGGAGGTTCCATCACATGCAACGATGGGGAGAGACCATGGACGAGTAGAAAGGCATGGTGAGCTTACCATGGGTCGGCCATGGGAGGAAGAGCAGGTGTCACACCCGGTTTTAGGGGGCAAAACCGAATGCATAGCATATGTGTGCCAGGATCTATTTCCACACATATGTTATGCATTCGGTTTTGCCCCCTAAAACCGGGTGTGACAGAAGTGGTATCAAAGCCAAGTTGACCGTAGGTCGCTAGATTAGTTAGGAAATGGAAAGCCAAGTCAGTATTTCAAAACATGGTCTATTTTGCTCCATAAAAACTTACTTTGTATAAAAATTCGTCTCTTTTATCTTCAACTCTTCTAGTCTGATTTTTGGTCTGTCAGAAGGATCTGGTCCGAAGCACTGCAAGACACTCAAGCTAGGATTGTAGAATTTGAAGCGAAGCTTGCCAAAAGAACCTTTGCGAAGCTATTGAAGATGCCCCATTCTCTGTCTTATCTCTTACCGTGCAAGAGTTTTTGTTATGGATCCCCTAGATCTGTTGCTAGACTTCTTGGTTAGGTTGATAGGATTGTTCTTTAGTATTAAGATTTTCGACTAGATCGGTAAGGATGATGTTATATTATATTATAGTGGTTTTCTAATCCATAATATTGCTATATAACCCTTGACTTCTTTCACTTTTGTTTTCTTGCCATTGTATTGCCATCCTTGGCCAATATCTACCTTAATATATTGAATTCTTTGTCTCCCTACTTTCCCCTTGATAATGCCTCTCTATTTTATCTCATTGATAAAGCTTTCTAACACACTTCGTAATCCTTAGTTGTATCATTTATCCTCGCTTCACCAGTTCATGGTTATTTTGTTTCACTCTTGACCATCAACAATATTGTCTTGTTCTTGTCCAACACCTTGTTATTTCTAATATGATTCCTTGATTTATATAATTTCTCTTTCTTATTCCCAATCTTGTCTCGCCTTTCCTTTTGGTTGAATGAGTAGAATTGAGTTGTGTTGTGCTGGTATGCTTGAGTTCATGTTAGTTATTTTTGTGCCCATGTTTGATTTGTTTTTTGTAATGATTGTTAGTGTATTGTGTGACTTCTGTCCACAATGAGATAGTTTACTAGGTAAAACCTTAGATATTTAGGTTTTATCTGCTCTCTGTATCCAGTCTTTGCTCAACCTTTTCATCCTCTCTTTCCTTCCTATACCTAAATAAGAGAATCAAATTAGGCTCAACTATTTAAGATGCAAACACCCAATCAGCCATTATCTGTCGCCAGTCAAACAAAGTTGGCTCACATGGTGCTCAAAGCAAGAGGTGCTTACTACTACTGCAAGAACTAACGGCATATTATTCGCCAATGCCCTAAGAAGTGTCTAGACCAACTTGAGAAGAAGCCTACAAATCAATAATTTTCTTAAGTTCGGAAGAGTCCGTTGTGAACTAAGAACCTATGAATAACCATGTATCAACATTATTTTCTTGCTAGCCTTCCCTAATCTCGAGGACAAGATTCTTTTTAAGAGGTAGATTTTGTAACACCCTAAATCCATCACCTAAAAGAAACCCAGTTAATTTATTAGTTACATTAGAGAGAAAAAAATATTGTTTTCAAATAATGAAATGGTGATATAAATATGAAATAATTTCTTGAATAAATAAAATTTATCAAGTGTTTGATGCATTCATGCCGAAGCACAAAGTTTTTTTTTATTAATTTCTAAATCTAATTATTGGATATAATATTATGAGACAAATCTCATTTTATAAAATAGTGATGAATTGTTAAAATAATATATATAGGGTAATAATTTTTGTTTATAGGTATTTTATTTTATTGATTTGCTTTTGTGGAGCCCAATCTATCTAAATAATAGACTTTTGACTAAAATCACTTTTACTTTAAAATTAAGATATTATTATTTATAATATATTATTTTCGAAATTATTATAATTATTTCAAATATTTATATCTATATATATATATATTTAAATATCAACTATTTAAAAAAGAGAAAAGATGTAAAAGAAAAAAGAAAACCAAATGTGCCCACGCACGCTCACCGCATGCCCAGGTCATTCTGCATCCTTTATCTTTCTCTCTCCTACTTCAATGACACGTGGGCCCCATTTGTTGCATGTCTTTCCAGTCGTCGCTTGCTCGTTCAAGTAGACCACGTCGTCAGCAGTTCTTGGCTGCTGCTCGCCGATTGCTCTGTCCTTGCGCCCCCTCACCTTCCAGCGCAGTGGAGCATCGCGCCGCCCGCCGTTTCTCCTCCTCTCGCATTCACTAGTGCCTTCATCCCCCTCCACTGCATAGCGCTATTAATGGCACGCCGGCTGCCGCTTGCTCTTCCTCACCATCGATGTCCGTTACTCCCTCCCTAGCCCTATAAATCGTAGAGCCGCAGCTCTCCCCAGTTCGCCCCACACCCTCCTCTCTCCCTGCTCGCACTCACCACTTTCCTCTCTGCATGCTCGCCTCGTGTTCTCTGTTCGCCTCGCTGTGTGATGCTGCTGCTGCCGTGGAGGTACTGCTCGCTGGCATTGTGCCGAAGCCCCAGTTGAGCCCCTGCTCGCCATTCCTCCTCTTTGCTGCTGTGTCGAGCATAGCCGTGCCATTATTGCTCGCTCACTGCGTAGAGCCGCGTCGTTGCTCACCTTGCGACAACGTATTGCTGTGTTGTTGTCGCTCGTCGCCCACGCGCCTTACTGGTCTCTGTTCTGCGCATCGACCTCGCCGGAGTTCGCCACCACGACACCAACATCCTGCTGTGCTCACACAGCCTCCTTGCCTTCGTCCCTGCCAAAGTTGCCGCCCTCATCGTCATTCGTCCCTCACACGCTTGTTATCCGCACCATCGTCGCGTTCGCCTCCTAGCTATTGTCAACACAGCTCGTCGAAGTTCGCCTCGAGCACCATCGATCCGTCGCTGAAGCCCCTGCTCCCTGTTGTTGTGCGCCGAGCAATTGTTCGTGTCGTCGTCGTGCTGCTCTCTGCTGCTGCCGCACCATCGCCTGAGCTTGAGCCGTTGTCACACCACATCTCGCAGAGTACCCCGTCGTTGCCGTGTCGTACTCGCCACTGCTGTTGTCGCACTCGTCGTTGTTCAACACCACGGCATCATCTGTCCATGTTCGTCGGCCATCATCTGTTTGTTGCCATCAATCTCGATGTAGCCCCATCGCCGGTGCCCAGCCGTCTCTACTCTGTGCCGACCAAAGGTAGAAGAAAGCCCATCTTTCGTACTACCCTATATTATGCAAATAATTGTGATCTAGCCATTGCGCTAATCTTCGTTATATATAAAAAAGTAATACTTAGTGTTCCGATAAATTAATTATAAATTTGCTAATTTTATAAAAATATGATTAAACATTTTAATTATTGTTTTTCTTCAATTTTTAAGTTCACAAAATTTATTTGAATCATAGTAAATTTATACGCAGTTTTCTAAGTATGAAGTTAAAAGGAATTTTAGACCACATTTTCATAACAAAAACATTAGATAAATAATTATATGACTACCTTTACGCATAAAATGTTATTCAGATTTATAATAAAAGTGTTATATGCATAAATATTGTCTATTCACACTAAGAAAGAATAAAGTTTTCTAATGAAGTTAAAATGGCTTATTTAAATTGCTCACGTCTTCATAATATTAGTAACAAAAATAGTTTATATATTGTTGAACATAGTATCTTTTTAACGATATAGATCATTTGTTCCTAAATTAAAACAAAAGATAATTAAAAGATTAAGTATCTTTTCTCATAACTTATTAGTCAAACCAATTGTCAACTTGTGCATAACTAGTTATATAGGCTTGATTAATCATTGTATCACATTTAGTCCATGTTGTATAAATCACTTAGTTTTTCCTAAAGAATAAAATAATGAAATTAGTGTTCAGGTTCTTTTATAATAACTAAAAATGTTAGTTTACATATTGTTCTGTATATAGCTATCTTAATAAAGAACTTGCTATGTACCCGTGCGTTGCTACGGTATCAACATGTTATAATAAAACACATTGAGATGCAGAAGCAATAATTGTCATTCTATGCATTTGTTAGCATCTTTTAAAGATAAAGGAGGTTTACATACATAAAAATTATATAGATATGTGTCTATGCTTTGACATAGAAATTAAAAACATCATAAAACATTAATACAAAAAGATGATAGATACATAAGCATACTCTTAATGACTCATGAGGTTTTCATGATAGATCTACATAGTAGTACCCCTTAAACTGGACCTTATAAACAATAGTCTTGTAATATAAAATATACAATTTTGAATAAGAATTATTCATACAAACATAAGCCAACCAGAATGTCCTTCGGCTACATATATATAATAAGGTTATATCACAACCTAGTCAATACCCAAAGAATAAAGCCTTATTTATTCGGCTACACACGATAAGCATCAACACAATAAATATATAAAATATGTAGTCCCTGGTTGATATAATAACGACAGTGTTTGGAGAATGTTCAGAATCTTGAACACCAGATGAACAATGTAAGCATTTCATCTTGTAAGTTCCGCTTAAGATTTCGTATCCAAATCTGAGCACTTTGTGAGAGCGTGCTGTGAAGAAATAGGGCATTAACACAATTCTTGTTTATTGCAACCAAAATTCACTAGTAACTAACAGTAATCTAGAAGTTGAGTTCAAGTACAACAATGTAGGGGCAAGATAAGTCCATGCAGTTGGAGCATGGGCAGGTAAGTCCGTAATTTTCATGGTAAAATTCCTTTGACTACAGCTAACAGATCTAACTCCCGGCAGAAACAGTGCTTCTCATCAGTATCAAGGTCCACCTACAACACAATGAGCTAAGTTAGATAAGCTGACCTAGAAAATGTAGGGCTCATGACAAGGCCGCAATTTTTTTAGTTAAGCAGAAATCAGTCAGTTTACCTCGTAAGCATTAATGTCTGAGAAGATAACCTGCAAGTGCAAACCAGGCTAGAGTACTCTTCATGATGAGCATTGTACTTCAGTAAAAGTACATTTACCGTAAACTATGCAAAACTATAAGAATTGACACAATAACAATATCCACTGTAGGGCAAAATAGACAAGGAGGCACAATAACAATATTCCAATACTAATTCAGATAATACGATCTGCTTCCACAGATTTGGTGCTCATGGCCATAAGCACAGTAAACAATATGAATGGCAAATAGACAATTTCAATTAACATGGTACAGAAGATACCCTGATTAGCAGCACAAGAGAGAACGTTCATGAGCACAAAACTAAGGTATCTAGAACTTACTATCAAGAGAGTTTTTAGCTCTGTCCCTCCTTGCTTCAGTCTTGACAAGGTCATACCAGTAACTTCATTGAATCCCGTTGTTTGAGTTCACAAGCTCGATGAGATGGCCTCTCGTGTGGTTCAAGGTTCGGTTTCGCCATAGCTCCCACCACATATGACCTTGCCCATCTATGGTCCCGTTGCTACCTGACGATGTTTGTTAACGCGATGAGTCAAAAAAATATATTTTTTATTTATTACCATACCCGATCATGAAAATAGACATAGCTAGAAATTCGTTCGTACCGGTAATAACAACATCGTTTAAGCCCTCTCCGTGAATGAGGCTGATGTGGCGTGGTCCTAACCGCTCCCTCCCGCGCCCATAAGACGACAAAGGGGCAATGAGAGGCCACCTCTTCTGGATCCTGCACATGATAGTCCAGCTTGCTAGTGAATAAAATACTCTATGCAGCTTTGCAATATGTACACATCTATGATCGAAGCGCTGGGCATTCGCCTAGTTAAATGTGGATTGAATACACAAATATTCAGTACAGAATATATATATATCTAACATGGTGGGTATCAATTCAATTATAAAGCCATCCTGTTGGCATTATAAATGAATGGCCTGATAATGACTCTACAGTACTGTACTACAGACTCTACAGTACTGTAATACAGATCACGCATGCAGCTGTGTCTTTTTGGTCTTGGTTGACACAGATGGAAAAACAAACAAACAAACAAACAAAATGGGCATAGACTGGTGTTCACAATATTTTGGAACAGGCATTAGCTGTAAAAGACGCAAGATGGCTTATGATTATTATTATCAGTGTGTTCCAACTGAAGCTCACCATTTCCCAGCAAATTCCTCCCAACTGTACTCCACTTGTAGTTGGAAACTCGACAAAGGTGTATTTAACACGTGGAATGGAAAGCTTGTTTGTTCTGTTAGAATTGGAAGTAGATGTAGCAGGAGAAGTGACACAGCTACCTTCTCAACGATGCTAGTTCCTTTGTGCAACCAATTCTTATTACTAAAGTCCCCTGGTGCAAATCAGTCTGCACAGTATACCACCCCACTGAACAGTCAGCACATGCATGGCTATCAGATCAGATGGACCAAAAACTGGGGATTGGCTCCTGCACAAGGCTCCAAACCAGAGTTTTTTTGACCCTCTCTATGGCTTTAGCACAGACAGATAAGAGGAAGGTGGAAGCAATGTAAAGTACAAAAGAGGCTTCAACCCCAGTCCAGGTGGAATGGAAGCAGCATATCATGTAGTGGAGACAAAGCAAAGGCACATAGATAATGTGGTAGCAGAGTTCACAAGGAAGAACCAGCAGAGAGCCAGGCAGCCTTCCATGGCCAAGCATGTGACTTCTCCAATACATTTATCTGTCTGCACATGTATCATGGCATGCATGTGACAGCATAAGCGCCGAATCTACCTAGTTTGACGACGATGAGCATCCCAACGTTTGGAGGGCCTGTTACGCAAGGCTTTGGAAATTTCTGAACCGACCAATGTAACAAAGAAATTTCTTGTCCATGCATGGCTAGGCCACTGATCGAGCAAGCAAATTAAACCATGCGGTTTGTTGTGCGCATGCATTGCATGCTTGATCAGAAACACTGAGCAAAATTCCAAACCACCTCCTAGAATAGAATCCTAGCTCCTACAGCGAAGCCGATGCAACATTTTGCACTGCTACTACTGTATTAATTACTATCTAAACAAACAAAGAAAGAAGAAATGAATGAACCCGTGACCTGGGAGCCGATGATGACCGCGCTGCAGTGCAGGAAGAGGGTGAAGTGGCTGGTGAGGTTGAAGCTGCCCGTGAGCCACCTCCCGGGGGGCACGTCGAGCCTAGCCCCTCCCCCACTGGTGGCCCTCACGCCCAGCTCTATGATGGCGTGCCGAAACACCGCGGTGTTGGGCGTGGCGCCATCGCCCACGGCCTCGAACTCCTCGACAGACGCCCACACCTCGCGCACCAGCCCCGCACCCGCATAGAACCCCGCACAGCTGTCTCCGGGCACGGGCGTGGGCGCGTCATGGGGGCAAGAGCGAGGGGCGATCGGGAGGGCTACAGATCATCTAGAACACCGACTTGTCCTTCGCCTCTCTGAGATCCGGTGCTAGGAAATGCTCCAGATCTACACCGTCTTGGTACGACACGACGGAGGAGGACAAGAGCTCGCTAGGGATGGTGGGGATCTAGACGTACCGGCGGTGCAAGGGATCGCATGGTGTGAGGTCCACGAACGCGGTGGCGGCTGGGGAGGAAGGAGAAGCTGAAGTCAACGGCCCACGCGACGACGCGTGCAGCGAGAGCGCACTGGTATGGTGCCTCGGCCTGGTGGAACCCTCCCCTGCTCCTGTGCTCGAGGAACCTGAGGAGGGTAGATGGTTGAGATGGGGTTGGAGGAATCGGTCTCTGGTGGGTAAGCTGACGCCATGCCGTGGTGGGGAAGAGGGGAAGGGCGCAGTCTCCGGTGGGTGGGGAATGTAACACCCCTGGTGTTACTGCAGCTAAAACTTGAGCATGACATCATAAACGTTGGCATTGCACATGTTTGACACACTTAGAGTGCATTCACTAGGTAAAAATTTCAAACAAGTTGTATTGTTTTAGTGTTTTGCAAATAGAACCCTGGATAGGGAACTTAGCCCTAAAGGGGGGATTAAAGGGGTAAGACATAACCCAAATTAAGAAAACCTAAAAGCCTTAGGGGAATAATCATAAAATGTTCCCAAGAATAAAGTTGAATCACATTTATACCCCTGGGATACCAGAAACCCTAATTGGAACCCTTGAAAACCCTAAAACTAAACCCCAGGGACCTATGTGCAAAATTAGTCCACTTTTGGACTAAAGTGCAAAAACCAAGTTAAATAAGTATCTTAAGTCATTTGGGTCACTCATATGTGAATTTACAAGCCAAACCCTGAGTTTTGGACTAATTTGCAAAAATCACCCCTTTAGCTCTATTGAGCCTAAGTCTAAAATCAGTGTGTTTTCTTCAACTTTGAGCCCTTGTAACTTTCAAACTATAGGGTTTTTGCCCTAGGTCACCACATCAAAAGTGTAGCCCAATCATAGAAGAACAACTTTGTTTAAGGGTGTGAGCATAGTTGTTAAGAGAAATCTGGAGATAATCATGCTCAAAATCTGGCTGTCAGGCTGTTATGGTCTGAATTTTCAGACTAACAGTGGACTGACATCAACTTCAAGCTCAATTCTGAGCATGATCCAGTGCTCAACTAAGTTTAATCCCTATAGTCGAATTGTAGATGGTATATAGCTCTACAACTTTGCTATAGGTCACTGGATGTGTTGCCATTTGAAAATCAGAGAAAATGTGGCTTAAACTTGCTCTGTCAGTTCATCTGACTGAAATCGCCATGGTACAGTTGCCTGCTCGGATTCAGAACACCTCACCACCGTCGATCACTCCTCCGCCGCGATTCATGTCGCCGACGTTAGGATTCACGCTCAAGGTGGGTGGATAACGTCGCAAGGTGAAAGATCTTTGTCGTCGGTGAGTTGGAGATCACTCCGGTGACTCACCGCCACCTTCTCCTTTTCGTTTTGCGGCTGAGCAGATAAGCTCGCCTGTGAACTGCCATCGCTCGGCCTTGCGCCACGTATCCGAGGACCCCCACCGCATCACCGTGACTCCCTCTAGCTTCCCGTCAACCACCGGACTTACTGCCACGACACTGAACACGTAATCACCGCACCAGCGTTCTTCTTCACCTCCGGCCGCCACCGCGCCATCATCGATTCAAGTGCCACCGACCCTAGAATCTATAAATTGAGCCCACCGTTAGCTCCGCAACCTCATCACGCACCACACCGTCTAGTATCGCTCCCAATCTTGCAACTGTGAGCTCCAATTTCAAGTTTCCCCTAATTCTGTTCTGAAACACCGCAGGATCGAGCTCACCGCGGCCAGCCCCTTTCCGGTCAGTTCACCCCTCTCTATCCCTCGTTTGAGCACCCTCATAGCTCTACGATGCTTGCCGACTCATGCAATTGCGCTAGGAACTCACCAATCGCCGGGAACACGACTGTCAAGCCGCGATGCTCACGGCCGCCGTGGCCAGAGCTATTTAGTTAGTCGTTGGTAAAATTAGGTTAGGGGAAGTGATCTGGGGTGGTTCAATTCCATGACCACTGCTCGGATGCACCGGTCATCGCCCCGTTCGGCCGGTCAGGTAGCTCGCCGGAGCTCGGCTGGGCGTGAACGCCATCGGGGACTTCACCGTGCAAAGGAATAGAAGGTGGAGGTCCTATTTGTAATCTGTCAGCGACACATAGGAATAGTAATAGACGCCAGTTCAGATTAGCCAAACCCCGAGGACCTCTGTGCAAAGTCGCCAGGGCACGGGCGCACGCGCGCGCTTTTCCCCTCTGGACTGGGCCGATGGGCCGAAACCAGCCCACTACTGTTGCTGCCTTTTTCCTTTTCTTTTTACTTCAGAACCAAATAACTTGTAGAAAATTGTAGAAAAATCCTAAAATTGTGAAACCAATTTTCTTGGACTTCTTATTTTCCTTAGGATTTAATAAAAATAGTTTCATGATTTTTAGGTTAATTAAGGAATTTTAAGGCATTTAAAGTAGTTTAAGGTAATGGTTCTGGATTTTTATAAAATAAATGGTAATTCCAAAAATGTCCAAACTTTTTATATGAGTCCTATACATTATTTAGAAGCCTTGGGTAGAGTTTGGATTGATTTGGACCTTGTTTGATAACTAGAACCCAAAACCTTCCCCCCTGCTCTATGAACTCCTTTACTGACTCCGGAAACCCTAAGTTCTCGGAGTTTCATGAAGGAAAATTGTATTCAAGACCTTAGATAATAAGATTTTATTATCTTTGCACTCTCATGAGCATTACATGGCATTCATTCTTATACATATATGTGGTTATGTTTAGAAAACGAAGAAGAAGTTGAAGTGAGTGAAGAGAAGGCACCACCTTCGGACTCTCAGGCAGGATCTTGTCTTTATTTTGACATCTGCGGGCCTAAGCCAGACTCACCTACTAACGAAGGCAAGCCCCGGTGCATTTGCCACCTTCCTTGATGTTTTTAAAACCTTTCTCACTTGATTGAGGCATTAGGTGATAGGAGTTGAATGCTTAAACCATTCCTGCATTACCTTCCTTGATCTTTGATTACCTTCCTTGATAACCTGTTTTGCAAAAAGGTTTTTACTATGCTTAGTATTGCTCTAGCAAAACAAAAGGTTTTGTTTTACAAAAGATGATTGGCAAAGTGGGTGGTATGTTTTTGGAAATAAAATTTGATGGTGGATCCATCACGGCCGTGATGGATTCAACATCGGAAAAGATGTACCTCTGCCAGGTACCAAGTTTTTGGGTTGAAATGATTAAGCTGAGACCGGGCGGGTGACTTGCACGAGAAGAGAGTCTCGGTGTAGTGTCTCCGTCTAAGTCGATTAAGGACCTTCTCGATGTAGGCTTGATGACCGAGGACCCTTTAACTGGTCACATGCCTCGTCATGGGTAAGCCTTGCCTCGGGCAGACTAAGGCCAGAATAAGATAACACAAAATGGGCGTGGAGCGGTGGCGAGAGTAGCGTGTACCCTCCGTAGCAAGAGGCTGGATGGTGGTGTATCTGTGCTCTCAGTTTGCGTGAACCTGATCTGGTCTTAAGAAACCCGGTGGCAGGTTGACATATGCAAGGGTTAAGTGCTACATATGTCGTGTGATTGGAGATCCTCAGCTGAGTATAATCGATTCGGATCGCCGTACCTTCGCGGTTATGAAGACTTGGTCACTGACTTACACGTAGCAATCCAGTGAAGATGAAGGAAGAATTAAGAACTTGGCTAGTCAGGATAAGTGTTTGAACTAGGTTAGAACGAACTCTAGATGTAGGTAAGTCTACCTAACTTGACAATAAAACTGGATTTTTAAGGATCCACTTTTAGTAAGCATTTATGCAACAATAGAGTCATTGATCTTGAGATACCTTATCTTGACTCCCTTATAACCAGCATATCCTTGAGAATCTTTTCTTTAGTCGGGTAAGACTTGCTGAGTAATTCCATACTCAGGGTTTATTCCCTCGTTGTTTTTAGGTGAGGAAGTAGTAGATTTCTGTTGCTTCTGTACCAAGGTGGTTCCTTAGGAGGAAAAGCAAGAGTGAAGATGCGGGAGGACTTGGTCCTCCATAAGAAAACTTTTATGAAAAACTTAACGGGAGGAGTTTTTGCCTCCCTTGGTTATGTAATAATACTACTCTGCACTTGTTTATATTTCTGGTCTGTAATAAACAACTTGATCTTACTTTTTAATAAATGTAAGTTTATGTAATCACTTCCGCATTTCGATATCTCCGATGTTCTGTAATGTCTGCAAGACGGGTGAAACGTTCCTGGAAAGGTAAGAAAAGATACCGAACTTATCAAGTGGTTCAGGAACATCTACAGGGTTGTCTGATGTCTGTCAGACAAGGACAACTGTAGGTGGGCCTAATGACTTGGGAGGTTCCGTCACAGGGAAGGGGAGACTGCGGTGGGGAAGAGGCCGACGGATGCGACCTCTGCAGGGCTGGGGCGGGCGCCGATGCAAGATTGCCGGGGGGAGGGCAAGGGCGGAGGCATGGTGATGCCGGTGGGGCTGGGTTAACGCGCGGACGTGCGCGAGATCTGGGGGCGAGGGCATCCATGCGCGGGCGTGGGAGGGAGCGAGCAGTGGGAATGAGCGGAGCGGAGCGGAGCCAAGGATGTCGCGGGTGGGAGTGGAGGCAAAACCGTGCACCATATTGGTGTGTGGACGCCTACACTATGTTCTTAATTAGTTGTAAAGATATAGGCTATGTACTTTCTAATAATAATAAAAGATAGTCATTTGCACATTATCTTTTGCATAAAAGTTCACTTAAGGCATATATTATAGCTCTTCATAAATAGGTGTTTAACAATATGATTATGATCTTTTCACATAAAATTTGTTTATGCTGTTTACTAGTTTTTTATAAAATTAATGTTTAATAATGTGTTTCATAATTCGTTAACCATGAATATATAACATACATCTTTTTTAAAACGTTAAAAAGATTTAATAATGTTATAATGTGTTTTATCTTATGAACCCTTAATCTTATGCATACCACATATGGCTTTTATAAAAGATTAAAATGGTAAACCTAATATTTGTATAATTATTAAGATATTTTAGGTTTAGGTCTTGTTTTATAAACTATGACCCAATCCTTTTACAAAAGAGCGTCTTTCGTTACACCCTTTGCTTGTGACGCTTTTGGAAAGAAAATACTCTTTTCGTTATGCTCTCTTTTAGTTTGCTCTATGATGAATGTTGTATGTTATTGAGTGGTGTTTGTTTCTTCTTGTCTCTTTGTGTGATGTTTAGAGATTGATCCAGTAGTTGAGAAACAAGATTTATTCTATGGAAGAATCTCAAGTATTCTATAAGCAAGGCAAGTGGACTTCTCACTCTGCATATTCTGTCTGATCCCATACAATACATTTAATAAAGTTTACTTTTGGATATATGCATAATTTGATGGGTTACCTACTTAGATACCCTTAACCTTTCCAACCTTATTCCTTGTTTAACCTGGGATTATGATTTAATCAAATAGCTATGCTATTGCTACAACTTTATTTTTATGATGTCACTCTTTAATCATATTAATGTTCCAAATGGTAAGTTTACATTATTGTTGTTAATTCGATGATTAAGCAAGATCATGTTGTGATAATTGGAACATGGAGTGACCAGCCAGGAAAACAGTGCAACCACGAGTGCTATCGTGGCTCTGGCTTTGGTAATTAGCTTTATATTCTTAGTGCCTAGCAACATTACCTAAAATATGGGCAAGAGGGGGAGCGGTTGATGGTGGTAGCTCATGTTAACATGGGGACGTAGTCTTGGCTAAGCTACCTCGTCCAGAGGGCCTCCACTCCGACTTGGAAACCTTAGCGGGTTGCTTTGTATTAAGTGTATTCTGTGAAAGCCTCATAGTGGATCCCTAGCCATTCACCTCGGAAGTGTTTAAGGGTTTGGCCGACCCAGGCTAGAGGGGATACATGGCTTGTGGGTAAAGTTGTACCACCTCTGCAGAGTGTAAAACTGATATATCAGTCGTGCTCACGGTTATGAGCAGCCTAGACCCTCACATGATAATTGAACTTGAAGATGAAAATAAATCATGGTCCTTTTTGGTTCAAGTGGTTCCGAGCTTATGCTAGTGATTATTTATGTTGATGATATATATATGCTGAAGATTATCGCTTATGCTTAAATGGGTTTGGTATATACTTATACTTAGTAATCAGGTGTTGATAATAAAATGTTGACCAACTAAAATGCTAACCGCATTAAACTTTAGCCTTACCCTGCTACCTTGCATTTTCACCCCACTTGCTGAGCCCTGACCATAAGTGAGCTCACTGTAACACCCCAGGTGTTTATATTCCGCTCGACAACGAGTACGAATTTAAGCACGTGATATCAGTGAATAATACTGACACTAAGGTCTAATTATTTTCGCCTATCGCGATTTTAATATCGCATCTGTTTCATTTGTCGCGAGCGCGACATCGTTTTTATTTTTATTTGTCCGGGCTCTTCCTAAATTTTCGTGATGTTCGGAACACAGCTGTTTTAAAAATTGGTGCGTCCGATGATTATTTAAAATTCATCGCCGCGCGAATCCGAACTCGGAAGCTTGACCTCCTTTTACGCTTTTTATCCCGGACAGATTAATGTGAACTCGACGACTAAAATACTCAGTGCAAAATAATTCGAATTGTGCGTCGTCTGAGTGAACTCGTGCGCAAAGATATGATTTTATTCATTCTTCAGCACGCTGTTTAACGGCGAAATCGTGTATACTTTAGCAGATATGGTTTCAGCTAATTTTAGTCGAATCACGCAAAGTAAATTAACAAAGCCGAAATATGTTTAATTCGGTCCGTTGCTTTTCGCCTTAATTTAAAAAGATGAATTAACGGTACGAATTCATCTGACTCCCGAGTATTCATAATTAATCTGTTTCCTTGTTCAGACTGCGGATGAATTATCAGGCTTCAAATTAAATCGAATCAAATCTGGTGCAAATTTTATCACCGATTTTGTTTGATTCGACCTGTTCATACCTCTTTTAGACCCTAATGTTAGAACCTCGAAATATCTCCATTTTAATTTTGTTAAAAAAAAAGAAGAAGAAAAATCCTTACTTAGCCTCCTACCGTTCATCTCTATCTTCACATTATTCTTTCTTATCATCACGCTCAAATATTGGACATATCCTACACGTTTTGTTTTCCTTTTTATTCCCAGTTGCTGCTTCTCTTCGTTATCCTTACCACGGCTCTTCTGCTGGCATTGATTTTTCTGCGTTTATACTTATCTCCTGCCGCCGTCTAGACTCTAGCCTGGGAATGATCTTTTTCTTCTACTGCAAACGCACCTTCCTGCTCATTCTCAGATCGTGCTCATCTCCTTGGAGATTTTTCCCACGTCACTTTTCTTATCCCCTTGCTTGATTTTTTTTCAACCGCGCTCAGATTTTCCTGCCGCCCAAGCCACATCTCGAAGCCTTCTCTGGACTATTTCTTGGGGCAGCCACAACCTCCATTTCCAGTCGCGCGTGGGTTCGTCTTCCTCTGAATTTTTCGTGTTGCCGCTGCTCTGCTCAACCTCCAGCTCCCGCGCCGGCCGGAGCTTGCTCCAGCTAGCCCCTGCGCTTGCCATGGCAGCCGCTGGTTTCGGCTCCTTGCGCGCCATGGCCGCCTTGCCTGTCCCCTAGCACTCGGTTCCTCCACCAGACATCCCTCCTCTTCAACCTCGTTGTACCGCTGCTTGGAGTTTGCGCAGCTCCCTGTCGAGTCCCCATGGCGCGCCCTCGCTCCGCTCTGTCGCTCCGTCCTTGCTGTAGCTCACGTCCAGCTTCCCTGTGCGCGCTACAAGTTTCCTTCTCAAATCGTCACACGCTCCTGGTTGCTCGCGCCTAAGCTCACGCTGCTCCCTAGCGTTTCTCCCTGCGTGGCGGTTTCTCAGCTCACCGCGATCTGCTCGGCCCCTCCGTGCCGCACGCCCTGTTGCTTGCTCGCGCTCTGCTCCTTCAGTCACGCTCAGTCGGCTTCTTCTCCGCGCGCAGCCGCGTTCCTCTACCGGTCATCAGTTGCCGCTGAAGCACTGTCGGATTAATTTTCAGCCTCTCTCACGTAGTTCTCTGGTGATAAGCTCTTCATCGGCTGTCGCTCCCAATCTTCAGCTCGCCGACTGACCGTCGTATTCCTTGCTTTCCCTCGTCGTCGACCTCGCCACGACTTAGTTCGTCCGTCGTGCTAGTCACTATTCCATATTGTGCCTATTAGCTCGGATCCTGTCCCAGCTCGTCGTTGTGTCATTCACAGTCCAGTCGTCAAACCCATCATCTTCTGCTCAACCCCACCTCACCAGCCCGCTCAAGACTGCAATCGAAGGTTGTCGTCAATCCGTACGTCATCAAGCAATCTCAAGAATCGGGTGAAGACGAAGTTAGCAGCGCGATATTCACCAAGCGCTCGACAAATTGCTTGGGTCGGGAAATCGCTACCAATCTCGTGGATTCGTGTCAGCTGTTAAAACGGTAAGCTGATAAATTATTCAAAATAGTTCGATCGTTGAATAAATTAATGTGCTAGTGCGAGACGCATTAAGGTGCTCGGTAAATTGCGTGAGTCACGAAACTCTCGTCGACTTCGCAGTTCTTGCGATTATCGAGCCAGATTCAGTTATAGCGAGTTATTTCGCTATTCCGGTCACTTAGCTGAATTAGTGGACCGAGTAGAATTTAGTAGGCATGTGTGATGATAAAATATTTTAATCACTTATAAAGATGTAGTATAATTTAGAAGGCAAGGGATTAGTTCAGAATTTAATTAATTAATTAACTAATAAGTTGTGATTAGGCTAATTGTATTTCTTGTGTATAGTTTGTTGTTCGTGATGTTTGTGTTAGGTTCGAGAAGCGTAATTATTGCGCTTAGTCGTACGTCGATAACTAGTGTTTTCGTATAAAATAGTACAACGCCTCGCCGCTAGGTGTTTAAATTCGTCATCGCGTAGCACTATTTAGGGTTTTTGATATTCCTGTCTATATGCATTCATATGCATACTGCATTTCATTCAGGTGCGATAATTAATCACGTGATGCGGAAGATGACCCAAGTCGACCCCAAGCGCGGACTAAACCGCAGGATGATGCTGATGGATGAACTGGAAGATGGATAATCTGAGCGAGTGCCAAGCCAAAGGATGCTCGCCAAGTGGTCACCTAACAAACACTAACCTAGTGTTACTCAGGCAAGCCCCGGTGCATGCAACCCTTTTTCTTGTGTTTTCAAATACTTTTCGCACCTTTAAGTCTAGTGAAATGTGCATTAGGTTCATAGGAGTTACTTGAAACCCTTTGATGCATTGCTTTCCTTGATATCCATACCTTTATAGATACTTCTGTGAAGTATCAAAATTATGATTTACAAAAAAATGCTTAGCCTTGCTTAGATCTTGTGGATAGAGGTTGTCCTTAATTTAACTCGAGAAAGGATGGCTTCTACCTGCAAGAATATTTTCATTTGGAGCAATGGTGGGATCTTACTGCAAAGTTCCCTGTGATGCTCTTTTCATCCTTGGGAACAGAAACAATCCTAAGGATGGAAGTATGTAAATCGAGACTTGGGGTAGGAACAGGTGATGTTCTACCCAGGTTGATTAAGGATTAACGCGTATGTAGGCTTGATGATCGAGGACCCTTTAACTGGTCACATGCCTCGTCATGGGTAAGCCTTGCCTCGGGCAGACTAAGGCCGGAATAAGATAACACGAAATGGGAGTGGAGCGGTGGCGAGAGTAGCGTGTACCCTCCGTGGCAAGAGGCTGGACGGTGGTGTATCTGTGCTCTCGGTTTGCGTAAACCTGATCCGGTCTTAAGAACCCCGGTGGCGGGTTGACATATGCAAGGGTTAAGTGCTACATATGTCGTGTGATTGGAGATCCTCAGCTGAGTATAATCGATTCGGATCGCCGTACCTTCGCGATTATGAAGACTTGGTCACTGCCCTGCAACCTAAAGTCAGGATGTGAACACTATGGATAAAAATGATGTTGTATGGATGAGATGTTAAAATTAGACTAGATGCAAATAGAGTCTATTAATACTTAATATGGCATTAAAAGATTGAAAGTAAGGACTCACTTTAGTAAGCTGCTTCTGCAAAAGTATAAGTTGATTTTTGCTAAAGCCTCTCCTTGACTCCTATTTATCCAGCATACCCTTGAGAGTCTTTTCTTTAGTCGGGTAAGTCTTGCTGAGTAATTCCATACTCAGGGTTTTATTCCCTGTTGTTTTTCAGGATATAACTTTGTGCTGCTGTGATGGTGTTAAGTGCCGGTGGGCTCGGCCTTCTTATATAAGTATACCCCGTCTTTAACTTCTTACTAAGGATGGTCGTTTGAGCTAGCATATATTTCAAACATATACTTTTGTAACCACTCCGATAAAATAATATAAAATTTTTGTAACTTGTAAAATTTGGTAATAGTATTTCCGCTGCAAAAATATTGGTGTGTGTGATTTGTGTTACTTAATCCCGCGGTTCTGGTTGAAAGTGGTTTATCCGATGTCCTTGGGGCAATCGGACAGATCCTGTTGAGTTATCTGGTGCACATGCATGGCCGTCTGAGGTCTTTGGGACAAGGACAGGTGCATGTGGGCCCAATAACTTGGAGGTTCTGCCACACTCACCCTTACTTAAATTTTGATCAGAAGTTTGCAGATGAAGATATGATGCCAAACTCCATGGATGCTAGTTTAGTGATACCCTCGGTCATCTTCCTGTGGAAGGATGTCCATGTTTCGCTGTACTTTGATGAATAAAGGTTAAGACATTATGTCGATTCGAAGCGTAATATGTTATTATAATCTTTATTTATGCTTTTATGCATTGTTCTTTTGATATATTACACTTGTGACGTCAACATATGTGTGGAAATAGATTCTGGCACACATATGCTATGCATTCGGTTTTTCCCTTAAAACTGGGTGTGACAGCAGGGAGCAGAGGAAAGCATCCTTGCTGCAGGGAGTGGAGACGCCAGCCATCAGGGAGAGGAGGGCAACATCCATGGGAAGCTGGGGCTGATCCATGCCATGAAGAGGGATCCAGGGGAGCCCCATGGGCGGGAGCAAGGGGCGGCCAGCAGAAAATGGAGGGGCTGGTGTCGGCGTGCAAGAAATGAGAATGAAGGAGAACGACGGTGGATAGGTGAAAGGGAAATGTGCCCTTGGGCCATTTCTATAAGTGTTTTGGTGATTATATGTCCTACACATATTGATTGAGTTCGTATGTGCTAAATGAGTGAGAAGTGCAAATCGAAGAACAAGGTATGTTTCTAGACTTAGTAAATTGTTTTTGAATACTAACATTTTTATCTAAGTGCTAGAAACAGTGACAAGAAAAGAAGAAAAGAATTGGAGAAGAATTGGCTAAGTCAGCCAAAACCAGCTCCAGCCTGGCACACCGGACTGTCCGGTGCTGCACTGGACAGTGTCTGGTGCCCTAGGCTGGCCTGACGGTGAACTGGCTGCTCTCGGGAATTGGCCGGGCAACTTCGCTAAAAATCATCGGACTGTCCGGTGGTGCACCGGACAATGTTCGGTGCCCCAGGCTGGCTCGATGGTGAACTGGCTACTCTCGGGAATTGGCTGGGCGACTTCGCTAAAAATCACCTTTCCGGTGGTGCACCGGACTGTCCGGTGAGTCATCAACGCCCGCGCCCAACTCTTCGGCAACAAACTCGTCGCTCTCGGGAAAAGAATAAAGCACCGCGGCTAAAATTCACCGGACTGTCTGGTGGTGCACCGGACTGTCCGGTGAGCCAACGACGCTCGCGGCCAACGGTCGGCAGTGCAATCAACGGGCGACACGTGGCTCGAGCCAATGGTCATTTGGGCACACCGGACTGTCCAGTGTGCACCGGACAATGTCCGGTGCGCCAACGGGACCGTTGGCTCAACGGTTGGATGCGCTAGATAAGGAAGGAGATCGTGCACCGGACTGCTACAGTACCTGTCCGGTGGTGCACCGGACTGTCTGGTGCGCCACTCGACAGAAGGCAAGAATTGCCTTCTAAGTTGATCTCCAACGGCTCCTAGCTGCCTTGGGCTATAAAAGGGACCCCTAGGTGCATGGAGCAGTACACCAAGCATTCACTAAGCATCCTAAGACTCCCAGACTCCGCCTCCACGCATTTGATCGATTGTGTTAGTGATTTGAGCTCCGTTCGAGTTGTGAACTCTCTGTGCTGTGTTTCGAGCTCAAGTCTTGGCTTGTGTGCGTGTGTGTGCTGCGGAATTGATTCTTGCGTGTGTCACTCTCTCTCACTTACTATTATGCTTCTCTTATGATAAACTTGTAAGGGCAAGAGGCTCCAATCTGTGGAGATTCCTCGTGAACGGGAGAAAGACTATAAGGAAGATAGCCGTGGTAATCAAAGTTGATCGTTGGATCACTTGAGAGGGATTGAGTGCAATCCTTGACCGAAGGAGGTCACCATAACGTGGAAGTAGGCATTGGCCGAACCATGGGATAAATCACTGTGTCTTGTGTCCATTCTCTTTGTGATTGGCTTTCTTCTAAAGTTCACACTCTAGCTACTTGGTTTTAATCGCACTAACATTTCATAACCAAGTTTTAGCTTTTTAGTGTTGAATTTTACAGGATCACCTATTCACCCCCCTCTAGGTGCTCTCAATTGGTATCGGAGCCATACTCTTCATCTAAGGGACTAATCGCCCGAAGAGATGGATCCTAAGGGTAAGGGGATGGTGGTCAACGACAAGGAGGAGTCTCTCTTCAACGATCCAAGAGACGACAAGCCCACTGACTCAGGCTCGAGTCACAAGAAGAGGGACGGGAAGAAGAAAGGCGCATCAAGAAGATCATCTACTACGACAGCGACGCCTCCTCTTCTTCACCAAGGGATGACGACGATGACGACTCCTCGTCCAAGAAAAAGACGGTTAATCAAAACTACTCCTTTGATTATTCTCGTATTCCGTATAACTCAAATGCCCATTTACTCTCTATTCCTCTTGGAAAACCCCCACACTTTGATGGAGAGGATTACTCATTTTGGAGTCATAAAATGCGTAGTCACCTATTTTCTCTTCATCCTAGTATTAGGGAAATTGTGGAAAATGGGATGCATTTTGATAGTACGGATAATCCTGTTTTTATAAATGAACAAATTCATAAAAATGCACAAGCCACTACTATTTTGCTAGCATCTCTGTGTAGGGATGAATATAATAAGGTTAGTGGCTTGGACAACGCCAAACAAATCTAGGACACTCTCAAGATATCACATGTGGGAAATGATGCCACCATGATCACCAAGATGGAACTGGTGGAGAGCGAGCTAGGGAGGTTCGCGATGATCAGGGGAGAGGAGCCAACACAAACCTACAACAGGCTCAAGATCCTGGTCAACAAAATCCGAAGCTACGAAAGCACAAGATGGACGGATCATGATGTCGTCCGACTCATGCTCAGGTCATTTACAGTTATTGACTGTAACACCCCTGGTGTTACTGTTACTAAAACTTGAGCATAACATCATAAGCATTGGCATTGCATATGTTTGACACACATAGAGTGCATTCATTAGGCAAAAATTTCGAACAAGTTGTATTGTTATGGCATTTTACAAATAAGACCCTAGTGTAGGGTAATTAACCTTAAATAGGGATCTGAAGGGTAAAGCAAGACCCAAATAGAGAAAACTCTAAAGTTTAAGGGAAATAATCATAAAATGTTACAAGGGATGGACCTAAGTTACACTCACACCCTTGAAATACCAAAAACCCTAAAAAGGACCCTAGAAAACCCTAAAAACCAAACCCTAGGGGGTTAAGTGTAAAATCAGTCCACTTTTGGACCAAAGTGCAAAAATCATGATAATAAAGTGCCCTAAGTCATAGGGTTCACAATCATGAAGATTTGCAATCCAAAACTTGAGATTTGGACTTAAGTGCAAAAGAGCCACACTTGACCCTTTTGATGAAGTCTGAAAATCAGTGGTATGGGCTCAACTTTGGAGCTCTGTAGCTTTCAAATCCTAAGGTTTTTGCCCTAGATCACCACATCAAATTTGTAAACCTATCAAAGGAGAACAATTTTGCTTAAGAGTGTAAGCACAGTTGTCATGAAAAATTTGGAGATAATCACACTCAAAGTCAGGCTGTCAGGCTATTAAAGTCTGAATTTCAGACTGACAGTAGGATTACATGAACTTAGGGCTTAATTTTAAGCAAGATCCAAAGACTTTTTGTGGGAGCACAATGTAGCAAAGTTATAGCTGGTTTGTAGCCCTACAACTTTGGTGCAGAGAGATGATGAAGTTGCCATGCGAAATCTGGAGAAAAATTGCCCTGAATTTGTTCTGTCAGCTGAACTGAAGAGGGATGCCATGGTATAGTAACTGAAGAAGATGAGTATCAGTGATCTCGCCGCCGACGATCCCTCCACCGCGATTCATGCCGTCGACATCCCGATTCGTGCCCGGAGTGGATGGATAATGTCGTGGGGTGAAAAAGCATCGTCGTCGATGAGCTGGACGCCACTCTGGCTAGCCGCCGTGCCTCTCCCCTTGCTCACTGATCCCTTGGATAAGGTTCTCACTGTCGTTAAGCCATCACCGCCGTCCGCCGTGTGTCTCTACCTGTCCACCACATCGCCGTGAACCCTTGTGACTCTCCGTGGCTCAACGGAGTGACTGCCACGGTAATAGGACACTAATCGCGCACCAGTAAACTCTTACTTCTCCGACCGCCCCGCGTCGTCGCTCAAATTCCCGGCCACCGCTTTCACTTGGTATAAATTGACCCCGCCGTGAGCTCGGTTGGATCATCACGAACCCAGCCGCCAAGAATCGTCCTCATTCGATCGCCAGTGAGCCTCAATTTTGGATTTTCTCCAATTCGGTTTTCGCCATCATAAAACACACCTCGTCGTGGTCAGCCCAATTCAGGTCAACTCCTCCCTTCTGCTCCCTTATTCAAGCATTCTCATATGTCTGTGATACTCGCCAACCCACCCAATTGCACTGGGAAACCACTGGTCACCGGGAACGCGTGCAATTGTCCTCATCGTCCGTGGTCCGCATGGACAGAGCTTGATAGATTACCAACCATAAAATTAAGTTGGGGGAATTGATCAGGGAAAGTACAATTCGGTGTCAGCCGCTCGGGGGTACCAGTCTTGGCTCCCTCCGGCCAGTCTAGCTCGCCGGAGCTTTGCCCCCTTGTTTGGTGCGCCGTCGGGGACCTCATCGTGTAAAGAAATAGAACCAGAGGGGTTTTTGTGCAATCGTCAGTGACTCATCTAAACAGTGTTTCGGTCCCGCTTCCAGTTATTCCGTTAGCCAGGGGCATTTTTGCAAAGTCGCCGCGGGCGCGCGCGCATGGGCGCGCTTCTGCCCTAGCTGGGCCGGCTCGGGCTGATTTTGGCCCGAGACTGTTCATTAATTTTCTTTTTTTTTCTAGCAAGCTTTGGAAATCTATAAGAAATTATAGAAAAATCCTAAAAATGTCAAACCAATTTTCCTAGATTCCTTATTTTCCATAATATTTAATAAAAATAGTTTTATGATTTTCAAGACAAATAGGGAATTTTGGGTCATTTAAAATAGCCTAAAGTATTGCTTCTGGATTTTTAGAAAATCAATAATAATTCCAAAAATGCCTAAACTTTTTATATGAACTCAAAATAATATTTAGAAGCCTTGGGTAAATTTTGGTATGATTTGGACCTTGTTTGATAATTAGAACCTAAAACTCTCACCCCCGTGCTCTTTGAACTTCACTGTTGACTCCAGAAACCCTAAGTTTCTCGGAGAACCGTGAAGGAAAATTGTATTCAAGACCTTAGATAATAAATTCTTATTATCTTTGCACTCTCATGAGCATTACATGGCATTCATTTATATATATATAAATGGTTATATTTAGAAAACGAGGAAGAAGTTCAAGTAGAAGAAGAGAAGACTTCACCACCACCACCTGCGGAACATCAGGCAGGAAATTGTTTTTACTTTGACATCTGCGGATCCGAGCCTGACTCACCTATAAACGAAGGCATGCCCCGGTGCATTTGCCACCTCCTTGACTCCTTTAAAATCTTTCTCACTTGCTTGATGCATTAGGTGATAGGAGTTGATTGATAAAACAATTCCTGCATTACCTTCCTTGAATTTGATTACCTTCCTTTGGATCCCTGTTTTATAAAAAGTTTTTACTATGCTTAGTCTTGCTGTAGCAAAGAAAAGATTTTGTTTTTACAAAAGATGATGTGGCAAAGTGGGAGGGATGTTTTTGAAAATAAAATTTGATGGTGGATCCATCATGGCCATGATGGGTTCAACATCGGAAAAGATGTACCTCTGCCAGGTACCAAACTTTGGGTTGAAATGATTAAGCTGAGACCGGGCGGGTGACTTGCACGAGAAGAGAGTCTCGGTGTACTGTCTCCGTCTGAGTCGATTAAGGACCGTGTCGATGTAGGCTTGATGACCGAGGACCCTTTAACTGGTCACATGCCTCGTCATGGGTAAGCTTTTCCTCGGGCAGACTAAGGCCAGAATAAGATACCACACAATGGGAGTGGAGAGATGGCGAGAGTAGCGTGTACCCTCCGTGGCAAGAGGCTAGACGGTGGTGTATTTGTGCTCTCGGTTGACGTGAACCTAATCTGGTCTTAAGAACCCTGGTGGCGGGTTGACATATGCAAGGGTTAAGTGCTACATATGTCGTATGATTGGAGATCCTCAGCTGAGTATAATCGATTCGGATCGCTGTACCTCCGCGGTTATGGAGACTTGGTCACTGACTTATACGTAGAACTCCAGTGAAGATGAAGGGTTGTTAAGAAATCGGCTAGTACAGGTCAAGTGCTTGAACAAGGGTAGAAAGAACTCTAGTTGCAGGTAATTTCACTTAACTTGACAATAAAACTGGATTTTTAAGGATCCACTTTTAGTAAGCATTTTCGCAAATAGAGTCTTTGATTATTGAGAAACCTTACCTTGACTCCCTTATAACCAGCATATCCTTGAGAGTCTTTTCTTTAGTCGGGTAAGTCTTGCTGAGTAATTCCATACTCAGGGTTTTATTCCCTATTGTTTTTAGGTGAGGAAGCAACAAACTTTTGTTGTTTCTGTTCCAAGGTGGTCCCAAAAGAAGAAAACCAAGAGTAAAGCTGCGGGAGGAAGGGTTCCTCCATAAGAACTTTTGTTTAAAAGCTTAATGGGAGGGGTTTTTGCCTCCCTTGGTGTGTAATAATATTACTCTGCACTCATAAGTTATATCCTGGCCTGTAATATATAACTTTGTCCTGCTTTTAAAAATAAAGGTAAGTTCATGTAATTGCTTCCGCATTCTCGTACCTCCGATGCTTGTAATGTCTGCATGACGGGTGAAGCGCTCTTGGGAAAGGTAAGAAAAGAAGATACCGAACTTGTCAAGTGATTCAGGGCACCTACAGGGTTGTCTGAGGTCCGTTGGACAAGGACAACTGTAGGTGGGCCTAATGACTTGGGAGGTTCCGTCACAGCTGGTATCGGAGCGAAGCTCTTCTCTGTAGATATTATGAGGCATCTTCAAAAGAATTTTCTAAAGACTCATCTAGAAAATTTCTTCCCTTCTTATCTACTATTTCTGAAGAGCTTATATAAAAGACCAGATAGGAAGAGTGCAATGTACAGAAGGTTGAATCAACTAAGGTTGATTCTGTACTTACACATGCATCATACTAAGAACTATGTTAATAAAATCTTCCCCCTTAGAAACAAAATGTCGCTGCGCACAAGGAAAACTGCGCGCAAGCATACTGGCCCAATTGGTGTGCCACATCATCAACTTGCCCCAAGACACAAGGATAGCAGTAGTGGGAGTAATGATCCGATCAGGGATCTTGAAGCAAAAGTTAATCAGCTTCAAACAGAACTCCAACGCAAGACTGACATATGGGTCGCGGATGGCAACAGAATCAATGAATTGAGAAGCGACATCCACCGCCTGCAAGGTCAGCTCGTAGATCGAGATCTAGCGCTAGACTGGGCGGTTCACTCTCGTTCGCTTGCCTGGGCTAAGGAGGCGAAAGCTCGAGCTCGAGTAGAAGAGCTTAGCTCAGCTATTGATACCTTGCAGGCTTATTGTAATACTCTACATGAAGAAGTTCATGTATTGTACTCACAACTACACCCTAGTGTACCTGCGGATCCTGTCGGGACAGAAGCCGGACCTTCTCAAGTAGGGGGAGAAGCTTTTGGTGGCGAATTGGAGCTTTTCAGGCCCCCTCCCTCTATGAAGTTGGTCGATGAGTGGTCTCCTATGCCCGACAGTGAGGCCACCAAGAGTGACAGGAAGTAGGAATAGTATAGGATAGAAGTAGTACTATTGTGTAATAGGGGGGTGTACTCCTATTGTAAAGTACGAGTCTGTAACATTACCTTTTAAAGTAATGTGAAATGGATGGTTTGTATGGCATATCATATTGCTCCCAATGTTCTTTGCCTCAGATGCCTTCTAGGACTCGCGCTCAGGATGGGGCTGGTACCTCCTGTGGGAGGGAGGCAACACCAAACCCACCTCCAGTACCCCCGATACTTGCCGAGGCTATCGCCGCCTTGGTGAATGCTACAGCAGATAATACCTGTTTCCTACGGGAGATGGCAGGCCAGCAACTCCAGCAACAAGGCGAGCGGGGCTATCCGCAAGGCCCCCGTGAAACCTCTTATTTGGATTTCTCCGAAACGCGCCCCCCGTTGTTCATCAAGGCAGAAGACCCTTTAGAGGCGGATGAATGGATCCGCGTCATTGAGCAGAAATTTGGACTTCTTCGATGCTCCGAAACTCAGAAGCCCCTGTTTGCAGCTCAGCAATTGCGTGGCCCTGCCAGCACCTGGTGGGGGAACTTTGTTGCCGTACAACCGGCTGGTCATCAAGTAACCAGGGATGAATTCAAGCTAGCCTTTAGGGAACATTACATACCTGAAGGAGTACTCCACATAAAACAGGAGGAATTCATGAAGTTGAAGCAAGGCGGAGATACTGTCACCCAGTATCTCAATAAATTTAATCACTTATCTCAGTATGCAATTGACCAAGTCAACACCGATATTAAGAAGAAGAACTGTTTCATGAGGGGTTTAAATGATTGGATGCAAAGGAAAATGGCTACCTGCATCGACCTCACATACGGAAGGGCTATCAGCACAGCGCTGGCAGTTGAATCTAAATATACAAGTTCTGGAAAGTCCAAGGGTTTTGGAGGTAACAGGCCTAATCAGGGCCCCGAGAAAAGGCAACGGTTAGTTATCCGACCTTTTAATCAGGGTCGTTCTTCATCACGCCCACCCTCCGTCCCATTCAAACAACCAGTGTTCATCCGTCCCAATGCTGCCCCCACTACAACAAGTCAGTCGGGTGCCCCTGGCACTCGTTTCCCTGCCCTTCCCAGTTCGTCAACAGGCTGCTTCAATTGTGGAAAATCTAGGCACTTTATTAAGGATTGCCCCTACCAGAAGCAGAATCGCTCAAACAATCAACAAGGTACTGGAATTCTTCTCAAGCTAAGGGAAATGCGGGCAAGAACATAAAGAAGACGGGACGAATTTATTACACTCAAGTGGCCACCACACCAGACGGTGAACCGGTAATAATGGGTATGTTCCTTGTGGCCAATCATCCCGCAATTATTCTCTTTGATTCTGGTGCTTCGCATACATTCATCAGCAAGAAATTTGTGGAGCAACATTGCATTCCATACCATGAATCAAGGGAAGGGTTTAAAATTCATTCACCTGGGGGACAAATATTTACTAAGGAAGTGGCTTTCCAAGTGCCTGTAACATTGGCCGAACGGGACTTTCTTACTAATATGATTGTTCTGAAAGGCCAAGACATAGATGTCATCTTGGGCATGAATTGGTTGGCCCAACATAAAGCAACCCTCAACACTGATCAGAGAACCATCAGGTTGCACTACAACACTCACCTTAATACATGACGAACTCCGTTTGTCATGTATCGTGGAAAAAACGTCATAAAGTAGTATCCGTGACGTTTCTAAATTCTGTCATGTATTAAGCGTCATAGATTAGACGCCATGACGTCTAAACCAAATCGTCATAGATTAAACCAATCCGTGACGTTTCTTAGCTGTCATAAAACAGCCTTGGGCCCTCTCTATCCAACCCGAGCCCAAAATGAATGACGAAAATAGACATCATAGATTGCTGCCACATGTGACTAATATTCGTCATGGATTGAATAGCCACATCACTACTAAACTGATTACATGGCATGGGTATCAACGTGGCTGGTTGTTCACAGCCCATTTAATACAAATTGTATTGGGCTTGGCCCACTTAGAATGTACCTTTTTATTGCAATTTTTGCCCATTTTGTTTCAGCCCATTACAATTAACATTCTAGCCCATGGATAGCTTCGCAGCTTTTGCAAACACAATAATTTAAATATATATTAATTATAATCCAGAACATAATGACAAAATGTTGAATTCTATTACATCACAACTTAGATTTTAATCCAGCATCTCATCACAAAAAATACTGACCACACTCCAGCATGTCATTACATGCATGTATCCAATAGCATGTCATTACAGCAAGTATCCAACCACTTAAGCCACTCCAACACACCACACATGCCGCTAAAGCTACTCTAGCAGCACAATAGACAAAAAATGGATTGAAACGTATTTATCCATCAATAGAATGCAATAGCATCAGCAAAAGAGAAGTACCAACAAAGCCTAACACCCCATACTAGTTAGCTTTAACTTGGTTGAATCTGACTTAGCATAAGCTCAAGTTTAGCATCCATGGCATCTTGCTTCTTCATCTCTTCTTGCTCTCTAATCCTTACCAGTTCTGCTTCATGCACTTGCTTTAATAATACATCCATGCGCTCACGTTGGATGCTGACAAGTGATTGAAGCTCTGCATTTGCCTTCCTCTCTACTTCAAGTTGTGCTTCAATTTTTTGTACACTAGATCTAGGTCGTGCATTTTGGATTCCCACATTTTGAAGAAACCGATTCTTCTTTGTGTTCTCAGCAAGCACATCAGCTACAACCTGAGTCGTAGACATTGGTTGTTCACCTTCTCCTGGTGTAGATCGCTTGTCTTCCATTTGAGTCTAGAATGCAATCAACATACATGTAATTGTTTCATGAGACAATTTAAAATAAGCATTACAAAAAGCATTATATGAAATAGTGCCTTACAATAGCCAGTTGTACAGTGGAAGTGTAGCCTTGCTTTTTCTTACTGTAGTGGCACTCCTTGAACAGATCCAATGCATCAGGTTCGTGATCCATGTACTTGTCCCCCTAAAAAACATTTATATGCAATAATCTTGTTCACAACACTTGATAGTAGGATTATTTTATGAAACTGCATGTACACTAAAACAGATTTAGCATTTCATATTTTGTGCAGCAAGACCTAATGCTCTAAACAAATAAAAATAAATAAACTGATCTTGGCAATATAATCATTATGGAAAAGGGAGTATCATTTGATAAAATCTAGATGACTTTCCATAATACTATATTTCTGTAATTTATACACTGATTAAATCTATAATTGGCAAATTGTGAAGGGGCATATAAGGCTGCACAAACATGTGTAACTTACCAAATTTTCTACATGAACCATATAGCTACGAGATCCAGTTGTTTGATGGAACTTAACTTTGCCTCGGTTGCCTTTGTTATGTTCACATGTCGCCTACATCAAACAAAATATATACATATAAGGCATGTGTCAAAGTAGCATGTACAAGGCAATATTTTTTTCAACATACCATATTTTTTGGACCTTTCCAATGTTCCACAAGGTCATTCCATTGTTCATCACTTGTCGATTTGATAGGAGATGTTTTCCTCACTAGATGTAGCGGAAAAGGGTCAAAATATTGTTTCTTCAGCTTATATCGTTGTTGGCACAGTGCATTCCTCATCATTTGGAAACAAGCATTTTTAACTAGCGCATCTTCTATATTGATATCAAACTTTGCCTAAACAATTGTATTGTAATTGAGAAATGTACAGCTTTGCATACAGCTTTGCAACACATTAAAGAAGAAAGGCTTAGTGATTGTACTTACACTAAGTTTTGTTGTAAACAATTTAAAGAGCCCAGGATGCTTCTCGTATTCCTTCCATGACTTAAGCACAGGCACATGATTCCGAACTGCAATGTTGCACTCAGTTGCAAACTTTGCAGCAACAATTGGTGCCACAGGCCTTATCCTTCCTTCAGTAATGACAATTGGCAGTTTGCCACGCCGAGCTCGGTTCATCCTTTGGAGACCATGTCCCATATTAAGTCCCCTTTCTCTACACTGATTTACTCCTAGTTTTAGATTCACATAGAAATTGCAATAAGTGAGGTGCATCAAACATGGATCAAAGATGATCATCCAATGGACTATTGACAAGCTAATGACACATGGCACATGAATCTAATTGAAAAGGTCAAAAGAACATCCAGTAAAGTAGAAACTAATGACACATGATAGGTTTAGCAAGCAACTAGTGATGTAATATGCAATATGGTAAATATAGGAATATACCATCACCTTTTCTACCAGGCTGGGTAATGCCTTCCCCTTGGTTGGTCATGTTGTCATCAAATTGGTCAAGGCCATCATCTAAAAAAGGAAGACAGTAAGAATGCACTCACAATACAATCAAAGTAATATAATGGTAGTAAGAATTCATCACCGCCGATGTCAATCTGGTTGTGCCCATTAGGGTTGCCAATCTGGTTGTGCCCCTTATTAGGTGGAGGAATGGCCTCACCTCGATTGGCCATGTGGGTGTTGTCAACCTGGGCAGGGCCATTAGCTGAAATAAAAGGAAATCAGTAAGAGTGCATTCATCATGCAATCACAACTAATAGAATAAAAGTATAAGAAACATAGTACAAAACTAGCCTTCAACACTAGTCTTTCTATGGTTTTCAATGCTACGAGCAACTTCTCCAACTTGGGTCAAATGAGATAGCGAGGGTGGTGGCACATAGATGTCACTTCGTGTTAGACTTGTGTCAGGCTGAGCAATGCTTTTCTTTGACCTTGTATTTCTAGTAGTATGTTGCTCTGCATAAACTCTCTTAGTTCGAGGCTTGATTCCACCTGGAGCCATGTGAATAGTTCTTCTGTTAGTGTCCTTTGAGCCTTCTAGAAATGGAGGCATAAATCAATCAATAAAGTAGATGGACATATTTGAATAGCAAGTAAACAAATGCATCCCTAATAAGATGGAGGAACCATCACCTTATTATGATCATCATGGTCAAACAAATCCCCTTCAATAGAATCGTCATGTGAAGGATCATACTCAGATTCAGAATCTTCATTATCCCTGTTATTTGGCTTTTTGTTCCTAGAGATGGAATTTATGTTCCCACACATGCTGACTAAAGCAGGAATTCCAAGTTGTTGCAACCTCGAATTGTTCCTCATACATTGTCTAAGGCGCTCCTCTTCATAGGGATGCAATGGTGGATCTAAGATGAGAGAAAACATGAACAACATAATGATAAGGACACATATATGATGCATTAGATAAACAGGATTTCTTCAGAATCTTTTAAATGACAACATTTAAAAAGAAAACATCTAAGTACGTGCACCTTACTAGTTGACAATAAAGTCGCAGGCAACGTGATGAGGTATTATTAAAACTTCACAGAAAACCAAACCAGGATCTCTCTTGGCAAAGTATATTAATTGTGAGTTTGTGATAGTTAGATTAACCTGATCAGGCTAACCTGCACCAGCACAAAACATCAACGACCCCAAATGCTGCAGTAATTAGATTAAGAGTGAGAGATGAGTTGAGTGATATACCTACTACCCGATGTCGTTGTGATTTGTTTGCTCCACCATTCGTCGGCATCATGCCAAGTTGTTCAGGGCGCCGGACAGTAGTGGTCCTTCGAGTTGTCACTGGAGAGACGTCCTTCGAGCCGGCTAGGGTTTCGTCAGATGGCCGTGCTTGCAGAAGATGCACTCGACTCGACATGGCTCGATGGTGGGGGAGGGATCTTGTCTGATGATGGCTGCCGGAGAGGGAGTAGGAGGGAGAGATGTGGCTGATGGGTGGCGACAGGAGAGGGATGGGGAATTTGGCTAGTGGGTGGCGGCGGCTGACCTAGGAAGCTTGGGCGATGGGCACTTGGGCTGATATTTTGCGTGGGGATGGAAGCGCCTTGCACTTGGGCTGATATCTTGTACCAGATTCATGATTAAAAATGCAAAAAAAAGACCTAAGCTAATTCTGGACTAAAAATCAAAAAATATGTGTCTTGAACTCTTGATCGCACAATGAAGAATCGAACTTGAAACGTCCAGGCAGCATAAAACGTGAAAAACCATTGGACTATATTATGCCGCTTAAGACGTAGGAAACAATACTATCTGTATGTTGTCAGTTTGACCCATCCTCAAAAGTTTATATAAAATTTTGATCTCAAATTTTTACCAAGTGTTAATTATAGGTTTAAAAGGTTTATCAAAGTGATAATTTAATTTATTAACATAATTTACTATTTTCTCACATTTAATTGAATCACTACACATAATTTACTATTTATTGTAAATTTGGTCCAAAAAACCTATAGCTTGGTATGGAGTCGTAATTTGGTCCTATAAACCTGAGATAAATATATCATAAGGTTATACAAAAGTATAAATATAGGTGTTTCACAAATAGACACATCTCTCACTAAGTTTCATAACATTCACCTACAACTTCATAGTTTGACCCATCTTTGAAAGTTTATATGAAATTTTGATCTCAATTTTTTACCAAGTGTTAATTAGAGGTTTAAAAGGTTTATCAAAGTGATAATTTAATTTATTAACATAAATTACTATTTTCTCACATTTAATTGAATCAACACACACTTATTGGTAGAAAGTCTATTTTGAACTGTAAGTATATAAAATAAGGGTCACTAAAGCCTACAAAACCTATATTTACATTTGAAAATAGAATCAAACATTATATACAGAAAAGTGGGAAATTTTTCAAATATTCGTTTATAGTATTCACTATTCCTTTATCGTAGGCATTTTTCAAAAAAAAACTATAAATTGTAAATTTAGTCCAAAAAACATATAACTTGGCATGGAGTCATAATTTGGTCCTAGGAACCTGTGATAAATAGATCATAAGATTATACAAAAATATGAATATAGGTGCTTCACAAATGGAGACTTCTCTCACTAAGTTTCATGACATTAAGTTATAACTTCATAATTTGGCCTAGCCTCAAAAGTTTATATACAATTTTTTACCAAGTGTTAATTAGAAGTTTAAAAGGTTTATCAAAGTGTTAATTTAATTTATTAACATAATTTACTATTTTTTCAAATATTTGTTTGTGGTATATACACATTATAGACATTGTAACTTGACAAAAAATGCAAAAAAAAAAAGAGTAACAAAACGTGGTGACTGGAATCGAACCCAGTACCCCATGGGCAAACAAGCGAAGAAATACCATCACGCTAGACGTAGAATATTGATACAATAACAAAGTAAGCTATTGTTACCAATATTCTTCTTCTGTTCAAACGAATAAAAACCCTGCACCTTCCCGGTTCCCTGATGCAACATACATTCAGCAAGTTTGTGTATCCAGAAATGACTGCAAACCAGAAATGGCTATTCATCATCACTGTCAACCTCATGTGTGGCACCTCTTTCCTCATCATTGCAGTATTCCAAAAGTGTGTCATCTTCTTCCTCGTCGCTATCACTCTCAAGCACTTGAATGTTTTTTTCTTTTGTCAATTGTGCAATTTCAGCAGCTTTAAAAATAGGGCCTTGCTCATCCTCTCTATTTAGAGGCCTATCATATGTAATGCCAGAAACCGCTTTTCTCTGTCCATCCAGTTCACAGCACTCATCCTCTTGATAAGCAGGAGCATTGTATTGTACAACCTCAGATTCACTTACATTGTAAAGATGTCTATGTTCAAACATCTGGACAACTTGCCAATTTTTACCCAAACTTGTGTCAGGCAAATAGAAGACCTTCCTTGCTTGAGTGGCCAAAATTAAAGAATCATCCTTGTACCATAGACTTCCAACATTGATGGTTTTAAAAAATCCATCATCTTTAAGTTCAGTTCTCTTGCCGTCCAATTTAAACCAGTCACATTTGAACAAAACTACTGACCTATCGCAGTTATAGTCTAACTGAATTATCTCTTTCAGGGTTCCAAAAAAATCAATTAGCTGGCCATTATGTGTGCCTTGTGACAAGACACCGCTGTTTTGAGTCTTTCTATTCTTGTCACGGTCAACAGTGTTAAACCTCACACCATTCACTATGCATGAACTATATTTCCTAACTCTGAAATCAGCACCACATGCCAATGAAAATAGATCATCATCGACATCTTCTTGATTTGTATACCGCAACCTCATGATCTGCTAACATATATTAGAGTGTATACTATATAGTAAATAATATGTGTTGATGCCTTTTTGGAGCGCCAAACACTCAACAAGAACCGGTGGCGGTGCTCTCTGGTCAGGCGCGGACGGTCCGCGGCCAGGGGCCGGACGGTCCGCGACCTGGCGCAGGGGCTGGCGTTCCCTGCCTGACGGCCGGACGGTCCGCGCCCTGAGGCCGGACGGTCCGCGCGTGCGCAGGGGCGGCGGAGGTCGCCGGCGGCGCCTGGATCTCGCTCCCGGGAGGGACCCCGTCGGGGAGGAGAGATCCTAGGTGGTGTCTAGGCTCGGGCAGGCCGACCTAGACTCCTCTAATCGACGTAGAGTCGAAGAGAGACAGAGAATTTGTGTGGCGGAACTGCCCGAATTATTCCAACTTAAGTGCCTAAGCTCTGCCTTAGAGGCTAGACCACACTTAAATGGGAATAACCCGTCAATCCCTCGGATCTAGTCCGACACGGCCACTGACAGGATCAAGTACCACACTCTCACTCGATGGTGAGTCACAGAGCAAATACAATAAATCATAAAACCATACATGTCAGAGTATTAAATTATTACATCATCATCATCATCATCGGAGTTTTTGCAAAAGTGACCATCATTGTTTCGAAGTGCAGCGGAAATAAACTAACGGTAAATAAATAGAGAGATGGGGAAGCCTGTCCCATCACTCCTCATGCTCCTCCTCAGCCGAGGCAGGGTCCCACTCAACAGTCCAACCCGGTAGTAAGGTGGACGGCCAAGTCACTCCAGCGACCATGTCCTCCAGAGAACCTGTAAAAAATTATGCCACAAGCAAGGCTGAGTATACTAATACTCAGCTAGACTTACCCGGTGTGAGGAGTCTACTCCTCTACCTCTAGACATGCAGCTGTTTGGCTGTGGGGTTTGGTTGCCAAAAGCACTAGCTGAGTTTCTAAATCAAGATTTTTACTTTGTCAAAATTAAGTGTGACTCTCTTAAGGCTAAAAGTGTACTATCTACTCATACATAGTAGCAAGCATTTTTAGCAATCAATATCTTGTATCATCTCAACACAGTTCCACTTGTTACTCAATGTAGCAGCATGGATCAAGCAGTCTCATTAGCTGCGAGAAGCAGACGATTCGAATCGAGTTTTTATCCTTGCAAGGTAAACCTAAACACACGACATGCAGGGGCACTCCGTCCCCACACACATCAACCGTCCCCATCGATTCCCCGTCAGCAGATCAGGGCTCACCGCCTTGGCGTACAATGCCTCACTGACCCCGACTGGCCGTCGTGCAGTGACCGCACTTGTACCCACCATAACCGGAATGGGAGACCTCGTCTCAGGTCGAGTGAGGGGATATGTCCACTGCCAGGTTCACTCAGGTACTAGGCTTACCGATTTACCATATTTCTCGGCATGTGCTTAGTACGTTCAAACGCTTGACTCACGGTACCACACCTTAATCCTTATTCCAGTTCCCATCTCGTAGACAACTAATCCCCATGGATTGTTGTCCACAGACCAACACCATTATGATATAAAAATGGATACAACCAATTTCCTGATCTCGCGCGAGTGCCAGAAAAATCACTCGACTTCTACCGAGATCCTACTTAATAAAGCAGCTACTCGACATAGCATACTAGTATTCATCACAATGGGGTTCCTGAGATCATGCAACTAAGGTTTCAAACAACTCCTACACTTAAGTGCACAAACAATCCTACAATCATTAAGTGTAGTAAAATAGCATAAATAACAGGTTATGCATAAAACCGGGGCTTGCCTTCCAAAGCAGTGGTAGGCAGGTCCTCTGGTGCAGGCTCTGGTGCTGGGTCTGGGGCTACCTCCTGAGCAGCTCCTTGCTCCGGCACGAGGACGTACTCTCCGTCAGCAAGATTACAATCTATCGAATGCAATGAACATGTATGTTATAATTATGCAGGATTAATAACATTATGCAAAAAGAACTAAGTTAAGGAAAAACTTAGGGTTTCTGGGTCATACGGGGCCTTTACTGGTTTATGCTTATCACTCCTAGGTTTAGGTCTTTGTTGAGGATAATATAGTGGATTTGCATTGTTCTTACACATTTCAATGGGAAATGTTATAAGGGTTTTAGGGTGACACTAATTACCAGTATTTATTTTCCTTTCTTTAATTTCTACTTATGGTTTTTAGTGTAGGTTTGAACTATGACAGTGGGTTAATAATTTCCAAAAATTCTGTAAAAATTGCAGTGCGTTGCCATTGGCTATCCTAGCTGGTTTTAGGAATTTGAGGCTTAAACTATAAGGGCTATGCTTTAGACAAAAATAACAAGGGTGGTGTAAAATGGGCCACTTTACACTACACCTCACCATTAGAGTTGAGTTTCTTCCCAAGGGTCATTTTTGTTGGGATCTAACAGTAATACTAAACCTCTGTTCCAAAATCCATAGGAAGTTAATTGGTGATTATTTAATTGTGATTTTCTAAAGTTTAATGCCAAAAAGGTGCTTATAACTAACTTGTCATTTGAAAAATATCAAACAACGGATTTTGTATTTTTCCTCTGTTCATAATAACCAAACATTAGTTATCCCAAAGTTTGGGGTGTCTTTGCCATAGGGTTATTTTTGTAGTGTTTTTCTAAGTTATCCTTATTTTATTAATTTAAAAGGTATCCTTCTTATTTTATACTAAACCAGGGTATGATATATTTTTCCAGTAAACTACATTAAATAAGTATCCTAACAAAAATAGGGGTGCTCTCTGGTTCATGGTTTAAATTACATTTTCTATTTTTCTTATCTTTAAGCATATTATGGAATAAGGGGAAAACCAACTTAATAGAGTGAACAGAGAGGTTCAATATTTTTAAACAGGTCAGTAGGTAGATATAAACTTCTCCAAATTTTTCTAACCCTAGTCAAATAGCACAACTATTTTTCTTACCATTATTGAGCTTTTGGCCAAAACTAACATTAAATCAGAGTTTTAAAATCTTCCTTAATACCAAGGGGTTTTATATTTTTCTTAAATAAGTTACATTAATTAGAGTCTGACAAAATTGGTTTGACCCAATTTGGATGCACTAAACATAAGTTATGAATTTTTAAAGTCTTTGTTCAATTTTAAAATAGATTTTAAAATGAGTTTCCTGGAAAAACGGTTTACACCGGGGTCCCTGGGTTTAAAACAAATCAACCCTCGCAGATCTACCCTCGCGCCACTGTTTCCCTGTGTCTCTGACATTTCACAAAACCCCCCGACCTTCTCTCCCTCTCACCCGCAGTCCTTCCCCCAACTGAAACAGTAACCGCGGGAAAGAAAAGGGTGGCGCGGCTTACTGGCGGCGAGGGAGGTCCGGCGAAGGGTGGGGTTGGCTCGGGGAGACTCTGGCGGTCACGTCGAGGTACGGCTTGACGTCGGGGATGGCCGGAATCGCCCGGTCCGCGAGCGCAGGCAGGTGTGCTCGTCGGCGGCGAGTGTACCGGCCAAACTACGGCGAACTGGTTCAATCCAAGAGCATGGTGAGCTTCACGGTGTAACGTAGCGACTGAGTGCACAAGGAATCGAAGGATGGTTGAGCGGTTTACCCGGTCCACGTACTCCGGCGGGGTTGAGAGCTCCGGCGAGCGTGGACTGGCTTCTCCGGCGATGCAAACTCCGATTCCTCGCTCGGGGAGCTTCACGGAGACGTGCATAGTCTTCTCCGAGGGCTGGACGGGGTTGGGAATGGCTCTGCTGGCCGGTCTACGGTGACAGGGGGATTGGGCGGCCGCGGACTCGCTGCGCACGGGCAAACGGCGACGAGCTAACTCCGGTGAGGTTTTGAGGGTGCGCGGAAGAGTGTATTCGAAGCCTGGGAGGGTTTTATAGGCTCGGGCGTGGGCCACGGCGCTGGTTTGGCTCGGGCGCGGCGCTGGGCACGCGGGAGCGCGCGCGGGCGTGCTCTGGCGCGGGCAGAAGGCGTCGAACACGTGGAGGTGAGTTTCTTCCATTGTTCAAACGTCTCCAGAGATCGCATACGTGCGAATCTTGCCATGAATCCGGCGCAGACCTCCTCCTGGCACCTAGGGCTATCTCACATGTGTGAGTTCCAAAGGAAGATACGCCCTAGATCAGGAGATAGACAGGCGCCAAATCTGGCTTGTCTCACTGCCCACTCCGCGACAAAACTGATGCCAACCCCTGTCAAACGTCCAAGTCTCGGTCTCCACTTTTTCCAGGGGGTGCCTTAGGTGGTATACCACATTTTTGGTATAGAACCCAAGTGGTTTTGGTGCCATCTTCAAGGTGAACACGGTTGATCCTTAAACTAGGGTTAAAAATGGACTTAGGGAGAGATAGAGAGCTCTAGCTCTCTCTCCACTTGGAGATTTGAATTGGGGTTTCTCCAGGGGTCTTTTTGCATTATTCCTCTCCCCTAATTGCTGGTTATAAGGTTGCTTAGGGTTTGGGTAAATATTTCCCATGCTTTGCACATTTGCTCACTCTCTTTCCCCCCTTTACTTAGGGTTTTGGAAGATAGGGTTTAGAAAGAGGTCTAGGGTTCTTCTCCCCTCTTATCCAGGGTAGTAAGTGAGCAAGGATTAGAGTAATGCTTCTTAGGTCATTGGCAACATGGTTAGCACATGGTCTCCAAAGTTCTTTGGTGTGGCCCTAAGCCTCTATCATATGTGATCAAAGCCTTTAGTATCAAGGTGGGCTCCAACCAAGGTAACACCTGGGGTGTTACAGCCCTCCCCCCTTAAAGGAATCTCGTCCCGAGATTTTAGGTAGAGTCCCTTGGAGGGTGCTTGAAGGTGTGTTAGTGCTACTCTCCCTTTATGCTCAAGTTTCACTTATTAACTGTTCTTCGAATGTCATCCTCTTTGCAACTTCAGAAGGAAGCCCTTCTTAAGTTAAATCCATAACTTAGACTATCTTTGTTATCTAAGTTTTTCTTATAATTGACTTCAAAGGGTAGGTGGGGGTGGGGTTTTTGGGTTTACATACCGACTCCTTTGGGCAGAAAGTCGGGGAAGCGAGAGCGTAGAAAATCCTCCGTCTCCCATGTAGCTTCTTCTGCTGAATGGTGACTCCACTGAACCTTATACATTCTGATTGATCTTGCCCGAGTTGATCTCTCCTTTTGATCCAATACCTTGACGGGGTACTCTTGGTAGGACAAGTCTGTCACACCCGGTTCCAGGGGGTAGAACCGAGCGCATACCATATGTGTGCCAGGATCCATTTCCACACATATGTTGATGTCACAAGTGTAATATATCAAAAGACAATGCAATAAAGGCGTAAAGAGAGTATAAAACTTTATTACATCATCTGAGACATTGTGTCTTAAACAAGTATCACATCAAAGTAGAGCGGAAATAAACAACTGGGCAAACTTCCACAGGAAGTTGACCGGCGCATCGTTAGACTTAGAATTCTTCGTCGATAAATTCTCCATCAAATTCTCCAGCATCACCCTCTGATCAAAATATTAGCAAGGGTGAGCTCACTTATGGTCGGGGCTCAGCAAGTGGGGGAAAAATTAATGCAGGTATAACAAGGTGAGGCTAAGGTTGAGCAGTAAGCATTTTAGTTGGTCAACATTTTATTATCAACACCTGCCTTACTAACAAGAGTGAATCCCAAATATCCCAATTAAACAAAGGAATATGAATATAACAAAAACACTTAAGTGAAACCACTTAAGCAAACTGTGGGCAGATCATCGGATCTCAATTTATGTCCATCTTTAAGTTCAATTATCATGTGAGGAGTCCAGGTCGCTCATAACCGGGAGCACGGCTGATATATCAGTTTTACACTCTGCAGAGGTGGTACAACTTTACCCACAAGCCATGTATCCCATCTAGCCCGGGTTGATCGGACCCTTAGACACTGCCGAGGTGAATGGCTAGGGATCCATTATGAGGTTTTCACAAAACACACTTAATACAAAGCAACCCGCTAAGGTTTCTAAGACGATGGTGGTGGCCCCCTGGGTGAAGTACCTTAGCCAAGAATACGACCCCATGTTAACGTGGGCTGCCAGCACCTACCGCTCCCCCTCTTGCCCATCTTTCAGGTAAGGTTGCTAGGCACTAAGCATATAGAGCTAATTACCAAAGCCAGAGCCATGATAGCACTCGTGGTTGCACTGTTATCCTGGGTGGTCACTCCATGTTCCAATTAAATTTGCAATAAAGTTATCTTAACCATCGGGTTAATGCCATAATTGCCAATTAAATCTTTGGAACATTAAAATCAATTAATGAGTGACATTAAGAAATTATTAGGTTGAGCGGTAGCGTAAATCTCGCACAGCTTAATTATTTCCCCAGGTTTAACAAGGAATACATGTAGTAAATCTAGGAAATCCTTAATTAGGTGAAACCCATCAAATTATGCAGTATATCAAAAGTAAACATTATTAAATGCAATTACTGGGTACAAAAAGAGTATGCAGAGGGAGAATCCACTTGCCTTGCTCAACAGCGTCCTACGGGTCGTCCTCGAACGAGTTCGGGTTCTCTACCACACAGTCCGCTTCTATTTTAGTCGCACATCGCATATACAAGAATAAAGTATACACTCATAAGTGAACATGCACCATTACATAATCATACACCATTACATGCACATTAACACGTCGCACTAATCACATTTTAATTACGTCCTAATCGCGTAAATACTTATTAATTCAATTATAGCTATTAATGCGAATCCTAATAGTGAATTTAGGAGTGGGTGCAATAAATATAATGGTAACTAATATTAACATATTTTAACCTCCTTAATAGTATTAAATGATAATTATCATCTTTTAATACTAATAAATGAATTAATACCTTTTATTATTTCTAACTCAAATTGCTTAGTATGACCAAAAATGAATCTAATAATATTAATATTCTAAAAGTCTACATAAATTGGTATTCGTACTTTTTTTATAAAACAAGTGAGGATAATCTGACATAAACTAGTATTTTGCTTATTCTAAAAATCTAAGTGCTCAATTTGCGAACATGATTATTTAACTAGTAAAAATCTATTTACCACACTATCGGTGATCTTTTCCCTTTTCTTTCTAAAAAGAAAATGCTAATAAAATAATTAGATAAACCATCTAAAAATCCTATAATATTCATATGACATCTATACCATTTTCCAAATCCATTTAAAACGCACCTATAATTCTCCAAGTAGTTTCTAAAATTTATCGTGACCAAATTTAACTACAAAAATTCCTATCTAGCATTTTATTGCCAAAGTGACTACTAAATGTTGTCATATTTCTCTAATCCAAAATTCAACGCGTTGATTAACATGAAATAACACGGTGTATGAATAATCGCTTGAAACTACCAAACAATTCATAACGCTCATACACATATATATAATGTCGCGAATCACATGTGTTCGTACAACAAACAAAATATGCAACTCATGGAGCGAATCAAAAGTATTTTTATAAAATACACAAAATAAACTTGGGTCGCCAACAACCTCGGGTTCGTGCGTGTGACGGGGACGGATCGACGGAGAGCGGGGCTCGACTACGGACAGCTAGTACGCGGCTCCGGCGAACTCCAGCGACGAACGGCACACGCTGGCGACGAACGGCACGCTCCGGCGACGAACGGCACGAACTAACGATGAGCGAGGAGTGCTAGAGGGAGGTAAATTCGAGTGGACAGGAAGGGGAGACTCTGCTGTCTTTTATAGAGAGCAGGAGGGAAGAAGAATGGTCTGTTTAACGTGGTCTTCAATGGTGCTACAGTTTCCTGCTCGTAATGGGAGGAGGAATGGGAGAGGAGTAACAGATGAAATCAAGCACTATTAACAACGGACGACGCGTGACGGTTGGGCTCGCGCGGCTATGCATGGCGCGACGTTGGGTCGGCCTAGGTTGGCGCGCCTGTGCTTGGCTCGGCCGGTGTCGGTGCAGGGCGCCGAGTCGTCGCGGCGTCGGGAGAGGGCTCAAGCGGCTCGGCCAGCCGGGGTCGCGCGGGCGCAGGGAGCTCGGCATCGGGGCGCGCTTGAGCGCGGCAAAGGTGGCTCGGCCGGCCTTGCTGCTGGCATTGCTGGGCGTGCGGCGCGGCCAGGGAGAGAACGCGAGGGAGAGAGATACACTTGGGGAGAGAGAGAGAGAATAGAGGAGATAGGGGAGAGAAGGGCGGCGGCGGCTGGCTTGGAGAGCTGGGAGCGCGCGCGCTGTGTAGTCTTAGGGTTAGGATTTGGGCCCCTAAGTGGGCCGGTCGGTTGAGTTTTTTTTTTAATTCCGAAACGCTTATTTAAAGAGCTCAAAAATTTATAAAAATTCACCAAAAATGTTTATAAACAAAATACTCATTTTTAGACTAATAATTATTTTTTTTTATTATTGTTTAATTACTAAGATTTCTTTTTAAAAGGAAATTAACAACAATCATCCGATAATCAATCAAGTGCATGCAAAGAAAACGATGCAAATGAACAATTAAACACTAAAAATTTTATTACCCTAATTAATATGATAACTAAATTTATTATTTTAATTGATGGTTTTTATGGTGTTACAAACCTACCCCTCTTAAAAAGAATCTCGTCCTCGAGATTAAGAAACTTCCGAGAATAACTGGGGAAATTCTGCTCTGAGTTCATCTTCTCTTTCCCAAGTGGCCTCATCTTCCGAATGATGACTCCACTGAACTTTGCACATGTTAATGACTTTACTCCGCGTAATTCTGCGAGATGTTTCCAGAATTCTGATTGGGTACTCCGAATAAGTCAAATCCTCATTAACATTCAGTTCTTCCATGGGTAACTGTTCTTCTGGTACTCTCAAGCACTTCTTGAGTTGTGATACGTGAAATACGTCATGCACATCCGATAATCTATCGGGTAGCTCTAATTGGTAGGCTACTTCACCTTTTCTTTCCAAAATCTTAAATGGGCCGATATAGCGAGGTGATAATTTTCCTTTAACCTTAAACCTTTTCATTCCTCTTATCGGTGAAACTTTAAGGTAGACAAAGTCTCCTATTTCAAACATCAATTCTCTTCTTCTATTATCAGCATAGCTCTTCTGTCTTGACTGTGCTGTCTTCAAATTTTCTCTGATAATTTGTACTTGCTTTTCCGCCTCTTGGAGAATTTCTGGACCAAATACTTGACTTTCTCCAGTCTGATTCCAATAAAGTGGTGTTCTACACTTTCGTCCATATAGTGCTTCAAACGGTGCCATTTTGAGACTTGCTTGATAACTGTTGTTATATGAAAATTCTGCATAAGGCAAACTTTTATCCCAGCTTCTACCATGCTTTAGAGCGCAAGCTCTTAGCATATCTTCCAAGACTTGGTTTGTTCTTTCCGTTTGTCTATCCGTTTGAGGATGATAAGCTGAACTAAAGTTTAGCTTGGTATCCATGGACTCATGAAGTCTTTTCCAAAAGCGCGAGGTAAACTGGGTTCCTCGATCTGATACGATCTTCTTCGGTACTCCATGCAGACAAACAATCCTTGACATGTATAATTCTGCTAACTGGGCTCCTGAGTAAGTTGTCTTCACAGGTATAAAATGTGCCACTTTGGTTAACCTGTCTACTATGACCCATATTGAATCATAGCCATCTCGGGTACGGGGTAGCCCAACTATGAAATCCATACTGATTTCTTCCCATTTCCATTCAGGTACCTTGAGAGGTTGTAGCAATCCTGCTGGTCTTTGGTGTTCGGCTTTAACTCGCTGACACACGTCACATAATGCAACATGAGTAGCAACATCTCTTTTCAATCCGTACCACCAATACTTTTCTTTAAGGTCCTGGTACATCTTGGTACTTCCAGGGTGAATAGAGTAAGCTGAATCATGAGCTTCTCCCAAAATAAGTTGGCGTAAGTGCTCGATTTCGGGTACACAGATTCTCTTCTTAAACCATACTGTGCCTTGTTCATCTTCCGTGAAATCTGGAGCTTTACCCAAACCAATCAAAGTTTTAATTTCCTTAATTTTCTCATCGGACTCTTGTCCTTTACGAATCTCTTCTTCCAAAGTAGATTCGACTTCCATCACCGTTGCTTCTACATTATTGAGCAATCCAAGGTTGAGTCGTTCCATTTCCCAGCACAATTCTTGTGACAACAAATGCGTAGTGATGTTGTTCACTTGACCCTTACGACTCAAAGCGTCAGCTACTACATTTGCCTTTCCGGGGTGATATTGTATTTTCAAATCATAATCTTTAATCAACTCAAGCCATCTTCTCTGTCTGAGGTTGAGTTCCTTCTGAGTGAATATATATTTCAGGCTTTTGTGATCCGTGAAGATTTTGCACTTGTTTCCAATCATATAGTGTCTCCAAATCTTCAAAGCATGCACTACGGCAGCTAGTTCCAAATCATGCGTAGGATAATTCTTCTCATGTTTCCTCAACTGTCTTGAAGCATAAGCAATCACCTTTCCTTCTTGCATTAGCACACATCCAAGTCCAAGGTGTGATGCATCGCAATACACATCAAATCCCTTGTGGATGTCTAGCATTACCAGTATTGGTGCAGTGGTTAACCTTTTCTTGAGTTCTTCAAAACAATTCTGACAAGCTTCATCCCATTTGAACTCTTTGCCTTTCTCCAGTAGAGAGGTAAGAGGCTTCACTAACTTGGAAAATCCTTCAATAAATCTTCTATAGTATCCTGCTAATCCAAGAAAACTTCTGATCTTGGACGCATCTGTGGGTTGCTTCCAATTTAGTATTTCACTTATCTTTCCTGGGTCCACTTTAATTCCACCATCGGTAACAATATGCCCTAAGAAAGCAACTTCTTCCAACCAAAAATCACACTTCGAGAATTTTGCGTACAGTTGGTTGTCACGAAGCTTTTGTAGGACTAGCCTTAAATGATCTTCGTGTGTTTCTTCATTCGGAGAATATATCAGTATGTCGTCAATGAATACGACCACAAACTGATCCAGATATTCCATGAATACTTTATTCATCAAGTTCATAAAGTATGCTGGTGCATTAGTCAGTCCAAACGACATGACCAAAAACTCATATAATCCATATCTCGTCGTGAAGGCTGTCTTCGGTACATCTTCTGCTCGGATCTTTAACTGATGATATCCCGATCTCAGATCTATCTTCGAGAATATCTTAGCTCCCTTCATTTGATCGAATAAATCTTCAATCCGAGGTAGTGGGTATTTATTTTTGATGGTTACTTCATTCAAACTTCTATAATCCACACACATTCTTCTCGAACCATCCTTCTTGTTCACAAATAGCACTGGGGCTCCCCAAGGGGATGAACTTGGGCGAATAAAACCTTTTTCTAGTAATTCTTCTATTTGTTTCTTCAGTTCTACTAAATCTTTGCCATCCATTCTATAAGGTCTTTTCGAGATAGGTGCGGTTCCAGGTACTAATTCAATAGAAAACTCTATATCACGGTCAGGTGGCATACCTGGTAATTCTTCCGGAAATACGTCTGGGTATTCGCACACTACTTTGATATTTTCCAAGGGCTTTTCTTCCAAGTGATTGATCACTGTCTTCCCTTTTTCAACTGTTGACTTGTCTATGTTGACTTGGATTCTTTCACCATGAGGACTTGTCAACGTAATTGTTCCGTTGGCACACCGTATCACTCCATCACAACTTTTCAGCCAGTTGCATCCAAGAATCACATCAATCCCGTTGGATCCTAGGACCACTGGGTCAACTGTAAAATCTATTCCTTGAATCTTGATATTAACCTGAGGGCATGAGTGTGTGGCCTTCATGTCACCTCCCGGTGAACTAATGTGTAATATCCTCTTCAGAGGGTACTTAGGTATGTTATGTTTTTCCACAAATGACTCAGTTATAAATGAATGTGATGCTCCAGAGTCAAATAAAACTGATGCAGGTATGGAGTTAACAAGGAACATACCATACACAATGTCGGCATCCTCAGGCACTGATTCCGCAGTGACGTGATTGACCCTTCCTCGGCTCTGGTTCTGCGGAGTCTTGTTTTGAGCAGATCCACGAGCGGGGGTGCTCTGGTCATTTCTCTGAGTGTTGCTCCTTTGGGGTGTTTGCTGGTTGCGCCTTGGGCAATTGTTGGCATAATGGCCTAGTTCACCGCACTTGAAACAGCCGTTGGGTTGGACAGGTGCGTTGTTTCTGGCCTGTGTGTTGTTGGTGCCACCCTGACGGTTCTGTGAATTTCCACCAGACCTCTGGTTGGTCTGGGGGTTGCTTCTTTGCTGGTTCTGGTTTTGGTTACTTCTCTGGCTTTGCTGTCCAGAGCGTTGCACTTGATAATTATTTCCACCCTGATTTCCAGAGCGGAACTGCGAACCTTGAGCATTATTCGGACGAGTGTTCCTGCTTGACTGACCTTGGAACTTCCTTTTATGGTCAGATAATTCCTTCCTTTTGCTCTCAAGGCCAATTGCCTTATTCAGGAGTGTCTGGAAGTTGGGGAATGTGTGACTCTGAAGTTGATAGTTCAGAGGTCCAATCAACCCTTCCAGAAAACGCTCTTGGCGCTTCTCATCAGTGTCCACTTCCTCAGGGGCATAACGTGAAAGCTGAGTGAAGCGATCACGATACTCACTGACAGACATATTCCCTTGAGTAAGGGAAAGGAACTCCTTCTTCTTCAGCTTCATGATTCCAGAGGGGATGTGGTGAGCGCGGAAGTTCTCTTGGAACTCCTGCCAGGTTATTGTGTCAGCATTGGGATGTGCCGCTGTGAAGGCATCCCACCAATCGGACGCAGCTCCCTCGAGTCTTCCCGAGGCGTACAAGACCTTCTCCCGGTCGTTGCACTGAGTGATGTCCAACTTCTTTCCGATAACCTTAAGCCAGTCATCGGCATCCAAAGGATCAACCGCATGAGAGAAAGTTGGCGGGTGATGACTCATGAAGTCCCGGTGTTTATCTCTGGCCGGGGGTGCATACTGCTGCTGCTGGGGTTGCTGATTCTGTTGGTTCTGTTGCAATTGTTGAACCGCAGCAGTGAGTCCTTGCAGAATCTGCATTTGGGCGGCGATGAACTGCTCCATGTTAGGATTAGGTGGTGGCGGTGGTGGTGGTGCTTGTTGTCCACGCTGGTTCCGGTTGTTAGGTCCTTGACGTTGGTTCACCATCTGATTTGTTAGGAAGTGAAGTCCTTAGAAAAGTGAGGAGTAGAAAAGATTCAAGAGGGAAAATAGCTTAAGTTTTACAAATTTTATATGTTCTTATGGCCATCATTCCATAAGACCATAGCACTCAAACAAAGATTCAAATCAAGCATTTCAACCAATCACCATCACATAGTTGATATTTATTAATATAAAAATTTAAAGATAGTTTCATCGTCTAACGCGAAGCGTAACTTATTACATCATGATCAACACTCCTAAAGCAGCCTAGTGACGGATCCGGCCTCTCCGTAGCGCAGCCTCTTGCGGGGAGGAGACAATGCCACGGCGGGAACCTGAGCTTCCGGCGGATTCAGTCCCTGCAGTTGGGCTTCCAGGGCTGCAATCCTGGCGTGGGCATTCTCCAGCTCCAAGTGCACACTGTAGAGGTCCAGAGTGGCACTGTCCAGGTCGGTGTTGAGACCGGCCACTACACCAGCTAGGGTGTTGAGGCGATCCTCACCAGGTTCACCTGGGACAATGTTGGTCTGGCTTTCTCCACGCAGGCGCTGAGGGAGATGCCTGAACCTTGTGTTCTGCAGCTGCTGCCGGTAGGTGTGGCTAAGCGACCACAGGGTCCGACGGGCAGCGTCGCTGACAGAGGCAGCGTAGGTGGACAGCGGTATCAGGGACTCGTGAGCAGACAGAGTCCTGAATCCCCTGTCACCTGCATCCATCACCCTGACATGGATGCGAGTGATGTAATAGCAAGCCCGAGGAGGCTCGCTCACTCGCCTCGTCTCGTACAGGGGGCGGACGTAGGCTCCTAGCTCGTGCAGCACTGCCTGCAGCAAGTTGGGGAAGTGCCCTATTTCGAACATTGATGTGTAATGTTCGACAATTGGACCAATCCCCATGAAGTGGTCCTCCTGGGCGTAGTCAACTTCCTCGTGGACGTGTTCGTCCTCTCCATCGTCGTCGTCGTCGTCATCCTCGTCGTCGCCGTCTCCGGAGTCATCGGGGTCGTCGCCTCCAGGTGCAGGTGCTTGGAAGGCTGGTGCCGGCGATGCTGACGTCGATGACGCAGCTGCGAAGGCCAGGGACTCGGCCAACGGGGTGGGGGTCGGCAGCTGCTCCTCCGAGCTGTCCTCCAGGTTGATCACGTTCTCCACTCGGACGGGAGGGAGGTTCGCTGGAGCATCCTCGACTACCACTGGGTAGGCCGGGATCTGCCGGGGCTGAGGGGCGTAGCTGGTGTTGACGCGAGTGGTTTGGAGAGTGCGAACCATCTACAAGAGAAGAGTTAACTTAGTTGAATTTCAAAGAGGTAAGACTGACAAAAGAATTTATAGGAATGAAATTAGCAAGTTTTGAACAACTAGGCTTTCCATTTCTAACTAATCTAACGACCTAGGGTCAGCATTGCTTTGATACCACTTCTGTCACACCCGGTTCCAGGGGGTAGAACCGAGCGCATACCATATGTGTGCCAGGATCCATTTCCACACATATGTTGACGTCACAAGTGTAATATATCAAAAGACAATGCAATAAAGGCGTAAAGAGAGTATAAAACTTTATTACATCATCTGAGACATTGTGTCTTAAACAAGTATCACATCAAAGTAGAGCGGAAATAAACAACTGGGCAAACTTCCACAGGAAGTTGACCGGCGCATCGTTAGACTTAGAATTCTTCGTCGATAAATTCTCCATCAAATTCTCCAGCATCACCCTCTGATCAAAATATTAGCAAGGGTGAGCTCACTTATGGTCGGGGCTCAGCAAGTGGGGGAAAAATTAATGCAGGTATAACAAGGTGAGGCTAAGGTTGAGCAGTAAGCATTTTAGTTGGTCAACATTTTATTATCAACACCTGCCTTACTAACAAGAGTGAATCCCAAATATCCCAATTAAACAAAGGAATATGAATATAACAAAAACACTTAAGTGAAACCACTTAAGCAAACTGTGGGCAGATCATCGGATCTCAATTTATGTCCATCTTTAAGTTCAATTATCATGTGAGGAGTCCAGGTCGCTCATAACCGGGAGCACGGCTGATATATCAGTTTTACACTCTGCAGAGGTGGTACAACTTTACCCACAAGCCATGTATCCCATCTAGCCCGGGTTGATCGGACCCTTAGACACTGCCGAGGTGAATGGCTAGGGATCCATTATGAGGTTTTCACAAAACACACTTAATACAAAGCAACCCGCTAAGGTTTCTAAGACGATGGTGGTGGCCCCCTGGGTGAAGTACCTTAGCCAAGAATACGACCCCATGTTAACGTGGGCTGCCAGCACCTACCGCTCCCCCTCTTGCCCATCTTTCAGGTAAGGTTGCTAGGCACTAAGCATATAGAGCTAATTACCAAAGCCAGAGCCATGATAGCGCTCGTGGTTGCACTGTTATCCTGGGTGGTCACTCCATGTTCCAATTAAATTTGCAATAAAGTTATCTTAACCATCGGGTTAATGCCATAATTGCCAATTAAATCTTTGGAACATTAAAATCAATTAATGAGTGACATTAAGAAATTATTAGGTTGAGCGGTAGCGTAAATCTCGCACAGCTTAATTATTTCCCCAGGTTTAACAAGGAATACATGTAGTAAATCTAGGAAATCCTTAATTAGGTGAAACCCATCAAATTATGCAGTATATCAAAAGTAAACATTATTAAATGCAATTACTGGGTACAAAAAGAGTATGCAGAGGGAGAATCCACTTGCCTTGCTCAACAGCGTCCTACGGGTCGTCCTCGAACGAGTTCGGGTTCTCTACCACACAGTCCGCTTCTATTTTAGTCGCACATCGCACATACAAGAATAAAGTATACACTCATAAGTGAACATGCACCATTACATAATCATACACCATTACATGCACATTAACACGTCGCACTAATCACATTTTAATTACGTCCTAATCGCGTAAATACTTATTAATTCAATTATAGCTATTAATGCGAATCCTAATAGTGAATTTAGGAGTGGGTGCAATAAATATAATGTTAACTAATATTAACATATTTTAACCTCCTTAATAGTATTAAATGATAATTATCATCTTTTAATACTAATAAATGAATTAATACCTTTTATTATTTCTAACTCAAATTGCTTAGTATGACCAAAAATGAATCTAATAATATTAATATTCTAAAAGTCTACATAAATTGGTATTCGTACTTTTTTTATAAAACAAGTGAGGATAATCTGACATAAACTAGTATTTTGCTTATTCTAAAAATCTAAGTGCTCAATTTGCGAACATGATTATTTAACTAGTAAAAATCTATTTACCACACTATCGGTGATCTTTTCCCTTTTCTTTCTAAAAAGAAAATGCTAATAAAATAATTAGATAAACCATCTAAAAATCCTATAATATTCATATGACATCTATACCATTTTCCAAATCCATTTAAAACGCACCTATAATTCTCCAAGTAGTTTCTAAAATTTATCGTGACCAAATTTAACTACAAAAATTCCTATCTAGCATTTTATTGCCAAAGTGACTACTAAATGTTGTCATATTTCTCTAATCCAAAATTCAACGCGTTGATTAACATGAAATAACACGGTGTACGAATAATCGCTTGAAACTACCAAACAATTCATAACGCTCATACACATATATATAATGTCGCGAATCACATGTGTTCGTACAACAAACAAAATATGCAACTCATGGAGCGAATCAAAAGTATTTTTATAAAATACACAAAATAAACTTGGGTCGCCAACAACCTCGGGTTCGTGCGTGTGACGGGGACGGATCGACGGAGAGCGGGGCTCGACTACGGACAGCTAGTACGCGGCTCCGGCGAACTCCGGCGACGAACGGCACACGCTGGCGACGAACGGCACGCTCCGGCGACGAATGGCACGAACTAACGATGAGCGAGGAGTGCTAGAGGGAGGTAAATTCGAGTGGACAGGAAGGGGAGACTCTGCTGTCTTTTATAGAGAGCAGGAGGGAAGAAGAATGGTCTGTTTAACGTGGTCTTCAATGGTGCTACAGTTTCCTGCTCGTAATGGGAGGAGGAATGGGAGAGGAGTAACAGATGAAATCAAGCACTATTAACAACGGACGACGCGTGACGGTTGGGCTCGCGCGGCTATGCATGGCGCGACGTTGGGTCGGCCTAGGTTGGCGCGCCTGTGCTTGGCTCGGCCGGTGTCGGTGCAGGGCGCCGAGTCGTCGCAGCGTCGGGAGAGGGCTCAAGGCCTCAAGCGGCTCGGCCAGCCGGGGTCGCGCGGGCGCAGGGAGCTCGGCATCGGGGCGCGCTTGAGCGCGGCAAAGGTGGCTCGGCCGGCCTTGCTGCTGGCATTGTTGGGCGTGCGGCGCGGCCAGGGAGAGAACGCGAGGGAGAGAGATACACTTGGGGAGAGAGAGAGAGAATAGAGGAGATAGGGGAGAGAAGGGCGGCGGCGGCTGGCTTGGAGAGTTGGGAGCGCGCGCGCTGTGTAGTCTTAGGGTTAGGATTTGGGCCCCTAAGTGGGCCGGTCGGTTGAGTTTTTTTTTTAATTCCGAAACGCTTATTTAAAGAGCTCAAAAATTTATAAAAATTCACCAAAAATGTTTATAAACAAAATACTCATTTTTAGACTAATAATTATTATTTTTTAATTATTGTTTAATTACTAAGATTTCTTTTTAAAAGGAAATTAACAACAATCATCCGATAATCAATCAAGTGCATGCAAAGAAAACGATGCAAATGAACAATTAAACACTAAAAATTTTATTACCCTAATTAATATGATAACTAAATTTATTATTTTAATTGATGGTTTTTATGGTGTTACAAAGTCTGGTTCTATCTCAATGTCCGGTTCCGGTAGCACTTCAGTGGGTAGACGAACACATTTCCGCAGCTGAGATACATGGAACACATTGTGAACTGCTGACATACGGGGTGGCAATTCCAATTGGTAAGCCACGGGTCCACAACTTGCCTTGATCTTATAGGGTCCAATGTAACGAGGGGCTAACTTGCCCTTGATCCCGAATCTCTGGACACCCTTGGTTGGTGATATCTTAAGATAGACATGATCTCCCACCTCAAACTGTAGAGGCTTCCGCCTCTTGTCATGATAACTCTTTTGCCTGGCCTGAGCAGCTTCTAGGTTCTTCTTGATAATTCTGACCTTTGCTTCTGCTTCAAGTACCAAATCGGGCCCAAAAATTTCCCTTTCTCCTGCTTGAGACCAATTTAGTGGGGTCCTACACCTTCTCCCATATAATGCCTCAAAAGGTGCCATCTTCAGACTGGACTGATAGCTGTTATTGTAAGAAAACTCTGCCAAGGGAAGACACTTGTCCCAATCCTTTCCATAGTGTAGTGCACATGCTCGCAACATATCTTCCAAAATCTGATTTACCCTTTCTATCTGACCATCTGTTTGGGGATGGTATGCTGAGCTTCGCATAATCTGGGTTCCAAGTGATTCCTGCAATTGTTCCCAAAATCGTGCCACAAAAGGTGCTCCTCGGTCGGAGACTATAGTCCTTGGTATCCCATGCAGACGAACTATCTGGTCAATGTAGATCTCTGCATACTTCTCCGCCCGGTGGGTGGTGTGCACTGGCAAGAAATGAGCAGTCTTGGTCAATCTGTCCACAATAACCCATATAGAATCATGGTGCCTGGAGGTATTGGGCAATCCCACTATGAAGTCCATGCAAATGTCCTCCCATTTCCAAGATGGTATGGGAAGGGGTTGCAAAGGGCCTGCTGCCTTCAAGTGACTAGCTTTTATCCTCTGGCAAGTGTCACACTCGGAGATGTACTTGGCAATTTCCCTCTTCATTCTGGTCCACCAGTATAAAGATCTAAGATCATGGTACATCTTGTTGCTACCAGGGTGCATGGAGAATTTGGAAAGGTGAGCTTCATCCAGTATCTTCTTTCTAAGTTCAGGGTCCTTGGGAACCACCAATCGGTCTCCAAACCATAAAATTCCCTTGCTGTCCTGGCGGAAACACTTGTATTTTTCTGCCTTTTGCTTGAGCATATCTTTGATAACCTGAACACCCTTATCCCCAATCTGTGCCTGAACTATTTGCTCTTGCAATGTGGGCTCCACCGAGATATATCTCAATTCACCGGAAGGAATAACTTCCAGGTTCAGCTTACACAGCTCATCACACAGGGTGGTGACTCTTGCATCCATGTTCATACAATTGCACTGGGCCTTTCTGCTCAAAGCATCTGCCACAACATTGGCTTTGCCAGGATGGTAATGCACCTCCAAATCATAGTCCTTGATTAATTCCAACCATCTCCTCTGCCGCATGTTCAGATCTGCCTGAGTGAAGATGTATTTGAGGCTCTTATGATCAGTGTAGATGTTACAGTGAGCCCCCATCAAGTAGTGTCTCCATATCTTAAGAGCATGAACCACAGCTGCCAATTCCAGATCATGTGTAGGGTAGTTCTGCTCATGGGGCCTGAGTGCTCGGGAAGCATAAGCAATCACTCTGTTCTCTTGCATCAAGACACATCCCAATCCTGTACCAGAAGCATCACAATAAACTTCGAAGGGCTTAGTGTTATCGGGTTGAGCCAGCACTGGGGCTGTTGTCAAATGTTGCCTCAGTGTATGAAAAGCATCTTCGCACTTCTGGCTCCACGTGAACTTGGCTCCCTTCTTCAATAGCTCAGTCATTGGCTTGGCAATTCTGGAGAAATCCGGAATAAATCGTCGGTAGTACCCTGCCAATCCCAGAAAACTCCTAATCTGTCTCACTGTAGTTGGAGGTTTCCAGTTCATCACTTCTTGCACTTTCTCAGGGTCAACTGATATCCCCTCCTGAGAAATTGTGTGACCCAAGAATTTTATTTCCTTTAGCCAGAATTCACACTTAGACAATTTAGCATAAAGACGATGATCGCGCAGTCGTTGAAGCACGATATGTAAATGCTCAGCATGCTCGTCTTCATTCTTGGAATAGACCAGAATATCATCAATGAAAACGACCACGAACTTGTCCAGCTCTGGCATGAATACTGAGTTTATCAAGTACATGAAATAAGCCGGGGCATTGGTCAGCCCAAAAGACATCACCAAAAACTCATACAACCCATATCTGGTAGAGAAGGCCGTCTTGGGAATATCGCTGGCACGGATCTTGATCTGATGGTAGCCTGAGCGAAGGTCTATCTTGGAGAATACCTTGGCTCCTACCAACTGATCAAAAAGAACATCAATGCGGGGAAATGGGTATTTGTTCTTGATAGTCACCGTATTGAGAGGGCGGTAGTCAACACACATCCTCAAACTCTCATCCTTTTTCTTCACGAATAAGGCGGGACATCCCCATGGTGAAGTACTGGGACGAATAAACCCCTTGTCCAACAACTCTTGCAATTGCTTCTTCAATTCTGCCAATTCCGCGGGAGGCATCCTATAGGGTCTCTTAGAGATAGGAGCAGTCCCGGGTTGCAATTCAATTGCAAACTCAATGTCTCTGTCAGGTGGCATTCCTGGCAATTCATCCGGAAAAACGTCGGGGTAGTCACAGACTACTGGGATCTTCCTTACTAGGGATTCTGTCATGATATAGGCACAAGAACGGGTACAACCCTGGTCGGGCAAATATAATGTGATTTCACCACAGGTTGGTGAGTGCACTTCGATGGCCCTAGCTGCAATGTCAATCACTGCCTGATGTTTGGTCAACCAATCAGTTCCCAATATGATATCCACACTATCCAGTCCCAAGATAAGAAGGTTGGTTTTAATTATCAAACTACCAAACTTTAGAGGCACATTCTTGTTGATTTGATTGGTGGCAATCCTGCCTCCTGGTGTTGAAATGGTGATACCCCCGTGGGTGTGGTGAAAGGGCAATTGACACTTGGCACTAAATTTGGCACTAATAAAGCTATGTGATGCACCAGAATCAAAAAGAGTGATAGCAGGATAATTTAAAACTGTAAAGATACCAGTCATGACGGGTGCTCCCTCTGGAGTATCAGCCATGGTGGTGAAGTTCAGCCTGCCCTGCCTCACTTGCACCTTCTGCCTCTTCCCTTGGTTCTGATTAACATTCTGCCCCTACCTCTGCTGATTCCTGGGGCAATTCTTGGCATAATGCCTAGTGTTACCACAGGTGAAACACCTGTTGTCATTTGCCTGGCGGTACTGCTGCTGCTGATTGTTCCTCTGAGCTGGAAACTGGGTGCGGTTGGGTGCCTGCTGCTGCTGCTGCGGTAGTCTGATCACCCATCTCCCTTGCTGCTGCTGAGGTCCCCTGTTCTGTGTGTCGGACACAATCCTGAAGCGCTGTGGCTGAGCTGAGGGTCCTGCCACAGGGGTCTTCCTCTTCTTCTCTGCCTGTCGAGCTATAATGCAGTCCTCCTGGGAGATAGCCATGTTGACCAACTCATTGTAGCTGTTGGCCCTGACGGTGTTGAGACGATCACGGAGCTTGGTGCTGAGCCCCCGTCTGAACCTGTCCCTCTTCTTCTCGTCCGTGTCTGCATGGTATCCAGCATACTGGCACAAGTCATTAAAGGCCTGGGCATACTGCAACACTGTCCTGTTGCCCTGAGTGAGTGCCAAAAACTCATTGAGCTTCCGGTCCATGATCCCGGCTGGTATATGGTGTCCTCTGAAAGCTGCCTTGAACTCCCTCCACTCCACCTCTCGGTCCTCTGGCTGCATAGCAAGAAAATGATCCCACCAAGTCCTTGCGGGTCCGCGAAGCTGCTGGGTGGCAAACCTGACTTTGGTGACCTCTGAGCAAGCTCCATGGAGCAGTGGGAATTTGGATTCCACCACCCGCAACCATACATCTGCATCAAGTGGGTCCTCTGCCCTTGTGAACAATGGAGGCTGGGTGCTGAGGAACTCCTGATAGGTAGCCGCCGCAGGGTGACGCTGATGGTCTCCACCACCATAGTGCTGTGGTGGTGGCTGACGCTGAGCCAGCTGCCTCAAGATCTCATTCTGCTGAGCCATGAGCTCCTGCAGAGTGGGAGGCGGTGGCGGTGGAGGAACGTGCTCATTCTGGCCACGACGCTGCCTCCCGGCCATCTGAAAAGCCACATACATGCTTAACACCACATCTCCAAGTTCAAGATTTATCGCGGAGAAAAAGTTAAAACAACATGATAGACTCCAACTTCAACATAAAGATTTTTAAAAGTCATAAATTCCTCTTTCCAAATTTAAACTGATAGTAGCATCCATCAAACAGGCTTCCAAGAGAGTTTAGCACGATTACATCGATTTGTCCCAAAATGACTCAACTCTAACTAGCCTAGTACCCCAAGGGCGCAAAAGCTAAGCTAGCCGTGAGGAGTCCTACCATTACCAACGTCTAACTCTACTCTGGTCACCTAGTGCGCGAATGAGGCCGCACTTGACTCGGGGGAAGGTGGTCTTCCCGAGCCAGCAGTGTCTACACTGGAGGCAGGCTCATCTCCTCCCTCGATGTCGACGTCCTCGTTGGCCTCCTGGTCCTGGATCTCCTGGTGATGCATGTCCAGGTGCTCGTTAGCCTCAGCAAGCTGCTGCTGAGTGTTAATGAGCTGATCCTCTAAAACCTCGATGGTGTTCTCCCTGGTGCCCACTAGCTCCTCCAACTCATGAATCTCATCAGACAGCTGCTCCACTTGCAAATCTTTTTCTACCAGCTCCTGGGACAAGTCAACCACGAGCTCCTCCCTGTTGTCCAAGGTGATCTTGGTCGCCTCTAGCAGTGCCATCAAATGAGACATTGCCTCCCCACGCATCACTTGCAGACGATACAGGGCGTTCATGCATCGCACCGACAAGTGAGCCGTGTGGCCTGGGTAGAGAGCCCAGATGTCCTTGGCATGCTCCACCCGATCCTTCCACATCGGGTCGTCCTCCTTTTCCGCGGGGAACAACCCAATGGGGTGGGTAGAGAGCTCCAAGGGATGGAACCCGCAAAAAGTCGTCAACCCGTGCAGAGTGATCGCCTCGATCGTGTCCTCTGCCCGGTATCCGGAAGACTCGGAGTCCAGAGAACGCCAGCCTGGCTACAGGGGATGAGGCTCCAAGATCATCCTCACCCAACAGCGAGGCACCCGGTGCTTCTCAAATTGTTGCACCGTGTACTGAGGGGGTGTCAAGTATCCGGCCCCCTGAAGTACCTCCCACAAGATGCGGGGAAAACCCTCTCGTGCAAGTCCGTCAGTGTGGGTCAGTGCATTTCCGTCATCGGAGGATCCGTGGGAAGTCATCTGTGTACGGTTAAGCGTAAGTAAAAGAAAAAGAATTACAAAAAGAACAAGGAAAATAAAACTCAGCCTGTCTCTAGTTAAAAGAAAAAGGCACTGGGGACCTAGTTGGTTGTTATCTTGTTTTTAAGTCCTTTTACTCAGTTATCCATTTGCTTAATTAAGAATGCATGCATGCTCGTCCTGAACGACCTCTCAAGAAGATAAAAGGAATAGGGAAGAACTCCCATCCTGTAAAAAGTGGCCTGCAGGGCCTAGTCACTTAGCCACCTAGCTACCCTTCTATCATCCTAAGGCTTCACGTCCTAGGTCTATCCTGCTCGTCCTACGATCTATCCAACATTGTTTCTATCAAATTTTACTTTAGAAAAGGGATGGCATTTATGTTTTATTGATTCCTCTGTGGTGGTACAAGCTCCGATACCAGCTGTGGCGGAACTGCCCGAATTATTCCAACTTAAGTGCCTAAGCCCTGCCTTAGAGGCTAGACCACACTTAAATGGGAATAACCCGTCAATCCCTCGGATCTAGTCCGACACGGCCACTGACAGGATCAAGTACCACACTCTCACTCGATGGTGAGTCACAGAGCAAATACAATAAAGCATAAAACCATACATGTCAGAGTATTAAATTATTACATCATCATCAGTGGGTTAATAATTTCCATAAAGCATAAAACCATACTGCCTTAGTGGATTTGCATTGTTCTTACACATTTCAATGGGAAATGTTATAAGGGTTTTAGGGTGACACTAATTACCAGTATTTATTTTCCTTTCTTTAATTTCTCCTTATGGTTTTTAGTGTAGGTTTGAACTATGACAGTGGGTTAATAATTTCCAAAAATTCTGTAAAAATTGCAGTGGGTTGCCATTGGCTATCCTAGCTGGTTTTAGGAATTTGAGGCTTAAACTATAAGGGCTATGCTTTAGACAAAAATAACAAGGGTGGTGTAAAATGGGCCACTTTACACTACACCTCACCATTAGAGTTGAGTTTCTTCCCAAGGGTCATTTTTGTTGGGATCTAATAGTAATACTAAACCTCTGTTCCAAAATCCATAGGAAGTTAATTGGTGATTATTTAATTGTGATTTTCTAAAGTTTAATGCCAAAAAGATGCTTATAACTAACTTGTCATTTGAAAAATATCAAACAACAGATTTTGTATTTTTCCTCTGTTCATAATAACCAAACATTAGTTATCCCAAAGTTTGGGGTGTCTTTGCCTTAGGGTTATTTTTGTAGGGTTTTTCTAAGTTATCCTTATTTTATTAATTTAAAAGGTATCCTTCTTATTTTATACTAAACCAGGGTATGATATATTTTTCCAGTGAACTACATTAAATAAGTATCCTAACAAAAATAGGGGTGCTCTCTGGTTCATGGTTTAAATTACATTTTCTATTTTTCTTATCTTTAAGCATATTATGGAATAAGGGGAAAAAACCAACTTAATAGAGTGAACAGAGAGGTTCAATATTTTTAAACAGGTCAGTAGGTAGATATAAACTTCTCCAAATTTTTCTAACCCTAGTCAAATAGCACAACTATTTTTCTTACCATTATTGAGCTTTTGGCCAAAACTAACATTAAATCAGAGTTTTAAAATCTTCCTTAATACCAAGGGGTTTTATATTTTTCTTAAATAGGTTACATTAATTAGAGTCTGACAAAATTGGTTTGACCCAATTTGGATGCACTAAACATAAGTTATGAATTTTTAAAGTCTCTGTTCAATTTTAAAATAGATTTTAAAATGAGTTTCCTGGAAAAACGGTTTACACCGGGGTCCCTGGGTTTAAAACAAATCAACCCTCGCAGATCTACCCTCGCGCCACTGTTTCCCTGTGTCTCTGACATTTCACAAAACCCCCCGACCTTCTCTCCCTCTCACCCGCAGTCCTTCCCCCAACTGAAACAGTAACCGCGGGAAAGAAAAGGGTGGCGCGGCTTACCGGCGGCGAGGGAGGTCCGGCGAAGGGTGGGGTTGGCTCGGGGAGACTCTGGCGGTCACGTCGAGGTACGGCTTGACGTCGGGGATGGCCGGAATCGCCCAGTCCACGAGCGCAGGCGGGTGTGCTCGTCGGCGGCGAGTGTACCGGCCAAACTACGGCGAACTGGTTCAATCCAAGGGCACGGTGAGCTTCACGGTGTAACGTAGCGACTGAGTGCACAAGGAATCGAAGGATGGTTGAGCGGTTTACCCGGTCCACGTACTCCGGCTGGGTTGAGAGCTCCGGCGAGCGTGGACTGGCTTCTCCGGCGAAGCAAACTCCGATTCCTCGCTCGGGGAGCTTCACGGAGACGTGCACAGTCTTCTCCGAGGGCTGGACGGGGTTGGGAATGGCTCTGCTGGCCGGTCTACGGTGACAGGGGGATTGGGCGGCCGCGGACTCGCTGCGCACGGGCAAACGGCGACGAGCTAACTCCGGTGAGGTTTTGAGGGTGCGCGGAAGAGTGTATTCGAAGCCTGGGAGGGTTTTATAGGCTCGGGCGTGGGCCACGGCGCTGGTTTGGCTCGGGCGCGGCGCTGGGCACGCGGGAGCGCGCGCGGGCGTGCTCTGGCGCGGGCAGAAGGCGTCGAACACGTGGAGGTGAGTTTCTTCCATTGTTCAAACGTCTCCAGAGATCGCATACGTGCGAATCTTGCCATGAATCCGGCGCAGACCTCCTCCTGGCACCTAGGGCTATCTCACATGTGTGAGTTCCAAAGGAAGATACGCCCTAGATCAGGAGATAGACAGGCGCCAAATCTGGCTTGTCTCACTGCCCACTCTGCGACAAAACTGATGCCAACCCCTGTCAAACGTCCAAGTCTCGGTCTCCACTTTTTCCAGGGGGTGCCTTAGGTGGTATACCACATTTTTGGTATAGAACCCAAGTGGTTTTGGTGCCATCTTCAAGGTGAACAGGGTTGATCCTTAAACTAGGGTTAAAAATGGAGTTAGGGAGAGATAGAGAGCTCTAGCTCTCTCTCCACTTGGAGATTTGAATTGGGGTTTCTCCAGGGGTCTTTTTGCATTATTCCTCTCCCCTAATTGCTGGTTATAAGGTTGCTTAGGGTTTGGGTAAAGATTTCCCATGCTTTGCACATTTGCTCACTCTCTTTCCCCCCTTTACTTAGGGTTTTGGAAGATAGGGTTTAGAAAGAGGTCTAGGGTTCTTCTCCCCTCTTATCCAGGGTAGTAAGTGAGCAAGGATTAGAGTAATGCTTCTTAGGTCATTGGCAACATGGTTAGCACATGGTCTTTAAAGTTCTTTGGTGTGGCCCTAAGCCTCTATCATATGTGATCAAAGCCTTTAGTATCAAGGTGGGCTCCAACCAAGGTAACACCTGGGGTGTTACAATTTGGGGATTGGAAGGCTAAACTAGGGCTAAACTAGAGCTAGACTAGAACTACTCCTAATGCATAAAGGTAAAAACGAGTAATAGACTTGATTTGATCGATTATTGGGGGTTCAATCGGCCGTAGCCCTTCATCTATATAAAGGGGAGGTCTGGATCCGTTTCCAACTGTTTCCCGAGTTAATCCCGCGGTTTTAGGTAACAAATCCCGCGAGAAACTAGGAACCCTAACTGACTCTGCGCGCGCGCGGACCGTCCGCGCCGCCACCGCGGACCGTCCGGACCGCGGACCGTCCGGCCTCAGGGCCGGACCGTCCGCAAGGCTCATTTTAGCCTCCAACATATGCCCCCCTGCCTTTTGGTGAAGGTTGACGAACCAAAAGCATATGAACTAAACCTGATGCAAGTCATCGGCTTTTCAAAATAGAGATCATTCAATAAAGCACCAATGTATAAAGGCCGTTTTGGATTGTATCTTTCTCGGCCATGACCATTTGATTAATGGATCAAAATGAATAAAATGGAGGTGCCCCCCAGTATGGATAGACAAAGGGACTATACATGTACCATGGATTTATCATCGTACCATTCCATGTTTGAACAGGATAATATACTGACGATGAGTAAACGGGTGGAAAGTACCCTGGTCTCATAGGATGAATAGGCGATGCTTGTTGTGTCACCTTTCGGGCCGTTTTGTTTACCCGTTTCGTTTTAGTAGGTGACCGAGGTTTCTTCGTTGACCGATCACGTAGAACGGTCTTCGCGCTAGTATTCTTGGAGAGCAACTGATCAACAGTAGAGTCAGCTTTGATCAGCCGACCATTTGTGCTTCGCCGTTGTGTCTCCTTCCCTTTTAAGGTTTTGTGTGGAGGCTGACACCTTTGGGCATAGGCGGACTGTCCGGCAGAGTTAGCCGAACCGTCTATCTGAACACCGGACCGTCCGCACGTAGGTGCCAGATCGTCCGTGATGCTCAGGACAGGCTGTCGTGCTTGACTCATTAATTGTGCCTGCCCCCCGGTGCCTCTGGACTTTTTAGCCTTATCGTCCGGAGCCTTTCGAACAATCTCCTTTTGTGATATATTCGATGTGCGAGGACTACCAATGATGATGTCTTTGCTTTTGCCTTTATCGGCCATTTCGGGCCGAACTAAGATCTTTTTGCATGCGATATCTATTGTATTAACAAGAAATGGTTGTGTGTCCACTTGCATTTCCTGAAAAGCCAATCGGCCCTCATTTATGGCCGATTGTACCTGTCGACGAAAAACATTACAGTCATTGGTGGCATGAGAAAAAGAATTATGCCACTTACAATAAGCACGTCTCTTTAATTCATCTATAGGAGGGATAGTATGAGTTAATTTAATGTTGCCATTTTTAAGTAGCTCATCAAATATCTTATCGCATTTGGCAACATTAAAGGTAAATTTAATCTCTTCTTGCCGATTCTTTTGAACCGGCTGTAAGGAAGAACATGCTGAAGATTTGGCCTTTGTTGGCCAAATAAACTCAGTGGTATATACATCTGCGGATTCATCATCTGAACTATCACGCTTTATTAGATGTATAGTACGGCCGGCCGATTTTGATGTCTCTTTAAATCGGCTTTCACAGGCTAAAGCCCGCTGATGTAGCTGGGCTATCGAAAAGAACTGGGTCCCATCTAATTTGTCTCTTAAGTAGGATAGCAACCCATTAAAAGCTAACCCTGCTAGCTCTTTGTCTGCGACATGGATCCGAAAGCATCGGTTTCTAGTGTCCCGGAACCTCCGGATATAATCATTAACCGATTCTTCGCGTCCTTGTCGAACTGAAGCTAAGTCAGCTAGTCCTAATTCATATTCCCCGGCAAAGAAATGTTCATGAAATTTACTTTCTAACTCATTCCAGGAATTAATGGAATTAGGAGGCAGGGCGGCGTACCATGCAAAAGCGGTACCAGTAAGGGATAGAGAAAATAACCGAACACGAAATGCTTCTCCATCGGCCAATTCACCTAGGTGTGCTAGGAACTGGCCTATGTGTTCGTGTGTGCTCCTCCCATTCTCACCAGAAAACTTAGAAAATTCTGGTATCCTTGCCCCTTGCGGATATGGGACAGTGTCAAACCGGTGATTATACGGCTTTTGGTATGATTGCCCTACTCTGGCTACACTAACTCCGAACTTATCTCGAAATAGTTCAGTCATCTCTTCCCTAATTTTTTCCATTGCACCCGGTGGCAGACCACCGGATTCTGGGCTGTGGGGCTCATTTGGTCGGGTATTAGTATACCGACCTTCTTGCCGTGACCGATCGATAGTGTTGATCGGTCTGTGGTTGTATGGTACGTTATGGTTTAAATATGTAGAGGGCGAAACATACTGCTGCTGTGGTGTGTAATAATTTGGTGCATGGTGTGCAACAACAGGTTCTGCGTATGCGTATCCAGCTTGTCCGGTGGTAAATCCGAACTGACCGGTTGCGTTCGCCATTATCGGGACGCCATGTGGTAGTCCTGGTGCGGGCCCGGACTGTCCGGCAAGGAAAGCCGGACGGTCCGCGTAAGGGCCGGACGGTCCGGGCAGAAGCTCGGACGGTCCGACCGTGTCCAGGGTCACCGATCTGCCAAGCAGGGACGGCGGTGGTCCTAGGGCGGCCCCAGACTGTCCGGCAGAGCAAGCCGGACGGTCTGCATATGGGCCGGACGGTCCGGGCAGAAGCTCGGACGGTCCGACCGTGTTCATGGGTGCCGATCTACCAAGCAGGGATGGCGGTGGTGGTACTTGTCCTGTATAGGAGTTCATCGGCATACCATATAATGGCTGGGGCTGCAAATCCCCATTTGTTGCCGATGTATTAGACATAGATATCCTGTTACTAGTCTCATATGATGGAAAACTAGGAGCAACAGACTTCTCCAACGTACGCGTTAATTTTCTAATTGACTCTTCTAACCCTACAATCTGTTGTTTCATTTGATCCTGCTGCTGATCTACATAATATTTAATAGATTGGATATCGTCGGGTTTACTTACGTTGGGGACTTGAAGTGAAGACAGAAGAGATGCAACGTCAGTCTCTCCATGTTTGATAACCTTCTGGTGGCGATCCACCGTGTATTGCGACAAGAATTTCTCCTTCGCTTGGCGCATGTAGTCCTCGTATTGCTGTTGCTCATCGGCTGTTAGATTTTCGACAGCCGTCTTCAGGATATTATCTGGGGAGATATCGGTGTGATCTTTAGAACCGGCCATTTGAGGGCCTGATTTTAGTAGATCTAAACACCTGTCCCCAGCGGAGTCGCCAAAAAGTATGTTGACGCCTTTTTGGAGCGCCAAACACTCAACAAGAACCGATGGCGGTGCTCTCTGGTCAGGCGCGGACGGTCCGCGGCCAGGGGCCGGACGATCCGCGACCTGGCGCAGGGGCTAGCGTTCCCTGCCTGACGGCCGGACGGTCCGCGCCCTGAGGCCGGACGGTCCGCGCGTGCGCAGGGGCGGCGGAGGTCGTCGGCGACGCCTGGATCTCGCTCCCGGGAGGGACCCCGTCGGGGAGGAGAGATCCTAGGTGGTGTCTAGGCTCGGGCAGGCCGACCTAGACTCCTCTAATCGACGTAGAGTCAAAGAGAGACAGAGAATTTGGGGATTGGAAGGCTAAACTAGGGCTAAACTAGAGCTAGACTAGAACTACTCCTAATGCATAAAGGTAAAAACGAGTAATAGACTTGATTTGATCGATTGTTGGGGGTTCAATCGGCCGTAGCCCTTCATCTATATAAAGGGGGAGGTCTGGATCCGTTTCCAACTGTTTCCCGAGTTAATCCCACGGTTTTAGGTAACAAATCCCGCGAGAAACTAGGAACCCTAACTGACTCTGCGCGCGCGGACCGTTCGCGCCGCCACCGCGGACCGTCCGCGCCGCCACCGCGGACCGTCCGCGCCGCCACCGCGGACCGTCCGGACCGTGGACCGTCCGGCCTCAGGGCTGGACCGTCCGCAAGGCTCATTTTAGCCTCCAACAATATGGAAACCAAAATCAAATACCCTAAAAAGTTGTGAATGAAAACTAACATGGTTCCTGAACCATATCTGAAATCCTTTTTGAAGCATTCTTTCAATGTTAGGCACCCCTTTACTCTCTAATTCATCTCTGAACATTCTACAGAAAATTATGATAATATTAGAACATACCATGTGTACAATACAAAAGGGGTACCTTAAAAAAGTGTGAATACAGTAACATACTTCACATATTTCTCAACTTGACTGCAGTTGTTCAACACATACCACACCATTTGATCTATTCCATTATCATCATATACAAGTTCCTGTGCAGAAGTAAAATTAACTCCATGCCCAAAAACATCAACACCATAGGCTTCTTCATCAGAAAAACCTTTATTTCTAGGTTCTCGATTAAATCTTGTTTCCACATCATCCATGTATCTAGAGCAAAATGTCAAGCACTCATCGGCAATATATGCCTCGGCAATTGAACCTTCTGGTCGGGCCCTATTCCTCACATACCGCTTCAGAGTGTACAACCGCCTTTCAATTGGGTACATCCACCCATATTGCACAGGGCCTCGAAGCAATGCGTCATCAGGTAAATGTACAACAAGGTGCACCATCACGTCAAAGAAAGCCGGGGGGAATATTTTCTCAAGCTTCACCAAAATTATAGGGATTTCTTTCTTCATTTCAGACAACACATCCTTGTTAAGAGTTCTGCTGCACAATTCCCTAAAAAACCTCCCTAACTCCGCTATTGCTTCATAAATATCCTTGTCCAAAAATCCTCTGATGGCAGCTGGTAATATTCTTTGCAAAAGAATATGGCAATCATGTGTTTTTAGCCCTTTGTAACTTGGTTCCCTCAGCATTTAAACACCTTGAGATGTTAGATGCAAATCCATCTGGGAATTTTACCTCCTGAAAAAAATCACAAAAGGCCTTCTTTTGTTCTGTGGACAAGGTATACCGAGCATGAGGCATCTCACATGAATCTCCATCCTCTCTAAATTGCAGCTCCTTTTTAATTCCCAAATCTTTCAGATCAAAGTAAATCATCTATAAGAGGCTCTAAAAATATATCAAAGTCCTTTCCAGGTGATTTAGGACCAGGAATAAGCAAAGCCATCATGAAATTTGACTCCTCCATGCATGCCCAAGGTGGAAGATTGTATGGCACAACAAATATGGGCCACATGCTGTATCTAGTGTTTTGTTCTGAAAAAGGATTAAACCCATCAGTAGCAAGCCCAAGCCTAAGATTTCTAGCTTCTTTTGCAAAATCTGGATATTCTCTATCGAAATCTTTCCATGCCTCTCCATCAGCTGGGTGGCTCATTTCCTTGTCACTACACTTCCGTTTTAACTCATGCCATATTGCTGCTTCTGCTGCTTCATAGGTCACAAACATCCTCTTTAGCCTAGGTACCAAAGGAAAATGTCGTAACACTTTCTGTGGAATCTTCTTTCTTTCAACGTCTTTCCGTCTTGAGAGACCACAAACAGGGCAATTGTCAAGCTTGGCATATTTTTTTCTGAAAAGCACACAATTATTGAAGCACACGTGTATTGATACATATCCAAGACCTAATTTCTTTATAAGACTCTTTGCTTCATTATATGATTTTGGGAGTGTATTGCATTTTGGGAATGCTTCAACCAACAACTTTAATATTGCAGTAAATGCAGAGTTAGTGATCCTATATAATGACTTCATATGAAGAAGCTTTACGACAAAGGACAACCTTGAAAATTTGGTACAACCAGGATAAATATGACATTTCGCCTCTTTCAGCACTACACTATAAAATGACTCATTGTCATCATTAGTATTGTCTCCATCCTCATTTTCACCATCCTCTTTATCTTGCTCTTTTGCAGTGCATAGGTCTTGTAACATCTCATCAAAACGATCATCACCATAGCTGTCATCCTCAATCACACCTGTCCCATGTATCGAATGACCGGCATCTTCCTCAAAGTTCTCTCCATGATGAATCCATCGATATATGTACTTTCCATCCCATTCATTAATATATGCTTCTCCACAAAGGCTTGATGAAAGGACTTTTGGTTGAGACATCTACTACATGGACACAAAATATCTTCATCCTCACCGAATTTTCTTTGAATAAAGCTCATAAATTCTTTGACACCATTGATATATTCAGGGGAAAACAATGTACCATTCAACCAACTTCTATTCATCTAATAAAGCATCGCAGAAAAACATCAATTAACATTTTTTCACAGGTTTCGAAAGCTAGATCTAACAAAGTCAAGCAAAAAACACAGACATACCTTGGCGATCTATTTGTGCTGAGGCGAGAACAAGGATTGCCCGAACACCAAGCTGAACAATAGCAGATGGATTCAGGGTGCCTCGGTCTAAGGTTGTTGGCCGGCGACCTACAGATGTCGGCGCACGGCGGGTGGCGGTGATGTGTGCTGCAATGGCAGGTGGAGGTGAGCAGGATGGTGCCGTAGTGAAGCAATGTTGTAGAAGACAAGAGCTATTTGGATTTGCTTACCAATCCGAGCAGGATTCGCCGGCGTCGACGTCCACCCTGTCTGGGTGGATTTGCCGTCGTCCTGGCGGCGGAGGCAGAGAATTGGGGACGAATCCAATCTGGGCGGTTTTGTTAAGTGTGCAGAATAGAATGTAAAATTTTATATACAACGTCGTACGAGTAGCCTAGTGGTAAGCGTGGTGGGTTCCTTGTAGGAGGTCTCAGGTTCGAATCCCTTGGCAACAATTCTCTTTTGCTGTATTCTTTTTTCCTGGTTTAATACCTTTGCAATTCATACCTGACACATGGGCCCAATCTGCAATGAGCTAATAAGGTGGCCGACTAATGGCATTTTTTTTGCTTGGTTGTACCATGACGGTTTTTATTTTGTCATAGTGGCATCATGTACCATGGGATAAATTGTGACATTTCATATCTAATGATCTGTGACGATTTTGAGTGAACGTCACCATACTTTGGGCTAGAAAATTTGGGCTTGTGGGTCTATGACGAAAAATCTATGATCGTCACAAATGGTAGCATATTAGTGACGTTTTTTATAAACGTCAAGAGAAATCCGTCATAGATTACATGATTTGTTGTAGTGTTGAGTCATAACCAAGAGGAAATCCTTTTGTCTATCCCCATTCCAGCTAAAACTACTGGCAGAATATATGAAGCCATCATACCGGAGATCAAGGATATTCCAGTAGTATGTGAGTTCCCAGATGTCTTTCTAGAAGATTTGCCTGGACTACCACCTAAAAGAGATGTAGAGTTTGTAATTGAGTTGAAGCCCGGTACGGCTCCCATTTCTAGAAGATCGTACCGGATGCCTCCAAATGAGCTGACAGAACTGAAGATTCAATTACAAGATCTACTAGAGAAAGGATTCATCCAGCCACGCTCTTCACCATGGGGTTGTCCAGCCATATTCGTCAAGAAGAAGGATCAAACATTACGGATGTGCGTGGATTATCGACCCCTGAATGAGGTCACTATCAAGAACAAGTACCCTCTTCCACGGATTGACATTCTATTTGATCAACTGACTGGAGAAAGGGTATTCTCCAAAATTGATCTCAGGTCGGGCTATCATCAGATCCGTATTCGGCCCGAGGATATACCAAAGACCGCATTTACCACGCAGTATGGATTATTTGAGTACTTGGTAATGTCTTTCGGACTGACGAATGCTCCTACCCACTTCACTTATCTGATGAACTCGGTATTCATGCCCGAGTTGGACAAATTTGTGGTGGTCTTCATAGATGATATTTTGATATATTCAAAGAATGAAGAGGAGCATGCTCAACATTTATGGATTGTATTGACGCGCCTAAGGGAACATCAATTATATGCTAAGTTCAGTAAGTGCGCGTTTTGGCTGGAAGAAATTCAATTTCTGGGACATGTGTTATCTGCCAGGGGGATTGCGGTAGATCCCAGCAAGGTCAAGGATATTTTGGAGTGGAAACCCCCAACCACTGTTCATCAAGTCCGAAGTTTCCTTGGACTGGCAGGCTATTACTGCCGATTTATACCAGATTTTTCTAAGCTTGTGAAGCCAATCACAAGTCTATTGAAGAATGAGACTAAATTCAATTGGTCTTCAAAGTGTAATGAAGCTTTTGAGCAAAAAGATATTATTAACCACTGCTCCAGTATTGGCTCAACTAGACATTAATAAGCCCTTTGATGTGTATTGTGACGCATCAGGCAGTGGTCTCGGCTGCGTATTAATGCAAGAGGGCTGAGTAATCGCGTATGCTTCATGGCAGTTGCGCCGACATGAGGAGCATTATCCCACTCATGATCTGGAGCTAGCTGCAGTGGTTCATGCCCTGAAGATATGGCGTCATTATCTACTGGGAAATGTCTGTCATATTTATACAGACCACAAAAGTTTGAAATACATCTTTCCCAGTCCGAGCTCAATATGAGTCAAAGGAGATGGCTCGAGCTAATCAAGGATTATGAACTGTAAATCCATTATCACCTAGGCAAAGCAAATGTAGTGGCAGATGCACTTAGTCGCAAGGCCTCCTGCCATTGTTTAACCATGAGGACTTCTGACATTACATTATGCCAAGAGATGGAAAATCTGAACCTAGGAATGATTCAGCAAGGGACTTCAAATCACTTGAAGCTGGAATCAGACATCCTACAAAGGATAATTGACGCACAAAAGAATGATGAGGGTATGAGACATGTACGTGAGAAGATAAGGGCTGGAAAAGCCAATTGTTTCAGAGAAGGCGACCAAGGTGTTGTATGGTTCAACAATCGCATAGTTGTGCCAAAGAATAAAGAAGTCCGCCAGCAAATTCTAGATGAAGCACATCGTAGTCGTTATTCTATTCATCCCGGAAGCACTAAGATGTATCAAGATCTAAAACAGCATTATTGGTGGACGAAGATGAAAATTGAAATGGCACGCTATGTGGCTAGATGTGACACCTGTAAACGTGTCAAGGCCATACACTTGAAGGCTGCTGGTCCATTACAATCTCTACCAATACCAACATGGAAATGGGAAGATATTAGTATGGACTTTATTGTGGGATTGCCCAGAACCGTAAAAGGGTATGATTCTATCTAGGTTATAATTGATCGGCTTACAAAAATTGCTCATTTTCTGCCAGTCAAGATAGATCACCCAGTTACTGTCTATGCCAAATTGTACATTGCTCGTATTCTTAGTCTGCATGGTGTTCTAAAGACTATAGTGTTGGACCGTGGACCTCAATTTGTAGCCAAGTTTTGGGAAGCACTTCACAACTCCCTGGGTACTAAGTTGCTCCATAGTTCGGCCTATCATCCTCAAACCAGTGGGCAGACTGAGAGGGTAAATCAAATACTTGAGGATATGCTGCGAGCATGTGTTCTGGAATTCCCACAGAAATGGGATGATTGTTTACCATTAGCGGAGTTCTCATATAATAATAGCTATCAAGAAAGCATTAAGATGGCACCCTTTGAAGCTTTATATGGACGACAATGTCGTACTCCGCTAAATTGGTCTGAACCTGGTGAAAGGTCTTTCTTCAGGCCTGATATGGTGAAAGAAACCGAAGAAAAAGCCCAAAGAATAATTCATAATTTGAAGAAAGCTCAAGCTCGTCAGACAAGTTATGCAGACAAGCGACGACAACCCTTGTACTTTCTCGTGGGAGATTATGTTTACTTAAAAGTTTCACCAATGAAGGGCATATCGCGATTTGGGGTTAAAGGGAAGCTTGCACCTCGGTACATTGGTCCATTTCCTATACTTGAACAGTGTGGACCAGTGGCATATCGACTTCAACTACCTGAAACCTTGTCTGCTGTACATAATGTGTTCCACGTGTCTCAATTAAAGAAATGTCTTCGGGTTCCCGATCGAACCATTGAAGTAACAGATGTTGTCCTGGAGCCGGACTTGACATATTCTGAGCACCCTATTCGAGTCTTGGATCAAAAGGACAGGGTTACCCGAAGAAAAACTCTCAAGTTTTACAAGATACAATGGAACCAGCATTCCGAATATGAGGCTACTTGGGAAACTCAAGACTTCTTGGACAAGAATTTCCTAGGCTTTTTAGCCTCTTGTAATTTGTAAAGTGTATAACATTGTTGTAATAAAGGAGTGAGCCCCAAACCACCCCTGCCTTGTACCAAAACTTAGGGAATAGAAATGTGAAGCATTTCCTTTTCCACTACTTACCCTAGGACTTTTAATCTCGGGATGAGATTCTTTTATGGGGGGAAGGATGTAACACGCCTGGTGTTACTGTTACTAAAACTTGAGCATAACATCATAAGCATTGGCATTGCATATGTTTGACACACCTAGAGTGCATTCATTAGGCAAGAATTTCAAACAAGTTGTATTGTTATGGCATTTTACAAACAAGACCCTAGTGTAGGGTAATTAACCTTAAATAGGTATCTAAAGGGTAAAGCAAGACCCAAATAGAGAAAACTCTAAAGTTTAAGGGAAATAATCATAAAATGTTACAAGGGATGGACCTAAGTTACACTCACACCCTTGAAATACCAAAAACCATAAAAAGGACCCTAGAAAACCCTAAAAACCAAACCCTAGGGGGTTAAGTGTAAAATCAGTCCACTTTTGGACCAAAGTGCAAAAATCATGATAATAAAGTGCCCTAAGTCATAGGGTTCACAATCATGAAGATTTGCAATCCAAAACTTGAGATTTGGACTTAAGTGCAAAAGAGCCACACTTGACCCTTTTGATGAAGTCTGAAAATCAATGGTATGGGCTCAACTTTGGAGCTCTGTAGCTTTCAAATCCTAAGGTTTTTGCCCTAGGTCACCACATCAAATTTGTAGACCTATCAAAGGATAACAATTTTGCTTAAGAGTGTAAGCACAGTTGTCATGAAAAATTTGGAGATAATCACACTCAAAGTCAGGCTGTCAGGCTGTTAAAGTCTGAATTTCAGACTGACAATAGGACTACATGAACTTAGGGCTTAATTTTAAGCAAGATCCAAAGACTTTTTGTGGGAGCACAATGTAGCAAAGTTATAGCTGGTTTGTAGCTCTACAACTTTGGTGCAGAGAGATGATGAAGTTGCCATGCGAAATCTGGAGAAAAATTGCCCTGAATTTGCTCTGTCAGCTGAACTGAAGAGGGATGCCATGGTACGGTAACTGAAGAAGATGAGTATCAGTGATATTGCCGCCGACGATCCCTCCGCCGCGATTCGTGCCGTCGATGTCCCGATTTGTGCCCGGAGTGGATGGATAATGTCGTGGGGTGAAAAATCATCGTCGTCGATGAGCTGGACGCCACTCCGGCTAGCCGCCATGCCTGTCCCCTTGCTCACCGATCCCTTGGATAAGGTTCTCACCGCCGTTAAGCCATCACCGCCGTCCGCCGCGTGTCTCTACCTGTCCACCACATCGCCGTGAACCCTTGTGACTCTCCGTGGCTCGTCGGAGTGACTGCCACGGTAATAGGACACTAATCGTGCGCCAGTAAACTCTTACTTCTCCGACCGCCGCGCGTCGTCGCTCAAATCCCCGGCCACCGCTTTCACTTGGTATAAATTGACCCCGCCGTGAGCTCGGTTGGATCATCACGAACCTAGCCGCCAAGAATCGTCCTCAGTCGATCGCCAGTGAGCCTCAATTTTGGATTTTCCCCAATTCGGTTTCCGCCACCGTAAAACACACCCCGTCGTGGTCAGCCCAATTCAGGTCAATTCCTCCCCTCTGCTCCCTTGTTCAAGCATTCTCATACGTCTGTGATACACGCCAACCCACCCAATTGCACTAGGAAACCACTAGTCACCAGGAACGCGTGCAATTGTCCTCATCGTCCGTGGTCCGCATGGATAGAGCTTGATAGATTACCAACCATAAAATTAAGTTGGGGGAATTGATCGGGGAAAGTCCAATTCGGTGTCAGCCGCTCGGTGGCACCAGTCTTAGCTCCCTCCGGCCAGTCTAGCTCGCCGGAGCTTTGCCCCCTTGTTCGGTGCGCCGTCGAGGACCTCATCGTGTAAAGAAATAGAACTAGAGGGGTTTTTCTGCAATCGTCAGTGACTCATCTAAACAGTGTTTCGGTCCCGCTTCCAGTTATTCCATTAGCGAGGGGCATTTTTGCAAAGTCGCCGCGGGCACGCGCGCGTGGGCGCGCTTCTGCCCTAGCTGGGCCGGCTCGGGCTGATTTCGGCCCGAGACTGTTCATTAATTTTCTTTTTCTTTTTCTAGCAAGCTTTGGAAATCTATAAGAAATTGTAGAAAAATCCTAAAAATGTCAAAGCAATTTTCCTAGATTCCTTATTTTCCATAATATTTAATAAAAATAGTTTTATGATTTTCAGGACAAATAGGGAATTTTGGGTCATTTAAAATAGCCTAAAGTATTGCTTCTGGATTTTTAGAAAATCAATAATAATTCCAAAAATGCCCAAACTTTTTATATGAACTCAAAATAATATTTAGAAGCCTTGGGTAAATTTTGGTATGATTTGGACCTTGTTTGATAATTAGAACCCAAAACCCCCACCCCCTGCTCTTTGAACTTCACTGTTGACTCCGGAAACCCTAAGTTTCTCGGAGAACCATGAAGGAAAATTGTATTCAAGATCTTAGATAATAAATTCTTATTATCTTTGCACTCTCATGAGCATTACATGGCATTCATTTATATATATATATATAAATGGTTTGTTGGGGGCCTTCGTCCTCCGAAGGTCCTCAAAAACATGATTTGACAATGTTTTCCAAGTGGATTATGTGAACAGGTATCTTCGGACTCAGAATTATGAACATGAAGTACGGTCAGGACGAAGCCTGAACCAGACGAAGGGGGATTAAAATGGAGGACGGGCTGATTACCAAGTTCCACGAAGGATGGTGCACAGCCGAAGCTGTGCGCAGGGAAGCTTCGGCGCGATGGCAGAGAAAGGGAACCGACTTAAAGACGAAAAGACTACTTGGGCCTTGACAGATTTCCATAAGTCATTGGCAAATGTAATGGTCATGAATGTAATTTTACGTGGGCTGCGTCCCGCGTCTATAAATAGATGAACAGTACTCCCGTACTGTTCACGCTGACTTGGCATTTGCTTTTGCGTCACGCTTGTACCTTTTTACCTTCTCTCAGGACCGAAGGTACACTTGTAATTTGAAATCATTTCTATTTCTCCATGTTAATAAAATAGAAATGATTCCATGATGATGTCTATATTATATTTCATGCTTTATATGAATCCTTCGTCATTAGTTGTTATATTTACGAAGGTATGTCTCTTATGACCTTCGTCCGAAACTCATTATTTCCCGAAGGGACATAATGTTTCGAAGGACGAAGGACTTTAACACTTAACACTTTTTATGTTGCCTTGTTCTTAACTCTTAGCATTTGAGAACAAGTCCCCAACATTGGCGCCCACCTCCGGTGAACTCACTTCCACTTCGAGTTTTTTGAACACCTTCGGAAGCTATAGACCTTCGCTATGGCGCCGAAGAAAGCTTCAGCGACTGGGGCTGCAGCACTGCAACCGCTGGACCCCAACCAGGAGACCGTCTCTCTTCGGGAGGCCCGAAGCCAGAAGAGGAAGGCCGTCAGCCCGACGCTTCAGGAGGATGAACTAGACCAAGAGATCAGGGATATGGAGATGCTTCATCAACAGGTGCAGAGGAAAAAGGAAAAGATGGCCAGGCTAGCTGAGCTGCAAAGGCAGATAGACGAAGCTTCTGAAGAAGTTCGTCATCTTACCCATGATGAGCAGAACCGAAGGCCTCAACAAAAAGACCTTCATCAGGAGGGCTTCTTCAACGAAGATGACTGGTATGACAATTTCCATCATGGAAATTTTGTTTTCGATGATGCCTCTCCTCTGTCCGCTGAGCTGCAGGCTACACCTTGGCCTCCATCCTATAAGCCACCCCAGCTTCCCATGTTTGACGGCCACTCAGACCCGAAGCAGTTCTTGATGAGCTACGAAGCAACAGTGTCTTCGTATGGGGGCAATGCTGCAGTCATGGCAAAGTCTTTCGTTATGGCCGTCAGGAGTGTTGCTCAGACCTGGTATTCCTCCCTTCGACCCGGAACGATCACCTCATGGCAGAAGCTGAAGGATATGTTGTTAACCAGCTTTCAAGGATTTCAGACGAAGCCGGTCACTGCTCAAGCCTTGTTCCAGTGCACTCAGGATCATGAAGAATACCTTCAGGCGTATGTCAGAAGGTTCTTGCGTTTGAGGGCGCAGGCACCAACGGTGCCCAATGAAATTGTCATCGAAGCCATGATCAAGGGGCTTCGTCCTGGACCTGCAGCTCAATACTTTGCTAGGAAGCCTCCTCAGACTCTGGAGAAGCTGCTCCAAAAGATGGACGAGTACATTCGTGCCGATAATGACTTTCGCCAAAGAAGGGAGGAGGCCTTCAGGTTTTCTGAGATGACCAGGGGCTTCGGAGGAAGATTCTATCCGAGGCATGTCAGGTCCATCCACAACTCCACTCAAAATGATGATAAGGGGAGTCAGCAGAACAGGCCGCAGTGCTCCTCACAGGCTTCGGGGCAACAGCAAACTTTCTTCCGGCCACCAGCTCCAAGAGGCAGAGGCGCCAGGGGCTTCGGCGGAAGATTTGGAGATCAACCAAGGAGGATATTTTGCTTATTCTGTGGTGAAAACAAGGGCCATACCACCAGGATGTGCCATGTCACCATCCAGAAACAAAAGGAGCTAGCAGAAGCTGCAGCGCAACAGGGCCAGCCGAAGCAGGTCATGCATACTGCTTCGTATCATCAGCCTTACATCCCGGAGTACGTGGGCAACCACCCTGCAGTTTCTGTAGCTTCGGCGAGTCAACCTCAAGCTTCATGGCAACAGCCCCCGCCTCCACCTCCGCTGCAACAAGGCCAACAGCCAGAAGGGAGCCAATATGTTCCGCACCAAAGGGATCTCAGAGAGCAATCTGAAGCCCGCACAGTCAATAGTACTGTGCCAGAGTCGAAGCACATTTATTGACAAATATCCTACTTTGATAGCAGTCTTTTCCGTTTAAGTTCTATTTTCTGTGTAATAAAGAACATTTCAGTTTTCATATAATAGTTTCGTGGTTGGTTATCAGGAAAACCTATCTTCTCTACAGGCTTAAGTTGCTGAAGCTTAAAAATTTGCGATAACAAGGAGGACCTTCGGATTATTAAAAATTCTTCAACGCAACAAAAAGTCGTTCTAAGGAACGCAGAGTAAGTTGCCGAAGTTACAAAAAGCCGTTCCAAAGGGAGCGCAGTGTAAGTTTTTTGCTCCAAAGACGTTCCTAAGGGAATGCAGAGCATACAGCGAAAAGTCAACGCTGATACCGCCTAAAGTAAAAGGCGAAGAAGCTCCAAAGACGTTCCTAAGGGAATGCAGAGCTTATACCGCCTAAGTAAAAGGCGAAGAAGCTCCAAAGACGTTCCTAAGGGAATGCAGAGCTTATACCGTCTAAGTAAAAGGCGAAGAAGCTCCAAAGACGTTCCTAAGGGAATGCAGAGCTTACAAAGATATTTTGTGTGTATCTTCGGAACAAACGTCATTTGCATAACATAACATCATCACATCATTTTGCATAGCATAAGCATCATACATCATGTTGCATATGGCAAAAGAAGGGGACACAGTATCAACCTTCGAAAGGACGCTTTGAGAAAGTGCAAATTGTGTAAAATCACGAGAGAACACAATGATAATCTTCGGAATACAGCTTCGGAAAATGTTTTTACGAAGCATGGATGAGCTTCATCAGAGTAATATCGAAATTGTACAGCTTCGGGGAATGTTTTCACGAAGCATGGATGTGATTCATCAGAATAGTTTTAACGGAGAATGTCTTCTTCACGAAGCATGAAAAGAAGGGAAGGTGTTTTTTCGCCGAAGGCTCAAAAGTGGTATGTATGTAGAATTTCATGCATCGTAAAGAATTGAATAATGAAAAGAGACTTGTATATTACATTCAAATGTACAAAATATTACATAGATTACACTTCAAATGTTTTTTCTAAATAACACCTAGTCTTCTCTTAATACTACTTCGGCAGCCTCATTTAGAAGTTGTTCAACAACTTTATCCATGATAGCTTCGGCCATTTGTTTAATTTCGTCATCCCCTTTTGTGTGAATATCACCAGACGATCCAGCAGGTTCTGAGGGAAGAGAATATTTTTGCATTACTGTTACAAACCACGAGCAAAGTTTGAAATAAAAATTACAACACAATAAGAACGACTAATTAATACCTATTTGCCCTTCGGCAACTTCTGTCGCTTTCCTAGCATCATGGATGCCTTTTTCACTCCTTTGAATGATCTCTTGCGCCATTTCTCGGCCGCCGTTGTTCCAGACATCAGTAAAGAATTTGCCGCCAACCATGCTTGCTTCGGCCGAGGGGTCTTTGATGTCTTCGGAGGATAAGGCAGCTTCGGACTGAGCTAAAGATTTTACATGCCCGCAACCTTTCTTCTCCAAGACAGAAGCAACTCCCCTGGCGCCCGAAAAAGCGCAAATGTCACCGCGGCTACTCAGGATTTCCTCGAAGGCCTCTGCTTCGTGGCTGATCCATTCTATTGGACCTTCGGGATTGCCTCTTGAAAAATTCTCCTCACTGGAAAATGCGCCCACGCTGGCGAAGCTGGTTTTAATTTTCTTTACGCATTCCATGGATTTTTCGTAGCATTTTTTCTTAGAAGACCGAAGCTCTTCCACGGTTGCTTCCAAATGATCAGCCCATTGGTCGCTGCATTCCCGTCTTGTCTCTTCAAGTATGCGTTCTTCTTTCGCCCGGGCCAATTGCTTCTGAAGATCTTTAATTTCGCGTTTCTGAGCTTCGGTCTGAATCATTGCAGCAGCTTCGTCCTTTTTTATCTTGTCTACTAATGTAACCAGAATTTTATCTTTTTCTACAGCTTCGTTTCTCAGTTTAATAACTTCTGATCGTAAATTGTTGAATGCAATTTCATAGCTTTCATCTTCGGCACTCTTTTGTGCTCTTAATGCGTTGCTCAGGATTAAACCCTATACAAAAAAGAATCCATATAAGAATAAACGAATGAATTACGTATTGTAAAATTTTTTCAAACGTCTAATTCCCATACCTTCAGGCTATTATATGCAAGACTATCCGCGAGATCTTCCTTCGTCATAGCGCATAATCCAGCTTCGAGCTTCGGGAATCCCATACTTCTAGCCATCTCTCGGCAGACAGATAGTTCTTTATTATCAGGAAGGCAGTACAGGAAGTCATCTTCATTTGTCCCGTTAAACACTACTGCCCCCTTCGGATATTTTAGCTCTCTGGCATAGTAGTTAGCTTCGTAAGTCTCCTCTTCGGATAATTTCTTCCCCGAAGCATGTCGTACGATGTAATCGCGTATGCTGGAAGGAGCTTCGGGGGCGGCAGTGTCAATTTCTTTAACCAAAGCTGGTTCTGATATTTTCTCGGTCTCCAAAGATTGTTCCTTGGTGGGCTCTGAAGGCCCAGCTTCAGCTTCAGGTTGTTGCTTCGAAGCTTCAGCAACTTCAGCTTCGGTAGACACTTCAGCAACTTCAATAGTCCCCTTTGGAGTTGTGCTTGAAGACTTAATTGTCTCCAAAACATCTAACACGTTCACCATTCTTTTTCTTCTCGGGGTCACCGACGGGCCCTTTTGATTTTTTATTGTTTCAACATTTGCTGAAGGACTTAAGATTTCCGATATTTTTGGCTCTTCAATCTTCGGTTTTTCTGCTTTTTCAGCTGAAGGTGCTTCAGTTTTCTCTTCTATCTTCGGCACTGGAGCTGGTTCTGTAGCTTCAGAGGCCAAAGAGACTTCACCAATAAATTTTGGCACTGTGGCCGGCTCAATAAAGCACGCTCGGTGGGTGAGCACCTTCATCTTTTTCCTTTGCGGCGCTGGCTCACTAGTGGCACTCGTGGTAGCTTCTGTCGCAGGAGAAGTAATTTTTCTTTTGCGACCCAGTACCGGATAGTGATAGTCAGGGTAGACAAACCCGACTGCGTCAAATACCCGGTTGAGCCTTTTCTTCTTTCGGCCTCCGAAGGCTACTGATAACGCAGTATTCTCGGCCTTCGAATATGCCCCAAGCAGTTCGTCACTTAGTGTTTCAATGCTTTTCAGCCAGTCATCATCAGGTTCAACAAACTTATCTCCGTATTTGAATGTGTATTTCAGTCTGACTAGTCCACCTTCGTCGGATTCTTTGATGGTTTCTTTCGGCATTTCCCACTTTCCTGCAAGTGGCCACACTCTGAAGGCAATATGCTCTTGGACCAAGTCCCTTGTCCCAATGAAAGAGCAGACTACGCCGAAGGCTCTTTGGCATTCCTCGGCTGCTTCATCCATTTCAACCTTCGGCCTTCGAAGTCCGAAGCGTTGCCAGATGGGGCGCATAATAATACTCTTGACATTTTCTTGCGCTGTTAAGTCATTCTTTACATAGAACCATTCAGTCATCCAGGCTCCGGGCCACCTCTTCCGAAAGGTTGGCACAGGGCGGCTTGACCCGGAGCGGGCGCCGAAGCTGTAACACCCAAAGTTGTTGTGATATTGTTCTTCCCCCAGGGCTTCGTCTCGTATAACAATTCATGAATGTTGCAAAAGCTTTTAGCATCTGGTTCTAAACCTTGGCTTCTCGCAGCCCAGACAAACATCCCCATTCTTATGATAGCTTCGTGAGTAATTTGAAGAAGGTAGACTTGAAATGTCTTCAGGACTTCAACAACAAAGTTGCTTAGGGGGAATCGAAGCCCAGCCTTGAGAAAGCTTCGGAAGATTACGACTTCATCTTCTTCGGGGGTGGGAGAAGTCTTTTCTCCAGCATCAACCCTCACAATAGATATATCTCGGAAATACCTCCCCCTCATATTATCAATATGATTCTGCTTAATAGTGGTTTTCCCGAAAACCGTGTGACTTGGCCGCCATGGTCGATCTTCGGACTCTTCCCCGCCACTTTCTACATCGAAACTGTCGCTGTCACCAGTATCTTCGGACAAACCTTCAAGAATCTCTTTGGTGATTTTCTCCGTATTGGTCTCCGCCATCGCTATAAGGAACCCCAAGTTCTTCTCTTCGTCGAGACTCAGCTTCGTCTCAGCAGGGATCTTCTTACCTTCAGACATCTTCGGAAACGCTAAAAAACTGTTTTCAAGGCCGAAGCTTCAAAATCAAAAAGATCAGCAAATCTTAGTGCACAAGAGCTAAAAATTTAGTGGGCCGAAGCAAATGGCAAGTGTGCGTACCAAATAAGTTTGCGGTATGATCTTATTTATACCCCAGGGCGTTGAAAATTGAAAGACCCCGCTTGTCAGTGAATGTTGCTATTCTAGCAAAGGGAAGGTGTTTTTTCGGACCTTCGGCTCAAGGCCTTCGTCCATATCGCAATCTGAATTTATCATTAACAAATTGATATTGCGAGGGGCTACTGTTGGGGGCCTTCGTCCTCCGAAGGTCCTCAAAAACATGATTTGACAATGTTTTCCAAGTGGATTATGTGAACAGGTATCTTCGGACTCAGAATTATGAACATGAAGTACGGTCAGGACGAAGCCTGAACCAGACGAAGGGGGATTAAAATGGAGGACGGGCTGATTACCAAGTTCCACGAAGGATGGTGCACAGCCGAAGCTGTGCGCAGGGAAGCTTCGGCGCGATGGCAGAGAAAGGGAACCGACTTAAAGACGAAAAGACTACTTGGGCCTTGACAGATTTCCATAAGTCATTGGCAAATGTAATGGTCATGAATGTAATTTTACGTGGGCTGCGTCCCGCGTCTATAAATAGATGAACAGTACTCCCGTACTGTTCACGCTGACTTGGCATTTGCTTTTGCGTCACGCTTGTACCTTTTTACCTTCTCTCAGGACCGAAGGTACACTTGTAATTTGAAATCATTTCTATTTCTCCATGTTAATAAAATAGAAATGATTCCATGATGATGTCTATATTATATTTCATGCTTTATATGAATCCTTCGTCATTAGTTGTTATATTTACGAAGGTATGTCTCTTATGACCTTCGTCCGAAACTCATTATTTCCCGAAGGGACATAATGTTTCGAAGGACGAAGGACTTTAACACTTAACACTTTTTATGTTGCCTTGTTCTTAACTCTTAGCATTTGAGAACAAGTCCCCAACATGGTTATATTTAGAAAACGAGGAAGAAGTTGAAGTAGAATAAGAGAAGACTTCACCACCACCACCTGCGGAACATCAGGCAGGAAATTGTTTTTACTTTGACATCTGCGGATCCGAGCCTGACTCACCTATAAACGAAGGCAAGCCCCGGTGCATTTGCCACCTCCTTGACTCCTTTAAAATCTTTCTCACTTGCTTGATGTATTAGGTGATAGGAGTTGATTGATAAAACAATTCCTGCATTACCTTCCTTGAATTTGATTACCTTCCTTTGGATCCCTATTTTATAAAAAGTTTTTACTATGCTTAGTCTTGCTGTAGCAAAGAAAAGATTTTGTCGATTAAGGACCGGGCGGGTGACTTGCAAGAGAAGAGAGTCTCGGTGTAGTGTCTCCGTCTGAGTCGATTAAGGACTGTGTCGATGTAGGCTTGATGACCGAGGACCCTTTAACTGGTCACATGCCTCGTCATGGGTAAGCTTTGCCTCGGGCAGACTAAGGCCAGAATAAGATACCACGCAATGGGAGTGGAGAGATGGCGAGAGTAGCGTGTACCCTCCATGGCAAGAGGCTGGACGGTGGTGTATCTGTGCTCTCGATTGGCGTGAACCTGATCTGGTCTTAAGAACCCCGGTGGCGGGTTGACATATGCAAGGGTTAAGTGGTACATATGTCGTGTGATTGGAGATCCTCAGCTGAGTATAATCGATTCGGATCGCCGTACCTCCGCGGTTATGGAGACTTGGTCACTGACTTATACGTAGAACTCCAGTGAAGATGAAGGGTTGTTAAGAAATCGGCTAGTACAGGTCAAGTGCTTGAACTAGGGTAGAAAGAACTCTAGTTGCAGGTAATTTCACTTAACTTTACAATAAAACTGGATTTTTTAAGGATCCACTTTTAGTAAGCATTTTCGCAAACAGAGTCTTTGATTATTGAGAAACCTTACCTTGACTCCCTTATAACCAGCATATCCTTGAGAGTCTTTTCTTTAGTCGGGTAAGTCTTGCTGAGTAATTCCATACTCAGGGTTTTATTCCCTATTGTTTTTAGGTGAGGAAGCAACAAACTTTTGTTGTTTCTGTTCCAAGGTGGTCCCAAAAGAAGAAAACCAAGAGTAAAGCTGCGGGAGGAAGGGTTCCTCCATAAGAACTTTTGTTTAAAAGCTTAATGGGAGGGGTTTTTGCCTCCCTTGGTGTGTAATAATATTACTCTGCACTCATAAGTTATATCCTGGTCTGTAATATATAACTTTGTCTTGCTTTTAAAAATAAAGGTAAGTTCATGTAATTGCTTCCGCATTCTCGTACCTCCGATGCTTGTAATGTCGCATGACGGGTGAAGCGCTCTTGGGAAAGGTAAGAAAAGCAGATACCGAACTTGTCAAGTGATTCAGGGCACCTACAGGGTTGTCTGAGGTCCGTTGGATAAGGACAACTGTAGGTGGGCCTAATGACTTGGGAGGTTCCGTCACATTGACCCCCATCTTATCAACCTTATTCGTGAAAACCCTAGGTACACCAAGATGACGCCCAAGGAAATCCTTGGAAAATTCGTGAGCTAGCGCATGATGGTGAAGGAGGCACGATACATGGACGATGCTCTAAATGATCCACTGCCAGTCTACGAGCCGCAGCCCGTTGCTCTCAAAGCAACAAGCAGCAGGGAGACACTACCAAGCAAGGTAGCACAAGTGGAGGCTGCTGGGCTTAACGAGGATGAGATGGCGCTTATCATCAAGCGCTTCAAGACCACACTAAAAGGACGCAAGGAGTACCCCCAACAAGAACAAAACAAGGGGAAAGCGCTCCTGCTTCAAATGCGGTAAGACTAGTCATTTCATAGCTCAATGCCCCGATAATGATAATGACTAGGGGCAAGAAAAGCATGGGAAGAAAGAGAAGAAGAAGAATTACAGGAAGGCGAAGGGCGAGGCGCATCTTGGAAAGGAATAGGATTCTGACTGCTCTTCATCCGACTCCGACGATGAAGGACTGGCTGCCTCAGCCTTCGACAAATCTTCGCTCTTCCCCAACGAATGCCATACTTGCCTTATGGCTAAGGAGAAGAAGGTACGTATTCGGGACACTCCCAAGTATACTTCTTCTAGTGATGAAGAGTCATCTGATGATGAAGTAGACTATACTGATTTGTTTAAGGGATTAGATAGAAATAAAGTAGACAAAATAAATGAATTAATTGATGCCCTTAATGAAAAGGATAAATTACTAGAGAAGCAAGAAGATATCTTGTATGAGGAACATGATAAATTTGTTAGTGTTCAAAAATTTCCTGCTCTAGAAATTAAAAGAAATGAAATGCTATCCTCTGAGCTATCTGCTTGTCATGAATCTGTCTCTAGTCTAAACGAGTTAAATGATGAATAAAATGCTAAAATAGAGAAAGCAAATGCAACTAGTTCATGTGTAGAACATTTAGTTATTTGCAATAGGTGTAAAGATGTTAATTTTGATGAACATGTTGTCACTATTGCTAAATTAAACAATGAGATTGCAAGTCTTAATGCTCAACTTAAGACTTGCAAAGATGTTTTTGATAAATTAAAATATGCTAGGGATGCCTATACTGTTGGTAGACACCCCTCAATTAAGGATGGACTTGGTTTTCGAAAGGAAACCAAGAACTTAACAAGCCAAAGGACCTCCGCTCTCAATGTTGGAACTTGCTCTCCTGGGCAAGTTGATCCAACGGGGGAGCAAAATAGTGTAAACAAGGTTTCAGCTCGAGATGGCAATAGCTCTGTTAAACTCAGCCTCTCAAGGGCACTGTACGGGGGTATTTATAGGTGCCTGAGTGCCCAGCGTCTTGGGTTAAGGACGCATGTGCCCTCAGGCGCCCAGGTTATCCCCGGAATATTCCCATAAAGCAGGGTTACAGACTGTAATTACAGGGAAGCCTTTGCAAATTAGGCCCATAATGCGTAGTGGCCGCGCAGGGCCTGCTATAATGGGCCGGATCACACATGGGCCTCCATGTTGGACGAGGTCGCGGGATGGGACAACTTCGCCGTTGGCCTTCGTCTTCCGATGCGTGGGACGAAGGGTAGAGTCTGCCAGTCGTCTTGTCTCCGTTGTTGCAGCGAGTCTAGCGAAGGCATCGAGCGAAGGGTGGCGTCTTCGCCTTCGCCCCAACATTTGCCCTCCGAGGGACCAGTTCGACTAAGTCATCTGGTGCCGAAGGCGTCGCTAGATGGTGGAGACACTGCCCTCGCTCGAAGTGGTTCCGCGGGGGTTTTTGACATGACCGTTGATTGACACCGCACTGTTGGATTGCGGGTTTCCCGAAGCGTCGCGCCCTGTGTATAAAAAGGGGGTGGGGGCGGCGTGGATTGAAATTTACCTTTCTGCGCGCCACGAAAACCCTAACCTCCCTTGTTCAAACTGCTCGCTTGCTCGTCTGCCCTCCTTGCTCCTGTTCGCCGGAGAACTGGCCCGCGTGAAGCAGACCGCGCGTCGCCGTTGACGGTACGTAGCCATGCCGTCTTCCTCCTCGTCTGCTGCGACCACGCCGACGGCCGAGACGCCTTCCGAGGATCTCTCGGGCAGTGTGGCGGTGGCGGAATTGCAACTGGGTGATACGGTGGAATTCGGTGTTTCGCGGATATCGTCGGGTCGCGTGCAAGATATGCAACGGTTGGGGTATTTCGGCGGCGGGGTCGGGCATGTGCCGGGGGCAGAGGAGATTCCCGAGCCCGAGGGTGAATTGGTTGTGTTTGAGGCATTTTTCATTGTCGGCCTTCGTCTGCCTGTGCATCGCTTTGTGTCGGAGGTTCTGCAGAAGTTCGGGGTCCAGGTTCATCAGCTGACACCGAACGCCGTGGTGGCATTAGTGAAGTATGTCTGGGCAACAACGTCGTATGGCGGTCAACCTTTGGTGGAAGTCTTCGCCAAGCACTAATGTCTGCACTGGCAGAAGAGAAGGATTGGACATAAGATTACGCAGTTCGGATCGTGCACTTTCACGCCGAAGTCCGGGAAGACTTCGATGGAGGTTGTGGAGCTGGTCCCCTGTGCCCGAAATAAGTGGGGCAACTGGTGGGACTACTGGTTTTATGTTTCAGAGGCTGAAGTCGAAGATCATCCTGGGCTCCCTGCTGCCATCATGTGTTCTCATTATTATGTGGCGTACCCGCCATTTGAAGTGGCGGAGGATGATGAGAATGAAAGGGCCCTTCGGATCGCTGCCCGTAGGATTAGCGGGCGTGATCTGGTTGAGGAATTCATAGGGTATGGGGTGTGGCCCTTGGCGCATGGATGGACGCTTGGCGAAGTATGCCCTCGCGTGATGCCCTCCCTGGGTGGGCGGAAAGTGCGAAGTTCGCTTTTTGCTTTGGATGTGTGAGGGCGGGATCCTGCCGCGGTTGTGCGTGAGGCGGAGGATGGGGCGATGCGAATTGTTGGTCGCTACATGCCGAGGACGGAGGCCCAGCGGAGTTGGGACATACGTGGATCCAACGACCGCCTGAATAGGGTCTTTGAGTTGAATGGTTTGTCGTATGGCGGTTATCCTGGAGTAGACGTTGTCGACCGCCGGGAAAAAAACCAGCGGCAGTGATCGAAGACGACCCCGTGCCAGAGGCCACCCCATCCACTAAGAAGAGGAAGCTAGGTACCGCGGTGGGAAAACTGGGGGTCTCCGATAGTTTTGCTATGGAGTTGATGGGGACATGCGCGGCCCCCGGGGGAAGGATGTCTTCGCCCGAGCTCCGGGAGTCTTCGGCGCGGATGCTGGAGGTTACCGGGGGTCGATGGCCCAAGAACGTTCCTATCCCCCGCGCGGCTGGCGAAGACTTTTTTACATCTCGCATGGCTCGTGACTTGAGAGTGTTTCCTTACGGACGGAATATTGCTGCTGTTGTGTCGGCAGTGATGAACAAGGATCGCCAGGATGCTGCGCAGAAGCGCCGAGCGGTCGTCAGGCTCCCTAGGCTAGGCCGAAGAGAGCACGGGGGAGTGCGAAGGCTGCCGTCCCTGGCGGTAGCCAGCCTTCGCTAGCTGCGAAGCCGGCCGTGCCTGGATCTGGCAAGTTGCCGGAGAGCACGAAGGCGGCCGTCGCTGGTGGAACCAAGTCCGCCCCGGAAGGAGCTGCGAAGGTCCGGAAGCAGCCTTCACCGAGGAAATGCGTTGCCGACTTCGGCACAAATATTAGCGTGGACGACTATCTCGTTGGTAAGTTTTTTTTGACCGGTGAGACGTTGCAGGGTCGGGCGAAGGGCAACTTGTTGCCGTCTCGCCTGCGGTGGCAACCACGGCGTCTACCGCGGTTTTTGGGGCGGCCACTGCCGTCAAGGAGGAAGCGGGCACTGTGTCCCACCGGCTGCGGGAGGCGTCGCTGTAGCTGATGCAGCAGCTGAATCAAGTAAGTTGAGGTATGCTTCATTGTGTGCCGCTTTCATGGTGATTGTGGTCTCATGCGTGTCTGTTAGGCGGCCGACTTCGCCGACCGCGTGGCGTCGGGCACCCTTACGGCGGACGTGGCTGCCAAAGTCGAGAGACTTTGGGCGCAGCACGCGGACGCCGTCCGAGAAAAATCGGCTGCGGAGAGCAAAAGCCACAGGCTGGCGGAGAAGGTGGCCGCCTTGGAGGGCGAGAGGATGGACCTCCGGCGTCAGCTGGTGGAGGAAAGGAGGGAGGCCAACCAGGCCATCACCAAGGCGCAGACGGCGCAGGCGAAGGCCAAATTGGCGAGGGCGGAGGAGAATCTCGCCATCCAGCGCGCCGAGGAATGGGAGGCGCGGTTCAACGCTCTGCAGGCCCGCATGGAGAGGGCCGAGGCCTCTACTCGCACGGAAGTTGAGCGGATGCGCAAACAGCTCGTGGACTCATACCGCGAGCTGGGTGCGCGGACTGCTGACTTCGAGGTGCCCGACCGAGAGGTGGGCCTTCGCTTCCTCGAGTGGCTGCAAGAGGAATTGTTAGCGCTCCCGACCATCGTGGAGGGCTTCATGTCCTTTGCCTCCCTCGTCACCTGCGAGGGGGCCATGAATGCGCTGTCCCGCGAGGGGTGCAGTCACTATGGGGGCTTCGACCGATCCGATGAAGACTTTGGCCGTGAGATTTTTAAGGTCGAAGACCCTGTGGTGAAGGACGCCATGGGGGCCCTCTTCGACCGGATGTGGGGCCCCCACGGTCGGGAGGCGGTTAGGGAACGGGCTGACAGGGCGAGGGATCAGGTAAAGTTTGTGTTTTGTTTTGTGTTGTTGAATGTGGGTATACACGGTTGTGCTGAATTGGTGTGCTGTGTTGTAGATGGCGCGTGCTAAGGACGTGGAGGACTTCGGGCATCTGAACAGCGCGCTGCCCGAAGCGAGGTCAACCCGGTGGTGGCCGAGGCTGATGTCGACCCGGCACCGCTCCCGGAAACTGGTGAAGGTTCCCACGCTGCACCTGCGTCTACTGTATCTGGTGGAGGCTCGCCGCTAGCCACTATGCCGATGGCGGAGGATCCCCCGAAGGCGGCGACGGAGCCAGCAGCGGAAGATCCCGTGGAGGCGGCTGGGTCTTCGCAGGTGGCTTAGTGGGTGTGGGGTAGTTAAGGAATTTTGTCTGTGTTACTGAACCTTGGTTGCTACACAGGTTCAGGATTTTGGGCCTGCGCACGCAACCGCTACTGCTAATTTTGCGGCGGCCTCGACCGTGGTCGCTGGAAATGAATCGGATGAGTCTACGTCTAAGTTTTCTGAGTTTGACGACTCTAGGAGTTCGGTTGTGTGGACGGAAGAGTCTTCGGATGAGGCCTTGGGTTACTTTGCGGCCTTGGATGTGGCTGAGGCGGAGGCTTCTCCGCGTGTTACGGATGCTGAAATTTTGCCTGGATCGAGTGTTGGGCGTAGGCGGCGAAGGGCGGTGGCGAAGCGTAGAGTGAGTGAATTGGATGGTGGTCGGCTTCGTGTGGGCAGGGCTGGCAGGCAGGAATTGTTGTCCTCGCCGGTTGGGGCGAGTATAGGTGAGGGGGAGTTGCATAGTCTTTTTGAGGGTGAGGAGCTGAGGATAATGCTGTTTAACTATAGGGAGATGGGGATCATTCCGAAGGTTGAACCAATGTAAGGTATGATGCCCTCGCTGTACGCGTGTAACTATAGTTTGTATGATGAGGCTGTGTGCCTTCGCGCATCTGGCTGTGTTCGTAGGGCGTTGCGCACCTGGTCTAGCACGTTTATTGTGTCGGTCCGGCTGCGCCTATAGACTTTTGCACTGATGTAATGTGCCTTCGCTCTTTTGCGCTCGTTGTGCTAGTCCGGCTGCACCCTTAGGCGACTTTTGCAAGGATAGTCTTTTGGAGAAGACTTCGATATTGCGGACTTGTTGTGCTAGTCCGGCTGCACCCTTAGGCGACTTTTGCACGAATAGTCTTTTAGAGAAGACTTCGGTTTTGCGCACTTGTTGTGCTAGTCCGGCTGCACCCTTAGGCGACTTTTGCACGGATAGTCTTTTGGAGAAGACTTCGATTTTGCGCACTTGTTGTGCTAGTCCGGCTGCACCGTTAGGCGACTTTTGCGCGGACTGTCGCACACGAAGGTAGCCAGCGCTGCCCCTCGCGGTGACTTTTGTGTCGGTCGAATGCCGAAGACCGTTGACGTGGTCTTTTTCGACGTAATTTTTGCAGGGGATTTTTCGCGTGTATATTACATGGCTCCGCCTCGTTAAAAACCTCACCCCCCGAGAGGAAAAGAGTGCGGGTCGGTATAAAACTGTTTTGCGGATTACAAGGGCGAAGTGGCCCTGAGGAGTTAAACAAAAAATTTGCGAAGATTATCAATGTTCCAAGAATGTTCTAATGTGGCGGAACCGCCCGAATTATCCCAACTTAAGTGCCTAAGTCCCGCCTTAAAGGCTAGACCACACTTAAATAGGAATAAATCGTCAGTCCCTCGGATCTAGTCCGACGAGGCCACTTATCCAGGATCGAATACCACTAGCTCACACGAAGGTGAGGCACAGAGAAATACAATAAAACATAATACCACAAATTTAATAAGTATCATTAGTGATTACATTATCGGAGTTTCAGAAATAATAACCAAAATTTTTAGTGCAGCGGAAATAACTAACGGAGAAAACCGAGTAATCGTGGCGAAGCCTGGCCACGCTACTCCTCCTGGTCCTCTCCTGCGGAAGCAATAACCCACTTGACCGTCTATCCCGGTGGCAGGGAAGAAGGCCAAGCCACACCATCAACCAATCATCCTAAGGAGTACCTGCAAAAATTGTGCCACAAGCAAGGCTGAGTATACTAATACTCAGCTAGACTTACCCGGTGTGAGGAGTCTATACTCCTCTACCTCTAGACATGCAGCTGTTTGGCTGTGGGGTTTGGTTGCCAAAAGCACTAGCTGAGTTTCTAAATCAGATTTTAACTTTGTCAAGATTAAGTGTGACTCTCTTAAGGCTAAAAGTGTACTATCTACTCATACATAGTAGCAAGCATTTTTAGCAATCAACAGTTTGTATCATCTCAACACAGTTCCACTTGTTACTCAATGTAGCAGCATGGATCAAGCAGTCTCATTAGCTGCGAGAAGCAGATGATTCGAATCGAGTTTTTATCCTTGCAAGGTAAACCTAAACACACGACATGCAGGGGCACTCCGTCCCCACACATATCAACCGTCCCCATCGATTCCCTGGCAGCAGATCAGGGCTCACCGCCTTGGCGTACAATGCCTCACTGACCCCGACTGGCCGTCGTGCAGTGACCGCACTTGTACCCACCATAACCGGAATGGGAGACTACGTCTCAGGTCGCGTGAGGAGGTATGTCCACTGGCAGGTTCAATCAGGTACTAGGCTTACCGATTTACCATATTTCTCGGTATGTGTTTAGTACGTTCAAACGCTTGACTCACGGTACCACACCATAATCCTTATTCAAATTTTTATCCCGTGGACAATCAATCCCCATGGATTGTTGCCCACAAACCAGCATCATTATGAGAAGAAAGTGGATACAACCAATTTCCTGACCTCGCGCGAGTGCTAGAAAAATCACTCGACTTCTACCGAGATCCTAATTAATAAAGCAGCTACTCGACCTAGCATACTAGTATCCATCTCAAAAGGGAATCCTGAGTTCATGCAACTAAGGTTCCAAACAACTCCTACACTTAAGTGCACAGTACAAGCCTACAAACATTAAGTGTAGTAAAATAGCATATATAAACGGTTATGCATAAAACCGGGGCTTGCCTTTATTTTAACACTTAGATAGTGTTTGCTGGGGGAGGGAGGTGCTCGCTTAGCGAGCATCCACTGGTTAAGTCCATCAGTCTTTAGGTCGTCCACCACTGCATCTTGTGGTTGGCACCACACCACTTGCACGATCGTCACCTCTCGGTCCTAAATGAGATGCAAGATGCATATGTATGAATATAATGAAAGTAGCACAAAAATAGCACAAGATATAAAAAGACACAGTGGCGAACTAAACATTAAAGTGGAAGACGCCGCAGACAACCACATGTTAGCTTTACTTATCTACACGTTATCGACGTTCAACCTTAACACCATTAAAAGACGACAACATGTTATTTATTTACGCAACACAATTACAATATCACAAGCACGCACATTTTATTTATTTAGATACGACTTTTTATTAGTTCTCGTGATCATACAAAATCATCTCAAACAACACAAGTTTCACAGAGCATCTAGGCATCAATAACTACGAAACTCCTATCCAGAGCCAACCACAGCAAGCAAGCACAACAATCATGGACACATGTTAACTTAAGTTTAGACATTACAAGTCTAGGTCCGTTAAGTGCTAACTAAGCATTTTTAGCCAAAGGGTGAACTAAACACTTAAATGCGCACTTGCAGATTTTTAGGACAGCAGCATAGCAGTAACTCGTTTTAATCATAACTTTTCGAATATTAATCCAAAAATAGCAAACTAAGATTTTCTGGAAAGCTTAAAACGTGCTTTACCACTTTGTTATTTTCATCACAACATGATTCAACACTTAGCAAGGTCAAAACGTGCTAATACAACAGCGCTGTCCAGATTTGGACAGATTCAGGCTAGCAACTTCAAAAATTCACAACTGAAAATTCAGACATCCAAACAACGTGATCCTAGACTTTATGAAAAGCTAATTAAATGTCCTACAAATTGTTTATAAACATCACAGGGTGATTCAATTTTTAACTAAGCGTAAACAGCACTAAAAGACCTTGCTGTCCAGAACTGGACAGATTCAGTCTTTATATTTGAAACATTCATAACTTAAGCTTCAGACCACCAAAAAGGGTGATCTAAGACTTTTTGGAAAGCTCAGCAAAAGTACTACACAACTTTTATAATCACCAAGAGGTGATTCCAGGTTTAACTAAATCAAACATTTCAGTTTTCGAATTCTGTTCTGTCAGTGGACAGAACACAGCAAGCAGTTTGCAAAATTCATAACTCTTAAACCGTCAGGCCTTTAGTTATGAAATTTTAACACAAGCAAGATCAGAAAGGCCTCTACAACTTTCTTATAATAACTATGAACAGATTGTAAAATTAAATTGAGCAAACAATGCAGTTTCTGAAATCTGGACAGAATTTGGACAGATTCAGTTACTGAATTTGTAAAAAGCATAACTCCTAAACTATCAGACCTGTGGCTGTCAAATTTTAACACAAGTAAGAAAATAGAGTTGTCTACAACTTTCTTGTGAACACCAATAACTGATCTCAACATTAACTTAATCAACCATTGCAATTTCTGAAATCTGTTCAGAAATTCGACAGATTCAGGTGCTGGGCTTGTGAAAAGCGCAACTCCTAAACGATCAGGCTTATGGCTGTCAAATTTTTGTACAAGCAAGATAATCATGTTATCTACAACTTTTCTATAGCACATATCTACAGAAAACATAATTTAGTTCACCAAACATACAGCACACCGAAAACAGTACGTGCAGCCCAAAACAGCAATTCATAAAATTCAGCTCATATACCATTCAAGAATTGTCGCGTTATAGATACTTGAATTATTCTAACACTTGGGCAATTGTTAGAGTTAAATCAACCAAGTGAGAACTAACAAGTAGACTTGCTAATTTTTATACAAGTTATTTCGCGATCTAGAACTACCATACCCAAGTAATCAACACATTCACCACAATCACCAAATCCGGCATATATGTATATCAAAGCGCTTTTCACCTACTAGTCCGCATTTTAACTTAGACACCACATGAGCACTACTAATTTTTACCCATGATCATAACCATGTGCAAATGGGCTACAACATCCCAAACGGGTGCGAGAACACTAGTTTCTAGTTTTATCCCCAAGATTATTCCATTAATCATTTTAACTACTTAATCGGCACCGACCGACTTAACCTTCATATCGACGGTCCGAGCACCACAAGTTACGAAAGTATACCTAGACATCTAGCATCACATAGAGAGCCTACTACCTCACCTCGCAATTCATACAGAACCACAAAGTGACAATAATAACGTACATGTAATCGACCTTTCTCTACGACCCTCAGTTAGGTCACCAACAGACGACATGATGACTACGAAGGCATGTCACCATTTCATCCCACTCATTCCTTGCCTATATGCGCACTAATTCGTTTCTTGCGACCATGCATTCAAAATCAATCCACACTACACCAAATACACGTATCTCCTATTTATGCGCCGACTTAACACCTTTAGGGATAAAGCGTCACTATAAACACCTTACACCTAATTTCCTTAGAAACCTAGTAGTTCACTCGAAGACATCTACTCAAGTCATAAACACAATCATATACTATATGTGAAGCACAATTTAAGGAACGCCTAACGTGTAAAGACTCGACTTATAATTATAGAGGAAGTGTTGACTACTTACGGCATGTCATCACCTCTCTACATAAGCCAACACAATTTCTACTATCGACCAAGAGTTCTAAGTATTAAACACACCGTCACTTTCCACACGCAAATCAACCTCAACTTAACACTAGTGACACCGATGGATTTTTACTAAATGCATCAGGCACACAACCTTGTCTCGCATACAACCATATTGTGGCGTGCACTCGAGACGCTTCAACCAATGTGGCGCGACCACTAATATATGAACTCCGATACTCATGTTTTAATAATTCATCCTCTACGCAAATAGCATTTTCTAACTACTCGTCATATCAATAAATATACTCCCTATATAATCATGAATTCCATCACATTGCATAAAACAATTACACTTTTCGCATAACCACATATCAATACATTTCCCAAAACAAAAGCCGCATTTTGTAACTTAGTTTTTTTTCGCCTCAACAATGCATCGCATATTTTTCCTACCAAGATATAAAAACAGTCGAGTTCCTTTCTTCTTCGTTTTCTTCTCTACGCAAAATTCAATCCATACCAACGCAATTTTTAAACATGCACCACATCGACCAAAACATAATTAGACAACTACAAATTGCACGCATTGAACCTCTTGTTCTCCAATCGTAAACACGATCCTACCAATGCGCATAGCCAAAACATTTTACACATCTCCACACATATACATGCACTGCCCGACATCAATCAAAGCATACGTATTATAAACTATAAATCAATCAACCTGAACGAGTCGTGACTAGGCGTGTGGGCTGTCCACATGGCTCGGTATTTCGTCGAACGGGCAAGGCACGACGTCGACCACTAGCTACAAAAACACACAATTTGTTGGCGGCAGTTCATCGAACATCACACACATCGGAAAATAAACATCGAAAACAGCGGGGGTTTCTCACCACGGTTTTCGACGGCGTCGCGGATGGGCTGCGCAAAACAGTGAGCACACGGCGGGCGTCGACGGCGTGCTGCTCACTACTCAACACCCCACTTGGACAGATCGCCGAACACGTGGCACGCGCGCAGCGCTAGCAGCGAGGAAGCCAGGGAAGGTGTCGGGGCTGCAGGAACAGCGGCGTTTCGCCGAGGGGCTGCGCAGCGAGGGGATGTGGGGCGAGCTGTCGCTGTTTTGTGGGGAACAGAGGAGGAGCAGGGGAGGGTGTCGGGGATCCGCTGCTGTGCGCGCGCAGGGGCTTGGGGGAGGGAGATGCTGCGCAGAGCTGCTGCACGGCTTGTGAAGACAGGGAGGGCGCCATGGATGAGAGCTGGAAAATCTGGGCGCCATGATTGGAGCAGAGCGACCTGCGCCCATGGAGCATGGAGGGAGCAAGCTTGGGCGCTGGATTGAGGAAGAGCTGGGCGTATGGACTGGCGGCCATAGGGAGAGCAGGAGCACCGGCGTGCTCCCAAGGAGATCCTGCTCCAGCGGTAAAAAAAGAGAACAGAGGGAGGAGGAGCTGCCACCACGCCTGGAGGGTGTGCGCTGGAGAAGAAGAGTTGGGCGCCCTGCTGCAGCCGTGGGGAGGAGAGGAGGACGCCGGCGTTGAGGAGGAGGGGCGCTGGGAGGTGGAGGCGCCATGCCTGCTGGCTGCCGTGTGCCATGAATCAGAGGAAAACGAAGCTGCGCGTGGGAGGAGAAGAAGGCAGGGAGAGTGGCGGCTGGGAAAAGAATAGGGGTGGGAGTGAAAGATTTACAAGTGAGCACCCCTATATATAGAAGAAGGCTAGGGTTAGGGTCTCCTTAGTGGGCCAAATGGGCTGGGCTGGAATGGGCTTGGCCCAAAATCCCAATTCGGTCGCGCTAAAATATTTCCCGGATAAAAATGTTCCTGCTGATTTCGTCTGTACGCAAAACAAAGTGAATTAGAGTTCGGACGATCGGGCGAATGAGCGATTAATTTCAGCCGAGAGTCTGATTTGGATTCTCTCGGAAGTAATTTCCCTATGCGTGATTCGAAAATAAAATGCCTCGGGATACGACCAGCTTTCGGATTTTTAGCCGGAGAAATCGGATCGTGACATTTTAAAATCATAGTTGATACGGGGTTTTGAATTCGGCTCGGACATGAGATATTTGGCCGAGTCGAGTAAGAATTAATTAGAGGACGATATATTGAGTATTCCGTTTGAGAGTACGGAGTCGGATTAAAATAGCCGGACATCGATCGGGGTTCGAGGAATTAGACTCGGGCTCAAATCAGATAATAGTCGTCGAGAGTTTGATTTAAAGAGCATCAGATGAGATTTAAAATTCGAGAATGATCTTCGAGTCTGCACGAGCTCCGAGAATTTAAAAGTTTTAACACGCTCCGAAATTGGTTGTTTCTCGCGATCGATTAACTCTGAATTCGGTGAACTTCCGAGAGAAAGCCTGATAAACAGAGATAGGCACGATCGAGAAATAGAAATTTTTACTGAGCATCCGAGATTAGGATTAATCTTCCGACATAACACGAAATAGACACCTGGGGTGTCACATCTAAGTCTTCGCTGGATGGCGTTGTGAGCCTGTACGCGCTGGGGGACGCCTTCGTCTTAACGATGAAAGGGCCCTCCCATTTTGGCTCCAACTTGCCCCGGGACTCTGTCCGAGCTGTCCGAACGAGTACGAGGTCTCCTTCGCTGAATTCCCTCGGGATGACTGTGTGGTCGCGCCATGCTTTTGTTTGACCTTGGTATTTGTTTAAAGCCTGTAGGGCGAAGACGCGGTCTCCGTCGATGAGGTCCTTCGAAGTAGGCTCGTCTACATCGGGGACGGCCGACGCGACTGTCCGCGGTGACCCATGTTTTATTTCTTGCGGAGTCATAGCCTCCGATCCGTATAGAAGGCGAAAAGGGGTGAACCCAGTCGCCTTGCACTCAGTCGTGTTCAGCGCCCAGACCACTTCAGGTAACAGGTCTGGCCACTTGCCTTTTTTGTCGTCGAGGAGCATTTTCTTGATGGCTGTGAAAATTTTACCGTTGGCGCGTTCCACGACTCCGTTGGATTGCGGGTGGTACACTGAGGCGAAGGCAAGCCTGCTGCCGATGGAGAAGCAGAAATCCTTGAAGTCTTGGCTGTCGAATTGCTTGCCGTTGTCGACTGTGAGTTCGGACGGGACTCCGAAGTGGCAAACAATATTTTGCCAGAAGAATTTCTGGGCAGTCTTCGATGTTATCGTGGATACAGCCCTCGCCTCAATCCATTTGGTAAAATATTCAACGGCGACGAAGGTGAACTTGAGATTCCCCTGAGCCGTGGGCAGGGGTCCGACGATGTCCAGGCCCCAGCGCTGATGAGGCCACGTGTGGGCGATTAGCTTCGTGAATTGCGAAGGGCTTCCCGAGCGTGGAGAAAATTTCTGGCAGGCTTTGCAGGACCTTGTGACTCGATTTGCGACGCAAATCATGGCGGGCCAGTAGAAACCTTGATGAATCACTTTTGCAGCTAGGGCCCTAGGCCCTGCATGAGAGCCGCAAGTCCCGCTGTGGACTTCGCGCAGAATTTGGATGCCTTCGGTCTCGGTGACACACTTAAGCATCGGTTGACTGACCCCCTTCTTGTAAAGTTGGCCTTCGATCAGTGCAAAGTCTCGGTTTCGGTGTTTGAGGCGCTTGGCCTCATTGATGTCGGTTGGATGATAGTACCCCTGCAGGAACAGGGTTATTGGTGCCCTCTAGTCTTCAGTCATGATGAGGTTGACTATGCGGTGACCCTCGCTGTCATTGGTTATTTGGAGCCCCTCTGGGCTGCGGACGACGGGCGTGCCGATGACGTGGTAGAATACGTCGGAGGGCAGGGCCTCGCCCCTGGCGGCTGCCTTGGCCAATGCATCGGCCTCCTCATTCTTGGCTCGGTCCACGTGCTGCAACGTAAAGCCCTTGAATTGTCTTTCGAGGCTACGGATGGCCGCGAGGTACTGCATGAGTGCGGGGTCCTTCGCTGCATAGTCTTTCTCGACCTGGCCGGCGACTACCTTGGAGTCTGTTCTAATGATGCAGGTGGTGACGCTGAGTGCCCTTAGCTTGCGAAGGCCGAGGATGACAGCCTCGTATTCTGCTATGTTGTTGGTGCACCTGTCAGACTCCAAAGCGAAGCTGAGGCGTGCTGCGTATCTGTGCTTGACCCCGGTGGGTGAAGTAATGACCGCAGTGGCGCTTGCCCCCGCATGGCACCATGCACCATCGCAATGAATTGTCCACACTTTCTCTGTGGACAGGTCCAGCTGTGTTATTGGCCCAGTCCAGTCGACGACGAAGTCTGCCAGGACTTGTGACTTGATGGCTGTCCTGGGTTCAAATGTGATGTGGTAGCCAGAGAGTTCGGCTGCCCACTTAGCAATCCGTACTGATGCTTCCGGATTTCTAAATAATTCACCGAGTCCTCTATCTGAGGTGACCCGGACCTTGAATGCCTCGAAATAATGGCGCAACTTGCGCGAGGCCATCACGACTGCATAGGCGATCTTTTCCAGTTCCGTCATATTACATTTCGATGTTGTGAGCACTTCAGAGACGTAATAAACTGGACATTACCTGATCGTGCCCTCTCTAGTCTGCTCTTGAACCAGTGCTGCGCTGACCGCGTGTGGCGAAGCCGCGACATAGAGCAACAGGGGTAGCGAGGGGTCGGGGCTTGTAAGAATCGCCAATTCCGACAGGTACTGCTTCAATGAAGCGAAGGCCGCTGCCTGCTCTGGTCCCCATGCGAAGTCTTTTGCGTCGCGTAATGTTTTGAGGAAAGGGAGACTTCGCTCTGCGGACTTGGAGATGAATCTGTTGAGGGCGGCCAACCTGCCTGTCAGTTGTTGTACTTCTCTGGCTGACTGCGGGGGCGTCATGTTGATGATAGCCTGGATCTTGGTTGGATTGGCCTCAATTCTACGGTGTGACACCAGGTAGCCCAAGATTTTCCCCTGGCGAACACCGAAGACGCACTTTTCGGGGTTTAGGCGAAGGCGTGCGTCCCGCATGTTCGCAAACGTTTCGGCGAGGTCAGCCAGGTGGTCTTCCTTGTTTCTGCTGGCGACGACGATGTCGCCCACATATGTGAATATATTTCTGCCGACTTGGCTCTCGAGCACCGTTTTGGTGAGTCGGGAGAAAGTGGACCCGGTGTTCTTAAGTCCCTCCGGCATTCTGATGAAGCAGTACGTGCCGAAGGGTGTTATGAAGCTGGTGCTTGCCTTGTCCTCCTCCTTCATATATATTTGGTGGTAGCCGGAGAAGCAATCAAGGAGTGACATGACTTCGCACCTGGCCGCACTATCGACGATTTTGTCGATCCGAGGCAGCGAGAGGTTGTCCTTGGGGCAGGCTTTGTTAAGACTGGTGAAATCAATGCACATCCGCCATTTGCCGCTCTTCTTCTGCACCATCACTACGTTGGCGAGCCATGTGGGGTAGGCGATTGGCTCGATGAATTTGGCCTCGAGCAGGCGATGCACCTCGGCCTTGGCGGCTTCTGTCTTCTCGTCAGACATCTTGTGGAGCCGCTGTTTCTTCGGCCTCACCGAAGGGTCGATTCCTAAGCTGTGCTCGATGATGGAGCGACTGACTCCGACCAGGTCGAGGGCGGACCAGGCGAAGACGTCTTTATTCTTGGACAGACAGCAGAGGAGTCTCTCCTCGTCATGCGAAGTGAGGTCTTCGCTGATGGTAACCGTTTGCTTGGGCGTTGCCTGGTCGAGGGGGACAGTCTTGGTCCCGTCGTTGCTCTGCAGCTATGCTTTTTTGTGTTCTTTGGCGGTTGGACTAGCAGACCCGGGGACCTCGCGCTGGGCCGTGAGGCAGTGTACGTTTCTTTGTCCGGGGACGAAGTCTCTTTCTATGTTACGCGCAACCTGCTGGTTGCCGTAGACTGTGATGGCGCCTTGCGGACCTGGGATCTTCATGCATAGGTAAAGTCCGTGGATAGCTGCCTCAAACTTGTTGATGGAGCCCCGGCCCATTATGGCGTTGTACGGGTACACCATGTCGACGATGTCGAATGTGACTTGCTCACTTCGGGCATTGGGTGCTACACCGAAGGAGAGAGGTAACTCTATTTTGTCGATGGGAAAGGTGCCCTTACCGCCGAAGCCGTACAGGGGGTTGTCCGATGGCTTGAGCAGGCTGTGGCTTATGCCCATGCGATCGAAAGCATGGAGGAAAATGATACCCCGCCTGGCTGCCATTGTCGACTAAGACTTTGTGCAAGTCCCAGCCTACCACGCTGTAGTGATGACCATGGCATCGATGTGGGGGGCGCTGCGCAGATCGACGTCTCGGGCGTCGAAGGTCAATGGCACATGGGACCACTTTGTCTGCACGACCGGACCGGTGATGGCGACGTGGTTGATGCTGCGGTAATGGTCCCTCTTCTGCCGCTTTGTGTCGAAGTCGGCGCTGGACCCCCCAGTGATCATATGGATGACTCCGGGATACGGCTGATCGGCGAAGTCCTCTTGCTTTGGGGCTTGGGGGTGGTGGATGTTTTGCTATTGATGGTGTGGAGGTGGGGGTGGGGGAGGTACGATTTGTACCTCCTAGTGATGTTGGTATGCGTGGTGCGGTGGAAGCGGAGCGGGGCCGTGGTTGTATGGCTGAGGGGGTTGCTGATATGTGTGCGCGACAACTCTAGTAGGGTTGTCGGCTGGTTGCGCCCGTGCTATCCTGTCTCTGGTGGCCTTCGTCTCTAGGCAGTCTCTTGTAGGATGCGCGCAGTCTTCGCCGTGGAACAGGCAGTAGAATCTGCGTGGCTACTGCGCACGCCCCCGGCCCCAACCACGAGTTTCGTTTCCACGGCACTGGGGGGATACTCCTGGCGGCGAGGGGTCTCACCAGCGGGGTGCTGGTTGGCGATGTTGTGTACCTGCTGCTGATTGCGACCGTCCTGACCGGAGTCTACCTGCGAGGGCCTCGTCCATGTGCGGCTAGACTATGGAGGGTCTTTAGGTTTCCTCTGAGACTCGACTTTGCGCTGGTGGAGCTCTTCGGATCTAGCGTATTTTTCGAACAACTGATACAGCTCCTGGAGGTTCCTGGGCGGATCCCTGATGCAGTGGCTGTAAAGGACGCCGGCCCGAAGGCCACTGATGGCGTAGTGGATGGCGATCTGGTCATCGACCGAAGGCAGTTGTGACTTGAGCGTCAGAAACTTGCGGTAATACTCCCTCAGAGTCTCTCGTTCCAGCTGCTTGCAGAGTGAGAGTTCAGCCAGGGCGTCGGTGTCTGGGCGGTACCCTTGGAAGTTGAGCAAGAATTTGTCCCGGAGACTTCTCTAGGAGTCGATGGACAATGGGGGCAACCTGGTGTACCAGGTGAGGGCTGGGCCTTCGAGGGCAATGATGAATGACTTGGCCATCGTGGCGTCGTCCCCTCCGGATGATGCAACGGCGACTTGATAGCTAATGATGTACTGTGCTGGGTCAATGCTGCCGTTGTACTTGGGATAGGTCCCGGCCCTGAAGTTGGCGGGCCATGGTGTCACTTGCAGATGAGGTGCCAGGGGACTTCGCTCATCAAGGTAGTTGACGCCTTGGAATGCTGTGGTGTGAGGGATGGCATGTTTGCGCTGAGGGATGAACAGGTCTTCGATTTGTGCGCGCTGTTGGAGGGGTGGGTCGTGTTGCAGGCCGAATTGGCCTTCGCTCTGCATGAGCGCGATCTCTTGTTCAAGCTCCTGAGCCTTCTGCTCTTCATCGCGTATCATCTGTCGCACCTTGGCTTGTGCAGACACACGTTGGCGCTTGGCCTCGAGGATCTCTTTTTGCTTCTGGAGGTTGCGGTTCTTGAGGCGCAAGGCGCGTAGCTGTATCTGCTCTTTGGCCGAAACGCCGATGACTTCGCCGTCCTCAGTGGCGTCCGCGCCCTCTGGTGGAGCGAAGCCTGGGGGAAGTTGCGTTGTCCTCCAGAGCTGCTGCAGGTGCGGAGGCTGCCTTCGGTAGTGGGTTGTTCGTTACGCTGCCTCTTGCTGTTTGCGTCATCTTCGCAGGGCTCTTGGTGGGTGGTGTCGATAAGGGCCTTGCCCTTTTTCTCGGCCAGCAGTGCAGCCTTCGCAGCCTCGTCAGCCTTCGAGGTGGTTCTCTTGGGTGCCATCGCGGGTGGTGTTTTCGTAGCACGAACGGTGGGCGCCAAATGTTGGAACTTGCTCTCCTGGGCAAGTTGATCCAACGGGGGAGCAAAAACAGTGTAAACAAGGTTTCAGCTCGAGATGACAATAGCTCTGTTAAACTCAGCCTCTCAAGGGCACTGTACGGGGGTATTTATAGGTGCCTGAGTGCTCAGCGTCTTGGGTTAAGGACGCATGTGCCCTCAGGCACCCAGGTTATCCCCGGAATATTCCCATAAAGCAGGGGTTACAGACTGTAATTACAGGGAAGCCTTTGCAAATTAGGCCCGTAATGCGTAGCGGCCGCGCAGGACCTGCTATAATGGGCCAGATCACATGTGGGCCTCCATGTTGGATGAGGTCGCGGGATGGGACGACTTCGCCGTTGGCCTTCGTCTTCCGATGCGTGGGACGAAGGGTAGAGTTTGCCAGTCGTCTTGTCTCTGTTGTTGCAGCGAGTCTGGCGAAGGCATCGAGCGAAGGGTGGCGTCTTCGCCTTCGCCCCAGCACTCAACAAGGAGAAAGGGAAGGCCCCAATGGCTACTAGCTCACATGATCAAAAGAAACATGCCTATCTTTATACTCATGTTAAGAAAGTTTCTCATTATAATCGAAGTTATGATCATGCTGCTTATAATGATTCACAAGCTATGTTTGCATCTAGTTCTGCCTTTGTTCATGGTAGAAGTAGGCCCAGGAGAAATTATGCTACTTTTCATGCTCCTAGTAAAGTTTACAATGGACCTACTTTTGTTTATCAAGCTTGCAATGCTTCCTTTGAACTCTTATGCAAGAATGCAAAAGTAGTTGCTAGGAAATTGGGATCCAAATGCAAGGGAGACAAAACTTGCATATTGGTTCCAGAAACTATTGTGACTAACCTTGTAGGACCCAACAAGAGTTGGGTACCTAAAACCCAAGCTTAATTTCCTTGCAGGTTTATGCATTCGGGGGCTCAAGCTGGATTATCGACAGCGGATGCACGAACCACATGACGAGGGAGAAGAAAATGTTCACCTCCTACGTCAAAAACAAGGATTCCCGGGATACAATCATCTTTGGAGATGGGAATCAAGGCAAGGTCAAAGGATTGGGAAAGATATCCATCACATCCGAGCATTCTATCTCTAATGTGTTTTTAGTCGAATCGCTCGGGTATAATTTGTTGTCTGTGAGTCAATTATGTAACATGGGTTATAATTGTTTATTCACAAATATTGACGTATCTATCTTTAGAAGAAGTGATGGTTCATTAGCCTTTAAGGGTGTTCTAGACGGCAAACTCTATTTAGTTGATTTTTCAAAAGAGAATGCTGATCTAGATGCATGCTTAATAGCTAAGACTAATATGGGCTGGCTCTGCAATCGCCGTCTAGCACATGTTGGGATAAAGAACCTTCATGTTGGGGACTTGTTCTCAAGTGCTTCAGCTTAAGAACAAGGCAATACAAAATGTTAAATGATAATACCCTTTGTCCTTCGAAGCATTATTTCCCTTAGGATATAATGATCTTCAGACGAAGGTCATGAAGGACATACCTTCATCATTGTGGTATAAATTAATAAAAGGAGAAGTATATGAAATGCAGAAGACAACATGAACAATGACATAACATTATCAATTCGTCCTCGTTGTATTATCATGGAAAAATAGAAACAAAATTAAATTACATAATTACCTTCGGCTTGACAGAAGGCAAAAGTACAAGTGTGACGCCCGAGCAAGTACTAGTCAACGTGAATAGTACGGGGAACTGTTCATCTATTTATAGGCACAGAACGCAGCCTGTGAGAAATTACATTCATGCCCTTTACATTTATTGTTAGCTAATAGACAATTCTATGAGGACTAGATAGCCTTTTCCCCTTTTAAGTCGGTTTCTTTCTCTGCCATTTAGCCGAAGCTCCCCTGCACGTAGCTTCGGAGCAACTCCAACCTTCGTCACGAATAACGATCATGCTTTTTACGTCGTACATGCTTTTAGTCCAAGTCCGAAGGTACCAATTCACATGTCACACTTGAAGATTTTGTTAAATCACGTTTTTGAGGACCTTCGTAGGACGAAGGCCCCCAATAGTAGCCCCTCGCAGTATTAATTTGTTTAAGATAACAAATTCAGACTATGACATGGACGAAGGCCTTAAGCCGAAGGTCCGAAAAAACACCTTCCCTTTGCTAGAATAGCAACAGTCAATGATAGACGAGGCCCCCTAATTTGGAGCGTGTCGAGCGTATAAATAAGAACTCGTATCAACCTCATTTGGTACGCTGCTTGTGCCACTTGCTTTATTTTGTCAATTTTCATAGCTCTTGCTCACTAACGCTTGCTAGTTTTCAAGCTTTTTGAGCTTCAGCTAGAAAGACACATTTTTGTCATCTCTGAAGGAAAAGATGTCTCAAGACAGAAGGTTGCTGCTGAGACGAAGCCTGCTGAAGAGGAGAAGCTATTTGAGGAGAAGAAGGCTGTGAATCCTTACATTGCTGGATTTATTGAGTCAATGGCAAAATCAAATACAGAGAAGATTACTAAGGAGATATTGGAGGGCCTGTCTGAAGATACTGGTGACAGTGATAGTTATGATGTGGAAAGTAGGGGCGAAGATTCTGAGGATCGACCCTGGAGACCAAGCCATACAATTTTTGGAAAATCTTCCATCAAGCAAAGTCATCTTGAAAACATGAGGGGAAGGTACTTTCGGGATATGTCTATTGTGAGGGCTGGCGGAGACAACAACGTCCCGGCCCCTGAGGGGAACGAAGTTGTGATTTTCCGAAGCTTCTTCAAAGCTGGGCTTACCGAAAATCCGCTGAGCAAGTTTGTAGTTGAAGTGTTGAAAACCTACCAAGTTTTTCTTCACCAGTTGACCCCCGAAGCTATATTGAGGATGGGAGTCTTCGTCTGGGCAACAAGAAGCCAAGGGATAGAACCAAATGCGAAGTGCTTCTACAGCATGCACAAACTTTTGTATGAGACGAAGGCCATGGGGAAAGAACAGTATCATAACAACTTCGGTTGTTATGGGTTTATCGCCCGTCCCAATGTCAGTCACCCTATGCCGACATTTCGGAAGAGATGGCCCGGAAATTGGATGGAAGAATGGTTTTATGTGAAGAACGACTTGTCAGCGAGGGAGGACATCAAAGATGTTATCATGCGCCCCATATGATCCCGCTTCGGCCTCTAAAGGCCAAAGGTTGAAATTGATGAAGCCGCCGAAGCGTGCCAGAAGGCGTATGGTACTGTCTGCTTCTTCATTGGTACCAGGGATTTAATTCAAGAGCATATAGCATTCAGAGTATGGCCGCTTGCAGAGAGCTGGGAAATGCCGAAAGAAGCTATTACTAAGTCTAGCGAAGGTGAACTGGTCAGTCTGAAATATACATTCAGATATGGAGATAAATTCGATGAGCCAAATGATGATTGGTTGAAATGCATCGAAGTTACAAGTGATGAACTACTTGGATCATACTCAAAGGCAGAAGATAATACACTGTCTACAGCCTTTGGAGGTCGGGGAAAAAAGAGAATAAATAGAGTTTTTGACGCCATTGGCTTTGTCTACCCTGACTACCACTACCCGGCGCGTGGGCAAGGGAAGAAGAGGAAAGCTGCTGCTCTGGCCACCCCGGCTGAACCAGTGCCAAAGGCTGCGGGCAAAAAGATGAAGGTACTTACCCACCGACCACGTTATATTGAACTGGCTGTGGTGCCTGAGTTTGGTGGGGAGGCATCTTTGGCTGCTGAATCAAGAGAATCTTCTCCGATGCAGAAGGCTAAAAAACCGGCTACAATGTTGAAGGCCCCTTCGGTTGAGCCAGTTGAAACGAAGGTTGACAAAGATAAGGCTGATAGGCCAATAACCGAAGAAGTGAAAAAGATGCCAGGGATTTTAAGTCCTTCGACAGAAGCCACAACGCTGAAGGCACAAAAGAGTTCTGTCATAACTCCTAGGAGAAGGAGGATGGTAAATGTATTAGATGTTTTGGAAACAACCGACTCCATAGGCCCTGCTTCCACAGGGAAGGTTGCTGAAGCTATCGGAACGCAATCCAAGGCTGAAACTAAGCAAATAGAAGTCGAGACTACACTAACCCAGGCTGAAGCCGAGGCAGAGCCCATGGTGCCTACTAAGACGAAGCTTGCCGCCACCGAGCAAAGGGCCAAAGAAATAACTCCAGATATTAATATAGCTTTTGAGAAGAATGCGGCCAAAGAGACCAAATCCCTTGCCCCCGAAGCATTCTCTGAAGATCTTGATTATATCATTCGACATGCTTCGGGAAAGAAATTATCCGAAGGAGAAATTTTTGAAGCTAAACACTATGCCCGAGAACTAAAGTATCCGAAGGGGGCCTCGATGTTTAATGGTACGGATGAGATGATTTCCTGTACTGCCTCCCAGACAACAAAGAATTATCTGTCTCCCGGGAGATGGCCAGAAGTATGGGTTTTCTGAAACTTGAAGCTGGCCTCTGTGCCATGATGAAGGACGATCTAGCTGTTGGGGCCATGCTTCGTTGCGCCGAAGGTCTTACGGGAAGAAGCAGCTTCGGCTGAAGTTGTCCCCAGAAGATGGCCGAAGGTTCCTTTTTGTGAAGCTTCGGCATTACAAACCGACATAGAGATAGAATGACCTTTTAATCCATAAAGGTCTGAGTCAATGATTGTAAACTTTTATGAGGGGCATAATTGTAATTCGTCACAGGCTGTGTCCTGTGTCTATAAATAGATGAACAGTACCCCGTACTGTTCACGCTGACTTGTATTCACTCGCGCGTCACGCTTGGTCCTTTGCCTTCTGTCGAGCTGAAGGTAAAAATGTAACTCAATATTATTCAAGTACATTCATGATCATATGATTAAATGATATTAATGATGACACGAGATGATTCATGTTATTTCTCATGTTTCATATGTTTTTCTTTCCACTGAGATATATTGTGATGCCGAAGGTACGTCCTTCATAACCTTCGTCTGAAGATCATTATATCCCAAGGGAGATAATGCTCTGAAGGACGAAGGGCATTAATCATTAACCTTTTTTGTGTTGCCTTGTTCTTAATTCATAGCACTTGAGAACAAGTCCCCAACATTGGCGCCCACCTCCGGTGAACTCACTTCCACTTTTTTGAGCTGATGGCTTCGTTCAATAATCAAGCTGAAGCTGCTTCGGCTTCGAAGCTGGTGCTCCCGATAACAGGCGGTTCTTGCTCAGAGCCGGCTAACAAGAAGCAAAAGAAGGAGGCTCAGAGAAGGGTGCAGCATGTTGGAGTACAGGGACCCTTCATCAAGTCAAAATGGTCCCACATTCCAATCACTTTCTCTCAGGAAGACCTTCAGCTTAAGGATTATCCTCACAATAATGCCATGGTTATCTCTTGCGTGATCAAAGGATTTCTGGTCCACAATGTCTTAGTTGATACAGGCAGTGCAGCTGATATTATATTTGCTAAGGCCTTCAGACAAATGCAAGAGCCCGAAGACAAGGTCCATGATGCTACACACCCTCTTTGTGGCTTCGGAGGACGGCAGATTGCAGCACTTGGGAAGATTACCATGCCAGTAACCTTCGGATTTGTTAATAACAAAAGGACTGAGCAAATTGTGTTTGATATTGTTGACATGGAGTATCCTTACAATGCTATCATTGGTCGCGGTACCCTCAATGCCTTCGAAGCAATTCTTCACCCAGCTTACCTCTGCATGAAGATACCTTCGGACCAAGGGCCTATTGCTATTCATGGAAGTTAGGAAGCTGCTAGAAGGGCCGAAGGAAGCTGGACTGACTCCAAAGCAATCCATAACATAGATGGAGCTGAAGCTTGTGAATAGTACAAATTCAGAAGGGAGAAAGCAGCTTCAGCAGATCAGCCGAAGCCCATGCTATTGTGTGAGGATATAGCAGAGCAGAAAGTGCTGTTGGGCTCGCAATTATCTGAAGACCAGGAGAAAACCTTGATAAGGTTTTTGTTCAACAACAAAGATGTTTTCGCATGGTCAGCTAATGATCTCTGTGGAGTAAATCGGGATGTTATTGAACATTCGCTCAATGTTGACCCATCCTTCAGACCCCGAAAGCAGAGGCTTCGGAAAATGTCTGATGACAAGGCCGAAGGGGCTCGCAATGAAGTAAAAAGACTCCTCAGTGCAGGAGTTATCAGAGAAGTAAAGTATCCAGAGTGGCTAGCTAACACTGTTATGGTGAAGAAGGCCAATGGCAAGTGGAGAATGTGTATCGATTTCACAGATCTCAACAAGGCTTGTCCGAAGGACGAATTCCCGCTGCCAAGGATAGACTCTTTAGTCGATGCAGCAGCTTCTTCAGAGCTCATGAGTCTCCTAGACTGCTACTCAGGCTATCATCAAATCTGGATGAAGAAGGAAGATGAGCCGAAGACTAGCTTCATAACCCCAAGTGGCACATATTGCTATCTTCGGATGCCTGAGGGGCTCAAAAATGCTGGAGGGAGTTTCAGCAGAATGACTGCGAAGGTTCTCCAGTCTCAGATAGGCAAAAATGTGTTGACCTATGTTGATGACATTATTGTAAAAAGCACGAAGCAGGAAAATCATATTGCTGATTTGCAGGAGACCTTCGCCAGTTTCAGACAAGCTGGTTTGAAGCTGAATCCAGAAAAATGTGTCTTCGGAGTGAAGAAGGGGAAATTTCTCGGATGCTTGGTTTCAACAAAGGGAATTGAAGCTAATCCAAATAAAATTGAAGCTATACTTTGAATGGAGCCACCAACTACAAGAAAGGGGGCCCAAAGATTGACAGGAAGGCTGGCATCTCTCAACAGATTCATATCCAGGTCAGCAGAAAGAAATTTACCATTCTTCGAGGTGCTGAAGTCAGCTGAAGTCTTTCAATGGGGCCCAAGTCAACAAAAAGCCTTTGAAGAGCTGAAGCAATACTTGATAGATCTAACAACATTAACTCCACCAACGCCAGGGGCTCCTTTGTTGTTATATGTGGCAGCTTCGCACTCGGCAGTAAGTGCAGCACTTGTCCAGGAGAAGCTTGATGGACAAATCAAGAAGCAGGTTCTAGTATATTTTGTATCTGAAGTCCTTAGTGTATCAAAGAAAAATTATACGGAGCTGGAGAAGGTATTATATGCCGTTTTAATGGCATCCAGGAAGCTTCGGCATTATTTTCAGGCATACAATATTATTGTTCCTTCTTCGCAGCCGTTGAAGGATATCATGAGAAATAGAGAAGCTACTGGACGGATTGGAAAATGGGCTGCAGAGCTCAATGAATTTTACATTGATTATGTGCATAGATCCTCGATCCAGTCTCAAGCATTGGCAGATTTCATTGCCGACTGGACGCCAGGGGCTCAGGATGAAGAAGCAAATAAAGATGCCGAAGTGTGGACAGTGTTTTGTGATGGCTCTTGGGGAACCTTCGGAGCAGGTGCAGCTGCTGTGTTGGTTTCACCATCCAAGGTTAAAACTTGTTATGCAGCAAGACTTGACTTCAGCTGTACAAACAATATTACTGAGTACGAAGCCCTGCTCCTGGGCCTTCGGAAATTAAAGGCAATGGGAATCAGAAGGGCGATTCTTAAAACTGATTCCCAGGTTGTTTCGGGTCATATTGACAAAAGTTGCAAGGCTAAAGATCCGAAGTTTGAAAAATATCTAGACACGGTCCGAAGGATCGAAGCCTCCTTCGAAGGATTTTCTGTCAAGAATATCCCTCGAGGACAAAATGAGCATGCTGATTTGCTAGCCAAGCCTGCGGCACAGGGGCTGCCGTTACCTTCGGATGTGTTCTTTGAAACAATAAAGGCACCCTCAGTGGAGCTCCTTGAAAGAGCAGTCCTCAACATATCTCCTGTTTTCAGCGAAGATTGGAGAACTGAAATCATTTCTTACCTTCAGGGTAAGTTCCTTTCAGATGACGAAGCTTATAATAAAAGGATAGAGGCAAGAGCTCGTCCGTATGTCATGATAGAAGGGGAGTTATACAAACATGGAGTTTGCGCTCCGCTGCTCAAGTGCTTATCTAGAACCGAAGGTATAGAGTTGATGAAAGAAATACATGCAGGCCTGTGTGGATCCCACATCGGATCTAGGCCGTTACTTGGAAAAGTTTTCCGCCAAGGATTTTATTGGCCGAAGGCAGCTTCGGATGCAGCGGAGTTAGTTCAAAAGTGCGAAGGTTGTCAGAAATGTGCAAGAGATCAAAAGCAACCTTCGTCTTTGACACAGCTGATACAACCCATCTGGCCATTGCAAAGGTGGGGCCTTGACTTGTTAGGTCCATTACCACCGGCTCAAGGGAATCTAAAATATGTTATAGTGGCTGTGGAGTATTTTTCTAAATGGATTGAGTCGAAGCCATTAGCCACAATAACTTCGGCCACTGTCCAAAAGTTTTTCTGGCAGAATATTGTCTGTCGCTTCGGAGTACCGAAGGCCATCACTGTAGATAATGGAACGCAGTTCGACTCCGAAGCTTTCAGAAATTTCTGTGATCAAATTGGAACGAAGATTCATTTTGCATCAGTCAGGCATCCGGAGTCGAATGGGCTCGTTGAAAGGGCCAACGGCATTATAATGACAGGAATAATGAAGTTAATCTTCAATCAACCCAGGGGAAAGTGGCCAGATCAGTTAACCAAAGTGGTGTGGAGCCACAATACAACAACATCAAGGTCTACAGGCTTTACTCCATTCAAGTTATTGTTCGGTGACGAAGCAATAACTCCGGAAGAAGCTAAAGCTGGATCAATAAGAGTAGTAGCTTCGGCAGAACCAGGTCCTGAAGATGCCTGTCTTGTGGAAAAAGATGCTTTAGAAGGGATCAGGCTTCAAGCTGTGGAGAATATCAATAAATACCAGGCTGAAACAGTCAAATGGCGAGATAGAAAGGTCCGGCTAAAAAATATTGAGCCGGGACACTTGGTGCTTCGGAGAGTGGCCAACCCAGACACAGTGGGCAAGTTACAGTTGAAATGGGAAGGACCTTTCTTAGTAGTATCTTCGTCAAGGCCTGGTTCGTACAGATTAAAGGACATGGACGGCAACGAAATTCCAAGATCTTGGAATGCGGATGAGCTTCGGCGATATTATGTATAACTTGATGTAACTTTTTATGTTTTTCTTTTCTTTTTCATGGCACCCTTTTCCTTTCTAAAGGGGGAGAAAGGTTTTTAATGGGGCCATCATATGTAATTTCCTTTTTAGTTTTATAAGAGCAAAATCCCCCAAAAAATGTAAATGTAAAAGCTGAGAACGCACCATCGAGTGCCGAAACTGAAAAGGCGAAGAAGCTCAAAAGACGTTCCTAAGGGAATGCAGAGCTTACAGCGAAAAGTCAACGCTGAATCCGCCGAAAGTAAAAGGCGAAGAAGCTCAAAAGACGTTCCTAAGGGAATGCAGAGCTTACAGCGAAAAGTCAACGCTGAATCCGCCGAAAGTAAAAGGCGAAGAAGCTCAAAAGACGTTCCTAAGGGAATGCAGAGCTTACAGCGAAAAGTCAACGCTGATTCCGCCGAAAGTAAAAGGCGAAGAAGCTCAAAAGACGTTCCTAAGGGAATGCAGAGCTAATGTGTGGTTGTTTCTAAGGAAATAATGGCTGAGGGTATGGCTTCGGACATGTGTTTGGACATTCATTCGCACATCACATGGCATCATAGCATTCGCATTCATAAACATTCATTCATGGCATACGTGGTTGTTTCGGCAAAAAAGAAGAAGCGGTCTTTTATGCTTCGTTGTGTATAAAAAAGAGAGGTTTCGGCAAAAAAGAAGAAGCGATCTTTTATGCTTCGTTGTGTACGAAAAGAAGGGAAGGTGTTTTTTCGCTTTCAGCTCAAAAAATTACTTTCGTCCACATCAAAGCACCTCAATGGAAGGGTAAGGATATATTACAAGGTATGAATAAAGTTCATTAAGAACAGTTTAGCTGTATTTACAAAAGTTGTTACAAAAGTCTCTTGAGTTTTTCTAGTCTACTCCTACTAATCTTCGTCAGGCTTCCGCTTCGGCGGCATATTCTTTAAGTATCACCTTCAGCTTCGTCATCCTACATGAATCAAGGTATTGCGAGTAAAAATCAAGTGTGAAGGAGAAGGTAAGCGCAAGGTATGATTTCTTACCGGTTCAAGATGACTTCGAGCTTCGTCCCCAGCCTTCTCCCGCCCGCCTTTTGTCCATATCATTTTTATAAATCTGTTTGATATGCTTCGGGCGAGGTCAGGAATATCGTCTAAAATTGATGGAGACAGAGTGAAATTCGGCCTGTTGACGACTTTTCCATGATCACAGCCGGCCTTCAGGAACGCTGCAGCTGTGCCCCGAGAAGCTACCCAGGCACAGAAGTCACCGTGCCCGGCTATAACTTCGTCCAGCTCATCAATTTTAGCTTCAATATGTTCGAAGGCTCTTGGCAAATTTTCAGCTGCAGGGTTGAACTTTCCACTGCTGGCTCCAACTGAGTGAAAGATCTTCTTTAATTGTTGGATACAGTTGTTACTAAATTTCAAGCACTTGTCTTGAAGGCTTGTTAATGATTTCTTCAAGTCTGAGTTGGTTTGGACTTCGGCTTCAAGTTTCGAATCAAGCTCTAGCTTCTCTTGTTCAAATTGTTTTGATTGGCAGAGAAGCTTCGAATTCAATTCTGCTACTTTAGCTTCAGTCTCTGCCAGCAAGCCTTCGGTTGATTGGAGTTCGAAGTCTTTCTTTTCATATCTTGCTCTCTAAATTTTCAATTATAGCTTCGTGTTTTTTATCCTCTAAATCTTGTTGCATCTTCAAAGCTTTGCTTAGTAGCATGCTCTGCAAATAAACAACCTTCGTTAGGAATATTTCTATTAATAAAAAACAATAGAAGTCAGAGAGAAAGTTGTTTACCTTGAAATTGGAATAAAATAAGCTGCCGACGATATGTTGTCGTCGGTAGCGGCTGATATCTGTTTCTAGCTTCGGAAAACCGATACTCTTTGATAGAGTACCGATGACCTTAGCTCCAGTTTGGTCTCGGATGCAGCCTAATTTTTCATCGTCGACACCTCCGAAAAGAAGAGCTCCTGGCCTATATCCGCAAGATTTGGCATAGTCTTTAAGCTCTTCAATTTCGGCCTTCGAAAGTTTTTGCCCAACTAAATTTTGAAATATGTAGGCTTCGTCTTCCGGAGTATCTTCGGCTATTTCTTTTCCCTTTCCAGGCACTGTGGCCGTGGTTTCTTCAGCAGCAGTGGCAGCTTCTTCTGCGGCCATGTCTAGTAAAATTTTGTTGATGTCTTCAATGGTAGTTTCTAAGTTCAAATCTTCGGCTGAAGCGGCTTCGGTAGCCGCGACCTCCGAAGGTGTGACTTCGGCATTTGTTGTGCCCTCAACAGCTGGTGTTTTCCGAATTGACGCCCTCGGCGGCGTCTTGTCGATAACTTCGGTCACTGCAATAATCCTTTGCCTCTTTGTTTTGGTTATCTTCGTTTTTTCCGGCTCCTCCACCTTTCGAAAAAGCTTCGTCAGTTGGGGCCCTAATGGACTTAGCTTCGCGGGCAGAGGTTCAGTCATTACCTTTAAGATCTCCTCCACGTCGCTAGTAGAAGGTGGTGCAGGAGTCCCCTCTTCATCGGATAATTTTCGCTTTGGAGTTGATATTTTTCTCTTCTTTGGAATTTTCTTCTCTTTTGCTGGTCCTTCTTCATCTTTGTTCAAACTTTCGGCCACTCTTTTTCTTTTTTGGCCCTCAGCACCCTTGTTCAACCGTTCATAGTCAGGGTACTCGAAACCCAGGGCATCAAACACTCGGTTCAGCCTTCGCTTCGGACGGGTGCCGAAGGCCGCCGTCATCAGTTGATCTTCTTTTTTGGAATAATTCCCAAGAATTTCATTGCACATTACCTCAACTGTGTCCAGCCACTCTTTGCAAGGTTTTTTAAAGTATTTCTTGAATTTGAAATGGTAAGGAAGCCGGACAAGCTCCCCCTTCTTCTTCTCCCCCTCTAGCTTTGGCATTTCCCATTCTTTTAGAGTAGGGAAAACCCTGAACGCCAAGAATTCTTGAACCAGATCCCTGGTACCGATATGATCTGAAATAATTTCAAACTCACCCAGTGCAGCCTAGGTGGGACCTTCTAATGTCATGTGGCATCGCGGCCTTGTCTCTCCGAAGATTAATTCAAGTGGGCTTTGAACCAACTTCTCTTCATCTTCGTCAACCTTCACATAAAACCACTCAGATTTCCAGCCTGCTGGCCATTTGCTTCGGTAGCTGATAACAGGAAACTTTGTTGTCTTCCGGTAGGCAAAATTGTAGCAACCAAAGTTATCATGTAATCCATCTTTTCTGGCCTTCGTTTGGTAATGTAACTCATGAACTCGACAAAAACTGTCGGCAAACGGTTCCACAGCCTGGCTTCGGAGGGCCCAAATGTAAACATTAAGCCTAACGATAGCGTTAGGAGTCAATTGATGAAAGTAAATACCAAACTTCTTCAATACATCTGCAATAATTCCGTGAAGGGGGAATCTCAGCCCAGCCTTTAAAAAGCTCTTGAAAATAACTATCTCGTCCTTCTCCGGCTTTGGGGTAGTCTCTTCTCCCCCGAAGCGAAGTAGTTTCTTCTGATTTTCACTGAAATAACCAGATTTTACCATCTTCGAGAGATCAGCCTTCGAAATGGTCGACTTTCCGAAGTCTAAGTGGCTGGGCTTGCTGGGCATGGCAATGCGGTAGTCATCTTCGGGATTAGTTTCTTCAATGTTCTCTTCTTCTCCCTCGGCAGTTGTCGGGTCTGCTTCGGCGGCGGGGGTTTCTTCTGCGGTTACTAGTCCAGATCGTTGCATTGCTTCGGAGATGGGAACAGTCTCCGAACCTTCAGCTTCGTTCCCTTCACGCTCAACCCTGGCAGTGGATCGCACTCTGGCCATTTGATTCTGAGTTTGAGGAAATTGAATACTTTTTTCTTTTTCTTTTTCTCCCGAAGCCTTTCTCTCTGACGAAGCAGACTTCGAGATAGACCTTCGTTCGATTCTGAGAATCAAGCTTCGGCTACAGTTAAAAATTTTGGCAGCAAAACAGTGCAAATAGCAATGAATGCTGTGGTAACTTCACACCTACCCGTCTGTTTATATAGTGCTGCAGGTAAGAAGGCGAAGCGCCAGGATTTTTACACCAGGCGGGCAGTCACTTGCATTCGCTGCACGGTGGACCGCAAAGATCAAACAGTAACTCTGCAAGGTGGGCCTGGCACGCGCTCGGAAACTGGATCGTTTCTCGGCAACGAGCTCAGGGAAGGTGTTTTTGGACCTTCGGCTTCCCGAAGCTTGAGAGGTTTTTTTCACGGATCAAGCTCGTTACGAAAAACGATCTAGCACCACGAAAGGGGCTACTGTTGGGGCCATGCTTCGTTGCGCCGAAGGTCTTACGGGAAGAAGCAGCTTCGGCTGAAGTTGTCCCCAGAAGATGGCCGAAGGTTCCTTTTTGTGAAGCTTCGGCATTACAAACCGACATAGAGATAGAATGACCTTTTAATCCATAAAGGTCTGAGTCAATGATTGTAAACTTTTATGAGGGGCATAATTGTAATTCGTCACAGGCTGTGTCCTGTGTCTATAAATAGATGAACAGTACCCCGTACTGTTCACGCTGACTTGTATTCACTCGCGCGTCACGCTTGGTCCTTTGCCTTCTGTCGAGCTGAAGGTAAAAATGTAACTCAATATTATTCAAGTACATTCATGATCATATGATTAAATGATATTAATGATGACACGAGATGATTCATGTTATTTCTCATGTTTCATATGTTTTTCTTTCCACTGAGATATATTGTGATGCCGAAGGTACGTCCTTCATAACCTTCGTCTGAAGATCATTATATCCCAAGGGAGATAATGCTCTGAAGGACGAAGGGCATTAATCATTAACCTTTTTGTGTTGCCTTGTTCTTAATTCATAGCACTTGAGAACAAGTCCCCAACACTAGCAGACAGTCTTGCGTACAATAGTCTAAAGGTACTGAAGTTGTAAATTTTAAAGCTTATGAACTCTGGAATGGTGTCTTTTTATTCTTATGTTAATCCTTTTAACCTTTCTTGCAGGGCTTAATACTTAGCAACGCCCTAAGAGTGCAAAAGAATGCTGAAGACGAGAGCTGCACTATAGCTCTTAACAACCTTCGAACAGAGGTTATCAAACTAAGGAACGAAGCCATGGAAAAAGACAAGATTCTACTTTCATTGGTGGATAAGGTAAAAGAAGATGAAGCTAGTTTCAAAACTCAAGCTGAAATTCAAAAGAATGAGATTGAAGACCTTCGAAAACAGCTGGCCGAAACCAAATAAAAATGTGGTCTCGCAGAGGCCAACCGAGATATTAGTGAATACTGGAGAAATTATTTTGAAAAAACAGTCGAAGAACTCCACGCGTCCAAAGAAAGATGCTTCGAAAAATCCCTAGGCTGCGTGGAGAAGATAAAGGCTAGCTTCGCCAATCTGGGCGCCTATTCAAATGAAGATAACTTTATACGAGGTGACCCCGAAGGTGTTATAGAATGGATAAGCGGAGAGGTTGAGGCTTTTGAAGAAATTTTGAATGATCACGGAGATGTCTGCGCATTTTCTGGTGCGAGAGGGATTTCATCTATCTTGGAGAAGGCGGGTTGCGAACATGTCAAAACCTTGGCCCAAGCCGAAGCTGCCTTCTCCATGGATGTCACGAAGGATCCCTCAGCCGAAGCAAGCTTAATGGGCGGAAATGTTTATACTGACATCTAGGCAAATGGCGGCCGAGAAATGGCTCACGAAATAATGAAGAAAAGCGAGAAAGACATCCATGAGGCCCGAGTTCAAGCTAAGCAAGCTGAAGAAGCTGCAGAGCGCGAGAGGCGCATAGGTATTGTATCTTGATTACCTAGCTTCGTTATTTTCTTTAAGGCTTCGAACTTATGTGTTTATCTATTTTAGCTGAACTATCCCCGCCACCGGAGCCATATGATCCCCTGGCTGACCCGGAAACAAAGGAAGCAATAGATATCATTAATGTGGCCGAATCTATTATTGACGAAGTTGTGAACAAGTTGCTAAATGAAGTTGCGGAGAAGGTCCTGAAAGAGGACTAGTACTTGTTTGTAAAAACATTTGTAGATGATCAATGTAACTTTGCTGTATCAAGACTGTAATATTCTAAGTGCATGTTTTTGAATCTAATATGTAAATTATTTGTAATTTAGTTCTTTGCGATGCATGAAACTTTATATACATACCGCTTTTGAGCCTTTGGCGAAAAAACATCTTCCCTTCTTTTCATGCTTCATAAAGAAGAAAATTCGTGCTTCGTAAAAATTTCCTTGCTTCGTAAAAACATCCCATCTTCGTAAACAAAGGATCCCTTCTTTTGCATTGGAGCTGTCGAAGCTGTATTTCCCAGCTTACTTTGTGCCTTAGCACGTTTTCATTTTTTATAAAGCAGTCTCTGAAGTTCGACTTCGTATTCAATTCGTGTCATCGGTGCAATATGATGTATGATGTGATGTTATGCGGGATGATGTGATCATATGATGTAAAGGATGATGATAATGCCAAAGATACGCACCCACGCATCCACGCACCCACATTGGAACACACATTCTCTGCGTCCCCTTAGGAATGATCGGAATCTCTTTGCCGTTTATTTTTCGGCTTCACCGTTTATTTTTCGGTGTAAGTTCTGCATCCCCTTAGGAACGTCTTTTGAACTTCTTCGCCTTCTATTTCGACGGTATTTTTCGCGTTGACTTTTCGCGCTTCGCCTTATATTTCGGCGGTATTTTTTCGCGTTGACTTTTCGCGCTTCGCCTTATATTTCGGCGGTATTTGGCTCTGCATTCCCTTAGAAATGACTTTTGAGCAAAAAACTTACACTGCGCTCCTTGGGAACGACTTTTGGTGGCTTCGGCAAGACTTATGCTGCACTCCCTTAGGAACGACTTTTGAGCTTTGGCAATTTTGGAGCTTCGTAAATCTGTGAAGAAGATATATTTCATTTTAATAGAAGTGAAACTATTACAAAGAATTAAAACAAGATTTGCATTACTTGTCCCTTATTAAAAAACAAACTGGCATAGAATAAAAAAGTGTTTCAGAAAGTAGGATATCTCTCAATAGATGTGCTTTGACTCCGGCACAGTACTGTTGACTATGCGAGCTTCGGATTCCTCCCTGAAATCCCACTGTTGTTGGGTGTGTTGGTGCCCTTCTGGCTGCTGACCCCGTGAATAGGTAGGTTGTAGTGGTGGCGGAGGTGGAAGCTGTGGCCAAGAAACCTGTGGCTGACTGGTCGAAGCAACAGAAGCTGCAGAATGATTACCCACATATTCTAGTATGTAGGGTGAGTGGCATGAAGCAGTGTGCAAGACCTGCTTTGGTTGACTCTGCCGAGCTTCGGCTTCTGCAATCTCCTGCTTTTGGATGGTAATTTGGCACATTCTTGTAGTATGGCCCTTGTCTTCACCACAAAATAAGTAGTACATCTTCTTGGGCTGGTCCCCATATCTTCTTCCGAAGTCCCTGGCGCCTCTGCCTCTTGGAGCTAGCGGCCAGAAAGAGCTTTGTTGCTGCCTCGAAGGTTGTGAGGTATACTGTGGCCTCTGCAGTTGACTTCCTTTGTCATCATTCTGAGTGGAGTTACGAATTGACCTGACATGTCTCAGGTGGATTCTTCCTCCGAAGCCCCTGGTCATCTCAGAGAATCTGTAAGCTTCCTCCCTTCTTTGGCGGAAGTCATTTTCAGCCCGGATGTACTCATCCATCTTTTGAAGCAGCTTCTCTAGAGTTTGTGGGGGCTTCCTGGCGAAATATTGGGCGGTAGGTCCTGGGCGAAGACCTTTGATCATGGCCTCAATTAAAATCTCATTGGGCACGGTAGGCGCTTGTGCCCTTAATCGCAAGAACCTTCGTACATATGCCTGGAGGTATTCTTCGTGGTCTTGGGTGCATTGGAATAAAGCTTGAGTTGTGACCGGCTTCGTTTGAAAACCTTGGAAGCTGGTAACCAACATGTCTTTAAGCTTCTGCCACGACGTGATAGTCCATGGCCGAAGAGAAGAATACCATGTTTGGGCTACATTCCGGACTGCCATGATGAAGGACTTCGCCATGAATGCAGTATTGCCTTCATACGAAGATATAGTTGCTTCGTAGCTCATCAGAAACTGCTTTGGATCTGAATGCCCATCATACATGGGAAGCTTAGGTGGCTTGTATGACGGGGGCCATGGGGTAGCCTGTAGTTCTGCTGCTAAGGGAGAAGCATCATCATAAGTAAAGGTATCATGATTAAAATCATCATACCATCCATCTTCGTTGAATAGGCCTTCTTGTCGAAGTTCCCTGTGTTGGGGCCTTCGATCTTGTTCTTCTTGAACAAGATGGCGCACTTCTTCAGTAGCTTCGTCGATCTTCCTTTGAAGTTCAACCAGCCGCGCCATCTTCTCCTTCTTCCTTTGTACTTGTTGATGAATAATTTCCATGTCCCTGATCTCTTGGTCCAACTCCTCCTAGAGTGTTGGACTGGTGGCTTTCCTCTTCTGGCTTCGTGCCTCTTGGAGAGAGAGGGTCTCCTGGTTTGAGTCCAGCGGCTGCAATGCAGCAGTCCCTGGTGCTGAAGCTTTCTTCGACGGCATGACGAAGGTCAGTGTTTGCCGAAGGTGGTCGAAAGAGTTCACCGGAGGTGGGCGCCAATGTTGGGGACTTGTTCTCAAGTGCTTCGGCTTAAGAACAAGGCAACACAAAATGTTAAATGATAATACCCTTCGTCCTTCGAAGCATTATTTCCCTTAGGATATAATGATCTTCAGACGAAGGTCATGAAGGACATACCTTCATCATTGTGGTATAAATTAATAAAGGGAGAAGTATATGAAATGCAGGAGACAACATGAATAATGACATAACATTATCAATTCGTCCTCATTGTATTATCATGGAAAAATAGAAACAAAATTAAATTACATAATTACCTTCGGCTTGACAGAAGGCAAAAGTACAAGTGTGACGCCCGAGCAAGTACTAGTCAACGTGAACAGTACGGGGGAACTGTTCATCTATTTATAGGCACAGAATGCAGCCTGTGAGAAATTACATTCATGCCCTTTACATTTATTGTTAGCTAATAGACAATTCTATGAGGACTAGATAGCCTTTTCCCCTTTTAAGTCGTTCCTTTCTCTGCCATTTAGCCAAAGCTCCCCTGCACGTAGCTTCGGAGCAACTCCAACCTTCGTCACGATCATGCTTTTTACGTCGTACATGCTTTTAGTCTGAGTCCGAAGGTACCTGTTCACATGTCACACTTGAAGATTTTGTTAAATCACGTTTTTGAGGACCTTCAGAGGACGAAGGCCCCCAACACTTCATAAGCTTCTAAAGGGAGATCGTGTGTTAGGACTAACCGACGTCTGTTTTGAGAAAGACAGACCTTGTGGAGCGTGCCAAGTAGGGAAACAGGTGGGAAGCACTCATCACAGCAAGAATGTGATGACGACATCAAGACCATTGAAGCTTCTTCACATGGATCTCTTCGAACCCGTTGCCTACCTCAGCATCGGGGGAAGTAAGTATGGTCTTGTAATAGTCGATGATTTTCCCGCTTCACTTGGGTTTTCTTTTTGCAGGACAAATCAGAAACCCAAGGGACCCTAAAGCGCTTCTTAAGGAGAGCTCAAAATGAGTTTGAGCTAAAGGTGAAGAAGATAAGAAGCAACAATGGGTCCGAATTCAAGAATCTTCAAGTTGAAGAATTTTTGGAGGAGGAAGGCATCAAGCACGAGTTCTCCGCTCCCTACACACCACAACAAAATGGTGTGGTAGAGAGGAAGAATAGGACGTTAATCTACATGGCAAGAACAATGCTTGGAGAGTACAAAACGCTTGAGCGGTTTTGGTCGGAAGCTGTGAACACAGCCTGCCATGCCATAAATCGGCTCTACCTGCACCGTCTCCTCAAGAAGACCTCCTACAAACTCCTTACTAGTAACAAACCCAATGTTTCTTATTTCCGTGTATTTGGGAGCAAATGCTACATTCTGGTGAAGAAAGGTAGACATTCGAAATTTGCTCCCAAGGCAGTAGAAGGTTTCTTACTAGGATATGACTCAAGTACAAAGGCATATAGGGTCTTCAACAAATCATCGGGATTGGTTGAAGTCTCTAGCAACGTTGTATTTGATGAGACTAATGGCTCTCCAAGAGAGCAGGTTGATCCTGATGATATAGATGAAGAAGAAGTTCTGACGGCCGCAATGTGCACGATGGCGATAGGTGATGTGCGACCACAGGAACTATAGGAACAAGATCAACCATCCTCCTCGACAATGGTGCACCCCCCAACTCAAGACGATGTACAGGTACCTCAAGAAGAGGGGCAGGAGCAAGGGGGAGCACAGGAAGAACAAGTTATGGAGGAAGAAGCACCACGGGCCCCTCCAACTCAAGTTCAAGCAACGATCCAAAGACATCACCCCGTCGATCAGATTCTGGGTGACATCAGCAAGGGAGTAACTACTCGCTCACGATTAGCTAATTTTTGTGAGCGTTACTCGTTTGTCTCTTCTATTGAGCCTTTTAGGGTAGAAGAGGCCTTGCAGGATCCGGACTGGGTGTTGGCCATGCAGGAAGAGCTCAACAACTTCAAACGGAATGAAGTCTGGAGCCTAGTGCCACATCTAAAGCAAAACGTTGTGGGAACCAAGTGGGTGTTCCGTAACAAGCAAGATGAGCACGAAGTGGTGACAAGAAACAAGGCTTGACTTGTGGCAAAAGGTTATGCCCAAGTCGCAGGTTTGGATTTTGAGGAGACTTTTGCTCCTGTTGCTAGGCTAGAGTAAATTCGGATATTATTAGCCTATGCTACTCACCATTCTTTTAGGTTGTTCCAAATGGATGTGAAGAGCTCTTTCCTAAATGGGCCAATTAAGGAGGTATACATGGAACAACCCTCTAGCTTTGAGGATGACAGGTATCTCGACCATGTATATAAGCTCTCTAAGGTGCTCTATGGACTTAAGCAAGCCCCAAGAGCATGGTATGAATGCCTTAGAGATTTCCTTATTTCTAATGCCTTCAAGGATGGAAAGCCGATCCCACTCTTTTCACAAAGACATGCAATGGTGATCTTTTTGTTTGCCAAATTTATGTCGATGACATAATATTTGGTTCTACTAACCAAAAGTCTTGTGAGGAGTTTAGCAGGGTGATGATGCAAAAGTTCGAAATGTTGATGATGGGCGAGTTGACCTACTTCCTTGGATTCCAAGTGAAGCAACTCAAGGATGGCACCTTCATCTCCCAAACGAAGTGCACTCAAGATCTTCTCAAGAGGTTTGGGATAAAGGACGCTAAGCCCACGAAGACACCAATGGGAACTGACAAACATCTTGTAATGCCCAAAAATTTAAATAATGAAGATAGAGTTGAATCACTTATATGTTTGCCTCTATTTAATATAGCATGTGAATAATCTCATTTTAGGTGAGTAATTGGCTAATAACATATGAAATATCATGCATCATGCTGGAGTTGTGTGTGTGCATTTACCAAAAATAATGATCACATCAATGAGAATCATTAAGGTTCAAAATTAGAATTAAGACTTAATTTATAAGTGAGAAAGGGAAAATAATAAAGAAAAGAGATACTATAAAAATACAAAATAAATTTTATAAATGAAATTAATACTAGTATGTTCAAAGAGCATGTTTAATTGGGAAAAACAAATCCACAACAACATTTGAATTGAAATTCAAAGTTTTAAATCAAAAGGGAAGGAAATAGTGGAGAAAGGAAAAATAAAAATGAAACTGTGCACCATTGGGCCGACAGACACCAATTCGGCCCACTTACCCTTTTTCTCCACGCATGCGCACGGCCAAGCGCGCGCGCTTCCTTCTTCGCTGACATGTGGGGCTGCGGAGGTCAGCCTCACCACTAGGCTGAGCGCGCACCGGTGACTTCCGGGTGGTCCCCACCTGTCAGTACTATCCTCTTCCTCTCCTTATCCCTTCTCGGCGTATAGCAACTGAAACCCGTTTCTTCCGCCTGGGAGCTCGCTAGGTTCGTTCGGCGGTTGGGATCTCCTGAGGTTCTCGGTTGTCAGCTCACCCCTACGGTGTATAAAAGCCTGGCCCGTCCTTGTCTCGTCCTCCACATCGGCCGCCACCGACGACGCTCAGCTCTTCCTTGTCGACGGATCTGTATCTGCAGTCTCCTCTGCGTCCGTGTGGATCCTGGTCCACCGGCCGTGCCTGTCCTCTACACGGGAGCTCGCGCGTTGATTGCCTGACTTCTAGGCCTTCTCCGGTGTATGGAATTGCTCGTCGGAGCAATGGAACCGCCGTGGTACCACTCTGCTACATGACCGGCTGCCTCGGCGCTATCCTTCCTAGTGAGAATGCTTCCTTACTTCTTGCCTTCGTCTCTGCTCCATGTATCGTCCCTTGTGTTAGAATTTTGTGCTCGGGTTCTCAGTGAGGCGCGGCGTCGGCCATTGCACCGTCGTGGATGCACGCCACCGCGCCGGGTGAGTCAGAGAGCTGGGTGATCGGGTAGATTGAGTATTGTCCGTCGATCCAAAACTGGACGCCTCAGATTGGATCACCACGTACCGATTCTGTCACGTCAGATCGGGGCCATTGATCGGCATGTCCACGGCTAAGATTAGGTCACAACGTAACCCTTCGCTCTTTCTGATCTGAGCCGTAAACTTTAGGTCATGAGGCCCAGGCGCATGAGAACCCCTTTAGTTGTTCACTTTTGTAAAAGACCACCCAGGGTTTTAAGCAATCAACCCGCCATCCAATATCACTGTTGGTTGAGTCTCGGCTTAGTTACAAGGAAGCCCCTGCACTCTCTGCTTATTACGCGCACAGTCCAGAAATCAGTGAAATGAATAAATAAACATGGAAATTGAT